>OX375867.1:26588531-26690079 GCA_947359475.1 Heligmosomoides polygyrus bakeri
ACCATGAGCTTTGCTACGAGTGGCGCTATCAAAAGACGCTTGCTGATGGGCAAACGTCACTGTACATATATGTGCTGCGAGTGCAGAGTATACCTTTGTCCTTGGGAAAAAATTTCGAATTTCGAATGATCGAATAATATTCGATTTTCAAAATTTCGAATTTCGAATGATCGAATAATGTTCGATTTTCAAAATTTCGAATTTCGAATGATCGAATAATATTCGATTTTCAAAATTTCGAATTTCGAATAGTCGAATATTCGAATAATCAAATGAACACTACACGTTGCAAGCGCGGCTTCCTTGTAAACGGCCGTCGAGCGTGCTGTGGCCATTCACGTGAATCGCAAAGTGATTAGGGTTATGCCTGTACACAGATATTTTTACCTTCAGTATACTACGGGAGAATCTTCGTTTTGTATTTCTGCCCCAGTTACAACAAGGGAACGATTAGAGCCGAAGGGGCTGCGGTAGGGAGGTAGAACTTTCAGGGGCCTAGAAAGCTCCTGCTTTCTGCCAGTAAAGACGTTGAAGAAGAGAGGAAGTAGCAATGGCTATGGAGTACAAGAGCCAGTCATACTCCGTTTCCTATGAAAGTGAGCCATCCCCATTTTCGCTCTAACACTGTCCAAGTCGTAGTGTCTTGTCAGATTAGATTCCAACGCGGGTCCGTTTCTCTTCAACGGAGCTAGAACACAAACTGAATGCCAATTCATGAGATTCCAGTGCGCCCTTTCTGCACCAGATCGCCTTTGTGTCATTTCTCTCCACCCATGATAATCATTCTTTCACCACCTAGAAGCTTCGTTATAACATAAGGAAAGATAGCAACCTATAGAGAAAGACCTATAACAATCTAGCTCTGCCTACCCAAGGTGTTTTCTCTCTTCGGTGCACGAATTCTTAGGGAAGCAAAGCGTGCTTCATTGCCATTATACCGCTGTTATTGTCCTTTGGTCTCGTAAAGGAAATGGATGGAGCAGCCATCCATTTCCTTCACAGTGGGTAATAAAAAATGATTAAATGTCAACCACTGGGTTGACGACAGAAAATAATAGTGTTCATTTGATTATTCGAATATTCGACTATTCGAAATTCGATCATTCGAAATTCGAAATTTTGAAAATCGAATATTATTCGATCATTCGAAATTCGAAATTTTGAAAATCGAATATTATTCGATCATTCGAAATTCGAAATTTTTTCCCAAGGACAAAGGTATACTCTGCACTCGCAGCACATATATGTACAGTGACGTTTGCCCATCAGCAAGCGTCTTTTGATAGCGCCACTCGTAGCAAAGCTCAATGGTCATCGGGAAAGTCGAAAACGGCTATATCTCTCCCTCTAGGGGTTTATGATGGCACAAATCTGGCAGCTACAGGTTGGAATGCCATTAGCGCAGCTCACAGTAGATAAAAGTTCACATTACGTGATTTATTATTTCTACCCGGTTGTCTGCTCTTTTATTTAGTAGGGGTGGAGCAGTTACTCATACCTTCTGAGAATTTCCCACGGTACCCTTGATCTATCCTGTATCGATCGCACATGAGAGGCGGAGCTAACTGTGACGTTGCGCATTTTCCCATGAAAGTCTGTGTGAAATTCTCGGGTTCTGCGGGACGACCAAGAGAAATCCCGCCGCTTGCGGCTGATGTTCGAAAATTTGAAAATGGTGACTTTCTCAACGGTGATTATGTTGTACCAGACTGGCAGTAAAGGCGCCACCACTTAAAGTAGAGCGAAACTACGAAAGAAGTAGTCATAGTCAGGGCCTATGAGATATGAATCCTGTTCGTTACAGTATACCAGTGGTTCATAAAATTGAAATCTGAGGAGCTAGGCTTTCGAATGAATTAAGCGCTGGGCACACTCCTGCTGCTTGACGCAGCTCCAATGATGAAAAATAGGGCAGAGACGCAGAGTGCGTGTCTCTGCGTCAGGGGCGGCGGCGCGCTTATGGCACACTTCGCTTCAGCGTTGACGCCCAGCGTCAGCGCTGCAAGCATCAGCTTCACGGAATGAGCTCGGTCATTCCGTGAAGCTGACGCTATCACTCCTGAGCAAGAGATAAGATAAGAAAGATACGAAAGCCCTTTCCTCAACCAAAGCAGCCACCCGGTCAGCTGAGCGATGGTTGGCAGTAGTCCAATGCCGACACCAGAGAAAGAAAGGACGACCGCCCCTCACGAAAACATATCCTGAGCCTGAGAGCGACGCTCCGCCCCGTTTTTGACGCACTAAAGCCGCTGCCGAGTGTGCCCAACCCTTTAAGGTCAAGACCGAACACATGCTCTTTGTGTTGATCTAGTCAACGAATTCGTAGAACCTCAGCAAACTCCAATAACGACGGAGACGTACTCATTGTGAAGGCATTTGCTTTGGTTATCAATAGATACTGCAGATATACTGCAAAGGTGATACAGGTTACAGAAATGAAAACAGTGCAATCTTACCAATAGAAAGATAGCGGTCGGCGATACAACTCGTTCAAAAATTTCTTCTCGATCGCATAACTGTCCTGGCCTGGTAAAAATTCAATAGTTCCTGTTTGACACATTGCCATTATTGAAATACGGTTGCTATATGGTTTGTTCGATGGCGATGTCGGGCCTAAGGGCCACACTCAAATTAAAATATCTCTACTCTTTGTCAGTACAAATAAAACTTTGAATCCACATAACATTGAACGAGGGATTTACAACAGTAAAAATTTATACGTCTGGAGTCGATGATGTTCTAGAGGCCGTTTTCTTCATTGGTTTATTATTATACCTACGTCTTCATTAATAGATTTAGTAGACAGTTGGCGAAGTCGCACTTTGCACAGGAGATGACTGTAGGGTATGCTAGGTGTATCACGCTTCGCTCAAGAAATGGCTGTAAGATATGTTAGATGTTGTATAAGTTTCTATGCCTATTTCATCTGGCTTCTGGGTGTTCTACACAGTCCATAGTAATTCAGGTGCTCTGAAGGCGAAAGTCGGTTGTTCAGTGACTACAATCATTTTGGGTTAAAATTCTTCCCTGAAATGATGAAGAAGCCCTTCTAGGAGCATCTATTAGACAGAGCGGTTCCTTTCTCCGCGGAGGATCCTTTTCTTGTTGCAGGTAATAGTACATTTGAAGAGTGGCTCTCTGCAGTGGAGAAAATGGGCCCAATTTTTCCTCTTGATGAATGCTACACTAATCGTCAACGAAGTTATGGAGGCAAATTTGCTAAACATTCTATCCTCTTCATTTATAAATTAATGCATGGAGCCTATGCAAAGCTCGCTCCTTCCTTTATTTTAATAGTAACCTTGATCTTGACTCTATTTCTTCTTTTGCAAATGTGGACAAATTCTGTTGCCTATCTGTGACTTGCGGATAGTTAGAGGCTTCGACTTTATATGTGAAGTTTGCACCAACAAAGATGCACTGCATGTTTGACGGGGTACTCTGGCCGAATACAGCTTGGGCTCCTCGGGTTGTTACCACTTCGAAAGCGCCCGTTCTACTTCGTAGACGAGAACGAACGCCATGACTTGGCAGTATGCACCATTGAGGAAACGCATTCCAAAAATCAAGGAAATTCCAAATAATTTTGTTTAAGCCTTTATGCTACAGTTAATCGCAACTATTTGAGCGGGACATAGACTTGGTTAGAGACAATGTACATATGGAACAATTCAGCAACTAGATCTCCACTGCAACCTAGTAGATTTGTCCACAGCTTCTTGCCGTATGCAAGTGAGTATACTCCATCACTATCGCTCGTAAAAAAGCAAATGTGAGGCTCCCAGAAAAGAGGAAGCTTAAAGATCACAAGCAGTGAAGATGCTGAAGTGGTTCGTCAATACTTCTCCGATCAGCCTTCAGGATTGTTCATAAACGCAAATGTTCTGCCCAAGGAAGGCGAATAATAGAATACCATGAAGATGAGCCACTTAAATTTGATGCTTCCTCTCTTTCGCTGGCATGCACTTCCTGCAGAACCTTAGCATTATGCAAGCAGGAGCCAAATCTTGTCTCCACCAATTTCTTTTTACAAATTTAATTCCGCTATACCTATATACCTTCACTAATTGATGCTCGTTGTGCCACCTAAAACGTAGCAGCTCCTAGACGTCTATTTCGTGACGTTTAGGAACGTCTGTAAGCTACGAAAGTTGCATAATTTCCTCCTTCTTGATGTTCAACCTCCCACTGGACGTCTCCGCGACTGCCAGAGGTTATTGAGACGCAGACGACGAGAGTGCACCCTCACCCGTGCGCTGAGTCAGCTCATTCGGCCGGCAGCCGTCGGATCGCAGCCGGAGTGTCCCGACGCCACTTCTGCCAGCCGAGATCAACACCGAGGGCAGCTGCTCGCCGGCTGGTAATAGAAAGGTGTGCAGAGATCCGAAGGAGCGACCCCATGCCCTCAGGGCCCCTTCTGTAGAGGTGGCTGAAGTACTATCAAGGATAGCCTCTGAAAGAATTGGTAAGTTTATCTCAGGGATCCGAAATGCAAATGATAAATTCTAAAGAATCGTTAAAATTTCAGAAGAATTTACTGATCCGGAAAGACGGGCAATGGTCGAGCAGGTTGTGCAGCCAACTCTAAATGGGCGAGACAACACCAGACGGACATTATGTCGTGCCCAAACAATGACGAGGCGCCAAGCAGATCAGGGGTTTATACCGGGACAACTAGTAAGTTCATGGAAAACACATTGTAGACTGCATATAGCAAAATCATAATTTTAGAATCCTGCTGCTTGCCGCTACGTCGCGGATGGCGAGAGCTTCATTCTTCTCGACGAAGCTGAAAGGATATATTTCGGCAGCCGTTCCTTAATAGCTGCCGCTTTTCATTCGATGACGCTCCGAAATGTCATTGTAAGCTAGTACTATTTACATTATATATTATTTATTTATTGCTATTTATCTTGTATTTCTATATTTATACTATCTGCTTAAGAAACTACTATATTTACTTGAGAAGTTGCTGAGGATTATCTTCTCATGTTTCAGTGTGATGGAAGGTACAAGCAGATACCAGCAGCCCTCAGGCGAGGTGCCTAGTCGCAGTTCTACAGCGTGATTGGCATCTTTAATGAGGGAACTGCTTTACCTCTGCTGTACGCCTTCATCCCGAATGGCACGGAAACCACCTATCGCCACCTGTTTGCGTTTCTATGGCAAATTTTGTTGGGCTGGGAGTGCAGAGGTCGCTAACAGGCTGCACGTTCTTGTTCGACTTCGAGGTTCCAGCTATCAATGCAGCCACGCGTGAGATGTCGATAGTGGCAAAGGGGTAAGGAATATATTAGGTTGTCCCATAAGTCCCCGCCGCTTTTTTCAACGATTCACTGCAAATTTCGCCGGCGGTCTCTTGCATAGCGCAGCATAGCATTCGAAAGAGAATAAATTGCTCTATCTGAGCATATTGCATTTCTTTTTTGATCATGAATTTTTTCAATTTTTAGGTCGTTGGAGTGAAAAGTGAAAAAGTGAAAAAGTAGCCATTTGCGCACTTGTTCTCTCCGCTTGGGTTTGTAATTTTTTGCGCAGTTTTTTATAGTATTTGGAAGACAATGCTCTGTGCTACAAGAATATGTGTTGGTCTTATTTTCTCATTTGCCCTTTATTGATTTTTAGGCCATCAAATTGGGACGTCCGAAGGAGGATGGTTGTTTCTGCCGACAGCTCCTGCTCTGTGGTTGGACTTTTTGGGTTGGCGTTATATGTCATTCGGAAGAAGATGTTTTGCTCTATAAGAATTTGTGTTGCGTTTATTGGCTCATTGGATTTATTGGATTTCTGACGAATATCAACAAAATGCCAAAAAGAGAAAATCATCTTCACCAACAACTCCTTCTCCTTCTTCAGTTGTTGATATTCGACAGAAATCAGCGTGAGCCAATAAACGCGACACAAACTCTTACTGAGCAAGACATCCTCTTCCAAACGACATATAACACCATGCAAAAAAAGTTCAACCACAGAACTGGAGTTCTGGTAAAAATTCGGGCGGAAAAGTCGGAATTCCCAATTTGGTGACCTAAAAATCAATAAAGGACAAATGAGCAAATAGCATTAACACATATTCTTGTAGTTCAGAACATTGTCTTCCAAATACTATAAAAAACTATGCAAAAAATTACAAACCTAAGCGGAGACAACAAGTGCGCAAATGGCTACTTTTTCACTTTCCACTTCAACGACCTAAAAATTGACAAAATTCATGATGAAAAAAGAAATGCAATACATTTTCTGATAGAGCAAATCATTTTCTTTCGAAAGCTATGCAGCGCTATGCAAGAGACCGCCGGCGAAATCTGTAGTGAATCGTTGAAAAAAAAAACGGGGGACTTATGGGACAACTTAATACTACTGCAATTCGCGGCTACAGAGGTGGTATCGATATTATTTCAGGTGTTTCTTCCACTACACCCAAGCCGTGGTGCGACACAGGGTTATTCTGCATCTTCGGCCGGCATCCACCAAGAATCCTGTGGTGGGATGCTTCTTCCTGCGAATAGAGATGCTCCCTTTGCTCCCACCGCAGTTTCGGCGTATCTCGGAAGCACTCATCCCACCGCAACCTCCCCTCGTCACCCCTTTAGAGTACGCTAGTCTGTTGCAATTTACAGACTACTGGCACAACAATTGGGGGTCGGGGTCGGTTTGATGGATTATGGGACCACTCGGAAAACCGTGGCCTGAGGACTACAAATGTGGCGGAGGGATTTCACACGAAGATAAGGGCCGCCTTCCCAAGGAGCATGCCCACGCTCCATCAAATGCTGGACTTCATCCAGAACCAGCTGGTTATAGCAAAGGGAATGGTTGGACCCGCAGCTGATGGAGCTCGACCGCACTATGTGAGGAGGGACGAGGAGATGCGTCAGTTGGAAGTGAGTCAAGAACTCTCACGCTTTTATGACCGTCATGTCATAGGAGGCGTCGTTCCCTCTACGAGGGAATGTAAAAAGTTCTTAGACTATCTCGCAAGTAGATTAGCTCATTGAAGTAGTACGTGTATTAGTGCATTAGTGTTGCATTTAAACTGTGTATATATATTCGTGTATAAACTATGTATATTATTATATGTATGTGTTCATATATGTTCACTTTGCTTTATGTGAGAATTAGTTCGAGATCCATAAACATATTTAGTTGTAAATAGATGCTTATTCCATTGCAATAAAGATTTATTTTAATAATAACCTCAACGCTGTCTAAAGGCAGTCATGGTCCACAGTAGCACTCCTTAGATGCGTTATAAGTGTTACAATTCTCGTATTAGCACTCTGACATGACTAATGATAAAACTTCCGAAAAAGGCCCTCGTTTTGAGATTTAAAAAAACTAGTCCTAGTTCATACAGTACTACAGTAATTGATCCCCGAAGCGTTCTGAAGCCATGTTTTGAGAAATACCGTGCTAGAAATCTCATTGTTCTGCACAAGGAAACAGATATAATATATTCCAAACCGCTCAGTGCTTTGCGTGTAACCTTAAGCAACCAATTAGGCACACCACTGTAGCGTTCCGGCAAGTTCACGGCGCGTCCCAACCTCGCAACGTTGGAGACATCAGATCTCGCCTTTGAGTCGGAACACTGGTTACCAATGCCCATGGCGCGATATTGCTCTCAAAAAGGTCAAAAAGGAAAGCCAAGACTTTATCCCGTCGCACTGGCGTTTCTGATAAGACAGGTCGCCTAACCCAGACGCTTTGTGTGCGAAACAACGGTTTACGAAGCGCAGCCCTCGAGCCGTCCAACGTCGCCCGCTCTCTCTAGCGCGGGAGTGCTCTGTCGTCTGGACTCTAGCGCGACGGTGGAGTGACGCAGCGAGGCAGGAGAGCGGGATCTCTAATCGAGAGGGCGCCGACGGCATGACGAAACCGCCGAAACATGAGTCATGGTTGACCCGTACCCTTTAAAGCGCCTTTTATACTCCCGCCGCGGCGCGGCGCGTCAATTTGGGGAGCGGCGCGGCCAGTCGCGCAGCGCCCCGAATTTGAAGCGCCGCTGCGCGATTGCAGTTAGAAAGGGGAGCGTCGGCGACGCGCGGCCACGAGCTTCTGCGCACTACGGCCCGTGCTCCGGAAACGGTCCATGAGTCATTGAGGGAGCCAAACAGAAAGGATTCGTCTGGCTGATCAGCGCAATGCATCTTGTCAATGTTTGTCGTGGGATTCCTATGAGGAGCGACGAATCCTCTCTTAAGCCTGGAGTCGAAGTTGTTCGCTCAACCTACGGTTGAAACTGGTGAGTGTGGTATTGAGTAGAATCCCCAGCAATGCAAACGGCTTTAAACCACTCTTTATTTTGCGATATGTGCGGGTCCAAAAGTAAAACTGCTGGAAGGTACTCATCGTCGAGAATCACTCAAAATTCTTTCTCATATGGCCATTCTGGGGTCACTGTGCACTTAGCATATCTTTGGCGTGGTATATGAAGCTTCGTGAATGTCTACAGATCTCCGTTCTCTTCCTAGGTTACAGAAGGAAGGTGCTAAGGCCATGGTCACCGATTTCGCCCAAACTCCCTAATCATGCAAACCTAGTAATCGTCTGTAACTTCAAAAAACGATGTCAGTCTCGTGATCAGCACCCTAAATACCCCCTTCTTCTTCCCAATAGGAGAAGTTTGGTCGAAACGGTAAAATCTCCCACCCCATGCCGAGTCTGCCGCGGCTGATCGCGCCGCGCCGCGCCCTTCCCCTCAGCGGCGCGATTCGCCGAATACCGTAACCCAAAATTCCGTCAAGTGTGGTGTTTTGCGGCGGCGGAGTATAAAAGCGATGCGGCGCCGCCTCGCGGCGCGAAAAATCGAAAGCCATGCCGACCATCACGCCGCGCCGCGGGGCGGCGCAAGTATAAAAGGCGCCTAACCCATCGCTTCTCGTCACTCTACTGCATTCTCGTCATCGCTACGTCATCTTGTTATCGCTACGTCATCTCGTGACAGCACGGTTAGCTGACGTGCCCTTTAGTAGGATTTTCGACGTCTCAGTTCTCTAGCCGTTTGTGAGTTTATCAGAGTAGGCTACGCATGGCTTATCGTTAGTTAGGTTACGTTTGAAACCAGCCACTGCGTTTCAGCGGGTCTGGTTGGCTATTTTGGTGCTTGCTGGGACATTCATAACATCTGAATTGTATCTGTTATTCTGTTGAGTGTTTTATTTGTTTGTTAAATCACGGTGTAGATTGAAAAGCTTCCGTGAATATCGGTTCTATCGATCACCAAAACTTTCATCTCAACATCATCCGACCCTTACACAGCCACATTTTTGAATGCATGGTGCGTTCCAATCTTCTAATGCACACTATGTGCTTGCTTATTTTCTGTGCTTTAAGACGAATTTTAAAGTATTATTTTTCCTCAAAAATGAAAATTTTATAAAATTATTACACTTATTGGGCAGGTAAGCTAAAAAAATTCAAAGAATGTTATACGAAATTTTGATTACGGGGCAGCTCGCCCCCGAGCTCGCTGAGTCATCGCTGAAAGGCAGGTTCCAGACAGGAAAAGGCCAGTGGCGGTGCTTGCAGTGCGTCTCTGAATTCACGTACTTTTCATGCGCCGGCTTGCTCAGGGAGGGAAGGATTCGAGGAGGCAGGAAGGAGAACGAGAAGAAGACATCGCCGGATTTGGCGTTATGAGGCTAAAGAGGTAGAGCTATCCTACATCGCTAGGCCATTTGACTTTCGACTCCACATTGAGCTGGACTGCAAGATATATTCATACCATTTGTCCCTCTTACTAAAATCAGAAATAGGACATCCATGTGGATAATGGAGTCTGGGAGAAACTATTCCATCTTCTTGTCAAGGATGGAGATCCTAGTATGTTTCTATGGATGAACATGGAAGCGCAAGGGCATAGGTTTATTAGAGGGGGCTCTTGACCGGACCCATCATCACTAGGTTCAACGAATCTCTTGGCCAGGCCAGGCATCACTGGGGTTCAACGAATCAAAATCGCTTTCCTGCAATGGATTCAAATGAAATACAAGTTTCTGTAACCACCTTTCGCCGATAGGTTACATGAAATTTGGAGAACGGGGATGCCGTAGCTTCGTAAATCACTACTTTAATAACCACAGAACTCGAACGACCAGCTTTCTTTGTGGGGAGAGAGGGCTGGGAAATCTAGCATAGCAATTAGCTTCATCAAATGTTCACACTTTCACACCACCATTTGTACAGGGTGTGCAAAAAGTATTGACACACTAAACGTAAACGTTAGAAATAACAACATATTATAAAATTCAACAAGTTTATATACCAAATGTCAGCAATGATCTAGCGAACAGAACAGCATCACTTGTATTTTATACGGGCTTGTTTGCTGTGAATGCAGGGACGAAGTCGCTGAGGAAAGGCATCGACGGTGGCGCCGCAAGTAGTCCACGTCGATTTCGTTCCATGCCTTGACCAGATCATCCCTCACTGACTTCATACTTTTTTGGGAAGTAGCGCAAGCCTTGCTCTCCAAAACTTCCCATATAGAGTAATTCAGCGAATTCAAATACGGTCTATACAGAGGCCATTCCTCGCCGAAATGAAGTCCTTCAAGTTGGCGCGGCACCAGTCCTGAACAATCTTCGGCTCTGCGCAGGAGTCTAATCCTGCTGGAAGAGATACGGCTTACTCTCGAGGTGGGATTCGAGCCCAGGAACCAACTGCTTTTTTAGGACAACAATACAGACAGTTCTAATGATTTATCTTCACTCCTGTATCCACGAAAACAAGAGACGCTTTTGATGAATGCACAAACCATGATGATGCAGGATGCGCCTCCCTTGCAGCGAGCCTTCCGCCAGAATTAGCACTTTGGAGGTCCTTGAAGAGTATGTAACACTTTTACAGGTTGAATGCACAAAAGTATCAAGTCACTGAAGGTCAAAGCATAGAATGAAATCGACGTGGACTACTTGCGGCGCACCGTCGATGCCTTTCCTCGTCGTCTTAGCCCCTACATTCGTAGCAAAGAAGCCCATATAAAATACAAGTGATGCTATTCTGTTCGCTCCATCATTGTCGACATTTTGTATACAAACTTGTTGAATTTTATGATGTGTTGTTATTTCTAACGTTTACGTTTAGTGCGTCAATACTTTTTACGCACCCTGTAAATCTTTCGCTGTTCTTTTTCCGTCTGCTTCTACGTCGAAGGTTTTGCACATAGCACATGACGACAACGCCCATTTAACCGAATGGAGTAAGAACGCTGAATGTAATGCGTTAGGAGTTGATTAGCTTTGTAGGGGTGTATCCCAGAATTGTTAAACGACTTCACTGCTATATCAGCGGTTAGAGGCTATGGATGTAGGCCGGCTGCGAGCAACGATACTCAATCGGTGCCATGCGCGCGGTCGCGGCGCGGCGCGCCAGCCGAGGCCGCCTCCAGTCGCGAGGCCGCCGCGTTCGAGCTGCACCGTGCGCCGTTACGGTCTCGCCACGAAACCATGCACCGGGCAAGTTGCCATGAGTCGCACCTCCCACTAAAATCAATAATCGGGGCGATTTCATCGGCCTTCCGATTTCGGACTGCTGTATTCTCGCCCGATTTCTGGTCTACCTGCTTCTCTACCTAATTTGCCGCCAAGCGTCAACCGACTTACAACTCCAACACTAACTCTGCGGTTTATTCTTCCGTATTCACCAACAGAGGACAGGACTAAGAGGTGAGTTTCCTTTCTTTGCTCAGTTTCACCCATGAATTGTGTTTTTATCCGGTATTACTTCCCCTACCCTTCAGATCGACGTTTGTGTGAATGTAAGCTGCCTAGGAACTTTATATGATTTCCAGTCAGCTTACTTTTACGCTGCCGCGATCAGATGCCCCAATTCCCCGAAACGAAATGTAGTTTTCCACCCCTAACAATGCTGTATTTACTGTTTCTTTCCTCAGACAGTATTCACTGTTATCCAAGCTGTTACGCTGCTGTGAGGACAACGCGCAACGAAGCCTAAGGCGGTTCCTAAATACTCGCTAGCACAATGAGGAACGTTTTAAAGCCCACTATTACCAATGTTCACCTCAGGGCAAATTTGAATAGTTAGATACTCAGGTTTGCGGGAACTCTGGTGCACCAACGCTTTGAACCTGATATTCCACACGAATTGTATCCGAAGCGATACTGCGTTCATGTCTTCGATTATGCGTTCTGTTTCCTCTGCTAAGAGCACTGGTGGTTCTCCTTCTTTCTCTACTTCATCGCGTCGTTTCCTTTTGCCGGTTCGCGTTTTCCACCCAACTACGCCCGGTTCAGGAATGGCGAGAAGTTCTGGAGAAGGCGACGCATCTTGTATGCGCAACGCAGGGAGTGTGGCGACAGAAAGGGCCAACTTACAGTTGCCCTCAAGGAGCGCCGACCCCATAGCTAGATCTAGGGGCAATACAGCTGCGGTAGCCGTGCAGTTGCATACTACCACTGCTGTTATTAACCCTGCTCGGGGAGCTCAAGCTGCTCCTTCAAATCCCGCTTTTCAGGAACCTATGAGACATTCTGCTGCGGCGACCGTAGAATATATAGGAGAACAGCAGGTAAGTCTTAAAGGACAGCACAGTATTTTAAGATATACAATTCCAGGAACACGAATGTGCTACGTTTTCTGCTTTCAACGCAGAAACCAGAGCTGTGAGGTGTACTACTGTACAAAATGCAAAACCTCACGTCATTCTTGCACAGTAAAGGTAAATATTCAACAACATATCCCACCACATCCTTATATATCATTTTCACGCCAAATTGGACGCTTGCTACGCAAATATGGAAACTCTTGTAAACTAGTCTAATGCTTCTGAAATCAACGTGAATGTTTTCTAAATCGAAACGAGTTTCTTACGAGTTAAATTACAAACTGTCCAAGACGGTTAGTACAATTTTTTGTTCAAGGAAAATTTGGTATCACTTTCTTGGAACTTTTTTAGTTCTTCTGCTCGAGTGACCAATTTGACGTGAAAAGCGTCCAGTTTGACCCGAGAATGGTAGAAAGCAATTAAAATTTTAAACAGGTGGTTGGAAATAAGTTCTTGAGCGATCCATCGCAAAACCATGTATGCACACCAATCAGCACTGCCGAGGATAAAGCTGAGAGAGTGGCATACAAGGTAAGTACCTTCGAAACCTACAACGTTTCAAATGCTGTGAGGTGAACTGTTCCCTTTCAGAAGAATCAGGAGGTTCGCTCAGATCCAAGTCTCGCCAGCGTACCATCCGTTGAAATTTGGGAGACCATGGTGCAAGAGTGCTTAGAGAACCCATCCGTTGGATCCTCTGCAGAGCGCGAGGAGGTCACCGCCAACTTGTTTCGCCATGGTCATGAATCGAGACGACGAGCGATTACAAGGTGCTATTACAAGGGAAAAAAAGCTGCAAAATAGTGAAGCCTTTAATTCAGGAGCAAAGCGGTCCATAAAGACCGAGCCATTTCATGGAATAACATCCCAAGGGAGTTCGCGTTTCTTCCCGATGGCTCCCGTTTCCTTCAGCTGATGACCGCTGACGTGCACATTTACTATTCTTGCACAACAATTAAGGTTTGTTTCAAAGGTAAAGCTGGCTCGCCGTCCCTTCAAACAGCCATTGCAGAAGGCATACGAGAATGGCCTCTTTGCTCTGGTTGCCGATGGAGTACACAAAATTCTCCCAACGCAACTGGGTGATCAAGCGCAGCTGTACACCATTCACGGAGTGTGCAGTAACGGCCACGAGGTTTCTACGCATGAAAGCGAATCGGTATGAGACATCAATTTAATTTTTTTCAGATCCCTTTACTCTATGCGTTGACTAGAGCGCAGAGGGAGAGTACGTATGAACTGGTCTTCAGCTGCCTGGAACGGGAGCTTCGCTCGCTCGGTCCCCAATGTGTTCGACGTTTCGTGGTCGACTTCGAAAGAGCCGCCATTAATGCCGCGAAAAGAACATTTCCTGGAATAAATGTTGAGGGCTGCGCATTCCACCTGGCGCAGGCATGGAACCGAAGACGTGACGCTCTCGGACTACGGAAGTTCATCGTCGGTCCAGATCGATGCAGAAGAGTGGCGCAGTGGTGGCGAACCATAAAAGGCCTCCCCTTTCTAAGGCGGGACCTGCTTCGGCGAGTTCCCGCACTTGCTCGCCCTCCCGTTCCACGAGACCACGAGGCGTTCCAAAGATGCCAGCAATTTTTGGAATACCTGAATGCCACGTGGATCAGAGGGCCGCTGAAAGAAATGTGGTGTAAGTGGGGCATAACCGAGTTGCGGACCACCAATCTTGCGGAGGCGTACCATAGGTATTTCTTGACATCTAAAGAAGATCATCCTCAACTTCCACCAGTTTTGTATATCTAAATCGACTAGTTCAGCAAACTGCGGCGGCTCGTGAGACAGAAAAACGCAGACATGAAGGTGGTCTTAGAGCGGATCAGGAAGTTTAACACCACAGCTCTGGCAAGACTTCTTGTCATGGAAAGAGTATGAAAAAAAACTTATAAACTCGAGTTTGCGGAGAAAGATAACAGATATCGACACAGGTTCCTGAGGAAGTGCGAAGACTGAGGAAAAGGGACAAGGAACGTAGAAGAAAAGTAGAGCGGGAGATGGAACGATTCGAGGGACTCTTAACCCGGCCATGTGTAAGGACGGTAACAATAAACACTTACTGTCGCCGCATGTCACGATTCATCAGCGAGAAATCAATTTGAAGCGCAAAATTATCATTGATCATTGTTTCGGCTAAAACTCCAGTGCATTGATTGCTTGCTGATGAATATTCCAGTTTGTCTTAATTGTGAGTGAAGTAGCAAAAAACTAACGAAATAACTAGCGTGTTTGTGTGAACGTCTATGTGATCGTCTATCAACATGTGATTGTCTATGTGGCGTCTTTCTCTCTCGAACCGTGGCCAGCTCAACGTGCTGAGAGAGTGGCAACGTTCAGTTTGCTTGATTGAAGCATAGTGAACGGCGAAGAGCCTCGGTAAATGGGAGGGCAGCCGAAGATGATGAACAGGTAATGGAAAAGACCAACTAGTTTGTGATCGAGTCAGAATTAGGATAAAGTGTTTGGACACCACACGTCGTTCCAAAGCACATTACCCCCACACCGACGCAACCATTGGAAATGGTAGAGCGGATTGAACACATGAAGAGTCCAGGAAGGAATTAGATGGAAAGGAATTGCTCCCGATCAGGGGGGGGGGGTGCGTCAATGAAATCCGATATTTCGTAAATCATAATTACGAAAAGGCCACCGTAAATCGTGACACTATATCTCTAAAGGGTTTTCCTGCTAATGATGATAAAAATTGTCAAAAATCACAGCAAATCGTAAATTACGCACACCCCTGCCCTGATGTTTCTTAAAAGCAGAAGCGCCGCAGATTTGATGTCGAGTGGGGCGCGCTATTCCTGGAATGGTGTGAAGTGTTTGGAAAAGTGTATAAGTCCCTAACAAAAATGAAGCCGCATATGGAGATATTATAGCATTCCGAAAATACTTCGCAATATAAAGATATGATAGTCTGGATGAAGAATTTAAATAATTTTTGTCTTAAAATTTGCTTATGAAGTCCACAAGAACACTAACGGCGCACCAGTGATGAAAAACATACATTATGAGCAATAGTTTGGCAGGTTAAAGGTTTTCAGGTTCGATGCCGCGAGCATTCTTATTGATTATGAAATCAGCTGTAAAGGGATTTGATAGAACTAACAATATCTATGTGTGTTCCTAACCTTCGGCATATAGGTTCCCCACTTATGCCAAGTATATACTAATAAATTTCAGGAAATAAGGATTCGTTAATGTCACAACCGTCTGTCGTCTACCCTGAAAGCGAGGACTATGTGAAGCAATGGCCAGCGCCAGTCCCTCCAAGAATTGCGCCCCAGTCGACATCAAATCTGCGGGCGCTCCTGCTTTTAGGAGACCTCAGTGCCCTCTCCTCTAGGACAGGTCCAATTATCCATTAATAGAAGCTTGAAGCAACTCACCACTCCAAGAATATGTCGACTGTCGACTAGTAGCAGTCGGAGAGTCAGCTAGTAGAGGCCGGAACTCAGGAACAGCTGATTAGTTTAAAGGGACGGCGTTGACGCGAAGCTCGGGAAATCTCGTCCTTTCCGCCGCGCGAGGCAAAGCGATCCCGCCCCACACGAGGCACGCGCGCGCGACCGCACGCACCAAAATGAGTATCGCTGCCGCCCCCCGATGTAGGCCTTACGGTTAGATTGCCTCATCGTTAGATCACTCATGGTACACTCCCGTCCGCTGCAGCGACGCTGTCTTTTCATGAAAGAACCTGTATCACCTGTATACTGTCGTCCCGTTGATCATCGAATTGCTCGAGCGGGTGCCAGCAGCGTCTCCATTCGTCCCTGTCGCGTGCCAGAGTGGTCCAATGGATCCTCCTCGCTCGAGGGACACGAAGAGCGTCATATCGGTCGTTCAGGGCTTTAACGAAGAAGTCCGACCAACGCGTTGGTGGGCGTCCTGGTGTTCTTTTGACATCCCGCGGAATCCAGTCGGTGATGGCTCTCGTCCAGCGGGTGTCTGCGAAGCGCATTACGTGGCCGGCCCACCTAATTTTCGACAACTTGGCCCACGCGACAGCGTCTCTGATCTTCGAACGTCGGCGAAGCTCGGAACTCCGGAGGCCTTCTCTCACTTGCGTGAGTCGTGTCACTCCGAGCATCGTCCTCTCGATTCCACGCTGCGCGACGCTGATCGCGTGTTCATCCTGCTTTCGTATAGCCCAGGTCTCTGAGGCGTATGTTAGGGCAGGAAGAACAGTGGAGTCGAATAGGTGGGCACAGAGTCGGACGTTCTTCGTCTTCTTCGCGACTTCTTCGACGCTCTTGAAAGCTCCCCAAGCCGCTCTTTTCCTCCTGCTCAGCTCTGGTGCTAGGTCGTTGGCCATGTTGACTTCGCGACCCAGATACACATAGCTGGAGCATTCGGAGATGTTCGTTCCGTTCCTCATGAACATCGTCTTCGTAAGATTCAGCTGCAGTCCAACGTTCCCACATACACGATCGAAGTCGGCCAGCATTCGCTCCGCCTGGCTGATGCTCGGTGTTATGAGCACGATGTCGTCAGCGAAGCGAAGATGATGTTGTTGCCGGCCGTCGACCTTCACTTCCATGTCTTCCCATTCTAGTTCGCGCATGACGTTTTCGAGAGTGGCGCTGAAGAGCTTCGGGGATATGGTATCCCCGAACCCCTCTCTTCACGTCGACAACGACGTCGTTGTAGAATGGTGAGATCTTGGTCGTGAATCCACTGTACAGCTCTCGAAGGACTCTGATGTACTGAGTAGGAACGCCCTGAGTGAGCAGGGCTTCGATGACCGCTTCAGTTTCGACAGAGTCGAATGCCTTCTTCAGGTCGATGAACGTAAGGCAAAGCGGCAGCTTGTACTCTCGCGACACTTCGATGAGCTTCGTAATGGTGTGTATCGATCGTGCTGAATCCTCTCCGAAATCCTGCTTCTTCGCATTCCTGTCCTTCGTCCAGCGTTCGGCCGATTCTATTCAGGATAACTCGAGTGAACAGCTTGTAGACTACGGACAGCAGGCAGATCGGGCGATAGTTGCCAATGTCGTGCACGTCTCCCTTCTTGTACAGCAAGACGGTCCTACTGGTCTTCCACTGAGATGGAACCTTGCACTCCGACAGGTAACGTGTGAAGAGCCGCGCCAGGGTGTTGATGAGCGTTGGCGGGAGGTTCTTCAGGTGTTCGGGTCTGATCCTGTCAGGGCCGGGTGCTGTAAGTTTCTTCACCGACGAGATGGCGTGTCGGATCTCGGAAGGGAGAACAGAGGGGACGACGTATCCATCCTGCGGAAGATGGCATGGGGGCAGGTGGACGTGGCTATCGAAGAGATCGGAGTAGAAGTCGTGGATGACCTTCTCCATGGTCCTTCTGGAAGAGGTGACAGTTCCGTCGGGACGTCGGAGAGCGGTCATCTTGGTCTTGAAGTTAGCGAAGTCTCGGCGGGCATTGCGTATGCTCAACCCTGCCTCTGCAGCTTCAGCCAACACTTCCGCCCTTCTCTCCTTAAGATCCTCCTATATCGCCTCTCTGCATAGCTTCGCAAGCTCGGACGTCAGTTGGTAGTTGCCTGACGCTCGTGCTGCTCCACGCTGGCGTATCAGCTCGAGAGTTTCCGGACACAAACGTCTCTTGGTGGTCTTCAAGCTCTCAGCTTCCTTAGCACTATCGTGGAGATGGTGCACGAAGCGGTCGTATTCCTCGTCGACGTTGTCCATGACGGCATCTTCCCAAAGGCCGGCAAGAGAGGTGTAGAGTTTCCAGTTGATGGTCGTTCTGGGACTCCTCTTCATGAAATTCGCGGCCTTCTCTCCTTGACGCGAAAAGCGGAACCTTGCGCGAAGGAGGCGGTGGTCCGATCCCGTGTAGAACTTGGGGACAACGGAGACGTCGGTCAGGCAATACTTGCGGTTGAAGATGATGTGGTCGATCTCGTTGTGGAACTGGCCACCGGGAGATTCCCAGGTCCATCGTGGGTAGGGAGGCTTCTGGAACTGCGAGTTTCCATGGATGGTCTTGGTCGACATGATAAACTCAGACAGCCTTTCACCTTGCTCGTTCCACTCCAAACCGTGGGTTCCGATGTGAAGTTCTTCCGGCGACCTTCGCGGTCCGATCTTGGCGTTGAGGTCGCCGACGATCACCTTGTAGAAGGTGTGATCTTCCTTATAGAACTTCTCCAGCTCCACGTAGAAGGCTTCGACTTCCTCGTCGTCGTAGTCGGATGTTGGGGCATACGCGACGAACACAGTCAAAGCTGGCACGGAACCACATCGCTTCAGTCGCAGACGTCCGATTCGGCTTGTCAGAGACTCGTACGAATCGATGTTCATGGCCAAGCGCGTGTTGACGAGGACACCAACGCCGCCTACTTCCCTGCTGTCGCATGTTCCGAGGAACAGTTCTTCTCCGGAGTCGTAGGCGGCGTGTAGGGGGTGGTGTCTTCTCGTCTCGGTCAGTCCGATGACGTCGAACTTGATCTTCCTGGCTTGCATCATCAGGTCCTCGACGGATGCTTCCGATGCAAGCGTACGGGCGTTGCAAGTACAGATCGTCATCCTAGTCCTTCTCAATTTGCGCAGCCTGGTTAGGCGCTGAGATTTTAGCAGCCTCTCCGTATTCGTCCTTCCCATCGCTGCAGAAATGGGGGCTCTTTCGGGGTCAAGGGAATGAGGCCCTTTAGTGCTGCTGTTTTTGACTTGAGTACACACGGGTAGCTAGTCGGGCTCTGTCGTGCGGGCGAAGAACTCCGGGCAGCCAGCTAGACTGCCCGAAGGGACGGGGCGAGACTTAAGGCGGCCTCGAATCGCCTTATGATGTACTCCCAGTCTACCGAGTGCAAGCTTTTGGCCGGGCCGACACAGTTACAATCCACACAGTCACGGACACATCCACGCACACTGTGCACGAACATGCCGCTCCCGCGCACAAGGAACGCGTCGACCCGACACAGCAGGAGCAAGGAGTCCATCCCCTGCATCCCACCTGCGTCTCTGGGCAGTACACGGTCGCATTTGCTTCGCGTTTCATTCCCCTATCCACCACCCGGGGACGCGCCACGTAGCCCTGCGACAAGCGGCCCGAGATCCCTCTTAACAAGAGAGCCCGAAGGCTATCTATCGAGGGAGATCCGTGGCATGAAAGAACACCATCTAAAAATAGACTGAACATAAGAGTTCAGTTCTGTAACTCGAATTCAATTTCTGAACTAGAGCATGTTCTCCCGCAGCTCCTGCAACAGCGGAAGGGGATAGCAACAGCTCTAAGGCCCCGTGCATACTTCCCGTCGCCGCGATGGAATCGCGGCGATGAGTTTTGCACAGCGACGCGAAAGAATTTGAATTTCTCTGTGCTCGACGCATCGCCCATCGCTCTGCAATGGGGCGCGACGGCGATCCGTCCAGGACCAAACGCTAAACACCGCGCGCGGCGCGAAAAAGTATGCCATGCCCGCGATAGGCGCCGGAAGCCATCGCGCATGCCGACCGTTACTGTTGCGGCGGCCGCGGCGAGGTTTCCTTTGACTATTCGACCGCGTGCGGCGGAATGGTCATGAACTCATCGCCGCGATTCCATCGCGGCGACGGGAAGTATGCACGGGGCCTAACGTGGCGTCTGTAGCAGGTCGTGAGCGACAACTCGTACGACCGCGGCGGAGCTCATCGCGCACGCGACAGTCGTCGTCGCGGGCGCGGTGACCATCCGTACATAAAGGCCGCCCCTCCTGCCTCATGGTCTGCAGTTGTGTGACTTGCGGGCGTCATATCCTATTCGACGAAACGGTTTTTGTTTTTAAAAATAATGAAGCCTCGATGCTATTGAGTGCTTCCCGAACAGGATGAGTACCGCTGCGAGGTGTTCAGTGTTCTGGTTCGGCTTAGCCAGTTCTTCATTAGGTGCGATATTGGGCTATAGGGCATCTTGACGCCTCTACTTTGGTGCCGATTTCGTCACATCTGAACCACAATGCCACCTCGAATGTTCTAGCTATTTCGTGTTGCAGTGACATAGACACAAGCGGACGATCTCATTTTTCAACTCATTTCTTCCAGGTTTTCGGTCGTATGTAACGAATATGGCAAACGATCAGCAGATGATGGACATCGCCTTGGAAGAACGTGAGATTATCAAGCCGACTCGATGTCCTTGTATCCACGTGATTTCTTTTAGACGTAATAACGCTCAGAAATCCATTCGGAAAGAAAGATTTTCTTGTGAAAGTTCCTTCCGCTCGTCAGCAGGACAATTTCGTATGGGAGGTGAAGGCGCTGGCGGCAGTAAGGTGAGGTCGCTAGAGTAGAATTTTCAGCACTACAGTAGTTATCACGGTTGGGTCGGGATAGGCGGTGAAAAGTCACTGGTAGTTGAGCACCGGTAGAAACTTAGAGACATCGTTACCTTCACTTATATGGTCGAACATATTTTCCACTCTTTTACTCTCAGGAATAGGTGTAATGCACCGCATTGATATTTTAGAAAAGAACCTCAAATAATGGCCTATAGAAAAGGGCTAGGACCAAGCTCGACTTCATCACCCTGCACTAGGTCCCAGTAGTTATCGTAACTTCTTGTAGTCGGCCAAAAGCTCAAAGGAGACTTCCTATTCGTGGTCAGCACCCCGAATAAACCCCAGGCAAAGTTTGGGCGAAAAATTTTTCGCCCTCTTTTCGACTTGTAGGGAATCGTGAAAGTTGCTTAATTTTCACGAGAACACTGAGTTTTCAGGTGGTTCATTGCTTACACTCTCAAACCACATATGCTTGTGTGGCTGAGCGGCTTGCCTTCGAAATTTTCTAACAAGGAGTTGGCGGACGAGGTGAAGGCTGGATTGTGCGGAATCGAAAACTGCATCAACGAGGTCCGCCTTGTCTTCTTTGGAAATGCTGTTGTACAATGCGTATCACTTGTAATTCAGATGGGCGGATCATTTGACAAGCTCCCACGAATCATTAGTCGTCAGTACTCACTTCCGCTTCGCGTAATCATACAAGGGCAGCCCATCTTATAGCCATAGGTAACGCGAGGGTCATTGGCATGTTCTTCCACGTTTACAAATTCATCAAAGTTAGAAGATGTTCATTTTTTAGGAGCAAATAGGCTGGGGTCACTTTGTTCTCCGCGGTTATCCGCTTTGGTAAGAAGGCCCATGTCTGTCCAATTACATCAGAAATGGCCTAGCTCAGTTCACTATAGGTATAGAACACACCAGTGCTACGAAAAATTTCTGGTTACGTATAGCACAAAACGTTGTGTAGGGCAGTCCTACTTGGTAACTCCCTCCATCCGAGCTTATTTCCGCCATTTTTATTTATTACTATTGCTATATTTATTTTTTGTAAGCAAGCGTGAAAAAGGAATTTTAATTAAATACCTTCTAACCAAGTGTAAACCAAATTCGAGCACAATTGCTCATTTCACAAAGGTAGTAGAGCCTGCAAACGATTAAAGAAGGTTAGAAACAGTTTCAGTCGCTGTCATCTTGTAATCTGCATTTATTTTCTGTTTTCGAACTCCAGTAGTAAGTATCAGATCAGACTTTCCCTTTCTTTTAAACTGCTCATCATGTGTTCTGAAGTAATAAAGCGTTGCGAGTCCTTGAAACAAAAGAAAAACATTTTTTGAGACATTTCTCGCAAGGAATGGTCTGCTCAAGGGGTCATATCTATTGATTAATCATGTAGAAGAAGAGTTTCTGTCTCTCACGCGTTTTGCATATCTGAAGCATGGCGTTTCCCTATATCCTCCTTTTTCTAGCTTCTAGCCGTCATTCTGGGCGAGCACCAATCGCAGTCCTTCTGTGATAAGGTGTGGCAACACGTGCCGGATCTACTGTTTCCTCGCCATGACTGGGCGGAGCTAACGCGACGACTGATGCCACTGATGATCAATCATTTCACGTCCATCAGGTGTAAGTCTAGTTCTTAGATGTTCTGTTGCCTGATTGATCTAGGTACGCAGGTATTCTTTGCATGTTCGGATTCTTTTCTATCTTTGTCGATTTTCAACCGTGAAGGACCGATATTTTCACATAAATCTTCGGATTTTTATATTCCAGTACCTGCATATTTCTTTTTTATGCATAAAATCTACTATTTTCTCTCGTTGCGGTCGATTTTGAAAGGAAGTCTTATGGTTAGGTCTTGTACGATAAGAGTGAAGCAACGGACTTTTTGGTGTTTCATCTCCATCCTTCACTGACTAAACCGAGACGATTTCATCTGACGTCGATAGATTAGTTTAAATTTCAATGGTTGAATAGCAGGGAATTCTGCTAGGCGAAATCGATTACTACACGCCTCTTATGCATGTGTTCATTGAGACTCCAGTCGGTCAAGAGCAAGTAGTGGGACTTTTGGTGCAGAGTTTATGTTTGTTCGCAAACGGAAAGATTTCGATTTTAAAACTATTACCGAAAGGACCATCGCCCTTAAATGAATTCTTATATATGTCGCGTTGGCAGCGAACGATAGCAACGTCTTATGCGTTTTTCCATTCAGAATTTTCTATTAATGTGCAGGCTGGGTTCTAAGAAATAAGGGTTCTTGAAGAGATAGGAACTATGACTTTCCCTGCTGCCGAAACACTAGTAGAAGGCATGTCGCATCCATTAATAGAAAGGGATTGATCCACGCTCTCTCCCCTTCACACTTCAATCATCTAGGCGAATCTACAAGTTGTCTGTTTTCTGGTCCTTGTACATTGATTTCAGTCCTTCGTTATAGGCATGAATGTTGTGGAAGCGAACACTTGTCGTCGTGATCCTCTGGAGCAGGGCGACTTCTTCGATCACATTCTTTCTAAACGATCCGGAAAGCTCGAGAAACGTCGCTCAACGGCGAGTGCAATGCTTGAGACAATAACCTATATGTGGGTTTTTTCCTTGGGTCTAGAGAAATATGTTCGAAACTGATTTTCGTTTTCTTCCGTACATTCAAAGGATGTATAAAAGCAAAAATAGAAAAGTATCAGAAACCGAAGACGTAGGTGACAGAAGCGAAAGGAAAGTTATCGAAGTGGGGAATAAAGTGCCGTGTGCAACGGGTGATGCTATAACTTCGACGTTGTTGAAGAATTGGCAGAAAAAAAGTGAGCTTCAGAACAGCTTCACTAGGTAGCTTATGATGAGATTTTTCAGTGGTTTACAATTCCATTCCTAACGTTCTTCAAAGGTCTGTGGTTTTGCTTTGGACTCCCGTGGCTAAAGCACAGAAAAAAATTGCTGGTGTTATTGTAGTGTGCAGTATTCTCACCACGAAGCTGTCAGTGCATTTCTTTGGCGGGATACCGATGAAATGAAAAAAATTAACTGCTCAGAGTTCGGGTTTCCAGCGCTAAATCACGGATTAAATCGGACTTTCTAACCCATGAGATTCTCAACAAATTCAACTTGTTGCTTGGCAACTTGACATCGTCACGGTGCTGTTTGCGCTAGCGTGTGGAAGATTTACCACATGTAGAATATGGGAAATCGCTCGATGACTGATTAATTTCGATGTTGCATCACTTGATTTATGGTGTTGTTGTGTTTTCGTGTCACAAACTGTTTTTACTTGGTTCCGTAATGCTGCTTTTGCTAGAATTTCATCTATGCTTTGATAAACAAGTAAAGTAAGCCTAGTGAAAACCGATATTTCTTTTACAGTTCTAGATGTAAATGCGGAAGGGTCTCAGGCGTATGTCCCAACTGCGAAAAGGATAGCGCTGCGAGAATTTCCACTGCTCGTATTGTATAAAAGAAAATTCCGTTTTGCTAACGATAAGTCCTTGAATTTACCGAGTTAGTGGTTCTGAAAGTTCAATATGGAGTCGCATATTTCCATAAAGAAATACATTCCAAACATCGATTATGAAGAAAATGCAAAAATACTGCGAAATCAAGGAGTCGGGCGCCTGACCCCGCACCTATGGAGTAGTATTTTTGAATTTTGTTTGCTCTTGCAATCTCATCGCCTTATGCGAGTGTGTGACTCCACAGTAAACTTTCAGGGTTTCTTACTCGAGGAGTTGAAGGATTTTGCAAAAGCGGAGCATACGTTTCTATTACTGGGAGGGTGATAATTTTCTCAGTGCTGCTCAACCCTGCTTATTATTATCAACACGCTTCCGTTTGTCCTGAGACGTCAAAGCATGTGGTACGACTCGAGGCAACTTTGCGATTTTGCCTGAAGGCCGAAAGGCATCGTGTACTGTGGACTTCGGAGTATTTGTAAGGTCTGAAAGTTCGCGTACAGAAAGATCAGATCATGCACCGCAGCTGGCGAGGACGAGCTGTCTGTTCTGCGTATGTGGTCGATCTGTGCGTCGGGAATACTCGAGCGATTCGTCACCATTGTCGAACTTGTGTCACTAATTGAAGCAGGTCGCCCGAGAGTGCGCTTGCTCTTTCATTGCCTCCTGTAGAATGCGATGGGCCTCGTTATCGGATCGGCCGGAGCGGTACTGTAGAAGGAGAACTGGCCTGTAGAACATCTTCTTGTCGTCCATTGCGAAGGCACCACTGGGAACGGGAGACGATATGTGGCACATGCTGCTGATGGTCACATATAAGGACATGAAATCAAATCTCCTAAGTCCGGCTCGCTCACAACTTCGGCTGGCAAAGATACGTTGTTTTGATTCTTGCCATGCAGTTCGCCTAAAAACTTTCCGGACAACCAAATATTTTCATTTTCTTCACAGCATCTTATGTTGTACTTCTGTGGATTAGTTGCGGATTCATTTTTTGTCATTTCAGGATAGAGGGTCGATTTCAACTGAATGACCTTATTACTGCTGTTATTCATGCCACTTATGTCAAAGTTGGTAAAGCTTACATCGAGCATTTGCTTGAACGTAGCGGTGGTTTGACTATCGAGCAGATGGACGAGGTAGGGTGCTACTCGTAACGGATATGAATACTGATGCTGCCAACCACTCTTCCCATAGATATATGAGGTATTGTGGGCGTGGTTGAGTACGATACCGCTGACGGATAGGGACGATCTGCGCACGGTCCAGGACTTGGGTAGAAATGTTCTCAGAAAGGCGATCATCGATCGTCTCACCGATTCGGTAAGGCATTTCATATACCGTCGCTTTTCAAGACAGTTGACGAATTCACTTTCTACTGATTTCTCTCCGACGTTCTCTTATTTCTAGATATATGAGATGGCGGTGGTGAACTTCCCAAAGTCGTACCCCACTATTTCGGCGCTTCGCGAGTGTATGATCAGCGTACAGGAGTATGGACGGGAAAGGCTGGTCAGAACGCTGATAAACGACGTCGAGTCGCAGCTTTTGCACATCGGTAAGCCTTGATTGTTTTCGGTTCGTTTTTCTGGGACGTGTGATAGCTCAATCGGAGGAGGCTGCCCCGTGAGCCCCGAGTTCGGGTTTTTGACTCGGGTCCCGCAGGTCAACCAGACGTCCTGCCCTGTATGATTGGACAGTGTTAGCAATTCTTAAGTAGTCTCAGTTAATTTTTTCGCCTTTTTCGTCAAATCGGAGAATTC
Source organism: Heligmosomoides polygyrus bakeri (assembly GCA_947359475.1). Lineage (NCBI taxonomy): Eukaryota > Metazoa > Nematoda > Chromadorea > Rhabditida > Heligmosomidae > Heligmosomoides > Heligmosomoides polygyrus. Next base: position 26,614,549 of record OX375867.1, read on the forward strand.
CTACAGGGACCACAAGATTTGTCCAATTTTTTGTTGAAATTTTTTGAAGAAGAGTGGTCGACGCATTAGTATTTGCGGTCTGCCTCGGTGGCTTAATCACCACTTTTATTTGGAAATTCAATCATTTTGCCACTTCAACAGGTGGGAGCTGCAAAAGGCGTTTACCGTCTTTTACAGTCCACCGCTCAATAACCATGATTTTCAGCCGTGGACACTCCATCAATTCTAAATGGATACTCATTGTGTGTTGAATCTCTTCGAGAACTGGATCCGTCTTGCGTAATCATGCATCGCGTCTGCAAAGTGATCAAGGAATACTTGAAGTAGGTTTTGCTATCGTTCCTATTCGAGGCAGCTTGAGATGCAGGCTTGTTGCGGCATTGTTGCTCAAACTAGCTTATGCCAACCCATACCCCACCAGTTTCGAAAGAAACCTTGACGTGTGTTACGCAGATAGTTGCGAATTCGTCTCTGTTCAGCTTTCTGTCAATGTTGAAAATCCCCCATTCGTTTTCCATAGACAGAGATTGGAGCTGTGTGCAGAATTAGGTGGAGGAGTTGCTGCTAGATCAAACAAAACATTGGCTTTGCTCTCGGCCTGCAGTTGGTTACATGCCGGCGCTTCACCACAGAAGCCGCCAGTATTCGATCAACATTAGACAGCTGATCGATTGCGGGTATTTACTGTGGAAGCCGTTCAGTGGCATTAAAAGGCGCCTCATTCGCTTCCGAAATACGGTACTTGTTGGATTACCAGCGTTATTTTCTTGTTGTTGATCAGCATTTTCGTATTCGCATTCTGCTCCTTAAATGGTCATCTCTGGGTTGAATCGATAATATCGGTGGGTATTGATCAGCTGATTGCTACTAGTAACATTTGAAGTTTGTTCATCATTTTCGTGTTGATCGTTAACGGTAGATCAGTCTCTCTTGTTTCCAGTAAAGGCTGTTCTGAATCGCTAACTTTGAAAGGTGGACTGGGATGCTGGCAGATTAGCTTTTTGGTTACAGTAGGGTAATATCTTCTTTTAACACCTTTGAAATTGCTTGATCTTGGAGAAATATAGTTAGTTTATGAGTTGTACTCTCACATACATACTAGCTAGAAGAGACAGCCTCAGGTCAAGGTTGCTCTCTGATATGCAACTCTGCAGAGCAGAAAATAATCACGCCTATTTTGAGCAACAAGCTATCTCGAAGATTGATGGTGTCCAAGTCTATGCATCATAGGATTTTAAATTTAAGTGCTTATATTCTTGCAGAAGACGTCCGGATACAGTTCGACAAATTATCAACTACATTACTTCTGAAAAGCGCGATGATCTTGCAGCACATCTGGTGGGTTTTCTCTGACTTTCGACGTATAGAATACGCTTCTCCTTTGCTGGCGCCTTACTGCTCCTACTCGCTGTTGTGCCGCCTTGTTTTTTCTCACAATCCTCCAGTTTATGTGTTTTGATGGCATGCTATGAGAGTGCAATTTCGACGCACGTGTTTCGTTTCAGGCGAATAGATGCGGAACCATTGTTGATGAGGACGAACTCACAGGCGCTAACGACGATTTTCTCCCTGAAGCCATGAATCTATCACAGTGGCGACGGTGGAAGCCTGACCCAATAGACGTTAGCCCAGGTAGGTTAATTTTCTTCACCGACGCTTACCAGCTTTCAGCTACCTGCTGTTCCTTTTAGGCGAGAGTGGTCGCTTCCGTCAAGCAGCGGATGTCTTCAATATGCTCGTTTCGGTGTACGGTAGCAAGGAGATGTTTGTGAAAGAGTATCGTCAGCTTCTAGCGGAGCGGCTTACGAGCAGTAATACAAAGGACGTGAGTGAAATGTCGTGCTTATTTGCTGAGATTTGTGCATATATCTACCGCAAGACGGTTGGATTTTTTATATCATTTCCGTTGCTGGTTCGGTATCTTGTATCTTGAGGAAAATTCTTTATTCAGTCGTATTAATATTTAAACGTATTCAGCCAATCTTCGAGCGGAGGTATCTGGACCTGCTAAAGCTCAGGTTCAACGAGGGCGAGCTCCAACAATGTGAGGTGATGCTGAAAGACATTCGAGATAGTCAACGGATAGATAGGACAGCTCTGGGCAGGAAGGTGAGCGTGTCCTCTCATATTAGTAAGAGCGTATAGCTTCATCTTGAAATGGCCGGTCTTTTGTAGTGCATTCCTGTTTCTGCCTGTGTGATCTCATCTCATTTCTGGCCAAAAGTCGTTTCCGAGACGGTTGCGGTGAGGTTTTTTAAGCTAAATATCGTGGTTGTAGACACGGACCTAGTAGTCAATTAACGGATGTTAAGGAGTTCCCAGCGGCACTTGAAGAAGCTCTTGTGGAGTATGAAAAGTCGTTCATGGACCACAAAGAGTCGCGGCGTTTGCAGTGGTTGCGAGCTGTGGGGTAAGTTTCTTTGCTAGGTTTTCTAGTTTTCGAAAAAGTCATACCGTAGGCAAACTTTGTGAAGCTGATTGTCTCTAAACACTTATGTTAACGAATCCACCTTCATGCTGATTTTTTTCAATTTCGACGACTTCTAGGCCCCCATTCATGCAGTCACAGCTTTGTTTTGAGCTCAAACCGCTCGCGCCTTCTCGGCTTATCTTGTCTCCCTCGCTTTACGAAGGTCAGTCACAGAGAAGCGCAAGGGAAGGCACTCCGGGATTAGACACTGCCAAAGAACATATACAGTCTCCACCTTGTGGCTTTAGCTCGTCTCGAAAAGTACCCTGAATCTATTGTAATGTGTACCTTATACCTTCCTATTCAATCCACGTTCATTCCGAGCAAAACGCGCTGATGTCTTGAAAAAACCCATTTTCAATTCATAATTAATGGTTTTCCTCTTTACAGCTGTGTGGAACTTACTTTGAAGTTGGACGACGTCGAGGTGGACAAGGTGGTTCCCAATCCGATTGCTGCACTTCTATATCTCTATCTGGAGAAGGGTTAGTTGCGCAGATTTTTTTGTCGATCATCAAAACGACTGAAGCATTAATAATGATAGGCACGACGATTTCTCCCGATATGTGCGATGTAGAGTCCTCGTGGCGCAGCCGGAGCACGAGCAGTTTCTCACTTGTACTGCGAGTTAGGTTAAAGTTGAGCTCCTGCACTGGCTAACCAAGCCTTCCACCTCTGGAGTGAATAGATCCTAAATCTGTCTGGAAAGGATACAACCTTGACTTGCCCATTTGCTGACGACCGCGACCATCCCGTGAAAGGGTGCGTGGCGCATACAAAATAGGGACTGGTTAACGCCGTCCTTTTTCCTTTGTTTGTAATGTAGGGTCCCGGTAGCGCAGTCGAAGGACGAGCCGGCTTTAGTTTGTGCCTTAAGGTTTAAAGTTCAATTCCGGCATTGGCCATTGAAGGCTTAAAAATTGCGCCTCCATATAGGTGTATTCCTCGAGGGTCAGTGGATTGATACTAGATTTGTTGTATCTGTCCTGGACGGGGTGGCCCATATCTAAAAATTATGTAACAAATTAGCTCGCTCAGGATTTACGAGGCATGTCAGGCGGCGGTAGGCACGCTGCGTCCGGCTTTATGCTCCCCCTCCCCCCTCGCCATGATATAACATTTTATTCGCCGGTCGGCTGTGTTTAAATGCGCTATGCCCGCCGATACGTCTCTACAACCGCGGTGATTTTTTGTCGTTTGTTTTTAGGTCCTATTTTGTCCTTTTGTCCTCTTGAAGGGGTTCCGTGAGTCTGTTGTATAAATTAGTTGCATAATTTTTAGATGTGACCCCTCCTACCCGACTAAGATAGATCTGATTTGTCTTGAAAGGATACAGCGCTCACTGGATGGCCACCAGGGGTGTGCGTAAATGAAATTTGAAATTTCGTAAATCGTAAATCGTAATTACGAAAAAACCGTCGTAAATCGTAAATCGTAAGCGTCGCCTGAACTGTAGTGCAGTACAACTAAATTTCCAGAGGCTTTTTCTGCCAATGTCAATCAGATGTGATTCAATGTTTATTTAACCATCGTGTTAGTTTCAGTTTTCAGCTTAATCTGAACAGTTTTCTTACCAAACTGTTTCTCTTGTCACGGCTTCCTGATAGTAAAACATAGTCCGAACCAGGGGTGTGCGTTAAATTTTTTCGGTAAATTTTTAACGACCACATTTTAACGAAAAACTTTTGCGTTTAAATCGGTAAATTCGTTAAATGAAAGTTCCCTCAGCTGTAGTCAGTTTGGCTGTATTTTAGTATGTAAAAAGCCAGATCTTTTACTTTATCGATTTTTTCGACTCCATGTACACGGCAATATGACATGTCTACAGCGAATTCTGGATCTATCCTAGTCAGAGGGGGCAACTCCAAAGTCCCAATTCCCTAGGTCATCCCATGCCACACAACAATGTCCACTGAAATTAAATGAAAGCCCTCGCATTATGCGACAGCAGCTAAAGCTCTAGTAGAACCTCAAGGTAGGGAGGCGCAAAAACAGTTTATACCCTCTCCGATTAGGATAGATCTCGAATTCTTTGGTACACTTTGTCTTTGAAAGATATTTACAAAACACATAGATCTGCCTGTTTTGCAAATCCTTTTGACCCAAAAGGTCCTATATTACTGCAGTCGACAGCAGAGAATCAAAAAAAAAAAACGGCCGAAGACCGTTGACCAAATTTCAATCGAATGAATTTTATTGCACTGAGTATTTCTGTCTTTGCCACCCGAGTAACATTTTTCAATTGCTAAGCCTTTTTTCGCCTCCTTCTAAAGGAAATGCAATGGAGCACGCACATCTATAGGAAAGTTTCTCGCCCATATTGCCAGTGTTCTCTGTTGACCTTTTCCCTCATTCTCCAAATAAAATTCGCCACTGTCTGCAACTCTTTTACGACTTTTCAGCAATTGACTGCTCTGATTTTCTTCTTGAAGCGCCTAGTGCCATGCTGTACGGCACATTTGCTTGAGGATCGAATGTGTTTTGGCATTCTCAATTTCATCCTATTTTTGTAGAGCACATTTGAGTTTTATGGACAGTGTTATAGTAAGTTTGCGAATTAGGCGAAAGAGTCATCAGACATAAGGGACATAATTTCTTGTTAGAGCGAAGCCTTCGCCTTCAAAGATATGCCTTTTCGAAAAACTTTTAAAAAATCTTCATGCAATAGACTGCACGCAAAGTACCAGTTTCTGTACAAACCTCCATATAATAACGGACGAAGAGTGATCATGGGTTTCTTCTCTTTTGATTTAATTTTATTCCTTTCATGTAAATTTGCTCACTTTTCATGTGTATAGTGGCTATGATTTTGCAAAAAAAAAACTGCCAAGAGAGCTTTCAAAGAAGACGAAAAGGTTGAGCAAAATCGTTGACATCCACGGCATGAATTTAACTAAAAGCGGAGCAATGACAGTACGAGCAGCCACGCTTCATCTATTAGGCGGTGTGCAATGTTGCCTTCACGTAATCCTACAGTCGTCTTCTGATGCTGCATGAAGAATCCGACCTATTTTCCGGAACACTGACGAGGAGGAGGAAAAGAGCTTTTTTCTTCTATTGCTTCGCTTCTTATCCTTGTTGTGACGCATTGTTTGTGTTTCGTAGCGTTTTCTATGCCCTTCCAAAAATACTTTTGAAGCAATTATCACAGAAACTGAAAATTAGACTGGCTGCTAAGTATGAAGAACAAATAGTAGCAAATAGTAGCGCAAAACGGCCAAGGAAATCCAAAAACGGGAAACTACAGGAGAGAAAAATGGTGGCGCAAAGAAAGTAGCGCAAATGAATTGATTAAGGAGTCAGAAAAAATCCCAACAATTCTCGAAATACGAGGACGATGCGGATTGCCTATCTCCACTGATTCAAGTAAGTAGAGGGTTCCCTCGGTATCGCAAGATACTGCGAAAACTAGTCCAAAAAATGTCCAAAATGCATCTGCATGAAGAAAAAGTTAAATTTCAAAAATGGTGTGTAAAATGTCGTTAATGCAATTTAACGGAAATTTTCGTCGTTAAGTTTCGTTAAAATTTTTTAACGAAAAATGCCGGTAAAACCGGTAAATCGGTAAATCGTTGATCGTTAAACGCACACCCCTGGCCCGAAAAAAGCTTTACACCTTTCAGGAAATTCGAAAAAAACTGTAGATTCAAAAACTTTACTCAAGCCTATGCATGGCATTCCAACAAAAAGCTTGCATTGATTCATTAAATTTCTAACTTACTATCAATGCTTTAGCTTGAATATAAATCTAGGATTTAGCGGAAACAACAGCAGAAAAATCGCTTTCAAAACTAAAAATTTAAAAAAAGTTTCACCATTGACTATTGCGCCGGTTTCCTGCTCCTGCACTTGTAAGATTTCGAAAACTTCATAACGCTCTCACGACACGCGCTAGGAGGTTCTCAGGTGTCTCCCGCGTGGGATAGCGCGCATTCTTCCCTCGCGCTGATTACTTCTATTATTTTATTTGTGTTACTGATTCGTTAGGTATGAAAAACAGTTTTCCATGGACCATCTTGACCGTAGCTATTAGCGGACTCATTGATTAAAATTGTTCTATAGAATGTGTGATAATTTTTCATGAACTATTTTTGTGATGGTGTCCGACGACATCGTCGGACAATGTCGTGAAAGAGATAATATTGCTCTACCGTTTAATACCTCCCAGCACTTGCACGGACTACCCTTCGCCAGCTCTGTAACGAACGTTTGCTCTCCGAGAGCCTGCAGCATCGTAAGCGGATTAGATAGGGTGAATACGATAAACTCAGTCACATCACCGAAATTGGAGATCAAGACTGTCAAAACCAGTTCGACCTTTTCTACAAATGCTACGCGCTCTATTTTACTGCACCTTTTGTATCAGTTTGCTCATAAGGCACAATGGAAACCGATAGAACTATTGGTACATGTCGCGAAGATGAGCAGTATTGCTAGGAGGTGGCGCGCCAGCCAATAATAACCAGAGCACAGACCGAACACATGCCAGCCGATCAGGGTTCCAACTGTACATACACGCCCTCTCTGAACGACATGCCCATTCAATGCGGTCTGATTCGGTGAGGAGTTCCCATCTCACAATGCTTCCCGTCCTCGCGACATTTAACGAAACGTCAGTGGTTTAGCCTTTCAACATAAGTGTAGCAACCTTCTAGACCCCGCTTGCAATCACGAATGATGTTCGATCATGAATTTCCGTCAATTCTATATGATGGGATTTACATGAATATGTTATCAGCAAATTGACGTTATTACCAAACAGGGCGCGGATCAAAGAATGCTCCCTCTCTTTCTCTAAGAAACTGCCTCCAATGGCTTTCTATGGGCTGGAATGGAACAACCTTTGCCAGTAGGAATGCGATGCGCCTTGCTAGCTCTGGACCAGTAACGGAGGACCCCAGCCTCCCCTGCCTTCTAGACATGGGCGTATCATACTATATAATAATCCGCTAACCCATGACTAATAAATTAGTCATAAAATAGGGGGGGGGGGGACAGAATTATGGACAGCAAAAATAGCGAGAAATATACAGACGACTTCTGCGTGTCATGGGAACCTCAGCCCTGGGAGTAATCGAGGTCACTGAACACAAATCTGAAGTTCGTTTTACAAGGTTCGATCACCATCAATCGATATTTATCAAATCATCGATCAGTACCAGCAATGGGAAATCAGGTCCAGTCAGGGGATGCCAGTAGTGCTATACCAGTACATGGGGAGGGGGGGGGGGGGGGGGGGGGGTGAGTTCCAGTAAAGGGGGCAAGTAGTGGGGGACACTGATGTAGCGGTCCCACATGGAAAAAAAATCAGTTCAACGTAGCGTTAGAAGCGGTGAGAATCCTCGGTTCTGACAAAAAGGCGTTTTCGTGCGACTAAAATCGATCAGATCTATCGAAAATGTCGATTTTTGCTTGAGGTTGACCTTTGAGGACGAGAAGTGAAGGTGTCCGTAGTCAACCTGGCGCTAGAGTATTCGAATATTGCCTTTTGAACTGCTAGGAAGGGAAGAAACCTGGATACGCAGAGCAGCTAGCTTGATCTGATTCTTCTCAGCTTAGTGATACTGCAACATCGCGCGAGGCACGCCGATTCGCGTGACGGAGCACCTGTTTTCTATTGCATTGCACTTGTTTCTCCTCTTGAACCTGCCCGGTTCCAAACGGGAGCCTTACAATGTCAGTGAAATGGGAGAGTTATTTAAGCGAAGAAAAAAGTCGGACTCGAGAAGCCAGTGCACAAGACGATATTTCTAACACTGAAACACATTAGAACACATCATCAGAAATCAACTCTAAAGGGAAGTGGGAATGAGCTACATATAAGAGGGGACCATTAGAGTAGGCCATCTTTATAACCCACTCCACATAAATTTGGTCGCCAGTTGGTTGTTGATCAAAGATCACATTTACGAAAATTTACGATTTACGGCCCAAAATATCGTAAATCGTAAAAAAACTGCCAGAAATCGCCGTAAATCGTAAAATCGTAAATCGTAATTACGCACACCCCTGATGGCCACCCCAAATGATTGCCGGGTTGAATATGCACTACAGTTGCCTCCAAGGTATCCAGTAGAAGTGGTGTGTGGAGTGCTCCAAAAAGGAGTTAGTTTATGCCGATCGCTACCCTTTCTATCTTTTAAGAAGCATTGTTGACTCGTTACGTTTTTTGAACTAGTTTCGTACTGAATCCCACCATATATAATAGTCCCACTATACTGAAGAGATTCCCCACATAATAATCCCTGATGATAATCTCTACATATCAGGAAAAGAGAGCTAGCGATGTTTGTAGTCGTTTCTGTCTAGTGTCCCAGTTCGCTTTTCACGTTAGAAGTCACGCTCAATCTAATAACCAGGATTATAATAAGTAAGTATTACGAGATGCCTTGGCGCACTAATTTCGATATTGCCAAAGTCTGCTTCATCAATTTGAAAGTAGCTGTTAGAAATTGTGCCATAGGTGTTGATTACTTGACAGGATTGCAATGTAATTACAGAAAGTTGGACAGTGTCTGAAGTGGCCGAGCGGTTGTCCATATCGAAAGGAGTGGCTCGAAGACGACTAGAGTGGTGGCGCTCTCAGGGGCTCTTGACGCAGGTATGATCAACGGATCAGTGCATGTAGTACTCGATCTTTACCGCTAACCTTTATGTACTTGAGATAAAGCTTTTTGTTTCAGAATCTTCCAGTAGGTGCAACTGCGGAAGAGTGGTGCCTAACGTCCAATCCGAACCTGCTCACAACGTCTCGAGGCGCTGCTGACGATGAGTCCGACGAGGACGAAGGAGCAATCGAAGAGACAACCGATGCCATAGATGCGTTGGAGCAGTACTGGAGCTACACTAAGAACTTTATAGTGAGTTTGCTTCATTCGTACAACTTTTTGAGCTGCGCTGAGTTGTGTGAAAAGAGGCTGCAATCGAAAAGTGTTGAATGACATGTGGCACAGCTGACATGAGGTGCTGATAAACAACTGATTGTATTCTAGGCGAACCACGATAACGGAGAAGTGAAAGCGGAGCGAATGCACCGCATATACCGCATGTTCTCCTCGCCGTCCGCGCAAGGGCCGTCGCTGGAGACTGTGACCGCGTTCCTGATGAGGAAAGTGAAGCTGAACCTCCTCACCTACAACAACGGATTCTTCCGCGTTGTGAAGGAAAGCGCCAGCAAGACTGGAGAGCGGTGACAGTGGCGACGCGTTCAGTTACCATGCTTGTAAGCTTAACACTCCGCTGGTCGATGTGTATATACTTCTATGGTTATCTCATTAGCAGCATTGCTCGCTTGTTTATAGATTGTGCGCTCAGCCGTTTGTTCTTACAGCGAGTTTCTGAAAAGCTTTACAATTAATGTGGACCAAAGGGAACCGTCTAGTTTACCAGGTAGTTAGACGCTATGAACCCAGATTTGTCATCGTGGATCTAGAGTCCCAATAGAAAGAAGCTGTTCGGAAATGGACGCTTACCCAGACCGACTGCTCATGCTCGCCGCCCCGTGGTTGCTTAAAGATAGACACGCTCTTCGCTTGTACTCGCAATAGAGAGCTCGCTAATACCGAAGCGTACCTCAATGTTTCGCCTCAACTACTGAATTATAATCTCCCATCAGGTTTTCCTGGTATATGCTCATTAGAAAACAATACTGAAGCGTGAGTGGCGCGTGATAATGCAGCCGAAGGAAGTGCCGGCTTTGGGTGCATCCCGAATACGGGTTTTTGCTTCGGATCCTGTCCAGGGTAACCAAGCCTCCATTCCTTGGGGATAATATCTCTCCGATGAATTCGTACCATACGTATCTGGGAAGGAGAAAACACTGTCGGCTGGGTACTGCTAGGCATTGCGTGGCCAAATACGCATATGAATTGCCTTGCACGATGTGTCGTGGAAATATGTTGCTTGGCGCATACCTCAAAGGAACTGATGGGTCTTCTATTCAGAAGCCTTAGGCACTTACCTGATTAAGATCGTTCCTTTACCGTTTATCGAAGTGACTGAAAGTGATCATCTTCATCAGCGTCAAGTATTCTAAAGATTCTACGATTAGGCAACACAGCTAATTTGCACCTTGAGAACTACTAGTGTCGGAAAACCGCAATTACGTTGTCACCAGCCGGCTGATCTATGTTTGGTAAGTATAAGTGAATCCTGAACGGGAAGAGTAGGTTCTGGGTAGTGTGGTGACTGGGTTTCCGGATCTCAAATCGGCGAAAAGCACGCTTATACGAAATCAGAAATTGGAATTATGGCTACGTTGAGGAACGTCCTCAGTGGTGCTTGATTTTAGTTGGATTGCGTCTCTAACGAGGCCTACCACGTCGAACCTAGTATGGCTTTCTCAGCCAGTGTAAGGAATGTCCAAAGAATTATAGCAATCAAAAAATAACTGTATTAGTTGATTGTATCGCGATGCAGAGCAAAACTAAATTATCGGCTGCACTGGATGTTGGGTTACGGCAAATTTTTGTAGTTGACTACGAGTTGGCCCGCGTGACTCTAGCAAGCCCACTAGGGTCGTCGGAAACAGTGACGGCAAAACTACAGTAAGCGAGGCGTTCTGGGACCACATTCATCAACCGCCTACCGCCCTCTAACGGTGGTACCGTCAAACCCCCTGATATCATATTCATCCAGCATCAGATTTGGCGGTATTCTCGCCGTTAGAGGACAGTAAATGGTTGATGATTCTGGCCCCTGGAGACATTTAAAAGTAACACTCCGCTAACTAGCAAGTTCAAACCTTAGGTAATGCAGTTGGCTGAGCGTGAGGGTGCGTACTTTGTTGATCTACTTTCCACAGCAGTTCCGGTTATATCCTCGCGGGTTATTTGAGATTTTTTTCATTAATAAGGATTTTTATTGTTAATAGTGAGAAGTACGATACTGTGTTTTGTCATTTGCCATTTGACCACGGACTTCAGATCGATTTCTATCGCTCCATAATTTGTGCTGATTGTTTGTGCTCACTCTGTCATTCCGTTCTTTCTTTCCTTTTTCTGAAAATGAAAGGCCTTTTCTCTCTGCTTTGTGAGATGTGTGTGCTGTGATGTTGATACCCACCGGCTTCGTCGGTTTTATACATATTTTAGATTGCTGTTTCAAGCGTGTTTGAATATACAGCAACTACATGATGATTTAACCGTCACTCTGCTCTCCGGAAGACGTAACAGTAATCGAGAATTGAGAGAGAGACTGCTGCAGATCGAAGTTAATCACTGGCCAGTGGACGAATCTAAACGCTTATTTCGCAATTTTCCATTAGGATATGGGACAGTTTGCACATTTCTGGTAAGGACTAACACTTACCATGCTGCATATGTGTGGTCCATCATTTTATGCAATGCTGGTACATCTCTAGAACCAATGGTGAGCAACTCGCAACTGACCAGTCGTTCTGAGATAGTCCACCCATCCGATATTTCGTGATATCCTGCGGGTTTTGAAATCGAGCTCCAAAAGTTAGAATGGACCTCCTGTAAGGAACAGGCGCTCTGCTTTTACACGTCTAGCTGTCTCAGATAGGGTATCTTCAGATCAATTAGAAGATTTCCTCACGAGATATGCATCTTTAACTGTGTAAATATGTACCTGCAACAGTTGCCACAGCATGTCAGTCCAGCAAGGAATTAATACTATAACCCGGGTGCAGCTGCTTGCAAATTTTACGTCTTTTTTCAGTTCACTAGTGGCGGAGGGTTATTCTAAACATTTATGGCGCTTAATAGTATTCTGGAGGGCGTCTCCAGTACTCCACAGTACTGTGGACATCCAACCCAAAATCTGACGCTTCTTCTGGGTATTTCTTCTCAACAGGCCCACATTATATGCTTTGCCGTAACTTTTTTTTGGATTACCGTTAGGATTAATTCTAACTCCATCGTAGCTAATAACTGTTTAGAGGATACATTACATGTACCTTACTGGCTTACATAATTTTGCACATACGCTTCGAGTCTCTCTCTCTACACTAGGAAAGCGTAATCTTCAATTTATTTAACTTGAGATTGACAATTTTGATTCCTTTCGCAGTCTTTATACGTTCAAGTGCTCTGGCCACATAGCTGCTATTTAATGGCATATTTGCCTGGAACAAGTTTCTGGGCGCTCCAGGACGATTAACCATGCTTGTACGAATGACTTTACCGTGACGTGTTCGTGTAATCGTAATCTGTAATGTAATCTGTGAGATGGCTGGAACATGATTTAGCCCATAAACTTGGAGTTTGAATGAGGAGAAGACTAAAAGGCAAAACAGAGCTAACCATATTGGTAGCGATTATACATTGGATGCGATCGAATAATTGGATGATCTGGACAACGCTATTTTTGCGGACTCCGAATTTTTGGATGATTCGGATTACGCTGTTTTCGCGGGCCTCGTATCTTCGGATGATTCGGGTCGGTATATCCGAAAATGATTCGTTCCGATCCCATGTATAGTAGCCATGGCGAACAAAAATCGTAAATACGGAACAAAAAGGTACACAGCAGCGTTATCGATTTGGTTAGCGTTCGTAATAGTATGATTCGCAATCGCACAGACGTGAGAAACATTCCATAGAGCCACCCTAAGTTGTCATCTGTGACCGATCGTACCACAGAAGTGCAACTTCTTCTCCCAAGGAGTTTCTCCTCAGTAACACCTACTTTATGCTATTACGTTTCTTGCTTCATCTAGTTACTGTCTCACGAAGCAGCTGTAGCGGTGCAATCCTAGTTGATGGTGGCTACTCTCAAACGATTTCATGAGAGCTGAATGTGTACAGTATTGGAATATACTGCACTTACTCGTTCTTTCAAGAGCTTTCAAGAGCGTCGAAGAAGTCGCGTAGAAGACGAAGAACGTCCGACTCTGTGCCCACCTATTCGACTCCACTGTTCTTCCTGCCCTAACATACGCCTCAAAGACCTGGGCTATACGAAAGCAGGATGAACACGCGATCAGCGACGCGCAGCGTGGAATCGAGAGGACGATGCTCGGAGTGACACGACTCACGCAAGTGAGAGAAGTTCTCCGGAGTTCCGAGCTTCGCCGACGTTCGAAGATCAGAGACGCTATCGCGTGGGCCAAGTTGTCGAAAATTAGGTGGGCCGGCCACGCAATGCGCTTCGCAGACACCCGCTGGACGAGAGCCGTTACCGACTGGATTCCACGGGATGTCAAGAGAACACCGGGACGCCCACCAACGCGTTGGTCGGACTTCTTCGTGAAAGCCCTGAACGACCGATATGACGCTCTTCGTGTCCCTCGAGCGAGAAGGATCCATTAGACCACTCTGGCACGCGACAGGGACGAATGGAGACGCTGCTGGCACCCGCTCGAGCAATTCGATGATCAACGGGACGACAGGTGATACAGGTGTGATACTCGTTCTTTAGGAAACAACTGCACTAAGTCAAAATGAATAATACAGAACACATGAACCTGTGGTGGGGTTCAGCTCGCTAGACTTGGTTATCGCCCTGGTGATGTACTCCACTTCCTTTCACTATTTATTGAGGCGCGAGATATTAAACATACACCTGAGTCAGAGCTTTGGCTCTGCTGCTTATCATTCGCTACCCTGCTATTTATGCAGAGCGAATGATATGAAAGCCAGTATCAATCGCTAGCCTTTCTTTGGTGCTCGGCGAATGATACTTGAATATGCTTTCTACCTCTATCAACCAAAATATACAACAGACGTCACGCAGAGCGAAACACTTTTGAGTAGCACAATTTTTTACTGCTCTGTGAGCCATTTGTTTTCATTGAAAAACTGTGCTCTATTATGCTATTCATGGGCACCAACCCTACGGAACTTTCGTTTGAGGGTATTGCAGACGAGTTCTCAACGATCAACTTGGTCTCACTTTCCTGCCAGTTTCAACTGATTTTTAGCCTCTATTCTGTGAAATTTAATCGAGAGAATTATTTGGTTGGCATTAGCGATTCTCTCGAAGAACTCCATTTTCCATTTCAACTATCTGACTGAGGAGGAACTTTTTGTCTATTGTCGAGTTCGCCTCTTGGTGAAGTTCTTCAATTAGACACTGCAGTATATCTCTGCTTTGTTTTATTGTCTCAACACTGCCTGAGAGCAATATTATCCTGCTGGAGTACTCTTCATTCTTTCGTGGCCATCTCTTGAAGCAGGGACGCCATCTGCGTACGAGGAAAACATCTCCAGCAAGTTCTGCAGGTTTGCAGAGCTCAACTTAATCGGTCTCTTATAGAAAACCAAAGACATTTTTGTCTCTTGAGCAGAGCTTTTAGCGTTCTGTAACGCTTGGTTGCAAATCTTAGCTTCTGCAGGATGAGCTACGAGAAGCTGGATTATTGGCTGTTTAGGCCGATGCACCAAAAAATGAACCTGTGGTGGGGTTCAGCTCGCTGGGCTTGGTTATCGCCCTGGTGATGCACTCCACTTCCTTTCAATATTTATTGAGGCGGGAGATACTAACATACACCTGAGTCAGAGCTTTGTTCTGCTGGTTATCATTCGCTACCCTGCTATTTATGCAGAGCGAATGATATGAAAGCCAGTAATAATCGCTGGCCTTTCTTTGGTGCTCGGCGAATGATACTAGAATATGCTTTCCGCCTCTATCAACCAAAATATACAACAGACGTCACGCGCAGCGAGGCAACACATGGTTGACGGGCAACTCGGCCCCGCTCGTCCCCGCCGCTGCTGAGTCACGTCGATTTGCAGCGCGTCTGCCACCTCTCGCCGCCTCTCCGCTATTTCGCGCGCACCTACCATCTCGCGTGGGAGCATGCTGTTTCTTGGGCGACTTGCACAACCGGCGTCTCATCACGGCGTGATGTATTTCCACACGAATCGTACTGTTTGTGATATCACTGAGGAAAGACACTGACCCAGCCACAACGGTCACCGAGTTTCTGCAGGTGGTCTAGGGACATGTCTGATGGTGAGACTTGTCTTTTGTTTGAGACAAATATTTCAGAACACTCTTTACCAAAGCGTTTAAGGTACAAATGACAACACAAACAAAAAGAAGCTGAATCGTGTGAAGCATGAGATTTCATTTGTGAGCAAGCATATACCTGAATGCAAAGGCAAGTGTGCTAACAGTTTCCTCAGGGAATGAGCAGGATAACATGAGTAGGGTTCTTCAGAGGAGTACAACGAAGGGACGGGGCATATTGAAAGCTAACTAGTGGGCAAGGTTGCTGGCTAAGGTATCAAAGTGGTCCTTACACTCTCTTGTGGTAGGTGGACGACCAGCCGCCTGGGGGAACTGTCTGAAGCGTCTCATTTCATCGTGTATTTCATTTTGCCTGCAGGCTTCGCGACTTCGGATATATCTGGTCGCCATTTCCCCATTTGCTATAGGCAGGATCTGCGATCTGGCCATAGTTAACTGTGAGGCCAAAAACTGTAATAGAGCTGCCATAGCGGGGGTGCCAGTAGGAAACGCCCTTCGAAGTTCACTGTGAAACCCTTCAACGAAGGTCGCAGGTTAGAAGGGAACAGTTCCGTGAGGGAACAGTTAGCTGTTCCACCATTGCCATCCGCTCTGGGGCTGTGAAACTATCGCCTGAAACCATAAATATCGTTCTCTAAACAATATTTGTTCTCATGTGTCACCTTACCGAAACGCGGCTGTGCCAAATCAGCTACTAAGCCTTGGATAACGCTGATTGGAGTTCCCGTATAGGGTTGTGCCCTCAATTCGTTGCACCTCTCGATCACCCTACGGCGCATAATAGACCGAGGGGCGTTTCTTGGCTCACAGAAGTGGGGGCGGACCGGATTTTCAGGATCCGTTATGAAGTGTCCACTTCTGACTTTGCATAAAGGCAGAGGCTGATGGTACACCTCGCGTTCTCGATCCTTAAGCGATCGGCATCCACAGCACACAAAGGTGCTGGTCCCGTCTGATAGTGTCTTCCTATACGCCCACTCATAGCACAGCTGACGATCTCGAGGTAGGATATATATTGCTATATCTCTACCCCTTTGCTATGAGGGAGCAAACATCGCTTGAACCGGTTCGAACGACGCCATTTCGCAGCAATGGTACTTCCAAATCCCGTCACATCTTCTTTTTTTTGGATGTGAATCTCTCCATCGTGGGAAAGCAGTCGCATGAATTGCACGTGCGGCTAGAGATGTAGGGTCGGCGCAGGCGCCGGCACTCTTCCGTCTGGAATCTGCCCCGCCGCGATGACTCATCATGCTCGGGGCCGAGCTGCCCCGAAATCGCAACACATGGTAAAATATGACATTTGTGAACTACGACGGGAAGTTTGCAAATGATTAAAACGTGAAGTGCACTGTCTTGCCTGTGTTCAAAACGTAGATTGATGGTGTCTTGGTCCATTTTCATTTTATTTTACTGATGTTGTCTGTTTTAGCTGCTTGAAGATGATCCGCTCTCTGTGCAAATCTAGTAAGAAGTCCTCCTTTACCAGAATTGCACCGAGAATGGCCCATTTTAGCTTGCTCTCTCCCGGCTAGGAACTCGGAAATTGAGTCTATCTAGGAAACAGGTTGGCGTAGTTCACATATTTCTACACGTTGTTGCCCATTTATTGTTTTTCACTGTGTCGAGAAATCGCTTAAGAGTGAACACCAGCAACTAGGATTGCACCGCTGTAGCGGTATTGGGATCACGGGATTTTCAAAGGCGGCAGCCGCATTGCGCAATATGGCGCAACGTCTCGTGTTCATGCAACGCGCAGCAGCGATTGCGCAAGTCCTATATAAAGCTGGGTGCATTGAAGTCGGCCGTTCCATTAACAAGCTTTAGCTCATCTCGATTCTCAATGCTTAATTCTCCTTCCTGTTGCTATTATAAGTTCGTGCACTCCGTTCTCGTGCTTCGCACTCAAGTAGCCTCGTGATGTATTGCTTTCAGGCTATTTCGCAGAAACAAACATGTATCATCGGAGGAGAAAGGTGAGTCCCTATGACAGTGTAGGGTAAAAAATGTTGGTGACTAACAGAAAACCAGAGTTAAACCAGTCGCAGCGGTGTGGCGTGCGAAGACTGCCGCAGCAAATTTCACAGCTGTTGCGGTTGTGCAGTTCTCAGACAAGTTAGGTGGCTTCATAAGAGCGAGAAAGAACTAACTAGGGGCGAAATCAACTCAGATTTCTTCCTCCCTCAAATCCGCGCTAGAGCCGGAGCGCGCTGGGCGCCAGCTCGTGCGGGTTGGCGCGAACCGCGTGCCGTCGCCGCTTCCGCGTCAGCATTGTTCGTGACGTTATTGTGTCCAGATGATTTCCGAGGCGTTCGTTGCTGCCGTTTCCTGTTCGTTGTTTACCTTCATCGGTCTGTGTTTGCCATGAATAAATGTTCGACTTGAAGGAACCATCATGACGGGCGTGTGGCTGCTTGTTTTCTGCTGTCAGCTTTTTGTTTTGTTCTGATCCTTGGTCACTATTCCCAATTTCCTTTGGAAAATCTGTCGCTCTGATTGCTCAAAGGCTTCATCGTAAATAGTAGCCCGTGTGAAAAGACTTAGAAAGATGTCGATTTCAGGTCGTCACGTCTTTACCAGTTAAGAAGGATTTTTCAGTCTTGGAGTCCTTTTGTTTTTCGGTTCATTTATCGTTGCTAAGGCGTCGTTATTTATCTTATGACTGTGATTTTATTGGTAGTGTACGCCTCTTGTGAATGCCGCTCAAAATCCATGTTTTGCCTTTCTGACTTTCTGCTCCTTTATTTTCAAGGAGAGCGACAGGAGTTGCAGGATGTACAGCTGCGCTAGGGTAGAATACTTCGCTTTCCTAGCGGAGCCTCACCTCCACTCTAGGACTCTGCTAGAATAGTGAGCTCTGGTGTGAAAAAGGAAAGTTCATCGTCTATGATATGGTACACCCCATACCCATATTGCGTTGCAGAACGTCTAAGGAATGAACGATCTTCGAGAATTTAGAGGGCACGACAAGGAGTCTATATGGGGTTTGCCCATTAAGATGTACTTGCATAAAAGTTTTCCGAGGTTCCTGGAGAGTGGGCGGGTCCCTCCCAGGAAAGGTGCAGTAGGTGCAGTTTTTCTTCCAATGCTTCTTTGGATCTTTCAGTCTTCTAAACGCTTTCGTCTTCACAAATTGGCATTTCATATTTTGGGTAGTATTATTTGTTTTCTAACGATATCGTCCTTAGCTGTAAAGTCAGTAACGTGCCGGGCTATTAGGTTGTCCGGAAAGTTCTCAGGGTTTTCGTTACTGTTTTTTCATTAGTCTATTATTAAGTAAAAAATCAACTTGAATTGGTCATTAATGCTACTTTCTGAACAGAATTTTTCGCTCTACCTGACCAAATGATTTATGTTTCGACGTCGTCTTATATTTCTGTTCTTGGAGGGCTTATTGAAGTTTGTCAAAGGAGCAATTCCGAACGATGTTTTGTTTTAACTTCAAATTGGGACAATCTGCATCCAAGACAACTCGACAAATCAATCAAGTGTGGGGCCTAATAGTGTTGGAAAAAGCACTGTGCGCCACTGGTGCGGCAATTTTCGGACCGGAGATTCCATCCTCGAAGATGGCCCCCGTAGCGGTCGACTAGAGCAATCCTGGAGGACGAGTTGAAGGAATCGGTGGAAGCTGGACCACCCCAAACAGCTCGCGGAGTCGTGGAAGAGCTAGACGTCAGTAAAACTACTGTTGTAGATGCTTTGAAATTCCTTGGGAAGGCGAAAAAGCTCGAAAAGTGGGTGCGCCACGAGTGGAGTGAGCGGCGAAAGTTGTTTGTTCTTCTCTACTTTTGCGCAACAAAGCTGACCCGTTTTTGGATCGAATCATCACTTGTGATGAAAAGCGGATCTTGTATGATAACAGGAAACGTTCAGGACAGTGGTTGGACGCCGACGAATCCCCTAGGCATTTTCCAAAGGCGAATCTCCACCAAAAAAGGTGATGGTCACTGTATGGTGTTGGCGGCTGGTGTGATCCGTTACAACTTTTTGGCACCAGGCAAAACAATCACAGAAGAGTCCTGCTGTAACGAATTCGACGAAATTCATTAAAAATTGCGCCAACATCAGCCAGCATTGGCCAACAGAAGAGGCCCGGTTCTTTTGCACGATAACGCCCGCCCGCACGTTTACCAAATTACGTTTTCGAAAACTGAACGAATTAAGGGTTGAAGTTCTGCCTCACCCGCCATATTCTCCAGACCTCTCACCAACCGACAACCACCTTTCCAAAAACCTCAGAACTTTCTGGCTGGTAAAACCTTCACTAATCAGGACCAGACTAAAACAGGTTTCTTGGATGTTGTCGAATTTCGACCACCTAATTTCTTCGCTGATGGAATAAGTCGACTGGTGGTCCGTTAGCAAAAGTTTGCTGATTCGAACGGTGCTTATTTCGACTAAATCCGATAAGATTTGAGAAAGTTATGGTAGTTCGAAGTGAAGCACTCAAAACGCTGAGAACTTTCTGGACAACCTAATACTTCGCGTGAAATCTTTAGATCATTCACAGCAGGAAGTGGGGGAGTATGGCCAGAACACGCGGTTGAACACGTACGGGGTGGTGTTCTCTGTCCAGGGAATTGTAAAACGGCCACCTCTCATAGGCGTATTTAGTCTCTGTAAGGTTGCCTCCAATTTTCTCGCCACTGTAGAGCATATAGAATCGGGTGTACCCATCCCTTCCCGATAGAATCCTAATCTCTCAGTGCACTCTTGGAAGTGTAGAGCACTCACTTCTCCATCAACGGGCTGCCGCAAATCCACAGGATATTACGAAATGGCGTACACAAAAGCTTGTAATTATAATTCGAGATTAGGTGGCTCGGATGTTTTTGGTCGGGAATGGCGCACGAAATGGCAGTTGCGTTCCGTTCCATGTCGTATCTCCTTCTATACCTTTGTCCTTTTCGAATTTCGAATGGTCGAATTTCGAATAAATTCGAATTTCGAATATTCGAATATTCGACTATTCGAAAAAAGTCCAATATTCGAATTATTCGATTATTCGAATATTCGAGAAAGTCCAATATTCGAATTATTCGATTATTCGAATATTCGAGAAAGTCCAATATTCGAATTATTCGATTATTCGAATATTCGAGAAAGTCCAATATTCGAATTATTCGTTTATTCGAATATTCGAAAGTGGCCAATATTCGAATATTCGTTTATTCGAATATTCGAAGGCTTCGAATATCGAATATTCGAATAGTCGAATATTCGAATATTCTTTATCAATCTCTTAACAAGTTAGTGGCACTCTTCTTCGAAAACCAGGGGAGTCTGACCTTATGATAAAAAACGATGTTTGAGTTTCGCGCGTCGCTCAAAGTGCGCCGAATTGTGTGTACGTAATCTGACAAGAGAAGTCAATGATCTTCCCGTGGAGATTTCCAAAATGACCTATTGCTTGTTATAAGGGTGTATTTAAGAAGCACCGTAGTGGTCTTCAAATGTCCTGCTGGCATCTGGGTAGGTCAAAAATTACAAAAAACTAGCACTTCAGTGCTGGCTGATAAGGCGAAAGTGACGCCTTGAATGGCCTTGAAATACTCAAAAATTAACGTGCAGATGCTATAGAGCTTTAATTATAGTTAGATGTTAGAAATCTGACAATTTATTAGGTCAAATGAATCATTACTGCAGTCGGGGCGTGGATAGCGGGGAGAGGTCCAGGTTCGAATCTAGGAGAGTTGTTTACGGTTTGCTGTGCGTTTTGGTAAATGTAGGACTCATTTTAACCATATTTACGAACATGATCGAAATGTGTTGCTTCAGTCCATCTCTGGGATGTGCTGATCAGTCTTCGGGTTCCTATAGAGAACGTTTCTCTTGTAAATTTTACTAATTTTAGCATCCCTTATGAAATGCATCATTTTTGACCCACTCCGTAGTATTGTGCTCCGTAGTATTCCTAGCATTTGCATATAACACCAAATACAGTACTAACAACTAAATTAATAAGTCACCTTCTTCACTGACGAGCCTCGGGGTGACTAATAATAAACATGTTTTGTATGAAGGCAGAGGCGAAACAAGACATGTTTAGTGTTGTTGTTACCATTGTTTTAGTTATTACTTGTTTTAGTTGTTGCTTGTTTTCCACTTGTGTTTGTTATAGTACAGAGTGATTTAGAGTTCATGTATACCCCAGGTTATTTCTAATTCTACTTCGTTGTTTAGACATTGAATTTAAAACTGTTTGAGTATTAAAATTTACATATATGATTAACTTATTCTATTGGTCTTCTTGCAGCCTATTCTTCCTCGGCCACTCTCCCGCACTGACAAGGGGGGGGGGGGCTTTGCAAACGTAGGTACTTGTATTAATCCCCATGTCTTCGTAAGAAGATAATAAAATTTCGTACAAATGTTGTCCTGAGGGTTGACTGAGGTTCTGATCACGAAGCTGGCAAACGCGTTCGGTGTTACCGTCGACCACAATAGGCGACGGTGAGTATGTGCGAGAAAAGGTGCAGAATAATCGGCCGCGTTGTACTATTGTGACTCCAAAAGTGGAGTGGAGGTCGATTTTTTTTCGCCCAAACATCACCTGTACTGTTATTTTGCATGCTGAGCACGAATATGGTATCCGATTTCGACAATTTGGGACAATTACGATATTTCATAGTGTGTGTTCGTGAGTAAGGATGGGGTTGTCATGACCACTGATTTCGTCCTTTCCTCGCCTTAGGAAATTATTTAGGCTGCTGCCACGAATCTGTCGTTTCTTTTTCTAAATTATCCATTTTTCGTGCACTACTTTCCATCTCAAAGTCGAAGACTGGAAAGCAAGTCTGATCACATATGTAGGTGAAGAAAGCGATTCTATGTACTCAAACTGATAAACTTGATCACTCATGTGGAATCACGCGATCACGCGAAAATGTTTACTACATTTGCGATCAGCACCTCAATTAGCCCTCTAGACCACGTTTGGGCGAAACCTGCTTTCGATCTCCGGAGTTGTGGGAGTACAAGTCCCTAAACCTTCGATTAGCAGAGAGTGGTGGGGAGGCGATGGGCAGCAGGGGTGTGCGTTAAATTTTTTCGGTAAATTTTTAACGACCACTTTTTCACGAAAAATTTTCGCGTTAAAAAGGTAAATTCGGTAAATTCGTTAAATAAAATGTCCCTTAGCTGCATTCAGTTTTAAACCACTGGGGTGCCTCTCGGACAATCCCCCACAGCGCTCAATAGGTCACTTATAAGATTCCCACGGGAGGTTCATTGACCTCCCTTGTGAGTTGACGCGAAGTAAGCGCTGCAAGCGCGGCCCTCCGCTGCGCACCTGCTTCCTTGTAAACGGATGTCGAGCGTGCTGTGGCCATTCACGTGAATCGCAAGTGATTAGGGTTATGCCTGTACACAGATATTTTTACCTTCAGTATACTACGGGAGAATCTTCGTTTTGTATTTCTACCCCAGTTACAACAAGGGAACGATTAGAGCCGAAGGGGCTGCGGTAGAGAGGTAGAACTTTCAGGGGTCTAGAAAGCTCCTGCTTTCTGCCAGTAAAGACGTTGAAGAAGAGAGGAAGAGCAATGGCTATGGAGTACAAGAGCCAGTCATACTCCGTTTCCTATGAAAGTGAGCCATCCCCATTTTCGCTCTAACACTGTCCAAGTTGTAGTGTCTTGTCAGATTAGATTCCAACGCGGGTCCGTTTCTCTTCAACGGAGCTAGAACACAAACTGAATGCCATTCATGAGACTTCAGTGCGCCCTTTCTGCACCAGATCGCCTTTGTTTCATTTCTCCGCCCATGATAATCATTCTTTTACCACCTGGAAGCTTCGCTATAACATAAGGAAAGATAGCAACCTATAGAGAAAGACCTATAACAATCTAGCTCTGCCTACCCAAGGTGTTTCTCTCTTCTCGGTGCACGAATTCTTAGGGAAGCAAAGCGTGCTTCATTGCCATTATACCGCTGTTATTGTCCTTTGGTCTCGTAAAGGAAATGGATGGAGCAGCCATCCAATTCCTTCACAGTGGGTAATAAAAAATAATTAAATGTCAACCACTGGGTGACGACAGTAAATAATAGCGTTCATTTGATTATTCGAATATTCGACTATTCGAAATTCGATTATTTGAAATTCGACTTTTTGAAAATCGAATATTATTCGATCATTCGAAATTCGAAATTTTGAAAATCGAATATTATTCGATCATTCGAAATTCGAAATTTTGAAAATCGAATATTATTCGATCATTCGAAATTCGAAATTTTGAAAATCGAATATTATTCGATCATTCGAAATTCGAAATTTTGAAAATCGAATATTATTCGATCATTCGAAATTCGAAATTTTGAAAATCGAATATTATTCGATCATTCGAAATTCGAAATTTTGAAAATCGAATATTATTCGATCATTCGAAATTCGAAATTTTTTCCCAAGGACAAAGGTATATCTCCTTCCTTTAATTTGTCCGAGGTTCTAATATCATGGGGTAGTACATGAAACACTCGGGAAAATTGAAGGGAAGGGATTGCACGGCTAGCGTTGACTTTCGGAGACCCTCGCCCAACACACCGGGGGTTCTAGAAATTGAGAGATTTTGGGTTTAGATCAGATTTGAAATTCCTATGAACTTTGGAAAGTGGATTTTGTGTGTAACATGAAAAATGGCCGCCTGAGAACTGGTACGAACTTTCCTCGCGCTCTTGAGGACACTGCACCACCTATTAAAGTTTCTAGGGTGTGACGCAGAAAGGTACTGAAGAATCCTTTTGCATGAGTCGTATATTTAAGCGTGTTGCGTTCTGTTCTGGCGCATCGTTACACTTCGTCAAATCTTGCAGCAGGCCCTATGTTGACTCTTGATATAAAAATCGACGCGTGGATGTTTGCATTCTCTTCCTGCACACAAACACCCATTTTGAAATAGATAAGCGCTGGCTTATTTCTTCTCAAGAATTAACAGAGTAGTTTAGTTAGCTGAGAGAGGCATTCTAAATTTCTATCACAGATAGCGTTTTATCGTTTTGTGCACGTAAATCGAAATGGAACTGGAAGAAAGACGTAGTGAATGAAAGCATTTGGAGAACGGTGGGGTTGGGCCCAATATTTGATACATGGGACATTTCCACTGGACCCATGTCCAAGGATTTTGGACGTGCGGGGGAAATTTACTGTACGGCCAATATATCTATGTGGGTTAGTCGCTATTTTTATGGCAGGCGTGAGGTTTCTGAAGCACTTAATACCGAGATCTATTGAATTCCTTGTGACGCAGCTACGGGATATGCTGGGGAAGCCAATTCAGGCGAAGCCACTTGCCTCTCCTGTGACCGAACTGCGTAGATCGGCCATATAATAAATTGCCTCCGCTTCGATAACCGGTTTCGCTAGGTGCTCTAACTGTAAACTGCTGCCATGAATGATGGTTGTTGTCTGCAAAAGGGACATCACTGTCTTAGTTGTGGTTCCCCTTCCCAAAACTGCATCTTCTCTGGGCACGGTGGAGCTGTCCGGTATTGGATAGTTGCGTTGGTTGAAAATCGTAGGCTTCGTATGGTCCATTCTCACTATCTATGAGTCAGTTGGTGCGGTTCATTTCCACTTCCCTTTTTATGAGAAGATTCTTTGTCCATTATTCGTAGATCCACCTAGTGGTCTTTCCGTGTGCTGTCGTGGATCTCTGATTCCCAGGTATTTGGCGCATTTAATCGAGAGTAGCTAGTTGTTTTCATCGAGCAGGTATTGAACGGAATTGCATGCGGTGATTGCAACACAATGGCGGGCGCTTTCAATCCCGCGGATCTCACCGACGATGAGGTGAACCAGTTGCGAGGACTGCGGAAGCGGAAAATGGAGTTGATGGGCGAGATCGAGCACATCAAGAGTGAGGTGAGCAGCTGGTTTTCACATCTCGGTTTTTTTTTAGTTATTTGGAGCGGCACTAAAGTTTAGGAATATTCCTTCCGGTCCAGGCTAGAAGGAAAGGGGTCCATCCTTCTAACGTGGACTGTGAAATAGCTTTGGTGAGTTGAAAAACAATAATTATTCTTAGAAATGCTTAGCTCTACTCCCTATTAAAAGTATCGCGCTTGTGCGATGTGCTTTAATCGTTCAGAATAGATGGTCAAGAACTAAATAAGAGAATACTTTGCCGGGTAATTGCACGTTTGTATGTTTAAAATAGGCGTGAAGGTAGTACAGGGTCGTTTGTCGTTGATATCAAATGCGGACCCTTTTTCGTATCATCTTCCCAGTGACGTAAAGCACACAGGAAGTCGAAATCGAACTCAGAACACAGGAGAGAGGGTATGTAAAGAACGCAGGTCTTTAGAGAATCGGTGATCGACTCCAGGTTGAGATCATGCTGGAGCTAAATACGCGTTTCACCTCAATCCGTTCGCATAATTATTGCCATACCTCTCTAGGAGGCTAAAGCATTAGCTTCTACGAAAGGGTTTCCTCAACTGATCTTGCGTGCTGATGTCCGAGTGCACTCCGATTCGATTTAATGCGCGGGTCTTGCCCACGTCAAACAAGGTTTCCATTTCTCTGGGGGGGGGGGGGGGGGGGTTGGTGTAGCAAGAAACCGTCTACGCTACTGGAACTGGGGTCCTAGGTTCACAATGTGCTTCGCATCCCGTTCCGTATCGTGAAAGAATGAAGTAATCAAAATTTGGATCTATCCTAGTGAAGCGGCCCACACTTTGAGCCTTTGAACTAGCCTACGAGATATCCGTTTCTTGCAGTTTACCAGACCGGAAAGGCTGGACTAGTTCTGTTTGTTCAACTTCTTCGGGGTCGTCTCCTTTCGACTTGGATAGATCCAGATAAATCCAAAGATTCCTTTCCAATTGACTGAATGGCGCGACTGAGATTGTGGAGATATAGTGCGATTCCTACTATTTCATTGCTTGTTGAGTGACCACTTGTATCGAGCAGCTTAAGTTACAAAACCACTTCCATGGTAGTCAGATTTAGGTTTTCTTTCCTCTTGGGTGATTCATCGTGTGTAGAAGGTGCTAGAGTGCACTTTCTCCTCGCATTTTGGTGGTGAGGTGAGATTTTGTCGTTGCTGGGTTGGTTTTTGTCATACCTACTCATTTCTTGTCTCCTGTATGTTTGCCGGCCTTTATCATGTTTTGCAAAATTGTGAGTAATAGTGAGCTTAAGGATGGGGGCGTTTTACCACTATTGGTTCATGAAGTGTCACTCTCATTACTCTCTTTTTTAAAGCTTATTTTCGATGAATTTATTCGGTGAAGTCAGTACTATGTCTGAAAAAAAGGCAGCCTTCATCACACCTTTTTTGCCTATCAGATAGCAGAGTTTATCAAATGCGTTTTTGGCTCTTGCGTTGAGAGCTAAAAACGTTTATAAGTTTACCCTTTGCCGTCAGTAATTCTTGATTGCAGATTATTGAATGCCTTGTGATCTGTGACCCAAATGATGTTGATCCAGTTGTGTTTATATAAAGACGGATCCAGCGGCTCTGCTCCAGTGCTTACATTCAATGGCAATTAAGTATATCAAGCGCAGCTGGCTACACCGTTGAACATGAATTGGTCTCTGCGTCAGGAGAAGTTCTTTTTCCGTACTCGAGCAAATCCGCACACGGCAGGCGCCTTGTTTGTTTCCCATTAGCCACGTTCGAATGCAATTACGTGGAGGCGTTGTTTCGCCGCTGGCGTTTTTTCGCTCGGCTTCGAATCCGTTGCATGATTGCTCGCTATTATGACGGCTTTTCAAGCGGCGCAGGTACATTGAGTTCGCGTTTTCTTTTGCATTTCGAACATGATCTAGCTTTCCATCGAAGTGTAGCGCATTGAGAGTATATTCGAGGGGTTTTGTGAATTATTTATTCAAAATAGTGTGGTATTCATTTTAAGAAATAGCCGGATCTAGTTTTTAAGAGAACGAATTTAATGTTAGTAACGCTACTCGAGGTGGAGCTTTGAAATCCCACGATATCAACTCCCTTGAACTAAACGCTCATTTGGAAAGTCCAAAGCCATTAGCAACAAATGTGTGGACCAGAGGGTTTAAGCTTTTTCATTACGATGGCGAGTTTTAACGTATGTTTCAAGGAAGGTAGTACCAGTACTACCACCAACTTTCAAGAGCATAAAAGCGAGAAGTTTCATGTCATAGACGTTAAGATTTCGCCTTGCCAATCTCTCATATGTTGCAGAGTTCATTCCATTGGTAGTCTGCGTGAGATATCGATGTTGAAAAACGCTCCCAAAATTTTTCAGAAATAGATTGCATCAAGCGCTATTAAAAAATCGCGTAACCAGTCTCTCTTCTAGAAGTTAAATGCGGTAGTGAAAACAAGATTGATAGGGATTACGTGGAGTAACTTATGACTCTGTACTGCACCGTATGTGTAAATGCTGTGTGAGCCAAGAGGTATCTTTTTTCGTTGAAAGTAACATGAATTCACAAACCTAAATTCATTTCCTTCTTGAAGCTATACTTCTCTCCCCAACTTTTAGCTGTCATCTCACATGAAGGGAAGGATATCAGAAAGGTTTTTTTTGGTCAAGCGCACAAAAAGTGCAGTACATAAATAAATAAATGGAGAGTAAAAATAACAAGAGTAACGCGTAAGGGCGCATACGTTCATCAATTGCCGAACCTTGTATAACTCACATTTTTAATACCAGTCACGAAAACATTATCGAAAGCAAGGCGAAATTTCAGCAACGGGCACTTCAAAGGATATTCCGTTTCCCGATGTTCTAAATTAACTACAATCCTTGCTCCAGCTGATAGGGTGAAAACGCTGGGATCATTCATCCAGTAGTAGCTTTCGTGGCATTCTTTGAAGTTTTTGAATGTAGCTATCAAGGATAGATTGTAGGAGGACAAATGCTAATGAAGGAGGTTGGCATCAATAAGATGCTTTAAGGCTGTACCATGGCGGAATTTTTGGTCTGATTTGTTCGATTTGTACCGCGATAGTTGTGAAAATGCCCGTCGATGCGGTTCGGTGAACCATCAGTTCGTCTGAATTACCTTAGTAGTCCTGACTTTTTATAAGCTCAACTGTGATACTCGAGGGAAATTTCCTCAGCCCCTCCGCCTGTGGGAGTGAGGTACCAGCTATTGGTTAAATCATAGAGCTTTAAGATTTTCACATTTGGACAAGGCAACGTTTGACATAAACAGTCAACTGTTGTACCGGCAATAGAAAAGATTTCAATAAACTTCGAAACAATACAATTTTCTTTAAATTGCTGTCATTTTTAAATCGATTTTACTGCGTAGAACTGATTTACATTTTCTCCTTTAAGCGCAGTTATTCACACTTCAGACATCTGTCGATGATCCACCGCCGACTAGGATAATCAGGATCCATTATTTTTCCAAACCCCAGATAAATGTTGCACCCCGATAAGGACAATTTTGAAAAGTCTGGATCTTAAGATTGTTGAAATATGGCTGATTTTCACTAAAACGGAGATTTCATAATTAAAATAATTGATTTTCTTCGGACCGGATATCCGATTCGGATACGACACCGGATTTCTGATCAAGGACAATTTTATGATTCATCCGGGAATCCACTATGGTGAAAATCAACCTTATTCCAGCCATCCTAAGATCTTGATTTTTCAAAACTGCTCATTATCCATCCGATCCATATATCCAGCGTTTGATACAAACGACGGATCCGAATTATCCGATTCGGTGTCGGATCCATTGCAGATGCGGCTTTGGAGCAATGTTCCTCCTTGCTACAAAATTGCCGACTCTACTCAGTATGGTACTAGCCATGTTTCTGCTGTTAAAAGTTTTAGAGAGTCCTTCAGTCATATCTCTTTGATTCATTAGATGTTTTAGCTACGAGATGTTGACGCCGAACTGGAGTCTCTGTACTACGTCGACGAGGGCTCTCGGTCGCGACATAAGCTCATATTCACGGGAAAGAAGAAATTCAATCAAGATCCAATGCGAGGCATTGAGTACCTCACCGACCGAGGCTTGCTGAACCGTCAACCGAACGCTGTAGCTCAGTGGTTGTTCAAAGTAAGTTGCTCATTACAATGGTAGACCGCGTTTAGTTGTTTAAATCTTTCAAAAATTAGGGTTCCAAGGGCTCGGACGTATAAAGGCTCCTGGCCTTTATACAGAAATATAATGAGAAATATTCTTGCTTCGCTCACCTCGAGCGGATAGCAGGAACGGTTTTGTTGGATGAACGAATGATTGAATTACTTTATTTATAGCTGTACTTAAAGTGAGCTTATATAACAACAATACGACAACGGTCAAAGAAAATCTTGTACAACTTCAATAAACAGTAATTGACACTTATTTCAGGGAGAAGGTTTGTCGAAAAGCGCAATCGGCGAGCTGCTCGGTTCTCATGATTCGTTCTGCCTTGAAGTACTCGATCACTTTGTACTATGCCATAATTTTCAAAATATGTTCATAGTTGACGCTCTAAGGTTGGTTTCAGTTTATTTATTTGTTTATTTACTTGCACTCGAGGGTGCACCACAACAGCAAAAAACCAGTCATACAAACAAAACGACTGCAATAAGGTAACAGAAGAAGGAACGTTAAATTTCATTTACATTAGAAAAATATCTCCTCTAGTAATTACAATCTGGCTGTCCTGATATTATTTATTTATTTATTTATTCAAAGACGTGTCATACAATACACGTGGATTAACATTAAGAAAAGGAAATCAAATGAAACCAGGTCATATCAAATCAAGACTCAAGAAATGCCAGATAAAATACAACACTAAATTAGCTTTGAAAGAGAAATCTACGAGCAATAAATGACTTGAGAGACGGGAGTGACATCTGTGTGACATTTTCGGATTCACCAAGCAAGCAGTTGAGCTTTCTGAGATTCCTATAGGTGAGGAAGCTTGCTCTCCTGCGTCCTTGCAACAGAGCCATAGATTCTAAGTTTTTCTTCTCTATTTCTAGATAGTGGAGACTTGAAGAATGGCAGTGGGTCAAACGGTTTTAGTCAGAATTTTTAACAACATGAGCAAATCGGCTTTTTTCTTCTGGAACACAGACTAGGAAGACCAAGCCATTTTGCTCTAGAGGATCCATTCGGCAAATCACAATATTGAAGTCCATAACATCTCATAAACAGCTTATTATATTATGGCGCCTTCCGTAATAGGGTACCTCTACCAAATAATGTAAAGGCTTGGGAGTCGTCTTGACACGAAGATGTCACTCACATGAATGTAATAACGCTGTTATACAAATTCTTCGAGCTCAAGCACAGACCGCAACAGTGATGTTTCGAATAATAATGTAAATTTTATAATGGAATGAAATGTGTTTTGTGTAGAACTGAAACAGTGAAACAGAGGTAGGACAGGAAAAGTCAGCCTGGGCAACGCAACTAACAGAGGTTATTCTGGGGCGGTTCAGCAACGCAGACGCCTCTTTGATCTGGTACGACCCCCACTCGTAAAACCCAGGACCAAGTGAGCAGTGGGTAATAACCATGTCTTTTGTTGACTTTACTAAGCTCTTATTTTTGTCTTCCTTCCAGTTCTTTCGCTTTCCGTGTTTTCTTCAATCTGTAGGAGGAAAATTTTATGGATGTGTTCTTGTAATGTTTTGGTGCTTGGTTTCGTGTAGACGTGTTACCATAGTTGTTTGTGTATGTAATAAGAAAAAATCAGTTCATGATCTGATCTTAAAGAAAGCCCCTCGAAGGCCATTTCCTCTTTCTCGGAGAACGCTCGAACAACGATTTAATCATTTCCATGTTCCATTGCAGAGCATTTCTGTGGTCGTTTCGTTTGCCCGGCGAATCGCAAAAGATTGATCGAATTATGGAACGATTTGCTCAACAATATGTTGCGACAAATGAAGGTGTGACGCTTTTGTTTCACTCTTCCTGTTTTACCGTGTTTTGTTCTTTATTATCTCAGTGGCCGTTTTCCATTAATATCTTCGGAGAGCATTCTTGGTTCTTTCTTGTTTTCTCTATGATACGACCATGCAGCTAGTTTTATTGCTTAAGGGGTGTTCGATAATGCCGACACGTGCTTCACTATTGCATATTCATGTATTATGCTAAACACACTACTGCACAATCCGAATGTGAAGGATCGACCTACTTTCGAACGTTATCAGAGCATGAATAAGGTGAGTGGCATTCTGTCAACCTGTTTTGAGTTATTTTTGGAGTTTATTCGGGATTGCACAGCACATCCTGCTCGAATAGTCGCTGATTTATTAACACTCTGAAGGCACGAAGAGCTTGAGTATCAGTGCTAATCATCATGTGCTATTATCTTCGCAATTTGCTGAAAACGTTTTAAAACATCTGCATGCATAGAAACGCTCTGGATTATCTAGCCTCCATGTAGCGCTCATACTTTCAGTCGTCCACTTCCAAACGGTCGATGAGTTTAAGGCAACTATGTGCTGCTTGTTCTTTCTGTTGTAATACTAAAAGGTTCCTAGGCTTGTTTGGAAGCACAGGCCAAAGCTTTTGATCTGCTACGAGAAGAAAAGTTTCATCCCTGTTCTCAACTGAAGCTGTTTTCATGAAGTTTTTATTTTAGATTCACAATCTCTTCATTATGTGATTTTAACTGCCGAGTTTAGGAGCTGTTGGATGCGGGCTCGGTCAGCACGGCCACCCTTTCTCAGATCTTCGACTCGATTCGAACTCGAGAGTTTCAAATCCCGTGTGACGATGCGGCTCGCCTCGACAATGTGTTTCTGCATCCGGACCGGGAAGGTTGGCTGTACAAGCAGAGCAGCAGCCAGTTCATCTCAGGGCCTCTATCGTGGAAGCGCAGATGGTTTGCCTCACTCGACTATTTTTTGCCTCCAGTCTTCATTTCTCAACATGACCGTCATAGGTTCGTGCTCAGCGACTCATGTCTGTACTACTTCGATCAGACCGCCGATAAGGAGCCTCGTGGCATTATTCCGTTGCAAAACGTTGGCGTACGACGAGTGGAGACCGCATCACGACCGTTCATGTTTGAGGTGCGGAGTTTCAGTACATCAGCTATTGCATCTTAAAGCTTGGTTGCCTTGCTTGTTCATGTGAAAAAACCTAAACCGAATTTAAAATGGAGTTCGTAGACTTGAAGGTTGTGAACCCCTGACTGTTACCGAGGGATAGGATCTTTGCTCATCGTAGGTCTCTTCGCTACAGTGAGCAGTTAGGAAATAGGGTCGGATTTTAGAGTAGGTAAGATTAGAATGAGCGTGAACCATCTAGGATGGTCAGGGCAACAGAATGCTTAGTGGGTAAAAAACGTTCGAGGTTGAGCTATCAGGGAGCGGATCTGAACAAATTGTTCCATTAAGGTTAACAAGAGATTTTGGGGGACTGCTCTTATCATAGGTTTGGCTAATTCTGCGGAAAGAATTGTTGAGCATGGCAATTTGTCTTTGGAAAAAATATTTACGCAAGATGATTATGCTGACATTTATGGAATAGTAAAATGAGCAAGAGAGCGAGTGTAGCGCAGTCGGAGGAGGCGCCGGCTGTCGCGTGCACCCGATACCAGGTTATTGGTTCGGGTTTCCCGCCCGTTCCAACCAAGCCTTCCACCCCTTCGGGGTCGGTGAATTGGTACCAGACTTGTCTGGGAAGGATAGAGCGCTGACTTGTTCATCGGCTGGCCACCGCAAGTCATTGCATGGCCAAATACGCATTCAAGTTGCCTCTACGACATCCCGTCGATGTAGAATGCGTGACGCATCCCAAAGGGGATTGAGTAACGCCGTCCTTTATCTTTTATCCTAAAAAGAGCAAGCAGGAAAACAGCTGCAGGGAAATCTCCTGGCAGCATTAACTGAAGCATTTTCCTCCGGAAGGGTTTTAGTCAGCATCTTTCCGCACTGTTGTTGTCAGCAAAACTAACATCAGTGAAACAATTGTCCTTTCAATGCACTTCCACCTCACCCCTACCCTTCGGTGGGGGACTTTCTTTCCCTGAAGCTGGCGTATTCCATGTTGTGGAGTTCCAACGTCGTGCCGCAGCCACTCAACTGGGGTTGTGAAGCTAATTCTGAAACCGGAGATTGTGCCAAACGTGGTTTGGCCTCGGTGGCTAGTGTTCTACGATTCCTGCTTAAATTTTTCGTGAAGTCGTAAGGTCACATACGTGTCCATTCCTCGGTAAGAAAGGGGGACAGGTGTTTTTAACACCCGAAAAGGAGCTTCTTCTCTTAGGCTTCTGCCTTTCCGTAATGTAAAGATGTGTCTCTATTAAAGGGTGACTTACAAGACTTTCGGTTACAAACAGGAGAGCAGTGGGGCTGTGGTGCGCATCCTTCGTACCATTCTCTCCTTGTTTTTTGTTGTTGTTGTTGAAACTGCTGTAACCTGAGGCGCTGTCTAGGCGAGTGGTGCTTGAAAGCTTCCTTGTCTTTTCAGACGCTGACGTAAAGCGGGCACAATACTAGTCCGGGAATATTGGCAAAAAATGGAATCGGACAGTTTATAAATATGACGAAGAAACCTAATCTCAGCGAAAATAGCTTGCTACCGTTTCCTGTCCGGGATTACCACTGCATGTTTTCGGTGCACCTTCTGACCCATGGAGATTAGGATTACGTTCAGGACCCATAAGTCAAAGCATGTGAAGTATAAACCTTGGCTAACAATTATTCCTATGTCAGGACTTGTTGCGTTGATTCGACGTCATCATAAGGTTCCACGATTCTTGAGCTTTGGGACCTGTGCCAACTTCACAAAGTGAATGCTTTTAGATATTCTCCTTATCGGAAGATGGTCGGATAAAGGCCTGCAAAACGGAGCAGACCGGTAAGATGGTCGAAGGCCGGCATACCGTGTACAGAATCTGCGCATCGAACACCGACGATCTGAACGCGTGGCTGGAGGCGATTGCCGGAGCAGCCACCCACTACCCGACGCGGCCACGCAGTGCTCACTAGCGCTGGTCGGCTTCAGGTGGGGGCGAGACGGGGCGCCGTAGTCACTCTCACAGCTCAGCGATCTCTCACCATTGCACACACGCGAATGCCCAAATATTGTCCTGGTGACATGTAGTATACACACAGCAATCTGCGTCTTTCACTTAGTAGCCGTCCGTTCCGTGGCAGAGACCGCCTGGCATAGGAACGGGCCGGGCCGTAACGCGATGCGAGTTTCATGGTCTACCTATGTACGTTCTTGTTGTCGTTGTGATTGCCCTTAGATTCTAGAACCTCCTCTCCATCAACGCATTCTATTTCCTTGTTATTCGTTTACTATTGTAGGCTAACTCCTCCATTTTTAGTGAGAGCTATTGTTCAATTTTTCTAGTTTAATTAAGTGCATTACCTTGGCCATTTTGTTCTAGAGGTCAGTTCAGTCGTCCTATGTATGTACTCGAGTTGAGGTTGTGCATATTACTAAGTAGCGTCTATGCTGTCGATATTGTACCTTTTCAGATTGTAAATATCGATTTATAATTTGGTGCTCGTGACTCTTCCCCTTGTTTTTGTTCTTCTGCGGAGCCGGTAGAGTATTGGATCTGTTGGATCTGAGTGAGAGGCGGTATCGACCACTTGCGCTGGTTTAATGAGACAAACTGTTAGTCACCAACTGTAATATGGTCGCCGGTTGCGGCGACGTAAATCAACTAGTAATAAATTCGTAATATTGGCATTAGGAGTCTGTTTCGCTGCACGATGTCCGATGGCAAACAGGTGGCGTTGAGGAGTTGTCCGATAGAATAGCGGCAGATAAGGAGGCCGATGATGGACAGGGAACGAATGAGGAAGAAGGGCGAGTGTACGAGGAGTTCGACCCGTTCGAGGCACTTGGTAGGTTCTTCGTATGTCGTGGTGCGACGTCAGTTCCAACCTGGTAGATGTACGATTGTGAATACGAAACGTTTCAGAAGAGGGACATAGGTGCACCTCCTGTGGCTGTTCAGTGGAAGTGGACGACAGGGACGCGGTTGTTGCGCACTATCGGAGCCAGTGGCATCGGTAATTCTGATTTTCGCTTCAGTTTTGGGAAATGGAAGATTCTGCGTTGCTTAGGAGAAAGACCATTTGGAAAGCTCAGAGACTTACTCTTCGAACGGAAACGGATTTCCTTCAACAACAGTGCACCTGCAGAGAAGACCTGTAAATGTAGAAGTTGCCTTCAACTGTAATATAAGTTAGAAACAATTGGATGAAAGAATAGTAATAGAAGAGCAATGTTTAAGTGATTGGACGGTGAGTAAATGAGTTTCATTCAAGTGGACTAGTTAGTGGCCTTCGTTAGTACTTCAGACAAGATGTCGCAGGACATCGTTCCGTTGGGATTTCGATCGTTCAACTGGAATTCTAAGAATGATATTTTAGACGTGATACAAGGAGGGCAGAGTTCAAGATGTAGGACATATTTATACTCTGGAGCGACTCAGAGAGGGAGTTACGTTCCAATGTAACTACATTTGGTATCTGGTGTTGCATATAGTGTGAAATCTCTTCCTACCGCCCTGTGCTGCAGTCTTGTGTCCTGCTGCGCTGGATCACTTCTAACGTAGGTGGATATCCGCTGAATATAATTTACGAGCCCTATCTATTCCGGGGTTTTCGTTAACTGATGAATAGAAGGAAGATCGATGTTATGCCTGTTTCGCCTATGAACCCTAGATAGGTAGTGTACCGAGAAAGAAATCTAACACACTCCTTGGTTCATCAGTAGGGTAGGAGAGTTGGGAATCAGCGACAGGTTCTGCATTTTATGTCGCGTGGAAATCAAATGAAAGGAGTGGAAACAGATCTACCGTTTTTGACCATAATAGGGTTGCTAAGGGTAAGTGAATGATGTGTGATAAACTAGAACATTCTCGATTTTTTTTTACAAATTTTATTATTATTATTATTTATTACATGGGTCAAATCCATGTGAAGAACAATGTAATTAGAAACGGTATAGAACGACATCCACATCAAATTGGCTAACCATCCAGATCAAAGTGTTATAGAATGATTAGAAAGTACATACGACAACAAATGCCCAGAGAAAGAAGAATGGAAGGGAGAATAGATCAAGGGGGCTTTGCCACAAGATCTCATTATGTCTTAGAATTATTCATGAATCGACTTGCATTCGTAATAAATGGCTTCAGCTTGTACGGAATAACTGAGTTTTTGGAAAGTTTTATATAATCCTAACCTGCTCTATTAACGAAAAAATTATGTCGAATAGAAGATTTTGCAGTACTTAGTGAAAGTTTCTCTCCTCCACCTCGGGTTCTAGATGGTCTCACTATGAAGAAGTCACGCTTATCAAGTCCACAGAAGCCATGGAGAATTTTGTGAACCATTAAGAGGTCATATATTCTTCGTGTGGATGAAAGTGTCTGTAGTCCGAGTTGTTTGTTTCTTACTTCACTGCTGGGAATAGCATGGTAATCAAAGCCACATTTCCTGATAAACAGTTTTCTAGTGAAGCTATTTTGGACTTTTTCAAGTCTAAGTATATTCTTCTTCTTAACTGGGTAAAAAATTGTTGTTCCATACTCAAGTATCGGCCTAACGTAAGTCTTATAGGCTTTGACGAGGACAGAGGGGTTTTTTGTGGAAAGACTTCTAAAGAGATTGTGTACTACAGTCACCGCTTTGTTTGCAATTTGTTCACAATGCGCGTCCAAAGTCAAATTTGCGTCGAGGAGAAATCCAAGATCTGTCGTTTGATCAGTGCTGGTAATCACATTTTCGCCTAACTTGTATGTGTAGCGGGGATTTGTCCTTCCTAAATGGAGCACCTTAGTTTTTTCTTTTGACAAAGGGAGCCGCCACTCGTGGGACCAGCGATCAACAGCATCTATGGCTCGCTGCAGAAGGTTTTGATCATGGATTGGTGAGCTATGGTAAATTTTCAAATCATCAGCAAAAGTTATGCATTTCACTCCTGAGCTCGTTATTAGTGACGGTAGTTCGTGGGTGTAGATATTGAATAGAATAGAGGATAGAACGCAACCTTGTGGAACGCCACTAAGAGTCGGTTGAGGTGCTGAATAATTGGAATTGACGCGTACAGTAAAAGTTCTGCGATTTAAAAACTCAACTATCCAAGAAATTATTCGAGGATGTATGCCCACCATGGTTAGTTTAGCTTTTAGTCTCTTATGACATACCCTATCGAAGGCTTTTGCAAAATCAAAATAAATCACATCAAGCCATCCTATGTTATCTATGTCATTGGTCCAATCATTCAAGGCCTGTAGCATAGCTGTCTCAGTGGATCTTTTTTTTTCTGAAAACCATGTTGGTTTGAAGAGATTACATAGATGTGACACTAACCGGCCGATAATTTTGCGGTGTCGTAAATGGGGGCTTTTTTGGTATTGGTGTAACTATAGCGCTCTTCCATCTATGTGGAACTTCAGCTGTCATAAAACTTAAATTGTAAATGAATTCGAGAGGCTTGACAATACTTGCACTTACTTGTTTTACAAAGAAAAACGGTATTTCATCGGGCGTTTGAGAGTAAGACGTAGGCCACATTGAGAGCTCTTCATATGGTTCGTCTGCATGAAACCAAACAGAATCCTCCATGATGGGGAATGCATTAATTGGAGATGATATATTGTCGAGGTCATTATCAGTGAAAGCTTTTACGAAAGTGTCCGCTAATAGTCGGGCTTTATCTAGGTCGTTTCTGACAATGGTTCCATCTTCTGCGACTAAAACTCCAATTCTTTTCTTCTCTTGAAGTCTCGATCTCATGAATTTGTAAAAGGCTAATTTGTCTTTTGCTTCAACAATTTTCTTTTCTTGACAGCGATTGTATTTTGCAAGTTTCTTAGAAAATTTGAGATTTATACGCTTATATTCATCCCAGCTATTAGAGGAATGGTCATTTGCTGCTTTATTCCAGGCTAAATGTCGGAGATTGAATAAATCTAGGAGATATTTGGGTAGAAATTTACCGCAGGGGGGGGGGGGGTTTCTGGACTGGGACAAACAATTGGATGGAATGTTGTAGTATAGCAAGAAATAATTCGTATTGTTCATCTACTGAGTTTGCCGTGTTTGGGGAACTGTACCAATCTATTTCGGCCAAGTGTTTTCGAATAGCGTCGTAGTCCGCGCTCATAAAGTTCTTTCTGATGACAAAGTGTTCAGGTTCTGCGTAGTGGTTGATACGAAAATTCACGCTGTTGTGATCGCTGCTTCCAAGAGGGGATTCGTTTTTACATCTTGTATCATTCTGTCTGCGTTGCATAGAATCAAATCGAGAGTGTGGTTTCCCAGTGTGGGTTCACGAACATACTGTATTAGGTTGTGTGTTTCTATAAATTCGATGAAGTGCTTGTTATCGGAACATTAAGGGGCATTAAAGGAAGCCAGGAGACTGTCTGGAAAGTTAAAGTCACCCGCTAAAAGGCAGTGATGTTCACAACATAACATGTCACTTAAGGCTTTCATGAGTAACTCACTGTTTTCTGCAGAGCAATTTGGAGTTCTGTATACAAGTATGACTCGTAAAGGTTTAGATACTGGGCAAATATCACAACATAAAATCTCATAAGCATTGATGATGGATTCCTTGAAAATAAAAATTGGTGAGATAGATGAAATACAGAGAATCCCAACGCCGCCCCCCGATTTGCGAGGGCGATCACACCTAATGCACTCACAGTGAGAACACCATTCACCCAGAAGTAGAGGTAAGGAAATGGAACTTTTGAGCCAAGTTTCAGTTAAAAGTACTAGAGCTGGTTTTTGTTGAGTTAGTAAAAGTTTGAGAGATTCATGATTTTTTGATAAAGATCGAATATTTGAGAGAACGCAGTTCAATTCGTGGTTGTAATCCTGAGGACCTCTTAAAAATTTCTTGGGGCAGAAGCTGAAAGACCTGGTCTGTTCTCTTGGTTGTCTGAGTGAGCGAGAGACACATCCTGCCGGTGATTTTGAGATATTTCGATCGTGGTATTAGCATCATTACTACTACGTCGAACTAGTTTTTCCTGACGACGACGTTCTCTTTCTTCCCATGAGCGCGAAGCCCTAATAAAAACGCGGCGAAGGAAGAAACGTGACAGCCGAGGAGCCGAAATAGCGTCATTTTACAGTAATAGGAAGAAGGAAAAATTACTTTGAGTTTTCTAGGTGATTTAGCTCGAGAACCAATCCTACAAATCGAGATGGGTTTGCACTCAATATCGAGAAAGTCTAAAATTTGCATGACCAAATGCATATCATGAAGTACCCTCACAGAGGCAGGTGATCGAGAAGATTCTGGTAGGCCAGAGATAATGACAGTTCGTCGACGTTCGATTTATTTATTTATTTTTATTTATTCAATACGTACGCGATAAGCGCGGCCGTTAGATAAACAAACACAGCAATAGGACAGTTACAACCGAAGCGCAACATAGAGAGACATACTCTGTAAAAAAAACCGTAAAACAACAACAAATCGAGTGACGTGGCATCAGGTCTGCAATCAAAAATAGCACAACACAGCCCACTTCCCGAGCAAACCATAGTCGAAGAAAAGAATGAAAGAAAGGAGATACCTCAGTACTAAGCCTCGTAACTCAGCAACGACTTTTGAGCGGACCGCTTAAGCTGCTCCAGAGAAAAGGAGGATTGCATGCATTTCGCTGCCCTAAGATACGCGCTTGCAGCCCTATGAGGAAAAAGGCCTACCTTAAACCTGCTCCTAGGGCAGGGAAGGAAAATCTTTTCATGCTCTCCCTTAGTATGAGAAACTCGCATTGTAAAAAACCTGGACTCCCTATAACGCGGTTGATGGAGTAACTTGTAGACCATGCAAATATCAAAGATTTTTCTACGAGATGTTAAGGAATGGAGACCTAGGTATTTATTCCTTATCGTGGCTTTAGGTACCCTGGAGTATAAAAAGCCGCCAGTACGTATAAGCACTTTGCGAGTAAAGTTATTCTGTACCTTCTCCAGCGCATTAATCAGGTTTTTCCTACTGGGGGAAAGACCGTAGTGGAAGACTCCACTAACGGACGCACATACGACTTATAAGCCCGTATCAAAACAGCCTTATTCCTGGTAGTCAGACCTTTGAAAATCTGATAGGTTCTATGTTGGGCGCGCCTGCAACAATTAGACACGTGCTCGGAGAAATCCAGTTTAGCGTCATAGTGGAAACCAAGATCTTTGACGCTACTCACCGCCTCAATAGGAGAATTGTCAATATGGTACTCACGAGAGTCAGGGGGACGGCCCTGGTGAAGGGACATGTACACAGTTTTACTCGGAGACAGTGGAAGCTGCCACCTCTTACTCCACTGGACGAGCAGATCCACCGCCTCCTGAAGCCTTCCAACATCCTCCGAATCTACAATTACCTTATACAACTTAATGTCGTCGGCGTACATCTTGACCTTGACCCCAGTGGGTGCTATGATTGTTGGCAAATCAGCAGTGTAAAGATTGAATAAGATTGGCGATAAGACACCTCCTTGAGGCACGCCGCTGGAGATGGCTTTGACCCCAGAGAGGGACTGCCCCAGACGCACTTGGAATGTTCGATTGCTTAAAAACTCTCCAATCCATTTCACTATAACTAGGTGAAAGTTAAGCATAGACAATTTGGACAA
Source organism: Heligmosomoides polygyrus bakeri (assembly GCA_947359475.1). Classification (NCBI taxonomy): domain Eukaryota; kingdom Metazoa; phylum Nematoda; class Chromadorea; order Rhabditida; family Heligmosomidae; genus Heligmosomoides; species Heligmosomoides polygyrus. Next base: position 26,655,475 of record OX375867.1, read on the forward strand.
AAGTTTCCTGTGTGATACTCGATCAAACGCCTTAGAGAAATCAAAATAGATGACATCACAACTCAAATTCTTGTCCAAGGCCTCACCCCAGTCATTGATACATTCTAGAAGGTTCGTTTCAACCGACCGACCTTGCATAAATCCATGCTGTGCGGCAGGTAGAATTCCATGTTTGGAAGCAAACTCCAGTATGTGTTCCTTAAGAACTTTCTCAAAGAGCCTACAAAAGTTAGAAGTGATACTGATTGGTCTATAGTTTTCCGGTTTAGAAGGATCGCCTTTTTTAAAAACTGGAGTGACATAAGAGTGCTTCCAGCGCGCTGGGACCTGAGAATACATAAGAGACTGATTGAAAATATAAGCCAGAGGGGCACAAATGACATCAGCAATCTTCTGAATGAAGCTAAAAGGTACCTCATCAGGAGTGACTGAGGAGGAGGGTGGCCAACCTTTGAGAAGACGCAACAACGTAAGCCCGTCAAACCATGGAAAGCTTTCCATCACTGTATGTTCACAGCGAGATTCAGCAGGCAAGATGCCATCATCTTTCAAAAAGACCTTAGCGAATTCTTTAGCCAACAATTCAGCCTTAGTGTGATCAGTATTAGCATCCATATTCTCTCCCCTAAGACAACCGATACCTTTTCTGTCTTGAAGTCTAGAGTTCAGAAACTTATAAAACTTGCGATGGTTTACAGACTCAACAGCTTTAGCTTCTAAGTAGTTGTTAAATTTTCGAAGTTTGTTGTCAAACTCGGCGTTATACTTGTCAAAAGTTTCCCAATTATCCGTTCGCTTAGCTTCATGGAATAAGCATTCACGATGGTTTACCATACTGGACAGATAAGCTGGAAGGTGGGCAACACTATCCGACGAAACTCTCTTAATGGGAATAAAAATATCGATAGCTTTTTGCAGTACCATGAGGAACAGCTCATATTTCGAATTGACATCGGGTTGACTTTCAAATAAATCAATCCATCTAACCTGTGACAGAAAAATACGAATTGCATCATAGTCAGCATGTGAGTACAGTCTACGTGATACAGGAGCGCTATGCTTGGTGGCTCCCTTGAACCCAGCGATGACAAAGGAAATACTATTGTGATCGCTGGATCCAATGGGAGGTCCTACACGTAGGTGATTTACCAACCCAGCCATACTGGCAAGTACAAGGTCAAGAATGTTGTCGCCTCTAGTATAGAAGTCAGGCATGTTGAAATCGCCCAGTACCACCGATTCCAGATCATTGGATATTAGATCACTAATGATATTAAACAGACGATCAGTCAAGTTCCTATCGCAGGAAGGTGCCCGATAGACCAAAACTAGCCGTACCGCCCAGTTTACACTAAGTACATCAAGACACAATAACTCAAACCCATTATTAATTGAATTCGACAGCACAACAGAAGTCCTAAAACAGCGATTGCATACAAATGCAACCCCTCCTCCGGTTTTAGCTACACGGTCACACCTAATTATCTCGTAATCAGACATATCATTTCCAAAAAGCGAGGAGAAGGTAATGGATGGCTTAAGCCAGGTCTCTGTGAATGCATAAATATCAAAACACTTGCCCAGAATTAGGCTGATGTAGTGTCTATTCCTAGATACAGACCTGACGTTCGCGTACAGACACTTGATGAAGGAATTTGCCTCAGCAGCATCACCGTAGCCGTGGAAGGCCAGAAGGGCTGGCCCAGGAGTCCCTGGCGGCAGTCGTGGCTTGTGGTGGTGCGTCACTGGGACTCACTACCCCAGCACTAGCACTATTACTGCCTCCAGTAGAACCCCGTACCCGCCCCTCCGCAACACCTCTGGTGGCAGAGATTCCCGTAGGAAAACTCTACCATTAACGAAGTGACGGAGGCGCGGAGCCCTCCTGACCGCCATTCTCTGAAATACTGCTGACGGTAGAACAACTTTAATCAGTCTGTTTTTCCCTCTGAGAGGCCTACCTAGCCTGTAGACAGTGAGAGGGTTACATTCAACTCCTAGGAAATCTAGTACATTGCATACACTATGATAATCGTAGTTCAACCTCTCTCTAAGGTTACTAGACGCTACTTCCGGAATATTACCAATGACCATAGAACGCCTTCTCTCTATTTCATGATATGAGACAATCGACTTATCAACTGGAACATGAGTTTGAGATGCGGCCACCGGTAGCGAGGAATTAACATCACTATGATCAATGCTCAGGACAAGTTGACCAGGACCTTCTACCTGTGCAGCAGAAGTCTTAAGTGAATCCAGTTCAGATCGAAGATTTACATTATCACGGTATAATCGAGACATCTGCGAAACCAGTTCTTCAATGACGTTTTTGATACAAGTCGGTATGGACTTAGCCTTCAGGAGTTGTCGCACGTGCTTGTCCAACGACGCACCCATACCGAAGTCGACATCGGCCATAGCGTCCATGGGCGACGAGTTGCTGTTGGAAATAGTCGATGCCATTATAAACCGTCACCGTCACTAAATACAAGAAGAAAAGCGCGGCAGGTGTCGCAGAGGAAGCAAATGACCTTTCACAGTGGCAAGAACTGAACCGAGATAGATTGCAACCCTGCCACAAGATTGCACGCCACAGATAAACACAGAAGCAGCAGTCGAATTCAGTCCGCCACAGAATACCACAGTCCGAAGAAGTCAGCCAGTAACGAACAGCAGAAGCCAGAATCGAATCAACTGCCAGCGGTCGTTCGAGTACCCCGTTGCGAAGGCCTGCGTGTGGAGAGCCTCGTTGAAGGCGGCAAGTCCTTCGGGAGTCTTCACGGCCTCATATGACGAGAGTTCCGCAGGAGTGTGGGCCGGAGTAGGGCACTTTTCGCGGTTGTTAGCAAGTGCATTTTTCAACTCTTCTATTTCGGCCTTCAGGGGCGCAATTTTCTGTCGTCAATTCGTTGTTCCTGTTGACCACGGACTGAACTAGCGAACTTAACTGATTTCGACTTTCTAGTAACCCACGATAGTCTTCAGATATGACGGTACACGATCGTCCTTGACCAGTTGTTCGATTGCGCGATCGAAGTCGGATTTGTCGGTTGGCAGGCCATCTGCATCCGAATGAAGGCGGACTTCAGGGTTCACAGTTGAAGAATCGCCAGTTCTTGACGAGACAGTCGTAGTGGAGCGCATAATGAAGAGGAGTGTGCAGAAACACCGACGATGTAGTTGAACAGCAGTGAAGTGTCGGGAAATGCACGGAGAGCCAGATAGTGTCGGCCGCTCACAACTTGACTCAGGTCAAGAATGAATTTCCTAGCAAAGAGTACACCAAATATTGTAAACCGTATTTATAAGCAAGTGCACATATTTTAAGGTATGCTTAAGAATATTGCTCAATAAATAAGCTTCTTGTCGTATTCCAGTTCAAGAGAATACGTAAGATTACACAGCCTTTTTACGAAATCTATATACTTCGTGCAATTGCGAGCAATTCTAGGAGTTATTTATTTATTTATTTATCTATTTATTTATTTATTTATTTATCCGTATGAACGGAGGCAGTTCTGGAACGTCTATAATGTCGTCGGATACGGTGTTAGCACCGTTATTGACTGTTTTCGTCTGTTCGAAGTATAAGTACTACCATGTGGGAGTCTAAAGAAAGACTTTAAAGAAAAACTGTCCGTCTTATATTTCTGCTTTGTAATAATTTTACCATTATGTATATGGACGGTTAATTCTATTAATAAATAACTAAAAATAAAATAATAATAATAAAATAATTAAATAATAAAATTCTATTAATAGAAAATTACAATTGTTTGAATTGATATGTTTTTTTTTCTAAATTCATTATATTATTATGTGTTAAATATTATATATTGTCAAGTTCTATCTCTTTTCGGTTATGAATAACTAAAATGTCATTCATATATCTGAAGGGATTGAATTCGTGTTTGTAATTAATTTTTATGGGAGTATTTGAATTCAAAGAGGCATAGTGTAAGATCAGCAATGAAAGGGCTGGCATTGCCGCCTTATGGGATGCTTTTGGTTTATTTGAACAATTTATTACCGTCATTGCAGCAGCTATGTTCAAGAAGAAGTTTTGTAATATATAACATATCTTGCATCTTATCTTACTATATATAATTCGCTTAATCCGTCGGTCACGTTGTCAGTCGCGGGGAGGGGGGACTGAAGCCAAGATATGCCTAGGACAGTGCGGCGTATGCCAGCCGGGTTTTCTTTCAGCTTAAGGCCCCTGTTATACTCCCGCGGGAGCTTCCGCGGATGGGCGGAAATCGCGTCGGGACCCGGCGCCGGGCCACTCGTCGCGGCCCGCCACGCCCGGTGCACTGCACCGCGGAAGGCTGTCGTCCCGCGAAGTTCGGCGCGGGAAACGCGCTCCGATGCGACGCTAGCCGCCCCGGGACAACGACGACCGTCCGCGGTGCACCGTCCGTCCGCGGACGTCCCGCGGAAGCTCCGCGGGAGTATAACAGGGGCCTAACAATGGGCGATTGCCAGCGAACTGAAACCCCGGCGGCGGATCACCCAAGTTTACGATGTATTCAGCGAACAACGCGTCAGGGTAAGAATGGGGATCAAGTGCAGAGCTTAGGGATTCAGAAGACGTGCTCAAGACGTCGTCCGACGTGCGTGGGGATTCAGAAGACGTGCCTCAGACATCGTTCAACGTGCGGAGGGATTCAGATGACATGCTGAAGACGTCGTTCAACGTGCGTCGGGACTCGGAAGACGTGCCGAAGACGTCGTCCAACGTGCGTCGGGATTCAGAAGACGTGCCGAAGACGTCGTCCAACATGCGTCGGGATTCAGAAGACGTGCCGAAGACGTCGTTCAACGTGCGTCGGGATTCAGAAGACGTGCCGAAGACGTCGTCCAATGTGCGTCGGGATTCAGAAGACGTGCCGAAGACGTCGTCCAATGTGCGTCGGGATTCAGAAGACGTGCCGAAGACGTCGTCCAACGTGCATCGAGATCCAGAAGATGTGCAGAAGACGTTGTTCAACGTGCGTCGGGATTCAGAAGACGTGCCGAAGACGTCGTCCAACGTGCGTCGGGATTCAGAAGACGTGCCGAAGACGTCGTCCAACGTGCGTCGGGATTCAGAAGACGTGCCGAAGACGTCGTTCAACGTGCGTCGGGATCCAGAAGATGTGCTCAAGACGTCGTCCAACGTGCGTCGGGATTCAGAAGACGTGCCGAAGACGTCGTTCAACGTGCGTCGGGATCCAGAAGATGTGCTCAAGACGTCGTCGAACGTGCGTCGGGATCCAGAAGATGTGCTCAAGACGTCGTTCAACGTGCGTCGGGATTCAGAAGACGTGCCGAAGACGTCGTCGAACGTGCGTCGGGATTGAGAAGACGTGCCGAAGACGTCGTCCAACGTGCATCGGGATTCAGAAGACGTGCCGAAGACGTCGTCGAACGTGCGTCGGGATTGAGAAGACGTGCCGAAGACGTCGTCGAACGTGCGTCGGGATTCAGAAGACGTGCCGAAGACGTCGTCGAACGTGCGTCGGGATTCAGAAGACGTGCCGAAGACGTCGTCCAACGTGCATCGGGATTCAGAAGACGTGCCGAAGACGTCGTCGAACGTGCGTCGGGATTCAGAAGACGTGCTCAAGACGTCCGACGTGCGTGGGGATTCAGAAGACGTGCCTCAGACGTCGTTCAACGTGCGGAGGGATTCAGATGACATGCTGAAGACGTCGTTCAACGTGCGTCGGGATTCAGAATACGGGCCGAAGACGTCGTCCAACGTGCGTCGGGATTCGGAAGACGTGCCGAAGACGTCGTCCAACGTGCGTCGGGATTCAGAAGAGTGCCGAAGACGTTGTTCAACGTGCGTCGGGATCCAGAAGATGTGCACAAGACGTTGTTCAACGTGCGTCGGGATTCAGAAGACGTGCCGAAGACGTCGTCCAACGTGCGTCGGGATTCAGAAGACGTGCCGAAGACGTCGTCCAACGTGCGTCGGGATTCAGAAGACGTGCCGAAGACGTCGTTCAACGTGCGTCGGGATCCAGAAGATGTGCAGAAGACGTCGTTCAACTTGCGTCGGGATTCAGAAGACGTGCCGAAGACGTCGTCGAACGTGCGTCGGGATTCAGAAGACGTGCCGAAGACGTCGTCGAACGTGCGTCGGGATTCAGAAGACGTGCCGAAGACGTCGTCGAACGTGCGTCGGGATTCAGAAGACGTGCCGAAGACGTCGTCCAACGTGCATCGGGATTCAGAAGACGTGCCGAAGACGTCGTCGAACGTGCGTCGGGATTCAGAAGACGTGCTCAAGACGTCGTCCGACGTGCGTGGGGATTCAGAAGACGTGCCTCAGACGTCGTTCAACGTGCGGAGGGATTCAGATGACATGCTGAAGACGTCGTTCAACGTGCGTCGGGATTCAGAATACGGGCCGAAGACGTCGTCCAACGTGCGTCGGGATTCGGAAGACGTGCCGAAGACGTCGTCCAACGTGCGTCGGGATTCAGAAGACGTGCCGAAGACGTCGTTCAACGTGCATCGAGATCCAGAAGATGTGCAGAAGACGTTGTTCAACGTGCGTCGGGATTCAGAAGACGTGCCGAAGACGTCGTCCAACGTGGGTCGGGATTCAGAAGACGTGCCGAAGACGTCGCCCAACGTGCGTCGGGATTCAGAAGACGTGCCTCAGACGTCGTTCAACGTGCGGAGGGATTCAGATGACATGCTGAAGACCTCGTTCAAGGTGCGTCGGGATTCAGAAGACGTGCCGAAGACGTCGTTCAACGTGCGTCGGGATCCAGAAGATGTGCTCAAGACGTCGTTCAACGTGCATCGGGATTCAGAAGACGTGCCGAAGACGTCGTCTAACGTGCGTCGGGATTCAGAAGACGTGCCGAAGACGTCGTCCAACGTGCGTCGGGATTCAGAAGACGTGCCGAAGCCGTCGTCCAACGTGCATCGAGATCCAGAAGATGTGCAGAAGACGTTGTTCAACGTGCGTCGGGATTCAGAAGACGTGCCGAAGACGTCGTCCAACGTGCATCGAGATCCAGAAGACGTGCCGAAGACGTCGTTCAACGTGCGTCGGGATCCAGAAGATGTGCAGAAGACGTCGTTCAACGTGCGTCGGGATTCAGAAGATGTGCAGAAGACGTCGTTCAACGTGGGTCGGGATTCAGAAGACGTGCCGAAGACGTCGTCCAACGTGCGTCGGAATTCAGAAGACGTGCCGAAGACGTCGTTCAACGTGCGTCGGGATTCAGAAGATGTGCAGAAGACGTCGTCCAACGTGCGTAGGGTTTCAGAAGACGTGCCGAACACGTCGGCGACCGTGCATGGCGAGCCGTAGACGTGCCAAACACATCGGCAACCGTGCATGGCGAACACGTCGGCGGCACAAAACTTCGGCCCTGGGAGTAATCGAGGTCGCTGAACACGAATCTGAAGTCGGCCAATCGATATCGATCGATACTATCGATTTTTTGTGGATGTCGTTTAAGTGGTGCGAAACTTCGGCTCTGGGGGTAATCAAGGTCGCTGGACACGAATCTGAAGTCGGATCAATCGATATCGATCGATATTATCGATTTTCTGTGGATTTCCTTCAAACGGTCTGAAACTTTGGCTCTGGGGGTAGTCAAGGTCGCTGAACACGAATCTGAAGTCGGCCAATCGATATCGATCGATATTATCGATTTTTTGTGGATGTCGTTCAAGTGGCGCGAAACTTCGGCTCTGGGGGTAATCAAGGTCGCTGAACACGAATCGGAAGTCGACCAATCGATATCGATCGATATTATCGATTTTTTGATGATCACGTTGAGGAAGATCAGCCGATCCATCTCGATTAACATAATGGTCAGAAGGCCCAGGGAAGAATAGGAAACCCGTAGCGGCCATGGCGTCCTATTCTCGGGGTTTGGGGGCGAAGCTCCCAACCAGTCGTAGGCGGCCGCTAGGCCGCCGAACGACTGGTATGTTCTATATCCTAGCAGCATGAAGTTTTCTCAAATCGTTCTCTTAAGAATCCGTCTGTTACCAACCTTCTTCATGATGTACGGGAGACACTTATGTGCTTGAGTTCAACATGAGCTTGAAGAACCGTGTAGTGAGAAAGTCATTGTTTAGTCACTCCGGGGCAGGCCTATAGCAGATTTTGTGAGATTGTATGAATGAAATGGTGATTGACGAGCGAAGAACGTGTCTGTAATCTTTCTGATGAGCGCGCTGCCTCTGTGTCGAAGGCAGGAAAGTAGAAGAAGACCAACCAACAACAACACAAATTATATGTCTATCCCCTGATATGCGATATCTCTTGGTTGTGCTCCATTCTGATCGAATAGCCCAACTTATGGGCTAGAAATTCCTTATTGAAGCGAGCAAGGAAGCTGTGCAGCAGTTGCGGGCGAGCACCTGCTCTTTGACCAATTGTTGGCATCGGATCTTGTCGAAGATGTACCCTAACAGTATTCGGTTCGCACCCAGGCAGGTCTCGAATCTTCTTGCAGATATCTAGAAGCGTGGAGCATACCGTGTGGTACTGATTGACACCAATGTGACTTGAAAACGTCGACTACGAGCTGTTTCAAAGGGATCTTAAGTCTACTTACAAACGTGTCAGTTCCCAGAAAATACTAAATTGTTTACAAACGCGCCTACGTCTCGAAAATCTAGGTGAGATCTAAGGCTTGTGTTTTCTCAAAAGTCTGACTGAAGAAAAAGGAAAAATCCGCTACTGCTAGGAGTTGCCACTTTCTTCGTTACCTTTGTCTCTGAGGTAGTTCATTTTCTTCCGAAATCAAAACCAGGAAGAGTGCGTCTAGGCTGTTTTCTACGATAAACTTTGTTGCTTATGTATTCCGAAAAATGCTGCAGTTCGTCCGTTTCAGGTCGAATGCTCGTCGTGTGCTCAAAGGTCGGACCCCTTTGACCGAGGACGAATTTGAAGAGTTGGGAGAAAAAGAAAGCACAGGTATTTCCACGTATGATTCGCACTATACCTGCAGTATGTGCTAAGCCCTCGCGCAGCAATAACTGCTTCCACATACTAGGCTTTCAAATAATCGAAGCTAAAAACAGCTTATGCTGGAAGGGTTTTGATTGAACGGGAAAGTGCACAGTGTTTAAAAACGCATGCAAATGCCATGAACTGGGTCACTACTTGACCGTCGCACTATTTTTGCAAGTTTTTGTTATTTTTACATGGAAATCCTGCTTGAAAAAAGTGAAAGTTGAGAATGGATAGCGTTCTTGTTTGAATGCTATTGTCGCCTTTGAAAGTTGGCCTTCCAAATATTACTTGCCTAATATTAAACACTGTAGTTGGCAACTCTTATGTACCACAAGGACAGTAGTCAATCTATTCTGGCATCTTCCACTGTTCAGAAAGAACTTTTACTTTTCCAAAAGTGCTTTTTCCGTTTCGTCTTGTGATCAGGGATGTCGCCCTTTTCAGTGGGAGATGGGACGTCATCGTCGTCGACAGATTCTGACTACTCAGACTGTGATGATGTGCCGCTGAAGTTGGGTTCCAGTCACATTCATTTTGTACACAACGACGAAGTGTTTTCGATGTATCGGTGGGCCAATTGCGAATCGTGGGCTTATTTGAGAACATGCAAGGTGGAAGTAGTGTTCCTTTGTTCTAGATGTCTCCTCCATCCGGGAGAGTCAACAATATCAGCGGCAATGTTCGCTAGGCCGCTTGATTGTGCTGTTTTTCTTCTTGCCGGCGGTCACTTTGCTGCAGGAATATTTAAAAAGTAAGAGTGTTTCACGCGTATTGCTACCTCTAGGGACGGATTTTTCACATTTGGAAGGTTTTGCAGATACTGTCCAAAATGTTGTCGACATTTCAGTGACAAGCTGGTGGCGCACAAATCATTTCATCGGTACGTGGTACGTGCCAAGCAGGGTGGAGCACAAAGTGCCAACGACAAGACTAAAGGGACGGCTCACTCTGCTGGCGCCACTTTGCGCAGGTACGGACGAGACTCCTTTCTGTTGACTGGATTTTCGTCAATATCAAGGGTTCGCAAGGGTTCATACCTATATCATTGTGGTGTAGGTAGCTTGTACCACCTGAACCCACTACACAGAGTTTTTGAAGAGCAATTTGATTTAAGTTAGAAAATTCTATTCCAGTCTTTTGCTTTTTATGTGAGTCATAAAATCAAAAGATAAAAATCGATTCTATGGCAGCAGGTGAAAGTGCAGCTGGATGGCTCTTTCTGAGAAACCGAAGCGTTAGGCGAACGCGAGCGAACGACGAGGACCTGTTTTGAATGCTTGCATGATCCAAGCCGTTTTCAGCTGCTCAGTCAGAGCAAGTGCCCCTGTTGCACCAAGCCCAGATCGATTTCACCCCGACTTTCCTTTTCTAAGGTGCGGGAGTTGTGGCCAGACTTGTCTTGGAAATAATACCACACTGGGTTGTTCATGTGCTGACAACGAAAGTCAAGAGACAGACCAAATTCGAATTCAAATTGCCTTGACGCCAGCCCGTTGACTTATAATTGGTGGGCGATGCTCCAAAGGGTTTGTTCAACGCCCTGCTATAATACTGAATACTTTTGACTAGAGGCCCAGCATTACTTGTTTGACATAACAAACATTATGTACATTTTCATGACGACTCTTTTGAAATCAATTTGATACTCTTCTAAGTAAGCCTAACGCTTTTCAAATCATTCTGAATATGCTGCCAATCAAAATAGGCTCTCGCCACACTAAAGTAGCGACTTCCATGTCGTATAAGATAATTTTGTTTAAGGAAATCTCTTATTTCTTTCTGTTTACGTGCCAAGTGAACACAATGTTTAAAGTTTTAGGAAAATTTTGTTTTTCAAGGAAAATAATGAATTAAATTTCGTTTTAAAGAAGGTAACAAATTTTGGGCACAATAAAAGTAAAGCTCGCGCCATGCACTCTACTAGATCTTCGCGATTTTTGTTTTGTTGATGGTGCAAATGCTGCTTACTTGAAACAGCACTGTGAGGATATGTGTGTTTTGTATAACTTCTTGTTTTACCGTTTTTATCTATTTACTCCAAGCAAACAGAATTTTTGTTATCAGTCGACTAAATGTTGCAATGAGTCATCTAGTCGACTGTTTGGTGCAATCCCTTTTGAACACACAGAACGATTGCTTCCTTCCTGCCCTTTAAAAGAAGATTGGATCTGTCCTAGTCTGGGGGCCACATGACTAAAAGGTAGGTAACAAAACGAATTGAGACTTACCGAGCGGCGCCTAGAGAACGAGTTGGAACCTTAAAGAAACCAAAAAACGAATGAACAAAAAAAAGTCGCCGCGGTTTACAACCATTTCGGCGGGCAAAGAACGTCGGAATGAAGCCATGCTGCGTGCTGACATGTTATAACCAAGATCAACATGGTGAATAGGGCGCATGAAGCCGCGTGCCGCGTGCTGACCGCCGCCTGACATGTTATAACCAGGATCCAACATGGTGAGGAGGGCAGACAACTGCCGGCTTACAACCGCAACAAATGTAATTCTTCGTCTTTTTCTTTGTGACTTTTTCTTGTTTAGGGTCCTATGTTGTTCTATAGGAGCCGCTCGGTAACTCTCAAGTGGATTTGTTACATATAATAGTTTTTAGTTATGTGCCCCCGGACTAGGATAGATCCACAAGATTATCTCATTGTTGTTCTTCTAAAGTGAATTTTTTAATGAAATTTCAATCAGTGCATTCACTTTTTTGGGACAGGTGGATTAAAAAATTTCAAAGAAAGGTCACTAAGTTTTCCCTAAACAAAAGTTTTCCTAAAAAATTATTCTGACTCTCTTGGAAGCTACCCATTTTAAGGTGGAGGGAGCTTGTTATGATTTGAAAGATGTTCAGTTTGATCTCAAAAGCATCAAGTTTTCGTGGAATGGTGTCCAATTTGACGTGAAAATGGCATACATCATTTGGAAGAAATGGGTTCAGGCGTTCGTTTGTTTGCTTCATCCTTCCGAAATTCTGTAGCTTGTATCTAATCAATTTTTAAAGCATTTTTCAAACAGCTGATAGTGAATCCATTATCAGCTGTTTGAAAAATGCTACAACGAGACTCAAGTACATTTTGTGAATCGCTCACGCCGTGTTCAGATACAACGAGCGCGCGCTACGTGAAGACATTCTGAAGGTACTGGCTACGTGGTCCGATCTCCTGGCAGCCACCCCTCTGATCTTCATCCGGTGTGCGAGTTATCAGCGTGTGATATTCTACGAACTCGACGAGGGTGGCTTCGATAGAAAGGACCCAAGACTGAGGTCTGCAAGTTTCTTCAAGTGCTAAGGCTAGCCTATAGCTTCCATGATTCATTGCTTTCCAGAACCATTCCGTTCGAAACGAAGCGGCCACTCGTCGATGAGGTGCGACGAGTATGGGATCGATTAGGATCGGTTGCATGTCATGGACCGATGAAAGAGTTTCTGGAGGAGCGGCTAAAACGAAAGCAGAGGGCGAAGGTGTTGGCTAAGAAGAAGAGAGTGGAAACTCAATGGAGACCAGAAGATGGAGATGAGAAGGAGAAGACGCCTTCGAAAGAGAGAAAGGTTCGTTCGGAAATGAAGCGGCATAGCAGTGCCGTTGAACCTCTCATGGATATGTAGTGTATTGATCTTGCAGACGGACCATCTGAAACCAGCGGCCCCTCAGGTGGAGCAGGGTGCAGAAGACGATCAGTGGCCATCTCTGGATAAGAACACGAGACGAGAGCTGTATGCATTCGTGAAGGAGAACAAGGAGGAAGAGCTCGAGACGTTCATAAACGAGCGAGACACGGAGGGGCGTAGAGAGGTAGGATGGTCATGCCACTGTAGTCCTCCTGCACAGAGAGCGAATCTTTTGACTGTTTGCCTAAGGAGCTTGTGTGCACTGCTGTCATGCTTTAGGTAATTGACTACTTGAATATGAACCGCTTCTCCTCCGACAATGGAACTTTCCTTCACTTGGCTGCCAAGAGTGGAGCTGAGAAAGTTGTGCAGGTATGAGCTTTGCTGGTTTATACAGTTGTTTACGGATTTAGAACTGAAAGAGAGCTGTGTGCCGTGCACGGCGAAAAAGTCGTATTGTCGTGTATGAGGTCAATGTTTAAAGTCCATGATGTTTCATGAGTGAATGACTCCCCGTTGACTCATGCTTTCCCGGCGGTGTAGACTCTTGCGCTGAATTGATCGTTTTCTAGAAATTACTTTGACAGCAAGATCTGCTCCCTATTAGTTCTATAAAAAATTCATTTCTTTCCACTTTTCGACAAATGTGAACTGTGTTGTATTAGGCTTTATATTTTGTAGAAGTGAATTTATAACTTGTTGAATTCTGTAACAGAAGTATTTTTTCTTTCACTAAATCTGTCCACGATGTTTGCTTGTCGGTTGCTCTATTTACAGTGTTTGTGAACCACACGGTACCCTTTATGGGGCACTCATTCTAGCATGTTTGTGTTTATCGCTTTAAGGTAGCGTTAAAGGATAAAGAGAAATGGGATGTAAAGGTGTTAGAAAAAAGTTACCTTAGTCTATTTCTTGCTTCTTCTCTCCGCGGCAAATGGTTCCAGTCAATGGGATTCTGTGGGTTCCCTATATTGGAAAAGATTGAACTGCTTCTCATAAGAGTCGTCACGCATTGTAAACGCTACTTGTGGGAGGTTATATAGGGGCGTCTACGAATCTCTCCACTAGTAGAGTCCTTATCCTATATAAGTTCTAATGGCACTGTTAAGGGAACATTTCCAGAATAAGGTCTACTGCTGGCGAATAGGGGTCTACTGCTGGTTCACTGCGAAATTTAGGAGTTGATGTGATTGGCTGAACAAGAGCCCCGGATGAAAATTTGAGGGCAGTCTGCGAAAATATGGCAAATATCCCCCTCCCTTAACAAATAAGGAAGTTCTTATACTCAACCGCGGCAACGACGAATAGCACTTTGCCAATTTACCTCTACAAAAACTAGGTACAAGGATTCAAAGTTTTATTTCGTCCTGTGAATTATCTAAAGAGGTTGCATGCGCAACGTTATATTTCCATTGGTTTGGAAACGCCTGTAGAGGAGAGATTTAGCCGTATCAAGGAGAGTGTCAAGAGTGTCTTCCTGTTTGTCGTTGCCCTAGGTTGTGTTGTCATGTGCATTGAAGGTTTTGATATTCACATTTGGGAAATCCTTTCCAGTTACTTTCCCTGGTAATTGCATGCTATAGGCATAAGGGCCTTTGCCTTGATTAAAGTCCTTCACTTGATCATTTGACCTTCGAGGTGAAAAGTGTCCTCAACGTTCTATTCGACCCAGCACATCGTCTGAACCATGGGCATTATTCAAGAACATATGCGTGTGTCATACCTTAGAAAAATGGCCTAGAAATAAGTGGCAATTTCCTTTCTTCCTTGAAGCGTTTGGACAGCTAGAAAGGTAAAAACGACAGTGCGTTCCTATTCAGAAGAAGTTCCTTGACGCCTGGTGTTGAGCGGCTGGCATACCTCCGAGTGCGCCATCGACGGGTCACGCTGACAGTGTTGCGCGGGTGGCTATGGACTGCTTAGCTGCCCTCCCAATTTTCGCGACCACTCGTTGGCGCGACGCGGGAGTATGCCAGGCGTCCTTAGACTGACATGGAATGATAACGTAGAAAGATGCTGTGCTAAGCGCTGTCTACAAGTACGTGACACTTTTCAGTTTCTGCTGGAAGCCGGATGCGACCCGTCTATAAAGAATGAAGATGATTTGGTGCCGTACTCTGTTTCAGCGAGTAAAACTGTCAAGCAAGTCTTCGTTCAGTTTCGCAGCGAAAATCCGGAGAGGTGGAATTGGAATAGGTTCGTATTGCGATTTTGCTTTAAAAGTTCAGAGCAGACCTTTAGGCAGTGTAGCTATTCGGAGCTAAGAGACATCTCGATTGTTCTTGATCTTCAGACCTCGTTGTTCAATTGCGTTAGTGGTACATTACTAGTTATTGGTGGCATTCGACATTTTGCAATTTATCTATTTAGAAGCGATAAATTGTTCGATGCTTGTGTTGTGTTCAGGCTTTTATCTATGAATTCGTCACTTAAGTGACCGTTGTGAAGTTTAATCCCTTCTGCGTTTTGCAGAACATATAGTGACATGGATTTGGTCTATTTTTTTAAAATTAAGTTATGAAGTAATTGATCTGCTGAGGTTAGGTATTATCTAGTTAGCGAGCGACGAATTCTTCTTTGAAAACTGGATCTTGTGGTTAGAGCTTTCTTTCATTGCGTGAAGCCGTTATTCTTAAATGGTGCTTCTAGATCACACATTCCGGAGCCGCTTCAACTCACTGATGAGCAGATTGCTAAACTGAATGCGAAGAAGAGGGAGAAGAAACAGCGACAGAAGGAGAAGATAAGGATGAAGAAGGAAGCCGAGATGAAGGAGGCCGAGGAACTGGTGCGTAGATTCATCTCGCCGTCTCTCCAGCGCTCTCCAGCTGCACAGGCATGCGCTGACGTGGCGTTCATCGCGTGTTTTCCGAAAATCTGGCGGGTGCGTCTGATTCTGATGCACTTCAGGCTGCTCGCGCCGCTTTCCTGGCGATGTCGGACCGAGAGAAGCGGGCGGCCGCGGCTGAGGCCAGGCTAGCATTGCTCCAGGGAGGTCCGAGATGTGTGCAGGTGAGTTTATTGATTGAGATCACGTAGTATCTTAACGCTGTAATATGGTTCTAAACACTTGGGGATTGATGTACTGCGCAGCGCTTATAAGAATGATGATCATTACAGTGCGGAGTGGCATATACGGGATCTGGATTCGAGTACATGGAGCTGAAATTCTGTAGTCCGGCCTGCATCGCCATTCATCGTCGAGGAGTGACGTCACAATAGGGAGGACAGTGTGTTGTTTGTCATCGTTGATTCATTGTTGCCAGATTTTATCGGTAAATAAAGTGTTGAAAATCGAGCTTTTACGTTTGTTAAAAGATAAGTTGACCGAAGGCTTTGCTATACATCTGAGCACTTGGAAACGATGATATTGAGTCGTTCGCCATCGAAGAAATCACCGCGTTGCAGCGTTTAATATGAAGTTTAGAGTGTCTTCTCAGGTTTTTGTATTTCAGAAGATACTTTTTTATGTCTGCTTTTAGTTTTTTGAATAGTTCCGGAGTACTTTTTTGAAATAGTTGTCATAGTAAACGTTCATTGTGCGATTCTAAGTCGTTTTCAGAATGAATGCAGTAGCGAGACGTCTCTTTTCAATCGCAGCAAGGAGGTGCGTTGTGAAAATCGGTTTAATGCGTTCAAAGTTTTGCGGTGACGACAGTTTTTATTATCCTAGTGTAAAATGTCGCATGACTAAGCAATGAAGGATAAAGCAATGACTTGACCAACCTCATGAAGGGATACACATCGATCTCCCGGATAGCTGCATTTCTGCTCTTGGTCTTCTTGTCCAGTTCTCTCGGTCCTCCCATTCACTTCACCACCTCTATGTGATCCTAAAGGGATGTAGAAGCACATTTTTTATTCGTTTGCACTTTCATTTCAGGCGCTTAAAGTATGAGGACTTCCCTATAACATTTGTCTGCCCCGTTCAGACTCACACTTTAGACAATCGTTAGCATGCACTTTGCTGCACTCAATGCTGTCATTATATTCTGGAGCACTCCTGAGTGATATTGAGTCGTCAGCTTTAGACTTGGCTAATTAAATCAGATCCGCCTGTTCATCATTTCAGTAGTAGTCATTCACTTTTTAGAAACTACCTAGCATACGTCGTAGCTGCTCTATAATAGCCAGTCGTTAGGAGGACATATAGCAGGCTTGCAAATCTCAATTTTCCTGTTGAAATTTCGAAAAAAATCGGTTTCGCGTCTCCAGAGGCGCATTTTTGGGGCATTTTTGCCGTATTTGTTACACAATGCGGAGATGGCGCAGTCAAACATGGCAACAGTCCCACTCCCGAGCCAACGCTTTAGGTTCGGACATCGCGCAGGCCAAGTAAATTTTCCGTTCCTTCGCTTACATCCTTCTGGGGTAAGGGCGAGAAACTGATCTGTTCATCAGCTGGTCATCGCCGATAGAGTATGTGGCACAGCCTCCAAAAGGATCGACTAACACAGAAGCCTTATCTCTGTCGTCCACCTCATATATAGAAATTTGAGGTGCGACATCTTGCTTAGCGTTTCCGAAATGTCCGCAGGGTTTGAAAAGTCTCGAATTTTGGTCGTAACTAAACATCAATTTAATTCCACAATAGCCGCTCTAGGGTTAACAGAACGTGTACAACTTTAAACGTGGTTTAAATCACACAGAAATTAGGACCTTATTGAATCCTGAGTGTTTTAGAACGAAAGCGCAAGAGGCTTTACTGGAGAAGTACGATCCGGTTCAGGTAGGATACATGTCGGAGAAATGCATAGCCGTAGATGAAGACGATAATATCCTTGGAGGAGTGTCAAAGGCCGAAGCGCATCACGTGGACACCCGTGAGTTCATCATCGGTGTTTCGTGAGATCGGGTTACGAATTTTTCATTACGAAAGATTCTCATTTCAGTGAGCTTGCACCGCGCATTCAGCCTCTTTGCTTTCACACCGGACAGGAAGTTAATACTGCAGAAGAGGAGTGCTCAAAAGGTTGGATTTTGCAGTATAGCGTAGGGTTTTTTGTTGAGCAAAGCAACAGAGTTTCTTTATAGTATTCAAAAGAACTCAAAATCGTTCCTGTGGTCCATCACCTCATTGACCTGGAAACCTCGCTTATCATATTTATAGTCCAGATTCTATTCGTTAACAGTGACATTGATAGCAGGAACTTTCCGTTTTCTTTTCAGTAAGGTACCCTTTGAGTGCAAAATTTGTGATGAATATTCTCTACAACGCAAACGGTGTCTTTCGTGTTGGGTAGGAAATGCCTTCTTGAGTTTAGAGCTTGAATGTTAGTTAGGTTTATATTGATATTGACATTTATTACATGCTACGTTCACATGAGTATAAATAAGAGAAAATAGTGTAACAAAATAGGTCGCAGTGCTCGGGCTGCATTTTGTATCTCGCAAATTAGGCGAACAATTGTCTCTTTCTCATAGGACGGTCTATGGACTTTCACATCAGTCAAGTGTCATAACGAACCTTGATGTAGGTCCATAGAGCGCTCTCTAGGAAATATATGACATATGGTAGGATATGGGCGATAGATTTCGGTGACGCCATGCTTCTTGATGGTAAATCGTAGTATGTTAAATACGGTTTTCGATTTTAAAAAATGACGGTTGTCAACCGAGTTTAACAATGAATAGGACCGTAGATGTTTCGATTGTCACTGAAGAAGCCGAGAAAACTAAGCTAATAGTTAACCTGACTGTTCTTCAGTCACGCGAGATGCTATTCTAGGTGATTAACTTTAAACACTGAAACTTTTGACAGCTGATATCGAGTAGGAGCAGACTGCTTACCGCAGCCCAAGAATGAAGATGGATGACGCTGACCTTCATCCTTTACTTGAGGAAACCCAGTTTTGAACAACGCTGTTTGAAGAAAACTGAGGGGCCCTTCCTTATTTTTCGAAGGAGGCCGGCACCTCCTCCGACTGTGCCACCCGAATAGAAGCAGTGAATCATTACATTACCTTATGAGGCTATGGGTTAGCCCATTTTATGGTGTGCGCCACACATTCTACTTCTATATTATGTCATGAATTCAACTAAAATGTGTTTGCGTTCCACTTCCTGTTAAAGATGTAGCCTTGCAATTCACCGACCACGAAATCATACAAGGTTTGGTTGGCCTGGGGAGCCCAATCCTCGACTCCGTTCGAGGTTCACACATGAGTAGGCGCCTCCTCCGACTACTCCAGACGTTGCTATGGAATAATTATCCAATTTGGACCTCCGATATCCTCTATGACCTTCAGTGGTAAGAACAGCTAAGTGAGCAGAAAGGGCGACAAAAAGAAGGCCTGTGAATGCACTCACCTGTAGGTAATGGTTTGAAGAACACTAGATGCTGAAGAAAAAGTGATATCTTCCGTTTAGATTACATTTCCGTTGCTGTGGGCCAACACTTGCTGCAGCCATCCGTTGTTTACCGAGCTCGAGTTGAACGGAGCATCCGGAGCAGTGGCGGCAGCCGTTAGGAAGATAGATCACGAGCTGGGTGTGAGTGATTTGAGGCCCGAAGAATGTCGCGTGATGGGACGGTTTCTCTACAAGGTAGGAGGGCCCACAGTTCAACTGATACAGCTTTCAGAATGCGCAGCAAAGTTCCCTGTTCAGGCGGTAATGGACGAGTCTCCGTGGGGAGAGCATGAGCTCGACTATGCGGTGCTTATGCACGGCCTCTCACTAGATCGCCTTAGACCGAATCCTTCTGAAGTGAGCGACGTTCGAGCAGTTGATGAGCGAGAGTTGGCCGATTGGGTGGCGACAGGTTGGTCGGGATCTGTGCCACGCTGCCCTGATTTCAAGTGATTTTCCTCGTATTTCAGAGCCCTCAGTGTTCTCGCCCTGGTTTCTCCTATTCCATCGCTTGCGGTTTCTGTCGGACTGGTGGCGGAACCTTGAGCGGATCGAGTCTGTACCCATTGACATGGAGATCGTGCGCATGAACTGATATACGGGCTCTATAATCGGCCGCAGCACGACCGCGACACGAAAATTCTGTTTGAAGGCTTCAGTAGCGAGATATTGCCTTGCATAGACGCCTAGCCTCCTAGACTACAGGCAACAGCCTTCAGTAGGTCGTGACGCGATCGTCCGCACGCTGCAATAAGCTGCGAAGCCCAGCCGAGTGTAATAGACATACTAGTACATAAGCTAACCGTATCTATTTCTGTGTAAAGGATCATCTGCATAATATTTTCGTGATTCATTGTGATAAGAGCTGTGCTCATAGATTCTTATGTAGAGATGAATATGTGACTGATTTACCCTGTGCAGGGATTCTGCCTTTAGAAGCTCATTACGCTAGCCTGTTCAATTTCCTCATATAATCCTTCTTTCAGGAAGTGCTTAAAGGCCGTCAATTCTACCTTCCGCTCTTTTCAGGCCCAGGTTATAGCATTACCGTTCTTAGAGGTGTACATTTCTTTCGCGTACTTATGTCAGATGTCTTATAGAGCAGGTTGCAACTCAGCAACACTGTCGCTTTGTCAATTTCCTGCTGTGATCCGTTGAACTAATAAACTGCTGCTGTCGTTCAAGCTTCTCTTCATGTATGGTTCGTCAGCCATTCCATGTATTCGCCTCGTTGAGCTGTTCTGTTGTAGGTGCTTTGCCTCACAATCTCCACTGCTGATCGTTCAGTTTCAGCCATGCACTCCATCTACTCGAGGGCAAATGCGCTGTTCGCCTTCATGTTGTGGGTGCTGGCGGCGGTGACATTTGCTTGCTTCCTCAGCACGACGTTCCTCGACTACTCAGCCAAGGTGGAGATCACTGTTAACAATCCGAGAGTGTACGTCTTTCAGCAGCAATTATTTTATCTCGATAGTATCATTTATTTCTTAGTTAATAATTCCGTTATCAAGCTGGGAGCCAAGGATGTCACAAAGGGTATTTATGCTATTTGAGCACTTGTGAAGTTGATAACGCTCTTGGTATAGTAAACGTCTTTAGATCCTCTTGAAGAAATACATGTTCTGGTGTTTGGGCATGTAGATCAATCAAGTTTTACCAGCGCATTGCAATATTAACCAGATTGGTAGGGTAGCTACCTTCGTAGGAAATTTTGCATCGTTTACGTCTTTTTCTCGCCTGTATCTGCTGTCTTCGTTATAAGTAATAACTGCATAATTTACCTGACGAGGGAAGGGTCGCAGGGATGTGTCGGGACGACAAAAACAGATTCCACAGTGAGAATCTCCTTTCTTCAGGTAGTTTTTCGAAAAGTATCTTCCATCTCTGCGAAGTCCTTGAACGTACCGAGTTAGGGTAAAGCTTCACTATGGGATCACACAGTCATGCAATACCTTCCAAGTATCCAATATACGAAAAAATATGAAAATGTTGTTTCACATACTGGGGATCAGGCGTACGATTCCTTGACCTCGCAGTATTTTTCCATTTTTCTGCCTACTCGGCGCTTGGAAGGTGTTGTCTTGTGCGACACGGCGATCACGTAGTGAGGTTTCACCCCTAACTGGGTAGGTTCAAGGACTTTGCAGAGAGGGAGAATACTTTTCTGTTATTCGAGGAGTGTAGATTCTCGCAGCGGCGTTGATTTTCGCCGTACAGACGTACGCTTGATACCCTTTTCTGATAAAATTTGTTATAAAACTTCTGGCCAGAATAGTACTTAAGCAGGATCCTCCTGAGAAAGAACTAAAAGTTCCAAAATTTGTCGGAGAACCGTGGATAACGCATCGATTAGTCATCCTTCCCTTTTTTCTCCTCTCCCCCATTCTGGTGCCAATGTTGTAGCTATGAAAGCGATGATACGATTGGCGATGGATGTGGTAATTGAATAATGGCCACGGGGTAATTCATGTTTTATCCTATCCTCCCAGATGTTTAGGACGGTTTAATCAAAAGAATTCCTCCTTAATCGCGCCACATCTTGTCTACTATGTCTAATTCCTAGGTCCGCTTAGAAGCCCATGTATTTTGTAATCGTTTCACAAGTGATTTTAAATGATCAATCCTATTTCAATTGACAAGTTAAAGGTAGTTTTTCGAAACGAACAGCTTAGCAGTGTTAGTCGCAAGGAACGGCGCGTTCCTGTATTGAAGTTTAGATGGTTCCTGCAACGCCATTCAAGTAACCACGCGTTATTCTGGATGAGTCCTTGGCGCGAGGTGTTCATTTCGCAGAAGATTTCCGCGTTTTTGCTCATCCAAGCAAGCTAGAGCACTTCACTTAGCTAAAGCGCTAACATTTTCACGATCCTTTAAGTAAATTTTTTTAAACTCGGGTAATCGAATTGGCTTGATCGAGAGAGTAATTCGCTGCCTATTGCTACAGGCGATCGATCGCTGACTATTCGTCGTCATCGGAGAAGGCTGACTTGGGTATGCTGGACTTCAGCATCTCTGGCGATTTCTCGAAGGCATTCAACTGGAATGTGAAGCAACTGTTCGTGTACCTTGTCGCAGAGTATGAGACGCCGGAGAATGTGAGTGGAAGTTTTCGATGATTTCTGCCGACTCCAATTTTATGTTTTCTCACGTTGTTGTCACTTTCGTTGATTATCAATGAAGGTGAGGCCAACAGATAGTAGAAGAATCTTCGGCGATTGTGATGAAATTAAATTCAAGAGACGGCTTGAATACTCTCCTTTTATGGTCATATATTGAGCACAGTTGGAGGACGCTTCTCTCGATACACCCTGAGACGATTCATGGCTCGAGTTTAGCTCAGGCCAACCAAGCCTTCCTTCCATTCTTCATGAGTCCGTGAATTCGAGAAAGAGCTGTCGATTGGCTACCCTCTACAGGTCACTCTGTGCACCACCCTTGCCGCTGTTGGCAACATTCTGTAGAAATGGGATACGTGCGCATCTAACAAAGGGATCGGCGAACGCCGCCCTTTATCCTTAACGGTCATGGATGATGCATCCAGTAGTGTTCACATCGCGCTCACGAGAGATTGATCTTTAGTACTAGTTACCCGTCCATCTCTGCAAGGTCTACGAAGCGGTACTAGAGTTGCATGTGACAGCTGGAGAGCCGATTTCTCCATACTTTCACAAACCAAATCTTGAATAGCCCAAAAGGATGAAGGACAAAGATTGGCGTTAGGCAGTTCTTCGGGATACGCCTTGCATTTTATTCGTAAGTAGTATCGTGGAGTTCCTCAGAGTGCCTGTTCAGTTTGCCCATTGACTACAGGTGCCCAGCCAGTGAGAGGGGTCAGTGTTTTATTCTTCCTAGACAACTGCGACATCAGTTCACCATAGGGTAGAAGATCTATTTGTTTGACATGGGCGCAAAATGGTTCTAAAAGCCCCTTCGTCTCCTTACTTTTGCTGCACTGCACCCGCCGCACCCACCCAGATTACAAGTAGAAAATCTGTGCTGTACGCCTTGCCTCCGATAGAATTAACCCACTGGTGGTTTCAGACGATGAACCAAGTTGTTCTGTGGGATAGCATCGTGATGCGCAGTGAACGGGTAATACTCGATGAACGCCGTCTTCAAAGCAAGTACTACTTCTTGGATGATGGCACCAATTTGCTCAACCATCCTAACGTCACTCTGGTATTGAGGTATGTATCTTAGGAAGTTTCTTTTTTATTTATTTAACAAAATGTGCACTTTATTGCTGATCCTGTGATTTGTAAAGGGTCATATTGACACAATAGGGGTGAGACATTGGTTCAATGCTATGCCGCATTCTAGCTGCGTACCACATCACGTGCGACGATGAGTAAGCCACCATTAATTGCTGGATTCATGTGTTTCTTTAACGAGGACCACTGCTGTTTAAGGCTTGATGTTTTACGTCTTTGCTTGAACATGGAACGGCTGCTGTCTTATCTTACTATATATGGGGAGATACTATATCTAATTAAGGTGATCCGCGGATCACGTCGTCCGCCACGGGGAGGGCATCAAAACCAATGGGTACCTTCGACAGGGCGGGTTATGTCAGCCGGCAGTTTCTTTCAGCTAACCGCAGGCGATTGCTGATGAATTTGTAACATTGGCCGCCGATCACCCCGCCGATCACCCAACTTTATGATATGTTGGACGGCAACGCGTCAAGGTATAGATGAGAATCATACGCTGAAGGCCGGGATTTGGAAGTTGTACCGCAGAAGTCGTCCGACGTGCGTCGGGATTCAAAGCAGTAAGGGAGGCCTAGTAAGGAGCACCACTGAAACGCTTGTTGGGAGACCAGCGGGGGAGAACAGAGGACGGTAGACTAGTGAAGGGGGATCAGTATTTTCTCTCAATATCGTCCAGCGCGTGTCGGATTTCAGAAAGACGCTACACAAATTCCCTATGTTTTTGTGTGTGTTCAGACCCAGAAGACGTGCTTCAAACTTGGTGCAACATGCGTTGGATTTCTAGAAGACCTTTTCAAGGCCTCTTGCAACGTGCATGCGAGTGTTTGACTCTCACCACGTTTCGGTACCCCGGCACATTGGTAGGGGGTATTGGCTGTGGAGAGGGTGGGGGTATGGAGCATGACTACAGGAATCGGACGACTATAGTTGCTGTCGTTGGACAATGAAGGGTATCACCTGTCAACCAATATTGATTGATTCTTGTATGTATGTTTCTGCAGATTAGGCACTTCGTTGGACTCTCGCGATCTGTTTCTCGCCACGTGGAGAAGGGGTATTTCGGAGAATAAATCGCGTACACGCGATAGAGTATGGACAGTCTTCAAAGGGGCATTTCGAGGATTCTGCGCTACCATATCCAGCTGTACTATTCTAATAGCAAAACCTAGTTTTTACTATAATGAAAGTAAGAAGGCCTAAAAAAGGGTTGGAGGTGTTATTTTCTCGGCGTTTGGGGGCGAAGTCTCCAACCAAATGTTTGACAGCCGCTAGTTCAACGTCTGGTAGAAGATAGAAACAGAATGTTCAATTGCAATCAAAACTTTTGCTTCCGGATGATCTCGAACCCACACCTTTGCTTTCCGGGCAGAGATGCTACGCCTTACACCAGAGGCGCTGTTCGACAGAACGGAACATCCACGATATCTGCCTAGTTAGAAACAGCCTATTTGCACTCACCCTTGATATCAACATACCAGTCAGGGTGTTGATCGCGACTAAACATGCTTATCTTTAAGGACTGGTAGCAGGAGACTATAGACATCGTTCAAATTGGGAGATGGGAGCGTATTTGAAGCTCTGAAGTGAACCAACCCTTGCGAACCTAAAATACTGTAGAACACTTCTTCGTCGAGTATTCAAACCTGCCCGACCTACTCACGTCCTAGGTCATTACGTTGCCATAATGCCAACCCGGTTTGTGCAAATTCGTCCTACTCAACTTGAACTGCACCGACACTCTTTCACGGGCAAGGGTTTTCGGGTTTCTTACTCAATTTCTCTACTGCGGTATCATGGGCTGAAACCAGTTGATGAAGCAAGTTTAGGTGAGGAAGAGAGAAATCTTAAGTTAGAAGTGGTTGTTGCAGATACAACGTGGTACCGAACGCTGGCTATCTGAGGCTATCGCAAGCTGAGGGAAAAGCGGTAGTCAAGTTCCCGGCCACGTACACTACCAAGAAGCACTAGTCGCTGCCTATAAATGTTCTGTTTCGTGACCGTCGGCGGTGCTAGAGAGCAGTGCACACGGGATTCCCCTAATCTGTTTGTTTCTCGATGCTGCCGATGCCTTTGAGATTGAGTGTTTGTTGTCTGTTTCCGGTTTGTGATCCATTTATGCGATTAGCCAGAGGTCATTTACGCTCGATGCGATGGTGAATTATCGCATCTGTTGTTGTTTCATTCGATTATCGATGGGTATCTCTTTAATTTATTGTTTCAAGGGATTTTCTTCTGTAAAAGAGCTGTTTAACCAGTGTATTTCATAAATTCTTCTCTTCGAAGTTTTGCTCTTGTTTTGGCCTGATAAAAAGTATGCGCTTACTAAGTCTCCGAGTTCAGTTGTCTGAAATATTGAAGAATTTCTAACAATTCGCGCAATTCTGTGAGATGCTACTGAAGGTTGCCTTCGGTTTTATCAACACAAGGATACAAGCGATTATAAAGATAGGCGTGTGCTAGCGCAGTTGGAGGAAGTGCCGGCTGTCGCGTGCATCCGATTCCGGCTAGGTTCCTGGTTCGGATTTCCAGCCAAGAGCAACTTCCTAGCTCTTCGGGTCGGCGAAGTGGTACCGCGGTGGTCTGAAAAGGAGTGATGGAGTTTCCCATCTCTGTTGGGGTACACCAGACTGCGCTTTCTCCACTCATTGTTGTCGTCATGGATGCCATTACGAGAGATCTTTAGAAGCCTGTTCCATAGACGCTGTTCTATGCTGATGACGTGGTGCTCGCTTGCAAGGAAAAAGATGATCTCGAGCGGCAGGTGCAGGCTTGGTGCGACCGCTTGAAGATGTTCGGGCTCAGGCTGAATGTCAAGAAGGCCGAATACCTAACGACTGACGTAAACGAGGCCGGCTCCATTAAGATTGATGGCACTGAGCTTGCACGCACTTCGGTGCTTAAATACTTGGGATCAGCAATAACCTCTGATGGCAGTCTGATGGTTGAAGTGAACTCACGCGTGAGTGCAGCTTGGTCCAAGTGGCGCTCGTTGACTGGAGTACTCTGCAACAAGAAGATGCCAGAGCGGTTAAAGTCGAAGATCTATAGAACCGTCGTCCGGCCGGTAGCGATGTACGGTGCTGAGTGCTGGCCTGCGACAAAGGAAACGTCGCCTGAGCGTAATGGAGACGAAGATGCTGTGCTGGATGGCTGGAGTCACGCGCCTGGACCGCATCCGAAACGATGTCATTTGGCAGAAGTTCGGTGTCGCGCCGATAGCCGACAAGATGCGCGGAGCACATCTGCGATGGTACGGCCACTCCTGCGTAGAAACGAAGACAGCGTTCGTAAGGTAGGCCTCAACTTCGAAGTGTCTGGAAAACGGCCTAGAGGGCGCCCGAAGCAGCGCTGGGCTGATACGTTACACAAGGACACAAGGACTTTAAAGTAGCTGGTGTCTACCCTGATCTAGCACGGGATCGGGAAAGATGGCGACATGGCACCAGAAAAGCGGACCCCGCCATGAAGCGGGACAAACGTTGAAGAAAAAGAAGAAGAAGAAGAAGAAGAATGCCTTGAGGTGACCAGCCGATAAATAAGTTAGTGTTTTATCCTTCCCAGACAAGTCTGGTACCAATTCACCGACCCCGAAGAGATGGAAAGCTTGTTTGGCCTAGGTAGGAAATCCGAACCAGGAACTTAGAATCGGGTGCATGCGAAGTAGGCACCTGCGACTGCGCTCAAAGTGCCCTTGTATAGGCTAAACACACATTCAGATTGCGTCCAGGACATCCCGTAGAAGTAGAATGTGTGGCGCATCCCAAAAGGGATTGATTGCCACCGTTCTTCATCTTTAAATAAGGGTTCACGCGGTCCTTGCGCAGACCCGTTCCCGTGTCTGCGCAAAATTAATAATTGCATGACGTGTGATGCAAGATAGGCAGAACCGGCCGCTTCGAGGTGAACTTAAAAATTGCGTCGGTACATTACATTACTCTTTGACGAGGAAAGCTTGAGGCAGTCCCGAACTTTTTCGCATTGCGAGTGAATGGCAGCTCCTGCATCTGCCAGAAAATCGTAGATCTATTGTGGCTCGCGTTTCGACTGGGATGCGATCATGGTGTTGAAATCACGATTGGCATAAAACGCCTCGTACATAATTGCTGAGTTTGACGCAGTTTAGTTTTTCGACCAGCAAAGATCTCTAGTCTCTCCGTTGCTTTAAGTTTTAACGCTGCTTGAGTCAAGAAATATCTTTCTTACTAGGGAGGGGTTTCGAACTCCCTTGGAACTTCAAGCTGAGACAAGGATCATTAGAAGGAGCACGGAATGCTGATTTCGAATATGGGTGTCAAAACTGCAAAACGAAACTCCTGGGCGAGTTATGATCTGCTGAAGTAGGGTGACCTAACCGCAGGCTGACCGCGCGAAAGGGCTGGCGCGAGAGTGGGAGTCATCGGGGCTTCATATAATAGAATAGCCCGCCAGCTGCGGCTGTGGCGGTGCTAGTGCTGCAAGTCAGGTGCGACGTCGTTGGTTCGGTTCCCACTGCCACCGATTTTTCTGCACTTTTATCTTCGAAATGACCTCGTATTCCAAATTATGACATGTGTTTGATTAAACAGCCGGGAAAACTATCATACACGTTTGCAAAAATGCTCGTAGAATAGCTGCGAGTCATCTAGCCATCTTTTTCTCTTCACAGGTTAATGCATCGTTGTCGTCTGGCACCCTAAATTCAGCGAGAAGAATGGACACCACCTTTGCTGGTGAGAAGGAAATAGTGAGGGAAGAAAAACAGTAGACATTTACAGCAGTAGACAACGACATTTTGGCCTTCTTCATCATACCTACATTATTCTACTTACCCTTTTGCTTCACACATTTTTTTGCTCTGATCGATGAATGCCAAGGTAGTTAGAAACAGCTCCAGTTGTTCAATATAAGATTTGGACTCTTTGTGCAAAACAGTAAATAAAATGTCACCATAGCAGTTTATTGCCTTCAAGCATTTTAACAAAGGTGCATGGTAGTTTTCCCGGCTATTTAATCAAACGCTTGTCATAATTCAGAATAAAAGACCATTTCGAAGATAAATCATGATGTGCACAAAAGGAACAGCCATGGCAATCGAGCTAACCACCCCACAGCTAACGAGCAGGAGCGCTACCATGCGCCGCCGCCGACGATGGCCGATCGTTCTTACAAAGCCCCTCTCCCTCACCGCTCTCGCGTCAGATTTTTCGCAGCCTGCGGTGCGGGCACCCAACTTCTACCGGTCAGGAGCTCCATTTTGCAATTCTGACACCTATATTCGTAATCAGCATTCCGAGCTCTTTATGTTTATGTTTATGTTTATTTAAGCCAACAACAAACAACAAAGTTGATAAACGAAACACGTAGCAAAACAATGGTTGGCTATACAGCAAGAAATGAAGGAAATGATATGGAGGCAAATGTTATACCAGAAACAAATCTGTTAGCTGAGAAAAGCCCAAGATTTAAATTCATTCCTCATCAATGTTTAGTCATTGATTCCGTAGAAGTCATTTCCATACAAAATTATGAGAAGATTATGAGATTATGCTCTTTCTAATGATCCTGATCTCAAATTGAAGTTCCATAGGAGGTCGAAACCTTTCCTAGTTAACTCTTTCACGATATTGTCCGGCGATGTCGGCGGACACTTTTTTGCCGCGTGGGACAATGTCCAACGATGTCATCGGACACCATCATAAAAATAGTTCATAAAAATAGTGGAAAATTATCAAGCATTCAATAGTACAATATTAATCAATGGGTCCACTAATATCTACGGTCAAGACGGTCCTTGGGTAACTTCATTCGTTACTGTTTTTCATATTTAACAAACAGTACAAATAAAATAATTAAACAATCAGCACACGGGAAAAATGCGTGCTGTCCCACGCGGCAGTCACCTGAAAATCGCACGTTAATCGGTAGGGTTAATCGAGAAATAGCATGACCCACACTCACATTGCCACACTTCTGGCTCAAAGCTCTACAGGTTTGCTGCCCAATATAATGTCGTGGTAAGGCAGGCAGGACGTAAGAAATCCTGCCTGCTTCGATTGCAAAACACTTTGGTCCACCTAAGCAGAGTGGATTAGGTCCACTTCTGTTAGATCTGTTCACCTTGAAGTACGTTTTCTTTAAGACAACGATATCAGCTGTATCATATCACGGGTGAATGCTGATAGGTGGTTGCTACTAGGAAGATGTACTGTCCGGACAATCAGCGCTGGTGGTGTAACGTGTAGCATCGCTGCCCGGAAGGCAGAAGGTGCAGCTTCGAGCCCCGCCTGGCGCAAGAGTTTTGACCGCAACTAAACATCCTTCTAACAAGCTATATCAGTTTTGACAAGATCATGTAGAAATTTTTAAATTTATATCATGCAGACATGAAGGCATCGTAATGGTAATCCATGTCCAGACACCGTGACGCACTGAACGCGAACGCGTGGAGCGATCTCAACAGTAAATTGAGGGTAAGAGTTCCGATTTCGTGCTTGCCGAAGTGAGCCATGGAAATTTGCGCTAGCTGCAAGGGTTAGAATCTCATCATTGTTTAACAGTGATATCATTTATTGGAACATTCTTGTATAAACAAGGAAGGAGACAGAATCTCGTTTTTTTTCGGAGCGCGGGTAACGAATACTGCGTCGACAAAGTTGTCATTCTCCTTCTGCATCCTGAAGGGCCCCCTTTTCAAAACAAAAATGCGGTAGTCGGAACTCGCTGATGTCGTGTGTCACATGGAGTGCCACCCACTCACCGCGCACTCTGTTACAGAGAATTTAGACAACGCCTATTGTTAGCGGCATATTGTCTTCTACGTAGTCGGAATAACTAGCGCCCAAAATAGCTCCGGGATAATTGGAGTGACTGCTCAGCGAACAACGAATACCTTCCAATGCTCTGAGACGACGCAAGGCGTTTTTCAAGTTGAATTTCGCATCGGAATCTTAATTCCGTGCTTGACGAGCATTTGCCGCTGCTGCGTACGGCTCAGAGCTCAGAGAACGATGACCACCTGACGGCTGACGCGAGCGAAGCCCTTTTCAAAGGCATAGCAGCAAGGGGTGAATAGCAGTGAACGTGGAGAAGGGGTGCCTTGTACAAGACCTTCCCCTCGGAATCATCCACACGGGACTCTTCTTTGCAAGTGTTGCCTAAGCAACTGATATTGACTTGGGTAGGGGAGGGACAATGTCTCAAGGTAAACGGACCAGCTATTACCGTATTGTTGGTTATTGTAGCTGTCCGGTATTGACCAAATATTGTATTGAATACCCTGAAAGACAAGTTCGAAAAGAACGGGCTAGTGTAATCGGCCTGATATATTATATTAATAGGTTGTAAGGAAAGTAACGCGCCACTTGTGCAATTTTTTTCCAAATTTATTTCTTTCGTTCCATACATACAACAACTAACGAACATATGCATCATTTTTAACTACAACATATTGCCGTTTGTCAGGCAACCTGCAAATCCTACGTCTATAGAATTCCTGGGGATTTGAAAAAAAAAAACTCGGCGAGACACTTTTCAAGTTGCTCCCTGTCGTCAAAATGTTTCTCCTGAAAATCCTGAAAATCAGAGATGTGCGGAAATTTTTTTAAGAAAAGGTGAAGACGGAATGCGGTACGGAAGATCCTTGTATTCGTATCATTATTAAGATGACTTCTCAAATATTACTAGTTTACCAAATCGAGGTTTATGCAAAAATTTTGTGTAAGCAGAAAGACAGTAGCTGGAATTGGTGTTCCGAGCCAGATCTTGGATTATTAGAGAACTAAAGTTATGCATGCTCCGGATAAGGAATTAGATCCTTGATCAAAGCCCTCTAGAAACATTTTGCAGCATTAGATTATACGATATCATATCATTTCCAAAATAGTCTCCTTACAGCTACATTATATTGACCCTCTATTATGAAGCGGACCCATGATTCGAAGGTGAAAAGCCGATGATTCACATCGTGTGGTTCGATGTATTACTAATTTTCTATGAATCTTCAAACGTTCGATTTGACGGATTTCCTTCTTGGTAAGGGCATGCAATTCCAAGGTTCGCATACGCTTTTGGACGTATACACTCTCGGTTTATTTATTTATTTATTTATTTATATTTATTGTAGCCAATAACAATTACAAAAAACAGACAGACAATGAGAGATCTACGATTGGCTATGGAAGAAGTCAAAAAAAAGTATTCAGAAAAATGGCTATGGAAGAAGTCTAAAAAAAAGTATTCAAAAAAAGTATATGTCAAGTATTCAGACTGATATTTGCAATTGGCGAGGAGTAGTCCGTCTTTGTCTCTTATAATGGGAGAAAATAATTTGTAAAGGTTGCTGAAAGCATAAAAAGAACATAAAACTTTTATAAAATTCTTGCCGCATGCGATGCGCCAGGTCTACGACCTTCTACCCCACGACTTTTTTAAACTAGTACGCATCTCAGGTGGTAGCACAGAAGGGAGGAGCACATACCGAGACGCACGAACGAAAGACGTCAGTACGGAGAATGAGAATCTTAAAAGTTGATCAAAAGCAAGAAAAAAATCAAAAAATCGTAATAAAAGATATTAACTGCAATAAATAAAAGATATTAACTGCAATCAGGGACTACTCTTAGCCTATGCAAACACGTAACTCAATGTGAGAAAAAAATGAGGACGCATTAACAAACAGTGCAGAGAAACGAACTATGAAAAGAATTTGGGATTGGTGTCGGCCTGGCAAAAGCGGTGGGAACATTTCTGTTGAATGAGCAGTCGATTTCTGTAGAATGAGCAGTCGATTTCTGTAGAATGAGCAGTCGATGGGGTGATGAATGTACCGCACATAAGGAAACATTTGCGAAAGCACTGATCCTGTAACATTACAAATTTATGCAGAAGAAATAGTTTTGTAAGCTCAGAGAAACCCCTTTTGTTGGAGATGACGCTACAGCTTCCGAGTAAAAATAACTGGTGAGGATGACGAGACTACAGCCAAAGGTAAGCCATTCCAAACTCGAGCAGCTCTTACTAGAAATGAATCCGAAAACTGATGGCTACGAACTCTTCCTGAGAACAATCGCGATGGGTGACCTCTCGTTCGATCGCTAATATTTAGAGGATTGAACAGTTCATTGGTATCAACGTCCAGGCGACCAGCAATTAATTGGAAAATTAGTTTTTACTCTATATGACTCTCCTTAGCAGCACGGATGTGCCACCAAGAATTGTCATTCTTTCGCGATATCCAACGTCAAGCACGCCCTTTCTCATGAAGAATTGCTTAGTGAATCTTTTCTGAACCTTTTCAATTTTCTGGATGAGCACCCGCTTTGATGGACGGTTAGCGAGGGATCCCACATTCTAGCGCTGACAGTCAAAGATGCATAGCTGATCTCTTACTTTTGCCTTCTGCATAAGTTCAAGAGGTGAATAAAGGCGGTGCAAAACAATCAATGAGTGATGAGTCATCTTTTCCGTTCCGTCTTCCGCTCGAAAAAAGGCGGAACACGGAACCAGGGTCAAGCGTGGCGTTCGATTTTTGTCGAAAATTTACGACCCCCCTCCCAGAGTGGATCTGGTACGACCCCCCTCCTTGTGTAGACCACCGTTTTATTTCCTATCCGCATTGAATTTTTTAAAAATTTTCATGCGATTTTTGTTCACTTTAATAGGTCCTTCTTCCCAGGTGCAGCTTCCACTGTGTCAGATTAGTTCAAGAAAGAGTGTTTCTAAGTAACTGTTTAATTTAGTAATTTGTTAGATAAAACGCTGATAAAGGTTTTGTGTATGTAATATTTAGATAATAATATTTTGTTTGTTTACAGTTGAAAATAAAGCACTTTTGAGGGCAGTTGTCGAATTAATCACAACGAGTTCAACTTTTCAGGCTTTCCGAGCATCTCGTGGACACGGCACA
The DNA here is from genome assembly GCA_947359475.1 of Heligmosomoides polygyrus bakeri. Lineage (NCBI taxonomy): Eukaryota > Metazoa > Nematoda > Chromadorea > Rhabditida > Heligmosomidae > Heligmosomoides > Heligmosomoides polygyrus. The sequence continues at coordinate 26,688,510 of OX375867.1, forward strand.
TTTTTGTACGTGAAGGAGCAACATCTGCATTCGAAATTGTACTCTATACAATGCCGAGTGTTAATTTCTAAAGCTGAGTTGAGTGCTTTGTCAACTAATTTTTTTAGACACTCTTGGAAGCGATGACGGAACGGCAACCGGAGGATGGATTTTCCAGGAATGACTACGAAGGCGTGGAGTCTCTCATTCGTCCCGCAAAGTTGTAAAAATTAATATAGAAATGTTTTAAATGGAGATTGTATTATTTGTTAAAAATAAAGATTTTCTGCACCCAGATTTGGAGTCAATGAGAAGTTTCCATTTTTCACTTTTTTTTAGGAAGTCACGGACGCGACAGTTTTCTGCCTGAACTAGCGACATCTACGTCCTAAATTGCCGTCTATAAAATTTGAAGTGTCAATTGCTAAGAAAAATTAAGTGCTTTTCCTACAAGATTTTTGGAAGCACTCTTCGAAGCGATGACCGAATGGCAACCGGAGGATGGACTTGTTACGGAACTAATTTTCCCTCTTCTGCTGGAAACAGCATCAGAAAGTGGAGTTGTTACGCAACAAAGTTTTAATCCACAGTTTGACAACGGTAATAAAACCTGTTTTCTGAAAGGATCCACTGTATGAACAGACGCTCCGATTTGTATGTTTTGCCGAAAATTTTCGACACCGTTAATTACATGGAGGCTGCTATTTTTACAGCCTGCTTTTTGAAGCGTGGAACCCACACTTCTTATTGTTTTTAAAGCTCTGCGAATTTTTCAGAGATGTCGCACAAACTCCGAAATATGGTAGGTTACGTGGAGCCATTGCGTTCTCCGATATCACCGATCGCCACTGAAGGATGGACTTCTCGCGGCAAAAAATTTCTACCTTCTGGAGGAAGAGCATCAGAGAGTGAAAACTGTGCCATCTTAGAGTTCAAGATGTGATTAATATACAATCAAAAACTAAGCTTTTTCGCAGCGATCCCCGATATGATCAGGGAGGATCGATTTGCAAATTCTCCTGTTTCATGAAAAATAATTTTTTACCTGAAGCAGATCACGCACACAGTTGAAATCTTGCCACAAAAATTTAAAAGTCTTGTTCAATGCACAGTGTACAAATCATGGTTTTCTGAAACGAATGGATTGGATCGACCACTGGTCGATATGGCACCGACGTCATGGGAGCGACGAAATTCGACGTTCACAAAAATGACTATAACTCGGTAAGTTTTCCACAATTTGAAAAAGCCAAGGGCTTTTTAAAAAACACAAGAAAAGACCTTTACATAGTATAAAAATTTGTTTTCAAGAACTAGACCTTCATACGGGGAGGAGGCCTTCGATTTTGAGCGAAAAAAATTGAAGTGATTTTGTATAAATAATTATATCCCGGTAAGTTTTTCGAATTTTAAAAAACTGAATAGCCTTTTGAAAACTAGAGAAAAAATCCTTTCGAACCATATAGAAACTTGTCTTCATCAGGGAGGTCTTCATAGGGCGCGGTGGGGGTTCGAATGTTGGTCCATTGTTGCAAAAATACGTGCCAGAAATCGAACCCCCCCCCCCTCCGTCCCCTATGAAAACCTCCTT
>OX375867.1:26690279-26714408 GCA_947359475.1 Heligmosomoides polygyrus bakeri
AATTCTAAAAATGGACCGAGTTATGGACATTTTTTGTGAAACCGTGATCAGAGGAGTTGGTCGGCTCATCACCGGAGTCATTGGAGTGATTTCACATAATTGATCATAACTCGATTTATTTTTTGAAATTCAAAAACTCCAATTGCTTTTTGAAAACGAGACAAAAAGCGCTTTCGAACCATATAGAAATTAGTTTTCAACAGGGAGGTCTTCATAGAGGGCGGGGGGGGGTCGATTTCTGGTCCATTATTGCAGAAATACGTGCCAGAAATCGAACCCCCCCCCCCTCCGTCCCCTATGAAAACCTCCTTATTGAAAAACGATTTATGCATGATCAGTTAGCATATTTCCTCTTTTTTCAAGGAGCAGTTGGGATTTTTGAATTTCGAAAAACGAACCGAGTTATGATCATTTTTATGAAATCACTCCAGTGTCGACGGTGCAGAGTCTACGAGCAGTTCTTCACAAATTTGATCATAACTCGGTTCGCTTTTTGAAATTCAAAAATCCCAATTGCTTTTTGAAAAATAGGGGAGGCTGTTTCCTAACCATATAGAAAACAGTTTTCAAAAAAGGGATCTTCGGGGCGGGGGTTCGATTTTTGGCACGTATTTTTGCAACAATGGACCAACATTCGAACCCCCACCGCGCCCTATGAAGACCTCCCTGATGAAGACAAGTTTCTATATGGTTCGAAAGGATTTTTTCTCTAGTTTTCAAAAGGCTATTGAATTTTTTAAAATTCGAAAAACTTACCGGGATATAATTATTTATACAAAACTACTTCAATTTTTTTAGCTCAAAAATCGAAGGCCTCCTCCCCGTATGAAGGTCTAGTTCTTGAAAACAAATTTTTATACTATGTAAAGGTCTTTTCTTGTGTTTTTTAAAAAGCCCTTGGCTTTTTCAAATTGTGGAAAACTTACCGAGTTATAGTCATTTTTGTGAACGTCGAATTTCGTCGCTCCCATGACGTCGGTGCCATATCGACCAGTGGTCGATCCAATCCATTCGTTTCAGAAAACCATGATTTGTACACTGTGCATTGAACAAGACTTTTAAATTTTTGTGGCAAGATTTCAACTGTGTGCGTGATCTGCTTCAGGTAAAAAATTATTTTTCATGAAACAGGAGAATTTGCAAATCGATCCTCCCTGATCATATCGGGGATCGCTGCGAAAAAGCTTAGTTTTTGATTGTATATTAATCACATCTTGAACTCTAAGATGGCACAGTTTTCACTCTCTGATGCTCTTCCTCCAGAAGGTAGAAATTTTTTGCCGCGAGAAGTCCATCCTTCAGTGGCGATCGGTGATATCGGAGAACGCAATGGCTCCACGTAACCTACCATATTTCGGAGTTTGTGCGACATCTCTGAAAAATTCGCAGAGCTTTAAAAACAATAAGAAGTGTGGGTTCTACGCTTCAAAAAGCAGGCTGTAAAAATGTAATTAACGTGTAATTAACGGTGATTAACGGTGTAATTAACGGTGTCGAAAATTTTCGGCAAATCATGCAAATTGGAGTGTCTGTTCATACAGTGGATCCTTTCAGAAAACAGGTTTTATTACCGTTGTCAAACTGTGGATTAAAACTTTATTGCGTAACAACTCCACTTTCTGATGCTGTTTCCAGCAGAAGAGGGAAAATTAGTTCCGTGACAAGTCCATCCTCCGGTTGCCATTCGGTCATCGCTTCGAAGAGTGCTTCCAAAAATCATGTAGGAAGAGCACTTAATTTTCCTTAGCAATTGACACTTCAAATTTTATAGACGGCAATTTAGGACGTAGATGTCGCTCGTTCAAGCAGAAAACTGTCGCGTCCGTGACTTCCTGAAAAAAAAACTGAAAAATGGAAACTTCTCATTGACTCCAAATCTGGGTGCAGAAAATCTTTATTTTTAACAAGTAATTCAATCATTATTTGAAACAATTTTATATTGTTTTTTACAACTTCTCGGGACGAATGAGAGACTCCACGCCTTCGCATTCATAGAAAAAACAACTTAAAGAATTAAAAACATCACCTAAAAACCTGAAGAATAAGAGAGAATCCTCTGCCAAAACCGGAAGAGCACGACCCCCCCCCCCTCCAGACGAGGCCACAGTACGACCCCATCCATTCGATTCCCGAACCTCAAGCTTGACCCTGCACTGGACGGAACGAAATGACAAAACGGCCGGAAGTCGGAATTCGGAACGCGGAAACGGAAATTCCGAACATCCCTGCTGAAAATGGATCGACAACGAAAGAAGGAGATGGTAGACCGTTGGAGGAAGGTCCGGTGAATACGGCGGGTGGGCCAGAACACGCCATCCAAAACACTGGAAACACATTTTTTTGAGTCTCGCTTGTAACGTTTGGATGCGCATCGTCCACATCGTCGTGAAGGAGGATGATCTTGTCTTGTTTCCCACGATGAGTTGCTTCAACGCCATCCAACTGCCTGCGGTAGACATCGCTAGACACAGCAGTATTTGCAGATAGCAGTTTCCTGTGGATAACTCCGTTGCGATTTCACCATACACTGAGCACTACCTTTTTGGGCGAAGCTCCGGTCCTGGCGTGGGAATGCCTGCTTTGCCGCGACTGAGCCATTGACGCTTATGAGTGTGGTTAGCGTAGACCACCGACTTTTCGTCGCCAGTGACCAGGTTCTTGAGCCATCAAGAAAAATTCCGCCGTTCATGCACGCATCTTGTAGCTGGTTGCCACTAAGTTCATGCGGTACCCATACAACATATCCATATGTCTTCCTAAGGCCACGCAGGTGTTAAGCTACGGTGGTGTGACAGCATTTGACTTCCTCTGCCAGTTCACAAGTGCAACGCCGGGGATCCTCCTGAACCAGCTCCAGAAGGCGCTTCTCATTCACTGCGACTGGCCTTCCAGGCGGTGGTTGGTCTTCCAAGCAAAGCTCTCCGTTCTTGAACTTCCGGAACCATACTTTCACTGCGTCTGGAGCTGGTTGTAGGAGACAGTGGTGTGACCCATCATCCCACGTATGGTATCCACCGCGATTCTTGCACTGCTCTGCTTTTTAAACTCACAAAGCATAAGCAGTAGAACTTGCTTGCATTCGATAACAATTTTCTCTGCCATAGTCGTGACGGAATATGAATACAATAGTGGTAAATATAGGCCATAGGTTAGCCTATATATGCGCTATTGGGAGAAGGGTCCAGAACACTTCAAAAATTTAGTGGAACGCTGAGTGGCGGGAAATTTTCCTTGCAACGTAGCAGCTTAGTTACTCGTCCAGCGTTTCTTTATTTAGTCCTTCGTTCTTTCTCAAGAAAGGGGCTGGATGTATCTTCTGACAAGTGAGTACTAAAGTCTTCAGAATTTCAAGAGAAATGAGAAGTGTGGGAAGGTCTGAGCATCGCCAAGATTATGCCGTGAGGAGTTCTAGGAGATGCGCAGCTTACGTATAAACGTTTTTGCACCAGGGTCGCGCTTTTTCATCCTAAGGGTGGCGCTTTTCATCCTAAGGGTTAAGAAGGGTGGCGCTTTTTCATCCTTTTCTCGACATTCTATTGATAGCATTCGTAGAAAAAGTAGTTATACCTAGGAACACTGGTTTTTAGGAGGAGCAAGGGAAAAGAGGCCTATGTTATGATTAGTCATGGAACTTTTGGAAAGAAGGTTCTTCTGCAGTTGTAACGTATGCCATAGAAGAATAGAATGCAACTGTTCTGAAACCAGCTCTCAGAGGATGTGCTCTTCTGTTCGACAAAGTTTCGAAGTTTGTTGGTACAATGAGCGCCTGTTTTGGCAAGCGGAATATCCTGATATCTGTTGAAAGGTAGTTTGTTCCCTATAGGCTCCATTTTGGTCGTTCATCTTGAGCTTCAACTTATGTTCACAAGTGGAGATTTCAACCATTGAGTACAGTGTTCAGAGCGCTCGTTAATGGGTTGAACGTGCTGTCACAAGGACACTGCACGTTTCTGTGGCTGTTCATGCAAGGCCAAAACGGAAGCTAGCAATAGCACGAATTTTCGATTCTAATGGACTTTCTCTAGACATTAGTCCCCTCTGTTTTTTATAGCACTTACAATTTATAACGGGTGGTGGGCGTAGTTATTGGGTTGCCCACAGAAAGCGGTCGAGAGAGCGCTATCCGTAAAAAGTCGGTGACAGGTGGATGTCGTCATCTCAGCTGCTCTTGGCCCACGTTTCCAATTGTAGTGAACCGTAGACGCTCAAATATCAGCCACAGGCCGTTACGAACCGCCAACGCCTTATGTTTAAGAAAAAACGTGGTAATCACCAGCTACGATACACAAGTGCATGATTGATGTCCACGTCATTTCACATTTTCTCGAAACAATTTATGGAGGCTTCATGCACACCTTATGTCAGGAATACATGCTATTTTCAAGAAATGTAATTAAAGACAAAGGAATGGAAAAAGGAGAAGCAGCAGCATCATTCAATCGGTTTCCAGGAACCGTCTTTCATTCCAACTCTATCGGATGGCCATTTGAGTGGGCACAACTGGCGCTTTTTCTAGCGGTGTTTTCCATCCTCCGAGAATCTGCGGATAATCAGCATTCCTCCTGCTCCCATAGTGAAGGTATTTTGAGAGGCTCTTTGAAAAAAAGGGATCAGGGCTTAGTGTGCATTGCAGAAGCGAAAAGCCTCTGTGAGGGATAGCTGGAGATTAATGTGGATCTCTATAACTGATAGCTTGAACTACACTAGTGATGTTGGAAGATACGAAAATTAAAGCGGTTTTGTCACAAAACCTAGCCAGACAAGGAAGTCTCCAACAGTTGTGCGATTCAGAAGTGGAATTTGTTGTGTTAATCGATTAAGTGACGACTGATTACTCAACCAACTTGTTGGGGGGAATGTGAAAAGGGAGGATCTGGAAGTATTTAGGGAGATGTGCGACCAGGCGGGGATGCTCTACGCATAGCACCACCAGCACTGTCTGCTCGAAGGCAACATCCCTCAGGTGTGCGTTCGATCAAACAGCGCCGGTGGTGTAATCGCGTAGAGCATTCCCGCCCGATCAGCAGGAGGTGCGGGTTCGAGTCCTACTGGTGCTGGTGCTAGAATATTGGTTACAACAAAGAATCGCTACAGCAGCTTGCAATCTCGTCCCAGCCCCTTGAGGCGGAAAGAAACTGACATAAACACTTTCTCAGCAGTTTGTAGCTTCAGAGGCAGCCAATTGAGGTTTAAATAGAAGGAGTTGAACCATGGCAACTTCCTTTCATTGTCGCCACGAACGTGATCCTACGGTTGTGCAATGCTCACTGCGAGCTGCCACTGATGAAGTAGGGCTTGATAATGCGATGAAAAAGGATGATAGCAATGCGCGAAGATGAAACCGAATTAATGCGATAAGCGATGGCTAGATGGGATAGCTCGGCCGTACTCTGGCTCAAGTTAGACCTCGAGGAAATCGAGTGTGAGGCGGCCAAAACATGTGCTTGTTGAGATCATCGCGGTCATGCTCTCAGTAGCTGTGGATCGAATAGATTAAGATTAAGCGATTTGAAGACAAACACGTAAACAACAGATTAGATGATACACCGTGCTCCATAAAATTTGCTAAAACAAGCAAAACAACAAAATTGTATTCGGAGGATCACGCGACGTTCTGTTAGGCAAATTGCTCGGCCTTAAGCTGGTGTTTCTTGGCGCCCATCCGATTCGAACCGACCTAAACCTTTCTTAAGGCTACGCAGCACACTCACTGCCAAATTAAGTCGACAAATAAACAACGCATTCACACCTTGACCTGATCTATGCTGCTATACTCGATCTGCAGAGATTCGTGCCCTGGCCATCTTCATTCTTCCGCGGCTTTCAAGCCAGCCTCATTTCAGGTCAGCAACTGATGGTGAGAGAAGTGGCAGAAGAAAACGCAAAATAGCGGTGCAACGTTATATCTGCTACATTTGATGGCTGTCGTGTACAGCAAGATGAATTTGCCAGAAGCCCATGGAGCAAGATTTTGCAGAAAAGTCGCCTGACAGTTGCTACTTGTGCTAGGCATCCGCCATACTCCCATCTGCCTCCGGGACACCGACTTGACGACGACGACGCACGTCACGGGTGGTCGCGGTGGTCGGGCTTGGTATCGCATGCGGAGCACATTATGGGCACATGTAGCGCAGCTGAAGGAGGTGCCGTCTGTCGCATGCACCCTATACAAGGTTCTTGGCTCAGATTTCCCGCTCAGGCCAACAAAGTCTTCCATCCCTCCAAGATCGGTGAATTCGTACCAGAGTCATCTGGGTAGGATAAAACACTTACTTCTTCATCGGCTGGTTACGACAAATCATTGTAGAGGGCAAAAACACATTCATATCGCTTGTACACCCTGTAGAAGTAGAATGTGTGATGCATCCTAAAGAGGATTGAGTGTCGCCATCCTTATTTTTATCTTTTGTAGTATGCGGAACTGCAGACAAGGGCATCTGCAAAAGTTGCAGCAGCTCGAGTAGCGCCGTCACGTCCATTCATGGTCTTCTTGACTACATACTTTCGTATATTATATATATATGTATATATATAATATACGAATATATGTATATATATATACAGGGTGCGCCATAAATATGGTCACTTTATCGCGCGTCATTTTTTGTATTTGTTTGCGAACTTTTTTATGTTTCCATTATTTCTTCGGATTCTACGTGCCGTCTTAACCGTATATAGTGTTTTTTGCATCTCCACACTGCTTCTATCAGAAATGGTAAAGTCTTGTTGTCAAAGAGGCGCAATCTTGGATCTGAGAAGGGCAGGACTTTCTGCTCCCAACATCGCTCGTCTGCTGAAGCTGCACAAGATGGCAGTCTATCGCTGTGTGGAACGTAACTCTCTCGTTGATCGTTCCCGACCTGGCTGCCCGGTATCCGTCCGAGCAGTCTTTGGAAAATCGTGAAAGAACAATTCAAGTTTAATCCAGGCCACGGCATGAGAAAGATGGCATCCGAGCTCAACGTATCGGCTACGACGATGAAGCGAGTTGCTAAGAATGAACTTGAACTATACCCCTACAAGTTCCGTCAAACGCACGGAAAAACGCCTGCACAGATGGAAGGAAGAAGAGAAAAATATCCAAGACTCCTCGAGCGGCACAACCACTGCACGACGCTCTTCACTGATAAGAAACTTTTCTGAACTAAGCAGCATTTTGACCGCCGAAACTCGCTTTTATTGGCTGAAAGTGGTGAGGATGCAGACACCGTTAACAGAAACTCTCATGCAGCTTTCCTGATGGTTTGGGCCGGAGTTTGCGCCACAAGATGGACACGATTGCTTTTCGTTGAAAAAGGAGCCAAGGTCAACACCAATGTCTACGTGAACGACATTGTGATGAAGGAGTTGCTTCCCTAAGCTCAAGAACACTCTGGAAATACAACATGGACCTTTCAACAGAATGGCGCACCCGCTCATAAGTCCAAGAAGACTCAGAAGTGGTGCGCAAGGAATCTTCCCAACTTCATCCCTGTTTCTGAATGGCCGACAAACTCGTAAGATTTGAGTGTTATGGATTACTGCGTTGGTTCATTCTAGAGGGTGAAGCCTGCGCTAAAAGGGCACTACGATTCGAGGATTGAAATCTTCACGGGAAAAAGCATGGAAGGAAATTCCGCAAGCAACCTTGCGTGCCGCCATTGAGTCCTACCCTAAGCGTCTGAAGGTTGTCATTCGTGCCAAGGAAGATCATATTAGTTGATATCCATTTTGCGTGTTAACTAGATTGTTAATAAATTGTTGAAGAAGTTTCGCTATTCCCTGACAAATTCCCCGCGAGTAATTCGCTTTTTATTGAGTGACCATATTTATGGCGCACCCTGTACATTCATTCACCAGCCCTGACCGTGAGTGGTCGTGCGGACTTCGCTCTCCGTTATCATTCATCGGTGATTTCAACCTACTTTTGTTTCAACTGTTCTCTGTTTCAACTACTTTGTATTCAACCTAAATTTTTAGTGAAATGCCACCTAAGACTCAGCGTGTTCTGGAATCTGGTGCATCGTCGTCCCAGCCACCCTCATTAATCAACGCCGCACTCTCTGCCAGTCTTGATCCTGTGCTCCATCCTGATAGGATGTCTGTTGGTTCCCTGCTTGATAAAGCACTGGAAATCAATAGAGATCGTACGGTCCAGCAATTACTTCTTGCTCTCAAAGGTAAGATCCCTGTGAGTTTTCTGCGTTCCTGGAACGCGAGAAGCGTGAACGCAGTGTGGTAATAAGTGGGATTGATGATGAACCGATGGAAGCTAGGCCCTCTGACCGGTAAAAACACCTTGAAGAGAAGATCAACAAAGTTTTCGATGCCATAAATGTAGAATGTCGACCGTCTGAAATCTTCCGCATGGGTAAAATAGACCCTAGACGTCCACGCTTAGTTAAAGTTGTCTTCCCTTCTCAAGCTCATTGGCGTACTGCTTTAGCAAATGCTCGTTTGCTTAAAGAGTCAGGATTTCCCTATGTGTTCATAAGAAGGAGCATGACAGCCGAAAAACGACAACAGGAATATGAGCTTCGTCAAACGGCAAGAGAGCGAAACAGAGACAAAGGATTCAAAGAGTGGGTTGTCTATAAAGGTAATCTTATCCGTGCTTCTGAAATCCCTCACAAATACTCGGAAATCTCATAAATCCGCATGGTAGCCCTACTTTAAAATGCTTTTTGTTTAACGCCCGTAGCATATGCAATAAAATCGATCATTTACAGTCATTTCTAAACATGAATAGCTCCGACTTGGTCTTTATCACAGAAACGTGGCTCTCAGACAAAATCCAAGATTCTGAGATTATAGGTGGACTTCCTTATTCCATTTACAGGTCTGAACGAAAGCTAGAAAAATTCGGAGGAACTTGTTGCATTATTAGAGTTGATCTATATGCTGAATTTGTAGAGCATCGTGTAACACTAGAAGCGGATGTGTTATGTATAGATCTACTGGTTCCTATACCCTTCTCTCGCTTTCGTTTTATCACAGTCTACCGACCACCAAATTCAACTACAACCGATGACAACTTGCTGTTAGACCTGCTTCGTGAGCTTTCTTCCTTCCACCCCTCTACTGTTTTGTTAGGTGACTTTAACCTTAAAATAAATTGGTCTACTATGACCCCACTATGCTATAGAGCGAGTATATTCCTCGACTTCTTTTTGAATACAGGATACACGCAATATGTAAAAGATCCCACTTTTGGTAACAAGATCCTTGATGTCGTATCTTCCTCCACTCCCAATGTTCGTAATGTTTTCACACTGCCACCCTTAGCCACTTCTGACCATGCCGTTGTTAGCTTTGAGATTTGCTGCACTTTTAGCCGGGCTATGAGTTTTCCAACCCCTGATTATTCCAATACCGATTTTTCTTCTCTCAATCGATACCTGTTCAGTATAGATTGGTTTGAGGTTTCGATCAATATTCAACTTAACTGAAGCTTGTCAACGATTTTATGCAGTCCTTTATAAAGCTCTTGCGATGTACGTCCCTTTCAAGTTCCCGAAACGTTCGTACATCAAGACATATTAAGAATCTCTTGGAGCAGAAAACTAGGATTTATCAGCAATTATGTGATCCACTATCTAACTGGTTCTATAAAAAGATCTGTTCTGATCTTAGTCTTCACCTCAAAAAATTTCTGACCAATTATGAACGCCGTCTTGCTAAAAATGCATCATGGAAACAGTTTCATCAATATTTGAGCAAGAAAGTTAAGCCTAAGACTTCACTACCCACTCTAACTGATCATTCTGGAAATCGGTACGTTACCGATAACGAAAAAGCGGAAGCACTTGCTTCGTATTTTGCAAATGTCTTCACTAGCGATTATTATCCGTCTTACGTTCCTTCTGAAAACTCCAATACTCAAGTCACGCTTGCTACATTTACTTTTATCCCGAAGATGTCTCTACTGCACTAAAGAGACTTAAACCTTCAACTGGAGAACCATATGATGGCCTTCCTCAAATAATTTACAAGAAATGCTATCGTGCCTTGTGTAAGCCGCTTGCACACTTGTTTAACCTCTCCTTCATGTTGAGCGAGGTTCCCCACTTGTGGAAGCATGCTCTTGTGACAGCCATACCAAAATCTCCAAAGAGTAATGTCATTAGCAACTTTCGCCCAATAAGTATTACACCTGCTCCCATAAAGATGATGGAAAGAATAATAAGAGACAAAATCACTGCATGTTTTAATAGAGTCTCTATTATTCCCGACGAACAGCACGGTTTTCTGCCTGGAGCTTCTACTTTAACGAATATTCTCGATTCCTTTCATGATTGGGTCAATGCAATCAACAGTGGAAATTCGGTTGGTGTCATATTTTTTGACTTTTCTAAAGCTTTTGATAAAGTCTGTCACAGTAAACTAATTGGAAAGCTTAGCTCTATAGGCATTTGTGGTAAACTCGAGGCTTGGTTCGAGTCTTACCTAGATGAACGGCGTATGACGGTTTAGGTTAGACAATCCTACTCTGCTGACCATATCTGCTCTAGCGGGGTACCTCAAGGTGCCGTCTTGTCACCTCTTCTCTTTTTGATATATACCCACGACTTGCCTGGGATACTTAAGACTGATTCCCGAATACATATTAAAGCTTATGCCGATGACATCAAAATATATGGCACATACGATGAGGCGAATAAAACAGTGGTACACGCAGCTCTTCTTGCTTCAGCTGAGAAATTGAATCAATGGGCTACTTGCTGGAATATCCCTCTCAACTTGGATAAGGGCACGGTTCTACATATAGGCGATTCTGACCCCGTCGATTTTTCTATCAATGGTGTAGCTTTGCCAAATTGCAGTTCTGTCAAAGACCTTGGAGTTATTTTTAGCCAGGAACTCAAGTTTTCGAAACACATTGACTTTTCGACTAAAAAGGCTTAGAGTGCACTATTTATGATCTTGCGTAACATTAAATGCTCCGATGCAGCAGTATTGATACGTCTTTACAAGACATACGTACTGCCACACCTTGAATACTGCACACAGATCTGGAATCCTTATCTCAAAAAGAATGTACTAAAGGTCGAAAAAGTCCAACAAGTTTTTACTCGAATTCTATGGTGCAAAACAACCAGCTATTCTGATCGCATTGCTTTGCCTAACTACAAAGACCAATTAAGAATGTCTTCCCTACGTTGTTTGCAATGCAGAAGACTAGTGGCGGACATGGTATTTTGCTATCGTATTCTAAGGAAAGAGGTTAAGCTACCTTCGAGCAATATACTGGGTCTATAGGCCTACTAGCTCTAGAATAAATAGCCTAAATGTTCATTACACTAGGATAAATCGAAGACATTACTCAACTGTTTTTCATTCTTTTTTCTATCGATGTGCTAGATGGATGAGTTTTCTTCCTGTTGAACTATTTCAGGCGAACACAGCTAAAGTTTATAAAAGAAGAATTATGAGGTTGGATCTATCGCGATTACTAAACTACCGGCATTTTTGCTAATCCCGAATTTTCTAGGCTACGGTCAATCCGCTTTCAGCATTGTTAAGTTAACTGCAGACCTGCCTGCCTCTCCGTTAGCATATGCTCAATGGGTCGCGAGTTTCCTGAGATGTGGTGCTGTGTTACTATGATCTAAAACCTGTTTGTGTTGTGTGTTTTTTTAACCATGCTTACTGAGTCATTATGCCTGCTCTCTTTTTGTGCTTGACGTCGGCGGCTGTTATTCAAAACTTAAGTACAGAGGAGCCTATGCAATACACTGATCTTACTTTTGTGTTTTCTTTATATATAGTGTATATACAGCTTTATTCTCGACATTGATACAATGTACTACTGCAAATTCGGTCTGATTATCTCAGTTACTATGGAAGCAGCTTCGAATGGAAGCGTAGTGAAGGCCTGGGTATGACCGGAATTAAGACCGAACTCCTAGGTGCTTCCCTCTGTCTAGCTGCTCGAAAGTGATTTCAGTACTCCATCGGAATCACGCCATAGTTATACTTTTCGCCAAACCGATCACTGCATCCAAGGTTTCAATAAAGTTATTTGCTTAAATTCCTTTCATTAATTCATATACTACTTTTTAGTCTCATTACACGTTTGTTTGTGATTGCAGTCCCCTCGTACTTAGGCTTTTGAATGCTGCAAAACACTGGCCCTACCAAAGTTGCAGTGCATACTGATAGTATACTTCACTTGCTTCACCATGTTCTTTATGGCGCACGTTGTGCACAAATAAATAAATAAATAAATAAATAAATAAATAAATAAATATTAGTTAAAACGGGTCTTTCTTAGTCGGGAGTGGGCCCCTCTTCAGCGACAGTTCCGTCCAGCAGTCTACAACAAGACACCACATTCGCTGAGCTCACCTGAGAGCCACCGTATGATTTGTTGGGCCTATCCTAGTCAGTGGGAGACAAGTAACTAAAAATTATGTAACAAATTGACTTGATACTCACGAAGCGACCTAGGACAAAGCAGGACTCAGGAAACAAACAAACAAACGAACAAACAAACAAAAACCAAAAGAATCGCCGCGGATGTAAAAACGCTTTGGCGGGCAAAGCTCACTCAAACACAGCTGACCGTCGCATGAAATGTTATAACCCGGATCCGTCATAGTGAGGGGGTTGTTTACAACCGTGGCGAAAGCGAATCAATTTTTTGCTTTTATTTTTATTTATTTTTTTACCTTAGGGCCTATTTTGTCTTCTTAAAGCGGCTCCGTGAGTCTCGATTCAATTTGTTACATAATTTTTAGTTATGTGCCCCCTCCCGACAAGGATAAAACCCGTTTGTTGGTAGATTAAGCACTGAGACAATTTCAGGGAAAGGGATGAGAGGCAAAACACCACATGCTCCTTTGACTAATATGGATCCAAGCCTTTTGTTCGTGGAGCAGCTTGAATTCGTATTTTGTCTACATGATGTTTTTCGAGCGTCAGCCTATGTACAAAGCAGTGCTTTATCCCTCCCAGTAAGTGTGCACGAACTCGTCGACCCTGTGGGATGGAAGTCTTGGTTGGTCGAGCAGTGATTTAACGACTTGGTTCGGGATGTGGGCGAGGGCCAGCGCCTCTTTCGACTGCGCTGCCCGAGCCCATGTAACGCCTTGAAAAGAGTAGGTGTTCCAGAACCCAAACTCTGTGAAGACATTTCGCAGCACCTGAAAAGTGATGTCCCCAACAAAGTTCTGCGCTCAGTGAAGAAACAGCAAATGGAAACTTCAATGTCCATGAGGGAAAGTAAGTCCAATTACTGAAAAACAACAGAAGAAATGGAGGGTTTGACCCAGCCGATGAAATGGGGTGGGGGTGTAGGGAAACTCCTCGAAAGGTTACAGAAGCTTCACACTTAAAGGATGCACTATCTCGGCGACTGTCACTCGTCGCTGTGCTCTGCGCGACGATGAGCGACAGTCACTGTGCGTAAGTATGTTTCGCTTCCGCCAGTCGAAGGTGTAGCAACCTTCGTCGATCCATGTTGCTCAGGCCTAGATCATTAGGAAAATTGAGTCAGCATGTAAGAACGTCGGTTCCTGGCAAGACCGAACTCAAGAACTACAAAGAACGATGAAGACAAAATGAGAGTGTCTGGGAAGAGATTACCGGTATACGATTCCAGTGCTCCCCATTTTTTCTGTTTGTGCTGCAGTACTCAAAGAGGGGACGTACTCTACCCACTAGGAATTTTCTGTTTAAGCTATCTATTCGACGAGCCTCTGTAGCTTATAGGATTATTCTATGAAACACCGAACGTCAGAATACCAAATATTGCATCCCACCTCACTGGTTTTTGAAATCAAGAGCAAATATGGTACAGAAAATCTCCTCGCGAAACGGCGACAATCAAAAATCAAAGAAATTTTAAATGACAATCGTTACGTGACATGTCACTAATGGTACGTTAAGAATGTCCCTCACGAGCATAAAAGAAAGAGGCGAGCATTTTGCATCAAGTTCTGAGCAGAAGCATTGTTCTCGGAGTTTGCTTTTTCTTTTATCTTGTTTTCTCCTTTTTCTTCAACAGCTGTCCCGCTTTTTAGCTGGGTCCGAAATTCTGGTACCATAACGTCTCCTTTTCTGATTCAGCACTCGGTCAGGGTAGATACTAAGTGAACTTCGCGCATCTTGCCAGCTATCGGCGCGACACCAAACTTCTACCGATTAGCCTCTTTTCGGCTGGAGTCCATGCGTAACAGCAGCAGGCAACAGTAGCCAATTTATTCATTTACTTTGTACATGAACAATTAAGCAGGGTTAGAACAAAAAAAAAGCGACACACACAGGAAAGCGTGATAATGAATAGGATAACACAAATCACCTGTATCACCTGTCGTCCCGTTGATCATCGACTTGCTCGAGCGGGTGCCAGCAGCGTCTCCATTCGTCCCTGTCGCGTGCCAGAATGGTCCAATGGATCCTCCTCGCTCGAGGGACACGAAGAGCGTCATATCGGTCGTTCAGGGCTTTCACGAAGAAGTCCGACCAACGCGTTGGTGGTCGTCCTGGTGTTCTTTTGACATCCCGCGGAATCCAGTCTGTGACGGCTCTCGTCCAGCGGGTGTCTGCGAATCGCATTATGTGGCCGGCCCACCTAATTTTCGACGACTTAGCCCATGCGACAGCGTCTCTGATCTTCGAACGTCGGCGAAGCTCGGAACTCCGGAGGCCTTCTCTCACTTGCGTGAGTCGTGTCACTCCGAGCATCGTCCTCTCGATTCCACGCTGCGCGACGCTGATCGCGTGTTCATCCTGCTTTCGTATGGCCCAGGTCTCTGAGGCGTATGTTAGGGCAGGAAGAACAGTGGAGTCGAATAGGTGGGCACGGAGTCGGACGTTCTTCGTTTTCTTCACGACTTCTTCGACGCTCTTGAAAGCTCCCCAAGCCGCTCGTTTCCTCCTGCTCAGCTCTGGTGCTAGGTCGTTGGCCATGTTGACTTCGCGACCCAGATACACATAGCTGGAGCATTCGGAGATGTTCGTTCCGTTGAGCGAGAATGGGGCATCAGAAACCCATCCGTTCTTCATGAACATCGTCTTCGTAAGATTCAGCTGCAGTCCAACGCTTCCACATACACGATCGAAGTCGGCCAGCATTCGCTCCGCCTGACTGATGCTCAGTGTTATGAGCACGATGTCGTCAGCGAAGCGAAGATGGTGCAGTTGCCGGCCGTCGACCTTCACTCCCATGTCATCCCATTCTAGTTCGCGCATGACGTTTTCGAGGGTGGCGCTGAAGAGCTTCGGGGATATGGTATCCCCTTGTCGAACCCCTCTCTTCACGTCAATGACGACGTCGTTGTAGAATGGAGAGATCTTGGTCGTGAATCCACTGTACAGCTCTCGAAGGACTCTGATGTACTGAGTAGGAACGCCCTGGGTGAGCAGGGCTTCCATGACCGCTTCAGTCTCGACGGAGTCGAATGCCTTCTTCAGGTCGATGAAAGTAAGGCACAGCGGCAGCTTGTACTCTCGCGACACTTCGATGAGCTTCGTAATGGTGTGTATGTGGTCGATCGTGCTGAATCCTCTCCGAAATCCTGCTTGTTCGCATGGCTGTCCTTCGTCCAGCGTTCTACTAATCCTATTCAGGATGAATAGGATTAGTAGAACGGATACGGATACACAAATACCACGGATCTCCCTCGATAGAGAGCCTTCGGGCTCTCTTGTTAAGAGGGATCTCGGGCCGCTTGTCGCAGGGCCACGTGGCGCGTCCCCGGGTGGTGGATAGGGGAATTAAACGCGAACCAAATGCGACCGTGTACTGCCCAGAGACGCAGGTGGGATGCAGGGGATGGACTCCTTGCTCCTGCTGTGTCGGGTCGATGCGTTCCTTGTGCGTGGGAGCGGCATGTTCGTGCACAGTGTGCGTGGATGTGTCCGTGACTGTGCGGATTGTAACTGTGTCGGCTCGGCCAAAAGCTTGCACTCGGTAGACTGGGAGTACATGTAAGGCGATTCGAGGCCGCCTTAAGTCTCGCCCCGTCCCTTCGGGCAGTCTGGCTGGCTGCCCGGAGTACCCCGCCCGCACGACAGAGCCTGACTAGCTACCCGTGTTGTATTCCAGTCAAACACAGCAGCACAAAAGGGCCTCATTCCCCTGACCCCGAAAGAGCCCCCATTTCTGCAGCGATGGGAAGGACGAGTACGGAGAGGCTGCTAAAATCTCAGGGCCTAACCAGGCTGCGCAAACTGAGAAGGACTAGGATGACGATCTGTACTTACAACGCCCGCACGCTTGCGTCGGAAGCATCCGTCGAGGACCTGATGATGCAAGCCAGGAAGATCAAGTACGACGTCATCGGACTGACCGAGACGAGAAGACACCACCCCCTACACGCCGCCTACGACTCCGGAGAAGAACTGTTCCTCGGAACATGCGACAGCAGGGGAGTAGGCGGCGTTGGTGTCCTCGTCAACACGCACTTGGCCATGAACATCGATTCGTACGAGTCTCTGACAAGCCGAATCGGACGTCTGCGACTGAAGCGATGTGGCTCCGTGCCAGCCTTGACTGTGTTCGTCGCGTATGCCCCAACATCCGACTACGACGACGAAGACGTCGAGGCCTTCTACGTGGAGCTGGAGAAGTTCTATAAGGAAGATCACACCTTCTACAAGGTGATCGTCGGCGACTTCAACGCCAAGATCGGGCCACGAAGGTCGCCGGAAGAACTTCACATCGGAACCCACGGTTTGGAGTGGAACGAGCAAGGTGAAAGGCTGTCTGAGTTTATCATGTCGACCAAGACCATCCATGGAAACTCGCAGTTCCAGAAGCCTCCCTCCCTACGATGGACCTGGGAATCCCCCGGTGGCCAGTTCCACAACGAGATCGACCACATCATCTTCAATCGCAAGTATTGCCTGACCGACGTTTCCGTTGTCCCCAAGTTCTACACGGGATCGGACCACCGCCTCCTTCGCGCGAGGTTCCGCTTTTCGCGTCAAGGAGAGAAGGCCGCGAAGTTCAAGAAGAGGAGTCCCAGAACGACCATCAACTGGGATCTCTACACCTCTCTTGTCGGCCTTTGGGAAGATGCCGTCATGGACAACGTCGACGAGGAATACGATCGCTTCGTGCACCATCTCCACGATAGTGCTAAGGGAGCAGAGAGCTTGAAGACCACCAAGAGACGCCTGTCTCCGGAAACTCTCGAGCTGATACGCCAGCGTGGAGCAGCACGAGCGTCAGGCAACTATCAACTGACGTCCGAGCTTGCAAAGCTATGCAGAGCGGCGATAAAGGAAGATCTGAAGGAGAGAAGGGCGGAAGTGTTGGCTGAAGCAGCAGAGGCAGGGCTGAGCATCCGCAATGCCCGCCGGAACTTCGCCAACTTCAAGACCAAGATGACCGCTCTCCGACGTCCTGACGGAACCGTCACCTCTTCCAGAAGGACCATGGAGAAAGTCATCCACGACTTCTACTCCGATCTCTTCGATAGCCACGTCCACCTGCCCCTACGCCATCTTCCGCAGGATGGATACGTCGTCCCCTCTGTTCTCCCTTCCGAGATCCGACACGCCATCTCGTCGGTGAAGAAACGTACAGCACCCGGTCCTGACAGGATCAGAGCTGAACACCTGAAGAACCTCCCGCCAGCGCTCATCAACACCTTGGCGCGGCTCTTCACACGCTACCTGTCCGAATGCAAGGTTCCATCTCAGTGGAAGGCCAGCAAGACCGTCTTGCTGTACAAGAAGGGAGACGTGCACGACATTGGCAACTATCGCCCGATCTGCCTGCTGTCCGTAGTCTACAAGCTGTTCACTCGAGGATAACACAAATAGTGATAATTATGTACTGCACTCACAAACACGAACAATTTGGTAAGCTATCAAGAACTTCCTGGAGATAGCTCTCAACAAGCCTTTTGCATCGCCTCCGTGAACGTGGCGTAAAGATTTTCTTTAAAATGTACGAACTCAGAATCGGCCCGATCTGTAAAACTGGTATCTTACATTAGTTCTAGCTCTTGGTATTTTATTTATTTATTTGTTTATATTTGTGGGCGCGTGTGGCGCAGTCGGAGGAGGCGCGACTGTCGCGTGCACCCGATACCAGGTTCCTGATTCGGATTTCCCACCCAGGCCAACCAAGCCTTCCATCCCTCCGGGGTCGGTGAATTGGTACCAGACTCGTCTGGGAAGGATAAAGCGCTGACTTGTTCATCGGCTGGCCACCGCAAGTCATTGTATGGCCAAATACGCATTCATGTCGCCTCCACGACATCCGGTAGAAGTAGAATGCGCTGGCGCATCCCAGATGGGATTGAGTAACGCTGTCCTTTATCCTTTATCCTTTATTTATTTAAAATTTCTTGGAGGTGGCGATGTCCGTTCCTCCTCGTGGTGCCACTGGAAACTGCTCGATTTGTGAGCTAAGCTAAGCACGGACACTCGAATGCAGGCGACGGCCCTTGTGACAGGCCGGCCTACGAAGACCCATGTCACATCACATGGTGTATGACAAGTCATGTTTTTCGAGATAGTGGTACGGCGTCCGCGGGAGCCGACGCGCACTCGCAGAGCATGGCGAGTGTGGAAAGTATGCGAGGCTCCCTGATGCGACGACGGCATCGGGGGGCCCTGAGCTAGTCCGAAAGTCCCGTAACGTAAGCAGGACCCGCGTGGCAACGTTGAATGTGGGTACGTTGACGGGCCGCTCGTGCGAGTTAGTTGAAGCACTGGAGCGTAGAAGAGTTGATTTCTGTGCAGTGCAGGAAACGAGGTGGTCCTGCAGCAAGTTAAGGGACATAAGGCGTGGCTTCAAGGCCGTTCTATGCGGAAGTCCCAGGGCCACCAGTGGTGTCGGAATAATCGTCTCCGAACGATTTCGTGACTCGATTGTAAGTGTCGAGCGCTTTAACGATCGGTTGATGAAGATCGTTGTCGTCGCGAAGGAGCGACTCTATCACATCTTCTCTGCGTATGCTCCGCAGACTGGCTGCTCCAATCAGGCCAAGGATGAGTTTTGGAGCCTGCTTGATGAGAAGACAGCAGATGTACCGCCGAAAGATGTCATCATAGTGGCTGGTGACCTTAATGGGCACGTAAGTTTTACGAAGGACGGGTACAGCTGTCATGGTGGTTTCGGATACGGTCCGCGTAACGCCGATGGTGAGCGCATTCTTGATTAGGCGGAATCGCATAACTTCACCATTGTGAACACCGTTTTCCGAAAACGCGACTCCCACCTCATCTCATACTATAGTGGGAGTTCCAAGTCTCAGATAGACTTTGTTCTTGTGAAGGATCGCGACCTGAGCATAGTCACAGACGCGAAGATCGTGCCGTATGAGACGATCGCCCCACAGCATCGACCGCTGATCTGCACTCTAAAGGTCGCCCCTCCGAGGCCGAGATCGAGCGATGCGGTGCTGCAAGAATCAAGTGGTGACGAATGAAAGAGAAGGAAGCAGGTGTGATTTCCCGCTTACGGTTGCCGACAATCACGACTGTCGAGGAACCTTGGAAGAGAGCTCCCGACGCGATACGCCAAGCTGCAAGATTGGAAATCGACACTACGAAGCCTGGACGACGCAAAGTCGACAAGCAGACATGGCTGTGGACGGACGATGTGAAAGCGAAAGTTCGAGAGAAGAAGACGTTGTATCATGTGTTTCTCGGCGAAAAGACAGCCGATAACTGGCAGGAGTATCAGAGGCGAAGAAGGCTGCAAAGAAAGCCGTGGCTGTTGCGAAAGCCACTCGTTATAGTGATGTCAACGAAAAGCCCGCGTCGTGCGATGGTGAGGGGTACCGACTTGCTAAGACCCGCCATCGCCAAACCGAGGATATTGAAAAGTTCTTTGGCATCAATGATGAGAGCTTCTGACAGACCGCAAAAAGGCGCTGATTACTTTGAGGAAATTTCCACTATGGAATTCCCTCACCCGGCCATCCCTTCTGTAGGTTCTGTTCACGGTCCCGTTCAAAAGATCACCGTGGAGGAAACAGAAGCGGCTCTGAAGAAGATGAAGCCACGCAAGGCGACAGGACTGGATGATTTGGCAGCCGATGTTTGGAAGTCGAAGCTCTGGTATCTTGCTGAGTGGTTGACTGATTTCTTCAACCAGGTAGTAAAGGAGAAGAAAGTACCGGAGTGTTGGTACAAAGTACGACGATTCCGATTTGGAAGAAGAAGGGCAGTCTTGCAGACTGCTCCAATTACCGTCCGATTCGCTTGCTTTAGCACAGCATGAAGACCTTCGAGCGAATCCTCGATAGACGAATCCGTGAAATCGTCAAGCTCTCCGACAACCAGTGCGGCTTTGTATCTGGTTGTGGGACCATTGATGCCATACACGCCGCCCGACTCCTGGTGGAGAAGCATCGCGAGAGACAGAAGCAGGTGCATATAGCCTTTCTCGACTTGGAGAAGGCCTTCGACCGCGTACCGCGTGAGGTTATATGGTACGCCTTACGGCAACACAATCTTCCTGAGGAACTCATAGAGTGGGTGCGGATACTCTACTCTTGCCCAAAGAGTAGAGTGCAAGCTGCAGCTGGAACCTCAATGGAGTTTCCCATTTCTGTTGGGGTGCACCAGGGTTCTGCGCTTTCTCCACTCATCTTTGTTGTCGTCATGGATGCCATTACGAGAGATCTTCAAAAGCCTGTCCCATGGATATTGCTCTATGCCGATGATGTGATGCTCGCTTGCGAAGATAAAGATGATCTCGAGCGGCAGGTGCAAGCTTGGTGCGACCGCCCGGCGATGTTCGGACTCAAATTGAACGTCAAGAAGACCGGGTACTTAACGACTGACGTAAACGAGTCCGGCTCCATTAAGATTAACGGCACTGAGCTTGCACGCACTTTGGTGTTTAAATACGGATCAGCAATAGCGTCTGACGGCGGTCTGATGGTTGAAGTGAACTCACGCGTGAGTGCAGCTTGGTCCAAGTGGCGTTCGCTGACTGGTGTGCTCTGCGATAGGGAGATACCAAACCACCTGAAGTCGAAGATCTACAGAGCAGTCGTCCGGCCAGTAGCGATGTGCGGCACTGAGTGTTGGCCTGCGACTAAGAAAGTTGAGGGAAGCGTCATGGAGATGAACATGCTGCGCTGAACGGCTGAGGTGACGCGCATGGACCGCATCCGAAATGATGCTATTCGGCAGAAGTTCGGTGCATCGCCGATAGCTGACAAGATGCGCGAAGCTCGCTTGCGATGGTACGGCCACGTTCTGCGTGGAAGGGAAGACAGCGTCCGTAAGATAGGCCTTAACTTCGAGGTAATAGGAAAGCGGCCTAGAGGGCGCCCGAAGCAACGCTGGTCTGATACGTTACATATGGACTTGCATGCGGCTGGTGTTCATCCTGATCTAACGCTGGATCGGGAAAGGTGGCGTCACGACACCAGTAGCCATATTCATGACGTGGCGGGAGCGGGAAAGCAGGCGATGCCTTCCCACTCCCGCCGCATCCCGCTCCCGGCTTCCTGCAACCCGGAAGGTATTCATAAACCGCCGGGAAGCGGGAGCGACCGCGACGCGCGAGTTAGATTCGCAGCGGAGGCTGGAACTGCAAGATTTCAAAAACCAAATTCTCAAATTGCCTCGGTTTCAACCAGGGATGAGCGAATAACGAAATTTTAAGACCCGGCTAACGGACAATTTTGCCTAAAAATCGCCGGATAACGGAAAAACGAATAACGAACAAGCAATAAAAATTAAAACTGGCTTAAAATTGTTCGAATCTCAACAGAATATCAGAAATTCATGAGCTGTTAAGTTATATGCCATCTCTTACCATTTTAAAAGTATTTTGAAGAACTTGTCGGGGACAAAAGTGGCACGATCCCCAATAGAGAAACCAAGATTATTTTGTAATACAATCTCTTGCCACTCCACTCGACTGATGTTCCGGCAGAACCTTCTTCAGTGCCTGGAGAGGACAAGGAGAGCTTAAGAAGCTACTCGTTTATAGATTATTTTAGATTTAGATCAGTTTATAGATTTGCACAAATTGCAATTTAAAACTTTTCCTTTTTTTGAAGTTAAAGAGGCCAAACACGATTATGGATACGTAAAGCAACCTAAATGACCTTATAGAAGCAAATGAAATGCTGATATTCCACTCTTGCAGGTATACAAGATTCATTCAATTCCTATTCACCTACATTTGTCTCTACCCTAGGGTATTCTAAGAACAATCTTAGCAAAAGCTCTTTGAATCTGCATGTTTTGCAATACGCGCCATGGGAAGTTAATTGGATGTAATTTATAGCTGCACCATTTAAATTTTTAATAAAGAAGACCCAAGTCCTAGCATTACAAACGCACCACCATTATCGGCTGGAATCGCCTTCTCCCTTTATCCTCTATCCTATGACTGAAAGGGTACCTTTGCCGCAAGTAATTAAATGGAACACGCTGCAGCCGTGCAACCTCGAAGAGTAGTAGAAAGTCAGCACTATACAGCATGTTAAGATTATTCTTAGGATACCCTACACCCTCCAGCTCTCACGATCAGTAATATCATCGAAGCAGTGTGACATGACATGCGGGACAAGCCGATGGGCAGTTCATTGTTTAAAAGGTCTCATAACGAGCATCGTACAAGCTTTGCCATCCTGAAAGACATCCTCGATGATTTGGCCCATACGTCAGTGTGTCTGACTTTCAAACGTTTTAAAGGTCGAATAAGTTGCATATAATATGCGAGATGACATTTTATTTGGTGTCCACATCTTTTCATAGATCGCCGTTTGGGAATGCCCGTTGTTGGTGTAGTCACCTTCGTGGCCTTCTGTCCTTTCACTCTTTTCTTCGATTTCTACGATATCTCTGCGTGCACGGCGCACCCAGGACGTAGCGCACGGCGTTGGACGTGTGACCATTAGGTTAAAGTGTTCCTCGATATTCTCTAAATATGAGACGAAGACAGACTAAAAGAAAAAAATGGCTGAAGGATTGAGGCTGAAGGTTGTGATAACAGTTTGCATACTTTTACTTTTACTTTACTCACTTTTTCATAATTTGGACTACTTTACTATTGAAGAAATAATTTCTAATTTTACACATGCCTTCGGTTATATTTATATTTTGTTGTTGTTCACTACGAAGTTCAATCCTATTTCACTGACGATGTTTTCTTTTCCACGCAGAACGTGCTCGTAAAATTTTCACCGACTGACAACGGAAAAGGATAAGAAGTGGTATCGCAATATCCCGTAGAAATAGAATGCGTGACGCATCCGACGAAAGAGCCACTCATTGTCAATGTTTTTGATCAAATATGTGATTTCTTTCCAATCAAGTAAGCGACAGAATCCGGACCTCCCTCCCCCCCCCTCCCCAGAAGATAGCCCAGGAAGACGTTAGGAGACATATGGCGAAGATAACCCCCCGTGAAGACGACTTTCGATAGTAAAATCGCCATCGAAATCCTATTGCTTGCGATTCAACACACCACCTCATTGACGGCTTCCCGATGTTCCCGACCGGTTGAGTGCGGGTAGGCCGGGATCCTCCCGCCATCGGCGCGGGAGGCTCCCGTTGCTTCCCGGCATGTTCGTGAAGATCGATCTAATCACAATCTATAAGCTAATCAATGATATGTTGGGATCTTCCTATCCAGAAAATTTATTCATCTTGCTAAAATATAGAGGTGGTCAGATGATTCAAATTCTAAAAGCCAGAAGTAATATAGGGTCGACGTTTTCCACTGAGCTGGAACCGAAATTCAAAGACTTTTGAAGAAAAACCTGTATCACCTGCCACCTGTCGTCCCGTTGATCATCGACCTGCTCGAGCGGGCGCCACAAATCAGCGTCTTCATTCGTTCCTGTCGCACGCCAGAGTGCTCCAACGGATCCTCCTCGCTCGAGGGACACGAAGGGCGTCATATCGGCCGATCAGGGCTTCCACGAAGATGTCCGACCAACGCGTTGGTTGGCGTCCTGGTGTTTTCTTGACAACCCGCGGAATCCAGTCGGTGACGGCTCTTGTCCAGCGGTTGTCTGCGAAACGCATTAGGTGGCCGGTCCACCTAATTTTCGACAACTTGGCCCACGCGGCAGCGTCTCTGATTTTCGAACGTCGGCGAAGCTCGGATCTCCGGAGGCCTTCTCTCACTTGCGTGAGTCGTGCAGCTCCAAGCATCGTCCTCTCGATTCCACGCTGCGCGACGCTAATCGCGTGTTCATCCTGCTTTCGTAT
>OX375867.1:26714608-26828636 GCA_947359475.1 Heligmosomoides polygyrus bakeri
AAAGCCAGAAGTAATATAGGGTCGACGTTTTCCACTGAGCTGGAACCGAAATTCAAAGACTTTTGAAGAAAAACCTGTATCACCTGCCACCTGTCGTCCCGTTGATCATCGACCTGCTCGAGCGGGCGCCGCAAATCAGCGTCTTCATTCGTTCCTGTCGCACGCCAGAGTGCTCCAACGGATCCTCCTCGCTCGAGGGACACGAAGGGCGTCATATCGGCCGTTCAGGGCTTCCACGAAGATGTCCGACCAACGCGTTGGTTGGCGTCCTGGTGTTTTCTTGACAACCCGCGGAATCCAGTCGGTGACGGCTCTTGTCCAGCGGTTGTCTGCGAAACGCATTAGGTGGCCGGTCCACCTAATTTTCGACAACTTGGCCCACGCGGCAGCGTCTCTGATTTTCGAACGTCGGCGAAGCTCGGATCTCCGGAGGCCTTCTCTCACTTGCGTGAGTCGTGCAGCTCCAAGCATCGTCCTCTCGATTCCACGCTGCGCGACGCTAATCGCGTGTTCATCCTGCTTTCGTATAGCTCAGATCTCTGAGGCGTATGCTAGAGCAGGAAGAACGGTAGTGTCGAATAGGTGGGCACGGAGTCGGACGTTCTTCGTCTTCTTCGCGACTTCTTTGACGCTCTTGAAAGCTCCCTAAAGCCCTCCGCACACTTTTGCGGCAGCCGCGTACGCGGCAGAGGCCAGAACAGCCGCGTGCTAGAGTTCACGCGGCACTCCTCAATCACCAATGCGGCAATGCGGCAACAATACCTTGAAGGATTACTGCCGCTGCCACCGCGTCTGCCGCGTAGGCGGCACATCAGCGGCAGACCGCGCGAGGCTAGTTTTGCCTCGCGCGGCGACTCTGCGTCCCTGCCCCATGCTTAAGGATAGGGCTGCCGCGTTGCAGCAAAAGTGTGCGTAGGGCTTAAGCCGCTCGTTTCCTCCTGCTCAGCTCTGGCGCTAGGTCATTGGCTATATATTGACTTGGCGACCCAGATACACGGCGGAAGGTTCTTCAGGTGTTCGGGTCTGATCCTGTCGGGACCGGGTGCTGTACGTTTTTTCACCGACGAGATGCCGTGTCGGAAGGGAGAACAGAGGGAACGACGTATCCATCATGTGGAAGATGTCATGGGGGCAGGTGGACGTGGCTATCGAAAAGATTGGAGTAGATGTCGTGGATGGCCTTCTCTATGGTCCTTCTGGAAGAGGTGGCGGTTCCGTCAGGACGTCGGAGAGCGGTCATCTTGGTCTTGAAGTTGGCGAAGTTCCGGCGGGCACTGCGGATGATCAGACCTGTCGTATTCCTCATCAATGATGTCCGTAACCGAAGAAAAAGATTTCGCCAAAATCGTTAAGGCAATACAAAAGACTTGTTCACAGGTATCTCCATGATGTTCCCTAATAGTTTACTCCCTACAGTTACTGTTGTCTGTCGTCTGTACATAACAATGTATGATCTATTCGTTCTGTTCTGGTTTTTTTACGTTCATGTTCTGTTCGTTCTATTTTTAAGTGGATCTCCACGTAAATGTAAATCTTCTTCTTCTTCTTCTTCTTCTTCTTCTTCTTCAGCGTTTGTCCCGCTTCGTCGCGGGGTCCGCTCTTCTGTGGCGTATTCATGAACGTTCCCGGGAACGTTCAAGGCTTCCCGCTGGAAGCGACCGGGCCGGGAGGCAAAAGTTCGCATTCACGAACATGCCGGGAAGCAACGGGAGCCTCCCGCGCCGATGGCGGGAGGATCCCGGCCTACCCGCACTCAACCGGTCGGGAACATCGGGAAGCCGTCAATGAGGTGGTGTGTTGAATCGCAAGCAATAGGATTTCGATGGCGATTTTACTATCGAAAGTCGTCTTCACGGGGGGTTATCTTCGCCATATGTCTCCTAACGTCTTCCTGGGCTATCTTCTGGGGAGGGGGGGGGAGGGAGGTCCGGATTCTGTCGCTTACTTGATTGGAAAGAAATCACATATTTGATCAAAAACATTGACAATGAGTGGCTCTTTCGTCGGATGCGTCACGCATTCTATTTCTACGGGATATTGCGATACCACTTCTTATCCTTTTCCGTTGTCAGTCGGTGAAAATTTTACGAGCACGTTCTGCGTGGAAAAGAAAACATCGTCAGTGAAATAGGATTGAACTTCGTAGTGAACAACAACAAAATATAAATATAACCGAAGGCATGTGTAAAATTAGAAATTATTTCTTCAATAGTAAAGTAGTCCAAATTATGAAAAAGTGAGTAAAGTAAAAGTAAAAGTATGCAAACTGTTATCACAACCTTCAGCCTCAATCCTTCAGCCATTTTTTTCTTTTAGTCTGTCTTCGTCTCATATTTAGAGAATATCGAGGAACACTTTAACCTAATGGTCACACGTCCAACGCCGTGCGCTACGTCCTGGGTGCGCCGTGCACGCAGAGATATCGTAGAAATCGAAGAAAAGAGTGAAAGGACAGAAGGCCACGAAGGTGACTACACCAACAACGGGCATTCCCAAACGGCGATCTATGAAAAGATGTGGACACCAAATAAAATGTCATCTCGCATATTATATGCAACTTATTCGACCTTTAAAACGTTTGAAAGTCAGACACACTGACGTATGGGCCAAATCATCGAGGATGTCTTTCAGGATGGCAAAGCTTGTACGATGCTCGTTATGAGACCTTTTAAACAATGAACTGCCCATCGGCTTGTCCCGCATGTCATGTCACACTGCTTCGATGATATTACTGATCGTGAGAGCTGGAGGGTGTAGGGTATCCTAAGAATAATCTTAACATGCTGTATAGTGCTGACTTTCTACTACTCTTCGAGGTTCCACGGCTGCAGCGTGTTCCATTTAATTACTTGCGGCAAAGGTACCCTTTCAGTCATAGGATAGAGGATAAAGGGAGAAGGCGATTCCAGCCGATAATGGTGGTGCGTTTGTAATGCTAGGACTTGGGTCTTCTTTATTAAAAATTTAAATGGTGCAGCTATAAATTACATCCAATTAACTTCCCATGGCGCGTATTGCAAAACATGCAGATTCAAAGAGCTTTTGCTAAGATTGTTCTTAGAATACCCTAGGGTAGAGACAAATGTAGGTGAATAGGAATTGAATGAATCTTGTATACCTGCAAGAGTGGAATATCAGCATTTCATTTGCTTCTATAAGGTCATTTAGGTTGCTTTACGTATCCATAATCGTGTTTGGCCTCTTTAACTTCAAAAAAAGGAAAAGTTTTAAATTGCAATTTGTGCAAATCTATAAACTGATCTAAATCTAAAATAATCTATAAACGAGTAGCTTCTTAAGCTCTCCTTGTCCTCTCCAGGCACTGAAGAAGGTTCTGCCGGAACATCAGTCGAGTGGAGTGGCAAGAGATTGTATTACAAAATAATCTTGGTTTCTCTATTGGGGATCGTGCCACTTTTGTCCCCGACAAGTTCTTCAAAATACTTTTAAAATGGTAAGAGATGGCATATAACTTAACAGCTCATGAATTTCTGATATTCTGTTGAGATTCGAACAATTTTAAGCCAGTTTTAATTTTTATTGCTTGTTCGTTATTCGTTTTTCCGTTATCCGGCGATTTTTAGGCAAAATTGTCCGTTAGCCGGGTCTTAAAATTTCGTTATTCGCTCATCCCTGGTTGAAACCGAGGCAATTTGAGAATTTGGTTTTTGAAATCTTGCAGTTCCAGCCTCCGCTGCGAATCTAACTCGCGCGTCGCGGTCGCTCCCGCTTCCCGGCGGTTTATGAATACCTTCCGGGTTGCAGGAAGCCGGGAGCGGGATGCGGCGGGAGTGGGAAGGCATCGCCTGCTTTCCCGCTCCCGCCACGTCATGAATATGGCTACTGGTGTCGTGACGCCACCTTTCCCGATCCAGCGTTAGATCAGGATGAACACCAGCCGCATGCAAGTCCATATGTAACGTATCAGACCAGCGTTGCTTCGGGCGCCCTCTAGGCCGCTTTCCTATTACCTCGAAGTTAAGGCCTATCTTACGGACGCTGTCTTCCCTTCCACGCAGAACGTGGCCGTACCATCGCAAGCGAGCTTCGCGCATCTTGTCAGCTATCGGCGATGCACCGAACTTCTGCCGAATAGCATCATTTCGGATGCGGTCCATGCGCGTCACCTCAGCCGTTCAGCGCAGCATGTTCATCTCCATGACGCTTCCCTCAACTTTCTTAGTCGCAGGCCAACACTCAGTGCCGCACATCGCTACTGGCCGGACGACTGCTCTGTAGATCTTCGACTTCAGGTGGTTTGGTATCTCCCTATCGCAGAGCACACCAGTCAGCGAACGCCACTTGGACCAAGCTGCACTCACGCGTGAGTTCACTTCAACCATCAGACCGCCGTCAGACGCTATTGCTGATCCGTATTTAAACACCAAAGTGCGTGCAAGCTCAGTGCCGTTAATCTTAATGGAGCCGGACTCGTTTACGTCAGTCGTTAAGTACCCGGTCTTCTTGACGTTCAATTTGAGTCCGAACATCGCCGGGCGGTCGCACCAAGCTTGCACCTGCCGCTCGAGATCATCTTTATCTTCGCAAGCGAGCATCACATCATCGGCATAGAGCAATATCCATGGGACAGGCTTTTGAAGATCTCTCGTAATGGCATCCATGACGACAACAAAGATGAGTGGAGAAAGCGCAGAACCCTGGTGCACCCCAACAGAAATGGGAAACTCCATTGAGGTTCCAGCTGCAGCTTGCACTCTACTCTTTGGGCAAGAGTAGAGTATCCGCACCCACTCTATGAGTTCCTCAGGAAGATTGTGTTGCCGTAAGGCGTACCATATAACCTCACGCGGTACGCGGTCGAAGGCCTTCTCCAAGTCGAGAAAGGCTATATGCACCTGCTTCTGTCTCTCGCGATGCTTCTCCACCAGGAGTCGGGCGGCGTGTATGGCATCAATGGTCCCACAACCAGATACAAAGCCGCACTGGTTGTCGGAGAGCTTGACGATTTCACGGATTCGTCTATCGAGGATTCGCTCGAAGGTCTTCATGCTGTGCTAAAGCAAGCGAATCGGACGGTAATTGGAGCAGTCTGCAAGACTGCCCTTCTTCTTCCAAATCGGAATCGTCGTACTTTGTACCAACACTCCGGTACTTTCTTCTCCTTTACTACCTGGTTGAAGAAATCAGTCAACCACTCAGCAAGATACCAGAGCTTCGACTTCCAAACATCGGCTGCCAAATCATCCAGTCCTGTCGCCTTGCGTGGCTTCATCTTCTTCAGAGCCGCTTCTGTTTCCTCCACGGTGATCTTTTGAACGGGACCGTGAACAGAACCTACAGAAGGGATGGCCGGGTGAGGGAATTCCATAGTGGAAATTTCCTCAAAGTAATCAGCGCCTTTTTGCGGTCTGTCAGAAGCTCTCATCATTGATGCCAAAGAACTTTTCAATATCCTCGGTTTGGCGATGGCGGGTCTTAGCAAGTCGGTACCCCTCACCATCGCACGACGCGGGCTTTTCGTTGACATCACTATAACGAGTGGCTTTCGCAACAGCCACGGCTTTCTTTGCAGCCTTCTTCGCCTCTGATACTCCTGCCAGTTATCGGCTGTCTTTTCGCCGAGAAACACATGATACAACGTCTTCTTCTCTCGAACTTTCGCTTTCACATCGTCCGTCCACAGCCATGTCTGCTTGTCGACTTTGCGTCGTCCAGGCTTCGTAGTGTCGATTTCCAATCTTGCAGCTTGGCGTATCGCGTCGGGAGCTCTCTTCCAAGGTTCCTCGACAGTCGTGATTGTCGGCAACCGTAAGCGGGAAATCACACCTGCTTCCTTCTCTTTCATTCGTCACCACTTGATTCTTGCAGCACCGCATCGCTCGATCTCGGCCTCGGAGGGGCGACCTTTAGAGTGCAGATCAGCGGTCGATGCTGTGGGGCGATCGTCTCATACGGCACGATCTTCGCGTCTGTGACTATGCTCAGGTCGCGATCCTTCACAAGAACAAAGTCTATCTGAGACTTGGAACTCCCACTATAGTATGAGATGAGGTGGGAGTCGCGTTTTCGGAAAACGGTGTTCACAATGGTGAAGTTATGCGATTCCGCCTAATCAAGAATGCGCTCACCATCGGCGTTACGCGGACCGTATCCGAAACCACCATGACAGCTGTACCCGTCCTTCGTAAAACTTACGTGCCCATTAAGGTCACCAGCCACTATGATGACATCTTTCGGCGGTACATCTGCTGTCTTCTCATCAAGCAGGCTCCAAAACTCATCCTTGGCCTGATTGGAGCAGCCAGTCTGCGGAGCATACGCAGAGAAGATGTGATAGAGTCGCTCCTTCGCGACGACAACGATCTTCATCAACCGATCGTTAAAGCGCTCGACACTTACAATCGAGTCACGAAATCGTTCGGAGACGATTATTCCGACACCACTGGTGGCCCTGGGACTTCCGCATAGAACGGCCTTGAAGCCACGCCTTATGTCCCTTAACTTGCTGCAGGACCACCTCGTTTCCTGCACTGCACAGAAATCAACTCTTCTACGCTCCAGTGCTTCAACTAACTCGCACGAGCGGCCCGTCAACGTACCCACATTCAACGTTGCCACGCGGGTCCTGCTTACGTTACGGGACTTTCGGACTAGCTCAGGGCCCCCCGATGCCGTCGTCGCATCAGGGAGCCTCGCATACTTTCCACACTCGCCATGCTCTGCGAGTGCGCGTCGGCTCCCGCGGACGCCGTACCACTATCTCGAAAAACATGACTTGTCATACACCATGTGATGTGACATGGGTCTTCGTAGGCCGGCCTGTCACAAGGGCCGTCGCCTGCATTCGAGTGTCCGTGCTTAGCTTAGCTCACAAATCGAGCAGTTTCCAGTGGCACCACGAGGAGGAACGGACATCGCCACCTCCAAGAAATTTTAAATAAATAAAGGATAAAGGATAAAGGACAGCGTTACTCAATCCCATCTGGGATGCGCCAGCGCATTCTACTTCTACCGGATGTCGTGGAGGCGACATGAATGCGTATTTGGCCATACAATGACTTGCGGTGGCCAGCCGATGAACAAGTCAGCGCTTTATCCTTCCCAGACGAGTCTGGTACCAATTCACCGACCCCGGAGGGATGGAAGGCTTGGTTGGCCTGGGTGGGAAATCCGAATCAGGAACCTGGTATCGGGTGCACGCGACAGTCGCGCCTCCTCCGACTGCGCCACACGCGCCCACAAATATAAACAAATAAATAAATAAAATACCAAGAGCTAGAACTAATGTAAGATACCAGTTTTACAGATCGGGCCGATTCTGAGTTCGTACATTTTAAAGAAAATCTTTACGCCACGTTCACGGAGGCGATGCAAATCGAGCAGTTTCCAGTGGCACCACGAGGAGGAACGGACATCGCCACCTCCAAGAAATTTTAAATAAATAAAGGATAAAGGATAAAGGACAGCGTTACTCAATCCCATCTGGGATGCGCCAGCGCATTCTACTTCTACCGGATGTCGTGGAGGCGACATGAATGCGTATTTGGCCATACAATGACTTGCGGTGGCCAGCCGATGAACAAGTCAGCGCTTTATCCTTCCCAGACGAGTCTGGTACCAATTCACCGACCCCGGAGGGATGGAAGGCTTGGTTGGCCTGGGTGGGAAATCCGAATCAGGAACCTGGTATCGGGTGCACGCGACAGTCGCGCCTCCTCCGACTGCGCCACACGCGCCCACAAATATAAACAAATAAATAAATAAAATACCAAGAGCTAGAACTAATGTAAGATACCAGTTTTACAGATCGGGCCGATTCTGAGTTCGTACATTTTAAAGAAAATCTTTACGCCACGTTCACGGAGGCGATGCAAAAGGCTTGTTGAGAGCTATCTCCAGGAAGTTCTTGATAGCTTCCCAAATTGTTCGTGTTTGTGAGTGCAGTACATAATTATCACTATTTGTGTTATCCTATTCATTATCACGCTTTCCTGTGTGTGTCGCTTTTTTTTTGTTCTAACCCTGCTTAATTGTTCATGTACAAAGTAAATGAATAAATTGGCTACTGTTGCCTGCTGCTGTTACGCATGGACTCCAGCCGAAAAGAGGCTAATCGGTAGAAGTTTGGTGTCGCGCCGATAGCTGGCAAGATGCGCGAAGTTCACTTAGTATCTACCCTGACCGAGTGCTGAATCAGAAAAGGAGACGTTATGGTACCAGAATTTCGGACCCAGCTAAAAAGCGGGACAGCTGTTGAAGAAAAAGGAGAAAACAAGATAAAAGAAAAAGCAAACTCCGAGAACAATGCTTCTGCTCAGAACTTGATGCAAAATGCTCGCCTCTTTCTTTTATGCTCGTGAGGGACATTCTTAACGTACCATTAGTGACATGTCACGTAACGATTGTCATTTAAAATTTCTTTGATTTTTGATTGTCGCCGTTTCGCGAGGAGATTTTCTGTACCATATTTGCTCTTGATTTCAAAAACCAGTGAGGTGGGATGCAATATTTGGTATTCTGACGTTCGGTGTTTCATAGAATAATCCTATAAGCTACAGAGGCTCGTCGAATAGATAGCTTAAACAGAAAATTCCTAGTGGGTAGAGTACGTCCCCTCTTTGAGTACTGCAGCACAAACAGAAAAAATGGGGAGCACTGGAATCGTATACCGGTAATCTCTTCCCAGACACTCTCATTTTGTCTTCATCGTTCTTTGTAGTTCTTGAGTTCGGTCTTGCCAGGAACCGACGTTCTTACATGCTGACTCAATTTTCCTAATGATCTAGGCCTGAGCAACATGGATCGACGAAGGTTGCTACACCTTCGACTGGCGGAAGCGAAGCATACTTACGCACAGTGACTGTCGCTCATCGTCGCGCAGAGCACAGCGACGAGTGACAGTCGCCGAGATAGTGCATCCTTTAAGTGTGAAGCTTCTGTAACCTTTCGAGGAGTTTCCCTACACCCCCACCCCATTTCATCGGCTGGGTCAAACCCTCCATTTCTTCTGTTGTTTTTCAGTAATTGGACTTACTTTCCCTCATGGACATTGAAGTTTCCATTTGCTGTTTCTTCACTGAGCGCAGAACTTTGTTGGGGACATCACTTTTCAGGTGCTGCGAAATGTCTTCACAGAGTTTGGGTTCTGGAACACCTACTCTTTTCAAGGCGTTACATGGGCTCGGGCAGCGCAGTCGAAAGAGGCGCTGGCCCTCGCCCACATCCGGAACCAAGTCGTTAAATCACTGCTCGACCAACCAAGACTTCCATCCCACAGGGTCGACGAGTTCGTGCACACTTACTGGGAGGGATAAAGCACTGCTTTGTACATAGGCTGACGCTCGAAAAACATCATGTAGACAAAATACGAATTCAAGCTGCTCCACGAACAAAAGGCTTGGATCCATATTAGTCAAAGGAGCATGTGGTGTTTTGCCTCTCATCCCTTTCCCTGAAATTGTCTCAGTGCTTAATCTACCAACAAACGGGTTTTATCCTTGTCGGGAGGGGGCACATAACTAAAAATTATGTAACAAATTGAATCGAGACTCACGGAGCCGCTTTAAGAAGACAAAATAGGCCCTAAGGTAAAAAAATAAATAAAAATAAAAGCAAAAAATTGATTCGCTTTCGCCACGGTTGTAAACAACCCCCTCACTATGACGGATCCGGGTTATAACATTTCATGCGACGGTCAGCTGTGTTTGAGTGAGCTTTGCCCGCCAAAGCGTTTTTACATCCGCGGCGATTCTTTTGGTTTTTGTTTGTTTGTTCGTTTGTTTGTTTGTTTCCTGAGTCCTGCTTTCATCGAATTGATTATGGAGCGGAAAAACGAAGGATGGACGATGGACTTCCCTATGGAAATAATGTTCTCCCATCCTAAGCAAACGTCATAAAAAAACGAAAATGAAGCTACATAAACCTAACGAGGAAGGTCAAAGAGGTCACCGTGGAGTTTCTCAAAGCGACCTATATAGGATTGTAGGGCGTTGCCTGGGAAGCACCATAGTGGTTTCCAAATTTCCTGCGGACCTCTGGGTAGGTCAAAAATGGCAAAAAACTGTACCGCTTCAGTGCAGGCCGATAACGCAAAACTGACGCCTGGGATACCCTTGTCGTACCCACAAATAGTCCTGCAAAAGGTTTGGAGCTTCAATCATTGCTAGAACCTAGGAATTGATTAATTCCTAATTGAAGCGAGACGGCGCATTTACGGGAGGCGCGCGCCACTGGAGCGACAGAGATTGGATGGCCGAGTGGTTAGCGTGGCGGACTTGCTGGAGAGAGGTCGAGGGTTCGATTCCGGCGGTGTGCTTTCGGCATTGCTGGGCGCGCATCTTGCGCTTTTGCCACCGTGAAGTGCTTTTCTGTCACGATTAGGTGTCATATTCGATTTCCAACCCTGATTTCAACCTTCTGTGATACGATTTTACTTCAAACACAAGTCACGCTAATGAATATGCAATAAACGGGTAACGTTGTGGTAACGTTCTATAAAACACGCGAAGCAAAGCAGCTTCTGCCACCAGCAGTAGCGGATAAATGCCAAGGAAGAGCAGCCGGAAGCTTCCCGGCAGGACGTGTCGACAGGCACTTCATCGAAGGCGTAGTCCGTAGTGAGAAGGGGCCCGGATGCGTATCTACATATCCAGCTGCCACCCTCGCGTACGCAAAGCACCTTCGGAATACCGGAGCGCAGAATTGCCTATACGTCTGACTGACCACCTGCAAGGACCGATGCATTGCCTTAAAAAAATTGCCTTAAAAATTTAAACATCAAGTGAGCTGGTCCGAAGCGATTCATGATTACCTTCAAAGTGTTGCCTCTTGAGAAGCAGTTGCAATCCGGACGGAAGTGGAGCACATGTTCATGAATTCGCCGGATGAACCGTTGAGAAGCCGGAAGAAGTATACATCGAGAGACTGGCAAAGGCTCGTCGCTAATGGCGGTATTGTCATCAGGTTAAGCTCTTTTCCAGCAGGCACCTCGGAAACGAGGTTCTCGTGATCCCCGAACCCATGTCAGCTGTCAAGGAGGACAATGGTTAGGAGTCCGCATATATCGCGTTCTGGAGTATGCCCCGAAAGGCATCTGCAATGGCGATCTCCCTGCGTGTAGGGGGAGAGTGGTCGGGAGGGAAGTAGGCAGCAAGACGAGCAATAATTAGTGGTGGAGAAAACACTTCACAGTTAATGCACGTTGGTGGAAACTGGTCTTATATACATTCCAGAAGTCGGTGCAGGGAAATTCATGGTAGACCAAATCAATGCATGTCGATTATGCTCTCAATAGATCAAGACAAGAGACATTGCCAAAAGTAATATGGTATATGTGTAACATACAACACATATGTACATACATATGTATATGTGGACACGCATCCGGGGCACTTCTCACTACGGACTACGCCTTCGATGAAGTGCCTGTCGACACGTCCTGCAAGGAAGCTTCCGGCTGCTCTTCCTTGGCATTTTTCAGCTGCTGCTGGTGGCAGAAGCTGCTTTGCTTCGCGTGTTTCATAGAACGTTACCACAACGTTACCAGTTTATTGCATATTCATTAGCGTGACTTGAAGTAAAATCGTATCACAGAAGGTTGAAATCAGGGTTGGAAATCAAATATGACACCTAGTCGTGACAGAAAAGCACTTTACGGTGGCAAAAACGCAAGATGTGCATCCAGCAATGCAGAAACCACACTGCCGCAATCGAGCCCTCGACCTCTCTCCCGCAAGTTCGCCACGCTAACCACTCGGCCATCCAGTGGCCGGCGCCCTAGTGGCGCGCGCCTCTCGTGAATGCGCCGTCTCGCTTCAATTAGGAATTAATCAATTCCTAGGTTCTAGCAACGATTGAAGCTCCAAACCTTTTGCAGGACTATTTGTGGGCACGACAAGGGTATTCCAGTCGTCAGTTTTGCGTTATCGGCCCGCATTGAAGCGGTACAGTTTTTTGCCATTTTGTACCTACCCAGAGGTCCGCAGGAAATTTGGAAACCACTATGGTGCTTCCCAGACAACGCCCTACAACCCTATATAGGTCGCTTTGAGAAACTCCACGGTGACCTCTTTGACCTTCCTCGTAAGCTCTGTGCATGATATGTGCATCCTAAGCAAACGTCATAAAAAAACGAAAATGAAGCTACATAAACCTAAGCTCTGTGCATGATAAGCAAAAAATATGATTCTCCGCAGCGATGACGATATGATTAGGATGGATTGTAAGCAAAATTTTCGTTTTTCATGAAAAAGATATTTTTTAGACGAAGCAGACCGCCCATACGAATAAAATTCTGCCACAAAAACTTCCCAGTTTTGGTAACGTCATCGGAGCATAAACTTGAACGTTCACAAAAAGGTTCATAACTCGGTAAGTTTTTTGAATTTAAGAGACTGCTTTAGCTTTCCGAAAACTAGAGGAAAAACGCTTTCCCACCATGTAAAAACTATTTTCAAAAAAGGGTTCTTCATGCGCGGCGGACGGTTCAATTTTTGAGCGAAAAAAATTGAGGTGACTACACAAAAATGCTCATAACTCGATA
Organism: Heligmosomoides polygyrus bakeri; assembly: GCA_947359475.1. Classification (NCBI taxonomy): domain Eukaryota; kingdom Metazoa; phylum Nematoda; class Chromadorea; order Rhabditida; family Heligmosomidae; genus Heligmosomoides; species Heligmosomoides polygyrus. Next base: position 26,727,111 of record OX375867.1, read on the forward strand.
AGTTTTTCGAAGTTTCAGAATCTCGCTAGCTTTTTAGAGACTAAAAGAAAAGTCCTTTCTTGCCTTATAAGAATCATTTTCTAAAAAAGCAGTCTTCATGCGCTGCAAGAAGGGTGTAATTTCTGGTCCATTTCGCAAAAATACGTACCAAAAATCGAACCCCCTGCCCCGCATAAAGACCCCTTTCTTGGAAATGAGTTCTTATATGGTTAGAGTACATATTTGCTCTATTTTTTGATGGCCATGCGGGATTTTTGATTTTCGGAAAATTAGCCCAGATATGATCAATTTTCTGAAGTCGTAAACTGAATCTCGGATCGACCGTTCACCGTCGTCATCGAAGTGATTCACAAAAATATACATAATTCAGCTAGTTTTTCTGAAATTCAATAATTTTACTAGCTCTTCAAAAAGTAGAAGAAAAGCGCTTCTTTATGGTTACAAAAAAGCTTTGGGCGCAACACGTGGACGGGGGAGGCAGTCCTTGGCTTCGACCGCCTTGAACATAGCAGTCGGGTTTGGTGACGTGGAATTTCCAACATTGTACGCGTACGTACGTGTAATGCAAGTTGCACCGAGAGGGGCCTAGGTCAAACTGGTAAAAACCCGTAACTTTTTCGAGTACTGATGGACTGCTCCACTCGTCCACTAGTTGCGCCAAGCTTTGTAAAATAGGGATCTTCATGCGGGCGGTAGGGGTTCGATTTGTTGTCGATTTTTGCCGAAAATCGACCAGAAATCGAACCCCCCTGCCCCGAATGAAGACTCTTTTTTGGAAAGTGATTTTTATGTGATAAGAAAGCAAATAGCAAATTTTCTCTATTTTTTGATGGTCAAGCGGGATTTTCGATTTTCAAAAAACTGGCTGAGTTACGAACATTTTTGTGAAGTCATCTCAATGACGATGGTGAAGGATTCAGTTCACGACTTCCAAAAATTGATCATATCTCGGCTAGTTTTTCGAAAATCAAAAATTCCGCTCCACCATCAAAAAATAGAGCAAATTTGCTCTTTAACCATATAAGAACTCATTTCCAAGAAAGGGGTCTTCATGCTGTGCAGGGGGGTTACGTATTTTACGTATTTTTGCGAAATGGATCAGAAATTTACCCCTCTTGCATGAAGACTCCTTTTTTGGAAATCGATTCTTATAAGGCGAGAAAGGACATTTCTTCTAGTTTTTGAAAAGTTAGCGGGATTTTGAGACTTCGAAAAACTTACCGAGTTATGAACCTTTTTGTGAACGTTAAAGTTTATGCTCCGATGACGTTACCAAAACTAAGTTTTTGTGACAGAATTTTATTCGTATGGGTGGTCTGCTTCGGGTAAAAAATATTTTTTTCATGGAAAACGAGATATTGCTTACGATCCATCCTAATCATATTGTCATCCCAGCGGAGAAGCTTAGTTTTTTCCTGTATAGTAGACACGACTTAAAATTTTATATGGCACAGTACCACTCTCTGTCGTTCTTTCCTTCAGAAGGCAGAAAAGTTTTTTCCGCGAAGAGTCCATCCATCCTTCAATTGCGGTCGATCATGTCAGAGAACGCAGTAGCCGCACGCAAACTGCTATAACTCGGAGATTTTTGGGGCTTCTAAAAAATTCACGAAGCTTCAATAAGTGTGTGTTCTATGTGCAAAAACGCAGGTTTTATAACTAACATCTTCCATGTGGTTAGAATACGTGATTATTCCACAGTGATTTGGGTCGATATTTTTTTTCGGCAAACGACGCTAAATCAAGATCATATAGAAGAGCGTTTCAGAAAAACATAGTTTTATTACTGTAGGTCAATCGGGCTTAAAATTTAATAGGGTACGATTTCACTTTCAGGCCCTGCAGAAGAGAGAAAATTCTTCTCGATGCAAGTCCGTCTTTCGGTTGACATTCCTTCATCAATTCAAAGAGTGCTTCAAAAATCTTGTAGAGAAAGGTCTTAGGTCGTCCTTACTAATTGACGTTTAAAATTGTACAGAGTGCAATTTTGGAAGAAGATGTCACCCCTTCAGGTAGAAAACTCCATGTTCATGACCTCCTGGTAAAATCCGAAAAACTTCATCGATTTGAAGAGTGCTTCAAAATTTTTTTAGGGAAAGTTCCTAGGTCGTCCTTAGTAATTGACGTTTAAAATTGTATAGAGGTCAATTTTGGAAGTAGATGTCGCTCCTTCAGGTAGAAAACTCCATGCTCATAACCTCCTGGCAAAATGAAGCCTCTCATTGACTTTAAATCTGCGAACAGGAAATCTTTATTTTCGCTGTACAATATTTTTTATATTCAATCCTATTTTTTTACTCCAGGAAAAGCGATGCTTGTATGTGTCCGCATGGTCGTAGCCATACCTGGAAAAAATAACTTATTAAAAGACGCAATCATCTAAAAACTTGAAATTAGAGAGAAACCTCTGCCAAAACCGAGAGAGTACGACCGCTTCCAGACGACGCCACACTACGACCCCCGACTTCGATTCCCGAACCTCAAGCTTGACCCTGTTCTGATTTGTATCCTACGGTAATCCGTCGCAAAGCGTTATTTTTTTTTGAATAGCCACGCGGGCGGTGTTGTGCTTCGACCTCTCTAGTATTAGAAGGCGATACAAAAAAGAAATCTTGGAGAGGAAGGCCCGACATGCTGTTATGGCGAGAGAAGTAGGCGTAAAAAATACTAAGGTGGTGCGTGGTTGCGCACTAGTGTGCATCGAATACTCAGTCAAGGGATGACAAGTACGCAGGCGACCGGATTTGGCGCGAAAAACCAGGTGTTCGGGGAGCGAAGGAAGGGGCCCAGTCGTCTTCATCGCCTTCGTTACCGACTGCCGTCGTCGTTGTCGTCGCCCTCGTCTTCGTCATCGTCGACGTCGTCTTCGCTGGGTCTTGACTGAAGTGGCCGTCATCGTCGTAGTCGCCTGGCTGGGATCTTTTGAGTAGGTGTAGGGATCTGACTCTGTTGAGTTCTTTTGTTGGCTGGGACTAAAACGGATTAGGGGGCCATCGACTACCGCAAGTGGGCTAAACTGAGACTTAGGCCGGCATTTGTTGCAGAGCCTAGGGTCATAAGTTCGAGTAGTCTTCTGTTGGCGCAAATAGGGTCGGGGGCTGGGGGGGTCACCTCCTAAAAAATGTCACCAACACAAAAACAAAGCGACAAAACACACTGATAGTAAAGAATAGGTACAAACAATGGTATAGCTCTGTTTTGGGCAGGGGAAGCGACTCCAGGGTGTGGCTCGAGTGACGCGCCCGTGTTAAATCCTGTTAGATCCTAGAGTTTCCTTCCCTGCCCAATTCGGAAGCACATAAAACACGGATATGTAATCGAAACAAGGAGACAAGACTGTATTTACATTCGCTGTATGTAGCTACCCGCCGCTAGGCCATGTTGACCCCCCCCCGACCCTATTTGCGCCCTTCTGTTCACTGTGTGTTCTATTTCGCGCGTTCTTTTATTTGTGTTGTTGTTTTTGTGATAAATTTGTTATTCATCACTTGTGCTCTTGTATTCAAACGGTGAAGCCGGTAAATACCTAACTTGGGGGCGAAGACGAACCGTTTGATACCAGTGCAAGAGTGATGGAAAGGTTAGCGGCTCCTTGGTGAAAACTTCGAGTGGCTGCTAATTTTTTTCGCACTGCTAGTGGGTCAGTGGTTCTTCGAAAAGAAGAATCCAACTCGCTGAGATCAGCGTGGTGTCTGGTTCCCCGACTGCGGGAGATCGATAGTGGTACACCCTATTTTCTAAGGGTAAACTCTGCCCAATTTTTTGGTGTCAAGGGTGTACTTTGCTATCGATTAACGCCGGCGAGGAACCTGACACTACGTGAACACTGACCGCTTCGTAATGGCTGAGTCGGTGGCTTCAAGCGGTACAAGCAGGCGAAGGACAAATGTTGCAGGTGGTGTGCCACCATAGACAACAATGGAATCTTCTACCAGAAGATCAGATGCCTACCGAGGAGAAGACACGTTTCGAAGAGTTCGATGAGCTAAAAGTTTGTGACCGCCTCATAAAGCGTGTGAAGGAGGGTGAGTTGATGCTAGTGGCCGAGGTTGTGAAAAGTCTGCGCATATCGGAGCCCAGAAGGGAAGCTTTTGAGTAGCTCGCTAGCGCAACCACGCAGGACACCCTCGACCTGGTGAGGATGTTGAGAGAGAGCTGCGAAGTTAGAGCGAAAGAGCGCGAATGCTATGTAGTTGTGGCAGCCAGTTTGGAATGCAGTGGGCCGGAAGAACTGGTGGCACGCATACAGCAGCTGGTAGAGAGCTCGTTAGTTGAGAGTGAGATGAGAGCTGATCTGGGATAGCGGCAGGAGGAAATAGTAGAAAATTGTTTGGCACTGAGAAGTGAAGTCGCACAATTGCAGAAGACAATGGAACCGCAACGCCTAGAAGTTGAAAGGTTGCGCAGTGAGGTCGATAAGACGCAGGCGAGGAACGGTGGAGATGACGCAATCCCTGGTAACGGTGAAGTCTTCAAACACCAGAGCTGTTCGAAAACACTGGAAAGGTACCGAAGTTTATTGTGGGCTGACGATAAATCGTTTCAGACTGGGCGCGAACGGTGGCACCGAGAAGGCCTCAACGTCAGTCAACTACGAACCATCTTCGATCAGGACACGGCGGAACAGAGGTCAGCATTCACTGTCGAGTGAAAGTGAAAGAAGTAAGCATGGTAGTTGTGCCAGTTGGGATTCTAGCAGGCTAGACAGTAGGCTCACGACGGACTCGGATAAAACTGACATGAGAGCATATTTAAGGTTCATAGCGCTACCTGAGGTACGATGCTACCTGAGGTACGATGCTATTCAGGAAGTGATAGAGATTATTCCCGGGAAAATTTTGTAGAGTCCTTTTCCTTAAAGTATCAGAAAGGGAGGTGGACCTCGGAGGAACTTAAGACACTGTTAAGGTCTAAGCTGAGTGGAATGGCAAAGGCGCAGTATGAAGCGTTACCCAGGGATATACGAAGAGGCTTATTTGAAGGCATAGTGGAAGCGTTAGGCGATGTGAACAGGGTAGACTCTCAGACGGGAAAGGTAATGGCGCTCGGAAAGTTGAGAAGACTGAGGAAAACCGAAGCGCAGTCCATAGCAGAGTACTGTGTAGAACTTGAACGGATAACGGCAAAAGCTTACCCGGAGTTAGACGAGAGGGCCCTAGACACGACGAAGGCACAGCAGTTGTACGAGCAAGTGGTACACTGGCCCGTGTCCTATTATTTCCTGGAAGCAATGGAAGAAGGAGGAAATAACGCCTACGCGAAACTGAAGGAAGTTGCCATGCGCGTGGAAAGGAGGCGGCTGACGATGGACAACTTCAGGAAGCAACGGCAAAGGAACGCAGAGCCTAGACTTGGCGAGGTGAGAGAAGCAATGACACACAAGCAAAAGCCTCACTTGCTTCAAGGTATCAAGGATGGTGCAGCGGTGAGTAAGGAGAGTGCGCCGCACTCTCCTGCGAAGAAGGAGACAAATGTGCCATTGACGAAAACAGTGAGAGGGTGCTGTCGCTGCCAAGGTACAACGCATTTAGCCAAAAACTGTCCTCAACGAAGAGCGTTTGGAAGTAAGGCCGCAGAGGTGGAGGCAAGAAATGAGAGTGGTGGGGGTCGGAGACCGAATGGCGAGGCACCACTATCGTATGGACAGACGTTCATAACTAAGGTGAAGATTCTTGGTAGAGAATTTTCCGCCTTGTTGGACACGGGATCGGAGATCTCGATCTTGCCGGAAGCGATTTTGCGACAGCTGCGGAAGGAAGGTTGTCGGATCACAGAGATAGCGGTGGATTCCGCTAGGAAAATAAGAGATGCTTCAGGGGACCACATGAAATTCATGTGGTTCCCTGAAGCATCTCTTATTAGTGGAGTTTCCGATGGCTGAAGGAGATAATGAGGAGGTTTGGTACGTATGCATATGACAAGGCATAAAAGGTCCGTATTGATTGTTGGGACCAATGCGTTACCCGCGTTGGGGTACAGGTTGACTAGGAACGCGGAGAGGGAGCTTGCGGTTCAGGACGAGAACAGTCAACCGGTGGAACGGTCTCAGGTGCTGGAGGCTGACAACCGCAATAACAAGGCGGTGGTAAAGCAGAGAGCATATGTAGCCCGGGAGAAATGAAGTGGATCTCTGTGACAGGAGGGCCACAAAGGAGCGAGTGTGTGTTTGTTTCCGGATCGGAGTGGCTATACTCAGGACTGTGCGCTCGATGAGACGGGAGTAGCAGAAGCAGGTTTGGAACCACACCGCTGAGTCGTTGGTCATGAAGGCAGGACAAGAAGTGGGCACGTGGGAGACGGATGAGGCCGCGTATTCGAAGGTAGTAACGAACTAGGCAACAACGGATATGCTTGCTCTGGGGAAACCAGCTTTACCAGCTACTGAAAGAAGGCGGTTGTTAGAAGAATACCTTCGTGCAAAAAGTGAATCGGTGGCGTTAGAACCGACGCTGTGGAACGTAGTGGAAAAGTTCAACACGGTATTCGCTGTCGAAGGCCGGGAGCTAACTCCATGCACTACCAGTCTTCATGCACTACCAGCCTGGTAGTGCATGAAGTGGACACTGGAAGCACTGCATCGATCCGACAAAATACCCGTCCAGTGCCCGTCGACGCAAGGGCTGAGTTCAAGAACATGATCAAAGTGCTCCTGAACAGGGGAATTATTGAGGAATCGGAGTCCGACTGGGCGTCGCCAGTTGTATTGGTAACGGGTTGCTGAGGTTATACAGTGACTACAGAGAGCTCAATAAGCATACCAAGCAAGACGCGTACCCGCTCCCTCGGATTGAGGTCATGCTGCAGAGTCTGAAGGGGAAGAAGTACTTCAGTACTCTCGACATGGCGGCAGGATACTGGCAAATACCCCCGTCGGACGAGGCAAAAAGAAAAAACGCGTTCACAACGTCCAAGGGTTTGTTCCAATTTAGGGTGTTACCCTTTGACGGCCACCACGCCGGCCAGATTCCAGAGGCTGGTGGACGCAGTGCTAGGGCCGGTGAGAGGTAAGGAGGTGTTTGTATCTATAGATGATATTTTGGTTGCGGCGGAAACAAAAGAGAGACACCTCGAAGTGTTAGAAGTGCAAAATAAAGAGAAGGCGAACAGAGCTATGTAACCATGTGTTCATTTTTTTTTTGCGGCTGGCTGTCGCGTTAGGGGAAACGGTAGGTCGAAAGTGTTACTGCACCGCTTGGGTCGTTTGACCGTCGAAGGCGCCAAGAATCGGGCGCGAAGCAAGTGACAAGGGGATCACGGCCATCTTGGGACAGTTTGTTTTTGGGGTGTAACCGACCCTACCTAGCCGCTCTCGCATTATACTGTTGAACTCTTTTGCTACGGGGTCCACCTACAAGCGTCTACCTCATATCCCGGCGAAGTCTCGCTCCAGTCGGCTCATTGTCGCATTCGAGACTTCCTTCGAGTGCGCTTTCCTTTCTAGGAGTTCGAGTAGCGTCTGCCACAGCAAGCGGGACCAGCGCATTTCTCCGCGACGCTCAGATCTCTCCAGTTGCCACATATAAATTGCTCGTTCCGCCGGGCTGCGTCGTCCTTTCCATCTTATCTCACACTTAGCCGTTCTACTCACAGTTGTGTTTTGATAATATTTCGGTGCTGTTTGTGTTTGTTACATATTTCTTTTCCAATAAACCGTTTTAACCAAGCAGTCGGTATTGCAATCGTTGGTTCCAACTGGTTCCACGCCAGTGTCTATCTTGGGTCACCCAACCTAATACCTTAACCGTCTTGTTTTTACTGAAGTATTGGGAAGGTTTTACTAGCACTGCAGAAGGCCAACCTGAGCCTCAAAAATGTGTCTTGATGAAGGAGAAAGTGGGGTTTCTGGGCCACGAGATTTCGGCCGAAGGTGTACATGCAGACCCAGGAAAGGTTGAGAAGATAAGAAGTTATCCGAAACCGAACGGCGTTCCGGACGTAAGGACGGTCTGCAGTTCTCCGGTGCCACGCCAGGGATTCTCTTCAAGCTCCAGAAAGCGTTTGTTATTCACTGCAGCCTGCCTACCGGATCGTGGTTTGTCTTTCAAATCAAAGTCGACGTTCTTGAACTTGAGGAACCAAATTTTTGCAGTGTCGTTGGAGAGCAAAAGGGCTTATCACATCGCTTGCGTGTTGAACTAGTTTCCTGAATTCGTGAAGCCGGATCAGTGGAACTGCCATGGATTCAGGGACGATTTTTTTAGCCGTTATTCGAAGTGAAATGCTAGGAAAATTCGGGTATATGTAGACTATTGGCCAATGTTTGTCCACATAAATGGAGGGTTCCAGAGTTTTAAAAAATTTGGCAGGGTGTAGAAGTGAGCGGTAGGAAAGTTTTGCGCCGATCTAGTAGAACAGAAGAAACCAGCAGTTTTGTACCTATGACACACATCATTGAATTTCCTCATAACACAGCCCAACATAAATGTCCTACTCTATGTCAAGATTTCCAGCAGACCACTCTTTGCATACCTCTCCATTTGTACAAAAGAAAGTTCGGGAAAACGTCATCGTGAGAAGTTCTTCCAAAGTCGCTGCCGCCGCAGAAGGCGTCCTTGAGAAGGCCACGAGGAGTGGAAGAAGGCATAGATGAAAGTCCTAGTGAGAGTGACTTCCTATTTGAGTCGTCTTTCACCTCAGCCACCTTCTCACAGTCTCCATGTGGCTCGTAGCTTTCGCTGGCGTAGGCTTGTCCCCTCCCCCCTCGCTCGGCTCGGACTCCATCGCTCATGCTCACAGTGTGGGCGGGGTCGGTGGTGAGGCTCGGATCGATTCGCGCGACTCACTTGCTCGTGTGCTTATATGGCGAGAGGTGGTTGAGGGCACATGCAGCCCACCTATTCGGTTTTCACCCTACTTGCCTGCATCTGCCTCGACACCGTGAATCCGCTGCTACTGTACGGTACGTGTTACGGTATTACTGTCTGTCGAGTTTTGTCCGGAAAGACGCCGTTTTTCGTCTTCTCTCGCCTGTTTCGAACTCTGCATTGGCGGGGCAAAATGTTTTGATGCCCGGTTAGTCGCCTAAACGACTAGAGGACAGTTGAGTGATCACTGAACAAATCAGGTTCATAGGGCGGAACGCTATTTCAAGTACATCACCGTCACCGTACTCCTATGTTCTATCACTGTACTCATTCAGAGATCCCTCTGCCTCAGCGCGTCTCCCTGAGGGACTGTTTGGTTACGGTATTCAGAAAGCGCTGTATAAATTCCTCGTCTCGCTTTCACCCTGATTGCAGTTTTCGCTCCTGGTTTGTCTCGTGTTGGCTGGCATTAATGACGTCAGATGACGGACATCTTGCCCGCCTTACCATCTGGAATCAGCAGAGGAGTTGTTTTTTATTATTTTGCTTGGTCACCATTTTGACAAGCGACTGACTGCATTTATTGTAAACTCAAAAAACTGTAGTGGATCAAAGTGTATTCAAACTCCAGTTGTTTGATTCTTCGGTACATTTCTAAAATGAGTGGAGCACAGTCGAAAAATTCGAAAGGAATTTGCACAGCTCACACTCATTCTTGTTTTCACTTCCCACCTTTTTGAAAGATTCTAATTGGTCTTAGCCATGATCTCGAGGCTGACTGCTTGCATGGGCTACTTTGTACTTTTCTATCTGCCATTCCTCATCTCACCCTTCAATAGCGCGTTTTCTTGCGCTTATCAGAAATAGGGCTGGAAGCTATCGGTTTAGGATCTCCATTAAAAAACCGCACTGTCTGAGCTCCTGACATCTCTGGTTCTTGACCACGTACAACGACAGCATGAATCTTCGCGATAAAATCTGACGAAAACAAATCTGAGCTGGAACGAGGTGGTGGCGTGCCAGAGCCGCATTTGCGCCATCGTAGTCCACGACGCGTCGACGACTTTATGACTCGCAATTAGTTGCAGTCCCTTGTGCACCTAATCAGCGAGAGTTGTTCGTCATTCGAGTAGACGTGCTGAGGATCTGTCCACTATTGCTCCGTCGATCAAGGGCACAGAAGACACTACGGTATTACTCTAACTCTGGCTTGTGTTGTGTACCTAGGTAAGGGCTGTTGCTCGTCCTTACGTATGAAGGCCTTGTAGTCAACTTTTTATAAGAACCTTGCTTCCACGGAGGATAAAAGGATAAAGGACGACGTCACTCAATCCCTTTTGGGATGCGCCACACATTCTACTTCTACGGTATGTTGTGCGGACGGTTTGCATGCGTTTTCGGCCATACAATGACTTGCGGTGGCCACACGATGAACAAGTCAGCGCTTTACCATTCCCAGACAAATCTGGTAGCAATTCATCGACTCCAGAGAGATAGAAAACTTGGCTACCCTTGGCGGGAAATCCGAACTAGGAACTTGGTATCAGGTGCACGCGACAGTCGGTACCTCCTCTACGACTGCGCTTCAACGCTCGTTTGATCCAACAAATAATAATAATACTTTTTAATGGTTCCCGATTCCACGGTGAAGTCGTTCTACTTACATCGGATCTATTCCTGAGACTCATTCGTCTTTCGAGCATGTACATAGTTAAGCAGTCATTTGCTGTAATCACACTTCTGCAGAGAGAAAATGAAAATCTCGATAATTTCGCTGTAAATGAGAAAAGCAAAAGACGGAAATATGGACGGATCACTGCTTTTTGGGATGCGCCACGCATCTTTCTTCTACGGGATATCGTGAGGACAATTTGAATGTATATTTAGCCTATACAGTGATATACGGTGTTCACTCTGAGTAGCTCCTAGACAAGTCAGCGACTAATCCTTCACAGACAGGTCTGGTAGCAATTCAGTCAGCGACCCCGGATGGATGGAAGGCTTCGTTGACCTGGGCGGAGAGGCCAAACCAAGAACTTGGAATCGGCTTCACTCACGCGTGAGCCGGCACCTCCTCCAACTGCGCTACCGTAAGGTGGTGGACCATAAGTGCAAGAATAATGCTGCTTTATAACGACCCATTTTAGTGGTCTACGACGACACTGAAACTGGACTCTGTGTAATGGTATCACGAAACCCCGTTGTACCAGTAAGGAACCCACCGCAAGGATCGGAAAAAATAGCTCAGAATGCGCGTAGTCCTTTTCTTCTTGCACATTCTCTTCCTCTTTTCCCCTTAAGTCTCTTTGTCATCGTCGATTCCAAAGGACCACATCGTCAGAACTACACCAGCAGGTTCTATCGAAACCCATCAAAAAGCATTTTGACACTCAAAGTTTTTTGGACCACTTTTCACGAAGTACCACAGCTTAAATTCGTTACAGGTTCCCATACCCTTATTATTAGGTATAATAGTACCTGAAGATGCCACTTGACGTCTTATTTCTTTGACCATGAGTTGAGACGCTGAAAAATTTGCTTGGGCTCTTTGAATCCGCTGGTGGTTGCAAGTCATCAGTGAGGTCAACTGTGCTTTAAAACTCTCCAACTGACAGCAGGCGCATCGCCCTGTCGCACAATTGAGGGGCTCTTCCAATTGCTTTTTTCTAGGGTTCGCCCCCGTTCTCCTATAAACATTTCATGGGAGACCACTCCAAATCGACATCCTGACTCGCAAATGGTGCTCATCTGGTCTTTTTTGCGTCCATATGTGGCGACGAGTTCACGTTTACTGTAACATGACACGTCCAGAGATGAAAACGATAGCACCGCGGCTGACTTCTGCACTGCTGTGAAATCTAGCACCTAAGCACGTCTCCAGAAGAAAAGTTCTGGGAGACGAGGTAAGGGGGACGGCGGATTGCGTCCTACTTTGACTCGATGGATGAGACTTAGCCTCGAGATTCTGGATTACACCAGCCCAGTCGCAATCATAATCATAACTCGCTGTCTAGGTGTTCAGTTGATCAAAATTGCTTAGAAGCAGTTGTCGTATCTATCCTGGTCGGATGGGGCATGCGGTGTTTGGCCCTCTTCGCTTCTACCATCGAATTTGTCCCTGAGCTTCAACTACATGCTGCCAGATGATACGATGGTGATTATGCGGACTCAGGGATTGGGTTGTCGTATCGTGAAATGCTCGACTTACCTGTCACCTTAGCGCTGCCCCTCCCGACCAGGAGATAGGACCCGTTTTTTTACTTCTGGAATCTATGCGACGTGGCTGCACATATCTCCTGTGCATGTAGATGACCATTCTGGGGGTGAAATAGTTAAATTTCTAAAGATAAATTTCTAACATAGGATTTTAATTTTTTTGTTTGGAATTATTTTTTGCAACCCCACCACTCCTAACCAACCAACAACGCGGACCTCATTCTTTTCGTTCTCCTTACTATCGATTCCTGCGCTTCATTTTCTGTGTTCCGTCGCCACCCCATTCTAACGATCAACTTCGGCGAAATCATTCTTTCTTAACGACATTCTTCTACCCTTTCTTTGCACCCTTCTTGTCGCTTTCTGGTAGTTTCAGACCCTAAGCCAAACTCTAGTGAGTGGTCCTCTTCTGGACACTGTTCCCATACCACCTCATGCTTCGCTGCATTAGTTTCAACTGGATTGAGGCTGTATTCTTCCATGTCCTGACATTGTTATTCCTTCTTATCTACAGCTGTCTGACATCATAAGTCTTTTGAAACTGGCTATATCAAACTCGGAATCAATATGGATCAGCTAAAGCCATGTCATGTATACTCTGTATACGAGTTCCGTACGACACCGACGCCGGCTAAGTTCTTCTTACATCCCAAGAACTATGAACCACGAAAGAATCCGAAACAGAGCTGTGCCTCAAAAATCTACCTGCTTATAAGCTACTTATTATTGATCTCAAAGAGGCATCCATATTGGTTCATAGGGATCTCTGGACTCTGGGCGGTGCACATTAAGGGGAACAGAAGCATTTTCTCGTCATTTCCACGCTTCGTTCCGTCCTGAAGTAACTCATACCATTTTATTCCCACAAAAGGAGTTCAGGCGTTTTCTTGAACACGTTCAACTCAATTTTCCATCGATTCATGGAGCTGGCTGGAACCGAAATAAGCGTGGCATCCATTCGCTGTAATGACATGAGTGTCCACAATTCAACAGCGCATCTAATGATGAAAAATCGAATTCAAAATCTCCAAGTCAGCAAGTTAGAAATTCGAGGTTTTTTGTCCGAGAGTTTTTCCGATGTGAGCGAAAATGATAAGTTTGAAGGCAACCGCATTTTTCCACCGTTAGAAGAATGTCCCGCTTTTTGAAGTCATCAAATATGTTCCTCTTGTATTGAACATGTGATGCGGTAGTAGGTTAAGCGGTCAAGAGTTGCGTTTAGACAATGCGTCTGTTGAAGGCAGGGTTTTCATCCGTCCTCTCATCGTCAGGCACGGGAAAGAGAAACTCTAATAAGAGGCAATCACTGGGCGCGTGTTAGCGCAGTCAGGGGAGGCGACTGTCGCGTCCACCCGATTCCAGGGTCTTGGTTCGGATGCCCGTCCAGGCCAGCCAAGCCTTCCATCCGCTCGCGGTTGGTGAATGGGTAGTAGACCTGTCTGGAATGGGCGAAACATCGATTGCCATTGTATAGGACTAATGCGCATTCAAATTGCCTCCACAATATTCCTAAAAGTAGAATGCGTGGCGAATCCTTGACTAACGCCTAAATTTATTCTTATTTCTTAAACATTGGAAGCCCTGTTCCGAAACCGTTCCCTGTTTTTACTATTTCGGAGGCAGTTGTCGCTGCACATTCCGAAAGGAAGTAAATCCCCTTCCCTCGTCTGTTTTCTTTAATATTAGAATGGAGTCGCCACGGAGTACAACGACCAATTCCTGCTAATCCAATTCCATGGCCTCTAGGGAAGGGCATTTACGCCTAAAAAGCTGCGGAGCGCTCTCCCGAGAGCCGGTTGATTGGATCATCTCATCGACTCCGGACGCCCTTAACGCACCCGAATATGTCGTCGTAGTCAAATTACGAGGTGTGTTCTCATTCCGAAGGATTTGGCCGTATCTGTTTTCACGGAGGGACGGCGGTGGAAAGCTTAAAGTGCATGGCTTCTCGGCTCCTATTTGTAAGTAGCGCTTCCTTCCCCACCTCCTCCTATCGGCTCTGTTCGGGGATTCCTCGTGATGGCGAGAGAACGTCTTCTTCGTGGCCTGTGTGGGTGTACGTATTTGTCTTCGTTTGTTCCTCGAGCGGCGAGGTGTTTCTATGGTGACGTTGGTTGAGCGGAAAAAAATTTTGCCGTAGAGGGTGAAGTCGACGAAAAACAAAACTCCGCACTGGACAACAGCAGCCGTGGGGATGTACCACATCAGTTGGGCAAGCGAATGTGCTTTGGCTTTGCCGCCCTCATCCATTCGAATGAGACGTTTTCGCAGCCTGCGCCGGCCATTTGGAATAATTTCAATTGCAGAGCTTCCACGAGGGGAGCTTCCAATGAGAACGTTCTGGGATACTGTAGAGACCGATCTTCGAGTGAAAACCACAGCTACCGGTTCGCCTCGCTGAGCCTGAGATGAGGTAATGACCATGTGAGGCGGCAGGGTGCGTGGTCGAGAAGGCGAAATCGTATAGCTGCTGATAAAGCCGGCCGCGAGCCGCTGTTTTTCTGGCCGCCTCGGCATGCCTGCCTGTCGCTTTTGGAATTAGCAATGCAGCGAGTCGAGTGGACGTCGTAGTAGTGGTACTAGTAATGCGAGCCATATGCGGGAGGTTCGACGGAATCTTTCAGGATTTTCAATGGGGAATCCGCCTTCCTTATTATGTCCACACTCACTGTTTAGGGCACGGCTTTTGGTGCTTCCGATGTTTCCACGACATCATTGTGGCTGGAGGATTGCCGAAACCGTCAAGGACGGTAAAGGTGAATACCGAACTCGCTGGTCGTATATCGGCCGCTAAGGTACCTAGGGTAGTTGGAGCATAGTTGCATCGGACATCTCACACAGCAAGCTAAGATCGTCCGAAGAACTTCATAAAAGAGGAGAAACCAAGAAGAAAAAGAAGGGAAAAGTAGTTCATGCTTTGGGGTGGAAAGAGTACAGCGGGAGAGCAGTGCCTGATCTCATCAAGCGGAGCAGGATCATCCATGGATACTCAAAGTTCTAGAAGCCTCACTCCTCACGACGAATCTAGGAACCACCGGTGGCCAGTTTTACAACGAGGTCCACCCTATCGCCTTCATCCGGAAGTACTACCTGGCCGACGTTGTAGCCATCAAGTTTGGACCAAGATTCTTGTATACGAGTCCAAAGAGAAATGCCGAGGATTGAAAAAGAGGATTCCTAGAACGACCATCAGCTGAGGTGTGTTGCTGCTTGCTTTTCTGGGGTTTGGAAAAGTGCCTTGATGTGTGACATTGAAGCCGACTAAGGGTTTGAATAACATCGGTCACCTTCGACTTCCAGCCTCTGTGTAAAATCTGCCGTTGTGGTAGGTTTGGTAGCCAAAAGTACCCATGGTGCCCGAGTTTCATAAAGCAGACGTTCAAGAAACTTCCAAGAAAAATGCCTGAAGGCTTTGGAAAAGCTCTTGGCGTAGCATTCCTTAGTTTGATTCGACACGAGGTTACTGACTGAGCACGATTTATGAGAAGATGCACTCCGAGCTGGACTACTTGTTGTTCGTTGATGCGAAGGTGGCCCAACAACTTCGGCTAAAAGCCGGAAGTTGTGTTCAGACTGAAAGCTTCGCATGTGGTTTCTTCAGCCGAAAACTGGAGAGCATGACTTGAAAATTAATCTACAGAGCGGTGCGTTGCACTAGTGATGAGTTCTCCTTTGAAATTCGGCGCCGAATGTATCCCGTTGAAATATTCAGTGGTCGCTAGTCGGCGGAAGCTATTCAGCAGCGTATTCTCTTGTGCTTCGGACTCCATAAGTCCTCGCAGAATTCAATCCAGTAAGGCAGCAACAACTACCCCAGCTGTTGTTTTTCAATTGTCTACTGATCTGGTGACCGCTCCATGGATGCCTGAAATCCCTGGAATGGAATTAGGATGTTCTAGCTTTCGAAGATAATGAAGGCTTCTGCTGAAGCAGATTTCGCAAGGAACAAACGCGCGGACGATGTTTTTTCCTCTGCAATTCAACAGCCATCCATGCGTGCGCAGCTGAAGATGCGCAGCTCGGATGTCTGCCGTAAACGACCACATCGTCTCCAGTTTCAGAGCTCTTAGATTCGCTCCCACAGAATCCAGTGTGTTCAGTGCCTAGGGGCGCTGTGTCTGGCCCCTCTAGGCGCTGAACACACAGGAATCAGACGTCTCATCAGCATCATTTCGAAGCCGCTCATCTGCGCCTCCCGCCCTCTCCTGTCGCTGCTCACGTGCGTGACAGCGCTGAAGTTGCCCTAATTCATCAGAATTCCCATCGACCATACATCTTCAGCGAGTGGCCGAGAGCAGCTATCTTCAGAAGAACTGCACGCACGACTTCTGCATGACGATAACATCACACGTAATTACGTGGCAGAGCTGTATAAACCTCTTCATCACAGTAATTAAGAGAACCAGTCAGATTAATTGGGTGCGTACTCTGAGCGCATCGCTAATAGAATGATTACCAGGTGCAATATTTCGTCTGCAAAGCACGACGTCAATTATAATAAAAATGAATAAAGAAACGAAGAAAAAAGAAAACACAATGGCAATGGATAAAGGACGGTGTTATTCATTACCTAATGGACGCGCCACGCATCCTATTATTACGAAGACTCGAGGAGGTAATTTAAATGCGCATTTGACCCATTCAACGACTTGTGGTGACCAGCCGACGGACAAGTCAATGTTTTACTCTCCGCCATGCGCCCGATAAAATATATCTCGAATGAAAAAGGTTCGACCTCACCTATTAGCTTGAAGAATATACGGGATAGTCGTTGATGGTCGGAGCCTATAATCGAACCGAATCACCCGAGTACTGCTACCGGATATTCGTATCACCGGTGAAATTCCCATGTTCCTCGTTTTCAGTCGATTTACACTAGTAGGCTCCAACCAAGTTTGCAAGCATTCCTGGTGTGGCAGAATAGCCCACTAGACTCCTTTTGCTTGGAAGGCATGCATGCTGTTATCTCTCGTTTATATTTTTGCTAAGTAAGTCCTACTTATGCGGCCTGAGGAGGGTTTCATCAGACTCGGAGTAAAGGTACAGAAATGTTGGATATAATCGAACCGAATCACCCGAGTACCCACGAGGATCTTTGAGGATCCTTATGCTGAATGGATGGGTAAGGTGCTTGTTGAATCCCACATCGTTCAGCCGGCATGCATTCAGGTTTAATCTTTGAGGGATATGGACCCCGAGTGCTTCAAGTCCTGGTTTTGATTATCTGAAGGCCTTCTTCACGCCGACATAAGCTCCGTATCACTGAGAAGAGGTTATGTTAGTGCAGGGAGAATGGCGTCAAATAGCAGCGCACTGAGCCGAAACTTGTTCGCCTTTGTCATCTCTTTGTCACAGTTGAAGGGATACCCTTAATGGAAGCTGAAGAACTGAGGCATGCAGAAAAACCCTATTCAAAAGCCTCGATCTTTGTTCTTCTCGGGCGATTTTCATTCACTTTAGACAGAGAAAACCTTGGAATCGGTTGCGAACCCTGCCATAGGATAATGACGTTGTCCTATATATCTACGTGCAGGGTTGCTTCTGAATTTATGAACGATGTGATGAACGGGTGCGCGTTCGAAATTCAGCCATCATCAGCTATTCATGCGCTTTTACCCCTGAAGCTGATCTCAGTGGAAGGTGTAGGGCTTTTGAAGAGTTGGAAAGCACAGAAAGCTAATGAAGCTCGTTAGTTCGTGCTTTTCTAAGGCATAGATTATGCACTCTCAGTTCTAATCTCCGTCCTTTGAACAGATTGTTGAAGCTAGCAGTCACTGAAAGGTCTATGACGCGATTATTAGCAAAAACTCAATTACTAGACTTTCGTCCAAAGAATGCCGCTTGGAGAAAAACAGCGATTATGAATGGTAAAGTATCGTGGACAATTTGTCCCCTAGCCCCAGCGACATTTCGCGGAAAGTTTGCCAGCAGAAGATCAGGTCCTGACTTTTAAGATCAGCTGAGGAGCTCGCTGATTCGGTTAGGAAGATCTAAAAAAGAAAAGAAGAGTGATCTAAAAATGCAAAGTATGATGGATGATACGCGACCATGTAGGGATAGGAAAAATGAATCGACTGTGTCTTTTCCATATACACCAAATCGCGGGTCTTGAGAATATGCTGCTCGGGTTTGAGTCAATATTTAAAGCCAGAAAAGGAACCGAACCGCTACCACTCGCTTAGCTTAAGAAGAGGTTACCAGCAATGCTCTCCTGAATTTCAAATAGCAATAAGTCGCTTATCAGAATTATAAAGCTATAGAATATCGATGAAGTGGAACAGAAATGGTGGCGATCCTTGCACATGAGACATTGTCATTGTTTTCAGCAATTTGCCAAGCTTCTACGAATCCTTCTAGGAACTCGTAGCTCCAGGATACCTCTAGAAATTGTGGCCGCATTTGATTTCGCTGTTGAAAGCGCTGCTTTGCTGACTGATGGAGGAGTATTACATTTTAGTCAGCATCGTTTTCCTGAGGATCGGCAGTGATTGTTGAAGCCAAAAGCCTCAAGCCAAAAGCCTTGGAAGCATGTTTTGTCGCAATCAGCGTAATCAGTCGGCT
Organism: Heligmosomoides polygyrus bakeri; assembly: GCA_947359475.1. Taxonomy (NCBI): domain Eukaryota; kingdom Metazoa; phylum Nematoda; class Chromadorea; order Rhabditida; family Heligmosomidae; genus Heligmosomoides; species Heligmosomoides polygyrus. The sequence goes on from OX375867.1 coordinate 26,745,692, forward strand.
TTGCAGAAAGTGCGGGTTGGAGTCCTGGCTGGTGCTCGAGTTTTGATCGCAAGAACCCTTACAACAGCTGATAAGCCCAAAAACATCCGCCTGAGGTTGAAGTGAGATGAATGGATAACCTTACAGAATGATTCTATGGCCTACTCGACCCTACAAGATAGGTCCATACCATCTGTATGCTGTCCCATAGCTTTAAGATGAATTAGTGCTGCCTTTAAGGCCTCTGATCACCTCATTCCACAGGGTAATATTCACGCGCCCTCCTGAATTTCCCATTTTAATAGAGTGCCTCTTTGCCACAACTAAGGATCTCTATTCAACCCCGTTAAGGAACTTAGGGATCATTACTGGCCATGCAGGCTACTCCGGGCGCGAGACCCGATGGCCACTTGCCGAGGGTTCTATGAAGTCGGCTCCGTCCAGATGGCGCTTTCAGTTTATCCTTGTGGATAACAAAGTGTTCCACTCCTTTTTCCTAAGATACGTCACCCCTGAGATGTCGAACTCCTCCCCGTCTGACATCTCTGATGGCGTCTCTTGGGAAAGTGTTTCCGTCACAATTATACCTTCTGTGGAAGTCAGACATCGGCGAGTGACGCTCTAAGCTGACGTCAATCGCCGTCATCTGGAAGAGTTACCAGCTACCGTTTCCGGATCCCAGGCTGCTCAGTGCCAATTCCCCTTTTTCCCGAAATGGCCTTATGAATGGAGCACGAAAGGGCATCTGTTGCCAAGCAGGCCAGCCAATGGAGCCATAAGTCACGGGCGTCGTCTTTCATCGCTCCGTTCATTCGCGTTAGCAATAACGCTGAAGCCCTAATGGCTTCATTGGATTAACCGAATCAGCTGAGCGACGACGTGCGCTGACGCGAAGTGCCGAGTAATCAGCTTTTCTAGGCATTACACGCACTTCTGCGTGAAAATGAGCGGATTCGAGCTTTTTCGCGTCGTCGGCCGGCTCTGGTTATTTACCGCGATTATGCAGCACTAAATTTAGAGACGTCGTCGCAGGCGCCCACGTCACTTGACGTCATCCTCGTGCCTCGCCCCGGCCGAGGGCTCCGGGGGCGGTGCGGGCAAGGACAGCGTGAAGTAGCTGTTTTCCCAGAAGGGGCACTTGCCTATGAGAAGGGCGGGAGACGAATGGTGAAGGCGTCCAACATACGAGGAATGAGTGATTATACCGCAAGCTCTGCATTATGGACCGCTTGGAGGGCATGCAGACACTGGATTCGACGCCGAATCGGATAACTTGAACTTCGTCACTGTTTTCAAACCCGGTTAAAAGGATTGCGCGAGTAATGATACTTTTGGAAGGCCCCGTATCCTGAGGTGATTTAAATGAAAGCGGCCTTAACAGAAAGGACTTTCAGATGATCCAAACCATTGATTTGTCTTCGGATCCCACATCGCATCTCCTAATCAGATAGGAAATCAGATTCCTAACTCAAATCTGTTATCTGAATTATCCGAAAATCCGATCTGATGGAAATTACCCCTTCTACGTAAGGTCCGGGGTTTTCGAAAATGCTATTTTTTGCACAATCCTCTCAATCAGTGTTAAAAATGATGCATTCGATTTATCCAAATCGGCATCGGATCCAATGTCCAGAAGGCACACAGATTTTATTCCAGTGGTAACCGAGCTCTGCTTTGCAGAAATAGACGGAAGAAAATAACGAGGTCGCATGGACTCTGAACAGAAGCGACATTTGGCGTCTTCGATCTCTCACCGGAAAAGGCCTATTATATTTTTCTATACAATCACGCCAATATTGGATTCGAAGAACAATTCCGTCCGCCAAGAGCTCGGGGAAGAATCTGGGTAACTATAACCATGACTGTACATATTTCAAGTTATAGGACTTGGACTGAGGGCTTGCTCTATTCCTGGTCATTTCTATCGCCTTGCTTTAGATGCTACACATCGCGAACTGCTTAGAAATCCACATAAGGCATTTTCAGTGGTCTTCAAGCGGTTGCAGCTAAGCTGTCAGTTTGGTTGCTTTGGTTGCAAGGCTGTATAAACGATGTTTTGTTGCGATTAAAACTCTAGCGCTAGGCGGGACTCGAACACGCACCCCCTCGCTAGCCATCAAGATGCTCTACGCCATTACGCTCGAGCCTCGCCTGGCGCTAAAGTTTCGATCGAAACAAGATGTTGTTGCTTCTGAATCATTTCATTCCTTTGGAAGGACATGTAGGGAAGGAACCCAATAAAAATCATTGTTGAGGGCTGTGCGAGTTTGACAGGACTTGCCATGGGGCTGCCCAGAGTTTTCGTTTGTTCGTCGTCTTCAAAGTTCTGTAAGCTTGCACAGGAAACGCATTGAAAATAATTAGAGGATGAAAATTTAATAGACTGCGTTAAAAAATCCTTTCTGGAGTACTCCACGCATTCTACTTTTCCTACATGTCGTGGTGGACGCAATTTGAATGCGTAGTTGGCCCGTAGAATCGATTACGGTGGCAAACCGCTAGACATGCCTGAGTTTTATCCTTCACGGACAAGTCTGATACCAATTCACCAACCCGGAGAGACGGAGCCTTTGGTTGGCCCGTGTGTGATCCGAACCAAGAAGCTGGAATCGAGTGCACGTGACAGCTTGCGCCTCCACCGACTGCGCTTCCGCATGCTTTTCCCCTCGTGGGATAGCGCTGTTAAACGGCTACTTTGAATTTTTTACTGAAATATGTTTGATTGTAGTGGAGAGTATTCGTGGGCGATTTTCATATATATATATATATATATATATATGGTAGTATAACCTGCAGTCTAGCAGAAAAAGCTCGGAATGCGATGTGGTCGAAATGCCAAGTTTCCTGGAACGAAGGGAAACGCACGTGTTGATAATAAAAACACGTGCCGAGGTCGGTGCTTGAAGGGTCCAAATTGTAGTGATAAAGGCAACGTGGTCGGCGTTGCGCAGTCGCTTTATGGAATGCGCCACGAATTCTAGTTCCACGGATCATCCTAGCTAATCTGGGAGCGTATTTGGCCTATTCAATAAGTGAATAGGCGCAGAAGAACTCACGATCAGTGTTGAAAGCTTGGTAGCGTTTCACCGACCTTGGAGGGTTGGAAAGCTTTCTTGGTTTGAATGACGGGAATTATAATAGTTCCAAACTGTGATCCTTACACTTTAGAGGTGTTTGAAACGACTTGGGGAATTGTTACGCCTTTTATCCAAATTGAATCCTGTGCACATTTCCTTCACTCGAAAGAGTGAAGCTTCGGCAGAAGACGTTGCTTCACGCAGCCGCAACTGTTTGTCGGTTTCCCCGTCCGCATCAGAGGACGGATGCACTTCGCCGGATCTAAAAAACGGCTCTTTGAACGGACGTGGACACCACACTCTGCGCGGCCGCGATGACATCACTTCGCTCTGGGTTGCTGGTGCCCTGCGCTTGTGCTGCTGCCTGTTATCGTCGATGAGATTAGCGCTGCTGGAGAGATGATGTCACTGGCACTCAGCTGGAAGGCCTTCTCTCCGGCTATTTGTGTCGTGTTTATCCTAAGAGTGAGGAGACAGCCGAGTCGACTGCTAACGGCGGAGAGCTTCCTGAAAAGTGCACGTTGAGAAATGTAACGAAGAACAAAGGTAGAGGGCAGAGGCCGCCGCGATTTACGACTTCAGCCTTTGCTGGATATCGTGGAGGCATGTTGATATCGGATTTGGCGCGAACACTTAAGCCGGCCGACCAGTGGATACGTGTTTTCTCGCTCCAGGCAAGCCTGCAGCATTTACCCTTTCCCTGAGGAATGGAGTGCTTGGTTAACCTGTGCACGTGCTGAACCTAAGACCGGCTGTGCGTACACGCGGAAACCAGTGCCTTCTGTTATTCCGCCAAACGCTATAATAAATAGAACAAAATAATAGAGAACAAACCAAAACAGAAATGTCAGTTCCCTGAGCCTCATTGGTGATTAGGTTTTCCGCTGTGGCATATGATAGCGCTGTCGGAGGAGACACCCGTTCGATAACTCGGATGCAAGATAGATACGGATTCTTGGTGAAGACTTCGCGCCCAGGTTCACAAAGCTCTCCTTCATTCATTGATCGGTGAGTTGGTGGTATACTTCTTTGTGAAGGATAATGCACTGACCTGCTCATCGGCAGGCCAATTGTATAAAGAAACACGCATTCAAATGGGCTCTGCGATATTCCGTAAGAGTGGGGTGCGTGGGGCATTCGCCAAAGGGAATCGGTGAGGTTAGATGAGGGTCAATGGCGTGTTGTGCTGCTGACGATTTAGCAGTAGCAATTTTCTACAGACCTAAGGAATTTTATAGTTTGAAACGTCGTCAACAAACACTGACTTCGAGCTTCGCGCAAGGACAATGGAACTGCATAAAAACAAAACATTTCCTTGAAATGAGGAAAAATTAAGGGATAAACCGGCAAATGTCGGAGTCCTTTAATACGTTTGCGGGGTACGCCATGTATTCATGTACTTCATGGAGGCTACTTGAATGCGTATTTGTCCATTACAATAACATGCGTTGACCAGGGACAACTTAGGGTTTCACCCTTGCCAGACAAGTCTGACACCAACTCACCGACACTGAAGAGATGAAAAGATTGGCTGGCCTGGGCTGGACCCAAACCAACAGCTTTGGTTGGGGCACCCGAGACCACAAACCTCCATTGCACTACCACACTGGCAAAAGGAAGAGTTACTTCCACCTTCTAATTCAATGCAACTTCGTAGGCCTCTAATTGTGAAAGTTCTTCCTTTGGCATTTGGAACTACGCTCCTGGCGCAATTCCAAATAGAGAGGAACACTCCGTTACTCTCCCAGAAGCTTATTTGTACAGTCAGTCGCTTGTGTGATTCACAGTTGCACTAGTTGTATGGAGTTGGGAGTTGAATAATTTTGAAAAACGATCTTCTGGAACGACCCCGAATCCTCCGGTCTCTCCCAAAGGGTCGTTTTTGGCTTTTTTGGCATTTGGTAGGATACTGCCGGTGTTGTCTGCACGATGATCCAGTAAGCAAGCTGGCGAAAGAATCCGAGAAGAATCTATGGAATTCCGTTGCAGTTTTTTTTTGCACTGGCAGTTAAAGAATGTCTTCCATCCGAACCGCAACTCCATGCTGTGCTACACTTCAAAACATAAAGTATAAAGCGTTACTGAAGCCATCTTAGGATGCGTCGCGTTATTTTGTTTTTTCAAATCGTTATTTTTCATATTTCTTATATATGGCAAATCTCATTATGTTGTACAAGTGGGTGTCAGAAATGTTTTCCGACTGTTCGTGGAATCTAACCGCCAAACTGATAACAAATGCAAATTTATGACAGATGCGTTTCTTCAGCAAGGATATGCCAAGTGCAGGTTTCACCTCAGCAATTACAGGTTTCACCTAAGGTATAAATCTCCAAAATGAACAAAGCTATGGTCATTTCATGTCAAAATGGAAGCGGTAGAAACTTTCGGTTTGACCTAACAGTAGTCAACTAGAGGTTCTGTGGAAAGATACACTACACTATGCAAGTACCATATGTTTGTCGGTAAGAACTGGCGGAGTAGATAGTTCTTAAGCTCTATCTAAACAATTTGAAAAATTTTCCATATATTTGTTTCTTCTTAAAAGGAATAAGTAGGTGCTATGCTACACCTCAAAAAAGGTTTATGAATTAATCTACGACAGTGGAAGTTTTCTGAGTGGCCTTAATCGTCAACTATTAAACTACTATATTTGAACGAGTTTAAGAGCGAAATCCTGAAATGGCGTTAGGAAGCAGACTATTATTCTCGACGAATTTATTCTCGCTATTCAAGGCGTCCTTCCCATGTGACGCCTTTTGTTTTCGCGCACTGAACATTTAATACTTTGTTATTCAGAAATTATATGTAGCACCACGTCTAGCGGTGCTCAGTTCTGTGTTCCCAGCCGACGGGCGCCTCAATTACCCCGGAGGAAGGACAGGCTGGCCGCTGACATTACCTCGCTTATAAACACTTGTCATATTTGGAGACACCGTCGAACGGCCGCCGATTGCTGCTGCAGCCGAAGGGGCTGAAAAAACGAACGGCACCAGTAGGAGGGCTAATGGGCTCGGTACACGGTGAGATACATATGAACACCACTGTGACGAGGAAGTGCGCAGCAGCAGCTATTGGATCCTTCATAGTCAAGAAATTCTGAATTACTCGAGGACAATCTCATTTTCATTTCCAATGCGTTTCGACAAACTCAACTGGCCCAATAATTCCGAATATAAGACTTCCACACATCAAAATCCTGATGAAGCGTATTAATTCGAGCGTAAACGTAAGTAGGACACCAGGAAGAACCGCGAGCGGTCTCCTAGCTTTAACTCCAGAACCATCATTGACCAATATTTTGAGCCACTTTAGCTAACAAAACTTTTTGGCAGACGCTGTGTTGTGCGAGTTTCACCTCAGTGTTCTTGCTCTAAAACGCTTGATTTGCACAGAGATTTATAATAGTATCTTACGGTTAGAGCGCATATGGCGCAGTCGGCAAGAGGTGTCGCTTATCGTTTGCACTCAATCTGCTTCCGGCAGGTGCCCATATCTCAACTAACTATCCGAGACAAGGGCACTGGTAATGGGCAAGTCAAAAAGAGAAAAACGCGGACTTTTTATTTACTCGCCACTTCTCGTTTCGAAAAAAGATAGTAGAGTCTCCTACGACTTTCATGGGATCAGCAGGAGTGGTGCCTACGAAAAAACTGCGCTGTCCTCTAATCCTGCCCTTTTTCTCTAATTTCTTTGTACAGAATTTTTTGCACTGACAAACTATCGTGTGCAGGGTGAGGGAAGAATTAGCGCCGTACAGAAGCAGCTGCTTGTCAGTGGGCTCAATCTGAACTAAACGGATGATTCTCAGCATGGAAGGGTCTCTAGTTTAGTTCAGGATGGCCGGGTGGAATGGACACGGTACTAAATATGTTATACGTGAGCGTTTCAGACTCTAAATGCAAAAGTATTGAGTAGCCGCTATAGTTGTGCTTTTGAGAAATTTTATTGATCGAATTAATGAACGGTGTAAATTCGATGTCGAAATTTTTTGAGCGAAGGAACAAACGAATTCGCTTGTCCATTTTTCGAGTTTATTCCAATTTTCGAATAGTCGAACAATTTGTGCTAATCAGATTCTTTGCCAAAGATTTGAAGTTCATTCGATATTCGGATAAGATTATTCGATTTTCGAATGATATTTGAATATGGTTCCCTTTCGACGTTCGAGTTCGAATGAATATCCGAAAATCTAGAGATGTCGAATATTCGACTATTCGAATAATTATTCGAACATATTCCTTCGAGCACAACTATAGTAACTGCCGCCTGGACCGTGCCAAACATCAGGGGATCATGATTGCGATTGGAGCGCACGCCGTCTCTAGTGGAGTGAGTTACTCCTGCCAGAGGCCTTCTGAAAAACTGATTCCTTCTTAAAATTCCGATCCAGTAGTGTTCTGTGATTGTTCCACCTGCTTAGCCTATGTTTTCATAGTTAAACACACAAGCATGAAACTTCCTCCTAATGTTGCGTTCACGTTAAAGGCCAAATTCTCTCCATCATCTTAACAATCATATGAAAGAAGTTTACGAATGCCGGAAAGAAAACACAGAACGGATGAAGAAGAGTATCAAATCCGTGAACTGTTCTAAGACTGTTGTTTCTCCATGCGAAATTGAAGTCAGGTGGCTAAGATGCTCAATTCTATACAATGGCAGCCCTTGTAAATATCAGCGATGTACTTCCAATAACGAGCTCTATATGGAACCGTGAACTACTAAACTGGAACTATTAAACTACTTCAGCGTAATGTTTGTAAGTATTGTACCACCCGACGTTTTTAGGTGCAATCCTTTATTCAGCAGGGCCGGACGTTTCGACGTTCCATCGTCTTCAGAGACGAATATGCCCCTTCCAGTCTTCAAGCACAGTGCGATCATCATGTTGCGTTAATGGTGGACCTAGGCCTCTGAAGACGCCGAAACGTCGAAACGCGACCTGCTGAATAAAGGATTCCACTTTGAAAAAACCTCGTGTTGCACAATACTGTACTAACGTCAACAACTAGCAATGTCGAGATTTCAATAAGAGAGAAGTTGGGAGCTCCCTCAGCTTAGTTCAAGCAGAAATACTGCTACACTAAGAACGTCACGCCTCCTACGCAACGCTCCGAATTGTGATCATTCGCTCTTCCTCCAAAGTTTAGCAAGGTCGGGTGTGGTCTTCAGACTCCAATGTTCTGAGTTCTTTTTATTGATATCCGATGTTCCCTAAGATGTGTTTACCAGCAGTTAGAGCCGGTCTGCCTATCGGTCTGCCAGTTTAGCATGGGGATCACAGGAGTAGGTCAGGTGCTCCGCTACTTTTGCATTTTTTCCCATTCTCATCCCAGACGAGCTGTTCTGGCTAGGAACGACAACATCAAGTGATATTGATTGATATTGATTGATATTGATATTCTCGACTCTTCGCCAGGTAGTACAGGAAGATAGTTCATCCTTGTGCAGTGGACGCATCAATGTTTTGCATTTTCTATGGAGCACTCCATCTGCCAGCTCGCATAATTCCTATCTCGAAAGCTTACCTCTGAGCAGCGGTCATTAATGCCGGCGGCCTGGATGTGAAATCATTCGGTCATTATATGAACAGAGGGAAGCAGGACAACAACGGGTTGCACTAATGATAGTCGTCTGTTGACGGAAACGGCGCACATTCACTATCTTTCCTGACAACAAATTACGCGGAACGCTCCGTAATTTCACGCAGCGACTCCCTGTTCTTCACGTAGGGGCTTTCGTGGCCTGAGCCGATGCTCGTGCCTTCAAAGACAAGCGTTGAGAAGAGAGATGGGGTAGAGCTACATGATGTCCCCACAAGCAGTATGTGTAGTCCTCAAGAGTCTCGATGGCCCTCGATGGCCTGAAGCCTGTGGCGTACTGCTGCTCCGAGGACTATTTTGGCCGCAGATGGAATGGGACAGCTTAAGACGACGACCCGTGACGAAATTAACTATTCAGATGAGGCCAGGGTCCGTCGTTTGTTGACCAGAAGGCCGACGACGTGGTCATCACGGGTAAATGTGTATAGTGGGTATTAACGAGGCATTAGGGGAACGTTGATGAAGGGAATAATATCTCTCCAAGTCATTACATTTCCGTTGCTCTATGATTTCCAGAACGGAGATTTAGGAGATGTTAGCTGCCTTTATGGTCCTATCAACGGAAACCATTAAGGTCAAATCTCAGCCAAGGATCGGCTTTATTCAATCATTGGCTGGGATACGCCAGGACTTGTACTTCTACGGGATTCTGTAGATGCGTCTTACATGCGAATTTGGCCTGTTGTCTCGGAGCTGCCAGAATCCATCAAAAAATATACCGACGTGTTTAGCTAAGTTGGACGCCAGAGGAACGCTTATGCAATCAGCAGCGCAAACTCTCTGCAGTGGAACTGATTCACTTCAAAGTAAAACATCTTTCCATCAGAGCTAACCGAATTCTAAGTTGCGCTATCAGAAGTCCGTTGAGTGATAAGCCTTACCCTGCAGCAGTTTCTGAACGCTGAACTTATCACTGCGGTGGTTCTTTGCCTTAAATGATCATCCTTCAAATAAAATGCCATTTTCTCTTTACACTAGACACTTCTTAAGTTAAGGAGAGACACCTTTAAAATTAAAGTGGACATTCTGCAGCCGAAATTCTAATTAATTAACAGAAATCATAATTAATTGTCTGAAGCTTAAAAAGTCATTTTCTAAGGAAGCAAAAAGATTTTTAAAAACCACGTTAAAAACCACCTTGGCAGAGCGTTTTAAGAAAAAAGTTTTACACGCTCCAGATTCAAAATTAATATCGTTTAAGCTAAAGCAATATTTTACGCTATATTACGCTTTAAGCTTTTTTTACAAATGATAGTTTAAATACTATTTACATTTGTATGGGTCTAGAGAGGGATTCCAATCATCTCAACTAAATAAACGTTGCAGTGTTTTGGATGGGTGTACGGAACAATTTATTAATTTTTTTAACGATTTTTTACGCGACACATATCTTCTTTGTTTCCGAGCGCTCCAGTATGAACCTAAACAAACATTGTTTTGCTCAAGGACAGGAATTCTATCCTCATTTAAAAAGCGCGCATTTTTAAGGGACTCTTGTACAAGGGTTTTAATATAATTTTTGAAAGGAATGGTTTACTGCGCATTCGTTGAAAAGTGTTCAGTTTGACTTTAGGTTCGTCCACCTTTATTACAGGGTGCGCCAAAATTATGGCGACAGCACATGTGCAAACAATTTGACCTTTTGTTCGGAGCGTCCGCTTTTTTTCGTGCTCTTATTGTTTTTATTGAGTCAACTAGTTTATGCTTATCTCAGTCAAACATAACAATAAGTCGTTTTTCAAGATAGTGAAGCGTTCGTGCCACCGTTCTTAAATCATTGAGCTTTACCGTCAAGGATTCTCGGCACGCCACATTCACCACCGTCTTGGAGTTCATCAGAGTATCATGAATAGGTCCATCAGACGCTAAGAAGACCTGGGAACCGAGGATGATAGATTCGGACGGGAAAGACACTTATCTGTTACAACTACGGGCAACATTAGAAGGGTACGTGAACGAAATCGCAGGAAGCCGGCGCGCTCGGTCCGCCGGTTGTCGGGAAAATGGACATCATGGAGACGTCGTTGAGAAGAATCTCCCGTAAACTGGGACTTAATGCCTACAAGAAGACCCACGTGCACCCTCCTGAACCTTCAAACAGGAAGGAGTTCCAGCTCACAGAGCAAGAATGCTGCAGAACTGCTGCAAAGGCAACTTTCCGCCATTCATCAGCTTCCACGAGTGGCCAGCCAACTCTCCGGATTTGAATCAGATGGATTACACGGTCTGGCTAGCTCTGGAAGCCAAAGCCTGCAGGAGACCTCACCGCCCGTGGATCCTTTGAAGAAAGGCGTGGGATGAGCTCAACGCGCCTTACTTGCGTGCCACCGTCGATGCCTTCCCGAAGTGTCTCAAAGTCTATATCGATGCCGATGGAAATATCTTCGAATCTCAATGTTGCGTATAGTTTACAATAGACTGATAAACATTATCTCATCGTTGGTTTCTCGAAAGTACCGCATTTTCTCTCTCGGCGAATTGAAAACCTTGTCGCCATAATTTTGGCGCACCCTGTAGTACTACTCCATTTCACTGACAAGCTGGGAAAGGAGTACTAAACGAAGGGCATCTGAAATAGTAGCGAAGCGAACCTTGGACATCCCTTTATAGACATCCCTTTTGCTTGAACACAGTTGAAAAGTGTCCGATTTGAAGTGAAATGGTATAACTACGGGGGGGGGGGGGGGGGGAGGGGGCTGAAGACTGATACCGCTTACCACCGGATACCGCCTGCCTCTCATAAAAAGGTTCTCATAGCATTTTCTCTGCTTGGACCTACTCCTTCCAAGAACATGTTATGCAAGAACATTACTCTGTTCTTCAGCAGCAATATTATGCCAAAACGGTCAGCAACTTAGCCGCCTAGATTCACCAGCGACAGAAGTGCTGAGGCGTTGTTGATCGGGTTCTCTTCCGACGCGTAGGCTGCCCGAACATCACTTGTAGCGGCACTCTTAGCCTTAGTGTTTTGCGAACGGACCTCCTTCATGGGCATTAGCATCATGTGAAAGCTCTTTTCGTCATCGCGCAGGATGTGAGGGGAACGGAAGCGAGAACTAGAAGGCGGTGAAGCTCGCGTCGCGGCCACTGTTGGCGAACAAATGATCGGTCCTGTAAGCTGACTCCCTTTTTAGCTGAAATTCAGCCCAGAATGATTGGAGTATGGACGCCTGTTTCTCATTGCTCGTGGGGAAGACCTCACTTTCTGGGGTGTTATTCATTTATTTATTCACTTGAACCTGTAAATAATTACAGGTAGTAAAGGCACAAATAAAGGATAAAGGACGGCGTTACTCAATCCCTTCTGGGATGCGCCAGCGCATTCTACTTCTACGGGATGTCGTGGAGGCGACATGAATGCGTATTTGGCCATACAATGACTTGCGGTGGCCAGCCGATGAACAAGTCAGCGCTTTATCCTTCCCAGACAAGTCTGGTACCAATTCACCGACCTTGGAGGGATGGAAGGCTTGGTTGGCCTGGGCGGGAAATCCGAACCAGGAACCTGGTATCGGGTGAACGCGGCAGTGGCGCCTCCTCCGACTGCGCTACACGCGCCCAGTAAAGGCACAAAACACGCAAAAAACCGAATACTACATACAACACAGCGCATAAGAACTACTTGGTTACTCTAGCACATATCTGACAACGAGGCTCTTAAACTGGGCTAATGAATTAGAGAGCGCATGTTTTTTTAAGAATCTTAAAAACACAGAGCGGCCCTTCGGGTGAAAAGGAAGCAAGTATAGGGGTTTTTGTCTTGGAGAAAAATTTTTGGAAAAATGAAAAATATTACCTGTTCTATCAGCCACCCATCTCAGCATATGCTCACCGCTAAGAGCTTTTGGTTTCGTACGTCCTATCTCCTGCGCTCTATGTACTTAGAAAATGATCTCCCGATGGATACTGTAATAGAAACCAGATATTATAGAAGGTATCGCGCACAGCCAGTTATTATTGCTGCACGATTTTCCTTTTTTTCCAACACAATATTTACAAATTTTTTTCTTTATTGAATGGCTTTATTGTTTTAGAACATTCCTCTGACCTTTACTTCAGAGACACGCCTCGTTTATGTTTATGTTTATCACGTCGCAAAAGGCAGACGCGAGATAGAAGTAGACTAATACATTGAAACAAGCAGCGAACATCAGTAAAATAACACGAGCGACAAGGACTGGGTGTAGTCGATCTCAATAACTAGAGTCCGTTAGACTTATGCAAAATTTTCAATGCATGCCGCTTGAACTGGGGTGTAGAGTAAGCTGTTGAAGTTTTTCGTGATCCTTATGTAGGCGCTACCTGCTCTTCTTCGTTAGTATACTTTGCTATTTAGTCGAAGTGGCCGGTGGAATCACTGTCTAATAGGTGCCCCTAGACAATTGACAGCATCAGTAACCCTGAATAGAAGAGACTTTATATGGACTGTATGGGATTTGCTGTAACTTATTTTTTATTGATAGGGTATATGGTTTACAGTGCAGCTGGAGAAGGCGCCGACTGTCGCGGGCAATACGAACTGAGGTTCGGGTTCAGATCCGGCCCATACCAATAGAACAGAATCCCAAGAAGTAGTGAATTAAAACAAGAACTTCCTGGGAAGGATAAAGCACTTCTATTTTTATCCATTTTGGTGACTACTATTGAAATACGATTAGAGAATTGTTGCACAAATGCAGAATACTATGGGTTCTATGGTTGAGAATCCCGTCTACACGTTCACTTTTTAGTCTTATCTGTGCTCCTAGCTTACTGAACCAAAGTGTACATGTTTCCACTTCCTGATTGAGCCTCAGTAGAATGGCCTAATTGGAATTACGTTTTTTTCTGGGATCTTCTAAGCCTTCTAACAAAATAATCGGAGGTAATAATTTCTTGCATTTAATTTTAGCATCTGCGGAGACAGAATACACGATCGACTATATCCGCAGTAGCATGTGGAGGTGGAACGCGTGGAGCCTCTCAGTAGGCATGGGTGTCTCTTATTACCGGCTGTCCTTTATTCCTAACTTTACAATATGGCTTCAGTTTTTGTGATGAGAGCGGAGCTTTTAGCCCCGGCGAGAATCGAGCCATCGGCACTGATGCTGGTGCAGCACTACCGACTCTTACGTAACAGGGATTGGTATCCGCCCATGATCTGTCTCTATTCGAATCCTGCATAAGCCTCCCGTTTCGACGTATACCCATCGCATGAGAAGTAGTGCTAATATATAATAACTACTGTGGAAATGGTACGGCTATATGCTGCGCGATGTACTGTAATATGTAGCTCTTGATAAGTCGCGAGCTGAAAGTGCGATTCGGACCATCGGTCGGGTCGTAGACCCATCACGACAGGCAACTTCACGCCATCTGTCCCACTCTCTTCTTCCTGCTGGTAGTTCACTCCCATTTCATACGCCTCCAATATTTTGGACTAGCAGCGGGGGCGTGTATAACGTTGGGCAGCGAGTTACATGCGGAACGAGCAGCTGAAAAACGGTGATTGAACTGCCTAAGTGACGTCGCCAAACGTGGACAGCAGCGGCATCAAGGCAGGAGTTTTTCCGGCTCATCACAGGCTGCTGACGATAGCGGTTTTCTTGGGAAAGACGGATCCATCATGACATAGAAGAGCCGCGTTAAGCCACCACAGAACTAGCGACTGACACGCCAGCGGGTGGCTCTCTCGAGCGTCATTCGAGGGTGCTCGGCTCTTCCTGGAACTTTAGCTGTCCGCCTGGGAGCTTAAACGTAGACTCCTGAAGTACGCTGATTAACGCCATAGTGTGATTTTCAGTTGTACTTTTGTGTTTCTCGCAATTAGAGCCTATTTTCAATAACAAGAACGTGTGAAGACTGAAATGGGCAGAGAAGAGGAAAACAGCGACTGGGCGAAATTCTCGGGTCGTTCAGCTATTTCTCCAAAAATGATTTACATGTTTTCAGGCTGCACACTCACCGACACGCTATGTGAGGAAGACGAGTACTGCTTTCCGGGTGAGTTCGCTAGAAACTATGTAGTAGAATCACAGGAATGAAAATCGGTCGTCATGAATTTCTGTCAACACTATCGATTATCGATCTTTTTTCTAGCTTGGTATGGCTTTCTGTGGAAATATAACTTCCTATCGAGCGAAAGAATAGTCAGTAGCATTTCTAGCGGTTAGTCTACGTGCTTGTCAGGGTCTGCCTGTGTATTGGATTCAACCCCAAATCTTCGGGTGTTGATTCGTATAACATCATTTTTGAGACCATTAGGTAATTGAATGATTCTTAATGCGGCAACTTTGCAAATCGAGAATAAATAGATGGTCGGAACCACGGCGATTTCGGAGCTTCCCGATAATTGTATTCCGGATTCGGTCAACATATCCAGCCGGATATTGGAAAACGATTCCTCTTCTTTTGCTCCGTAAGACCGAACAGAAGTTCAATCCAACGACCTCTTGATGGAATAGTTCGGATGATCACCTAATGGTGTAAATGATCACAATGTCTGTCTTCTGTCGGTGGCGCCGATCGGGATTCAAGAATCGAAAAATACGGCCGTATTGTCGCGTTGAAGTTCCTTAACACACTCTCAGACACTTATTGCCACTTGAGTGGTCATCAAATCGTTAACAGTCTAGCGAGAAAGATGGACTTAAAAGTTTGCTAGAGGAAACGAGACGCAAACCCTATACCGGATCAGCTGCAAAGATCGGTCCCGTACACTAGTTAGTGGAGATTTCCTGACTAGTAGTGTAGACACCTTGATACAGTTCTGGCTCAAGAAATTGACGCCAGGCAACGTTAGGAAACATATTCGTCAATTTCGGGCAAAGTGAACAGTGATGGGGTAAAACTTTCAATCAGTTTTCTTTGCCAGAATGTTGCCTTTTACTATAGAATTAATCCATGACATCTTAGTTCAGCGAAAATTACGCCATTACGCTCTTCATATCGTATCAGACGATTTTTCTAAGAGTGAGTGTTCTGAAATCTTGTTCACACAAAAAAATAAGAGATTGTGTCTGACCGTTCAATCAGCGCATCCTTTTTGGAGGTTCGTATGTACACAGTTGACCTCGTTAGTGATCCTTCTCTCGTCACGAGAGTGGAAATCTCTTCTTTTCCTCCGACGTGTTCACCCACACAACGTTCTAAAGTAGGCCGCAACCTGGTAATGCTACTGAATGACATTGCAGGGTTCAGAAATTGAAGAAGAAAGTGACCAAAAGACCAGTGTGTTTTGTCCTGCGACGTAAGCATAGCACCATAGCCAAAGCACGGATTTCCGTCGTGCACTTCGTCATTGGCGACGGTAATCCCTCGAAAACCTTCGACGATTTATCTTGAGTTCTTTGCCCACAAAGTGACGCGATATTGCTGAGAAGCGCTCGTCATATTTTTGCGGAAAGTGGTCGTCTCCGCCGGTGGCCATCTGTGTATGGGGAAGCTCTACAAGTGCTCTCATAAAAAGCTTTGTCGGAAGTGGGGGCGCTTGAAGAACGCCACAGTGAAAACGTGGGCTTTTCGAATAACAGAGCAGCGATGTAGGACCTGCTAAGGTCGAAGCCTCTTGCCAAAACCAGTATTGAGGACAAAAAGGAAAGAAGTCGGCATTAGCCATCACGATGCAGCGTGCGGAATGCGCCGCACTCTCTACTTCTACCGGATATCGTGAAGTCCTTTGATGTTTTTGACCAAACATTGAACTGCAATGACCAACCATTGGACAGCTCAGTGGCTCATCTTTCCGAGACTAGTCTGACACCAATTCACCGATTCCAGAGGGAACACTGGCTTGGTTGGCCTGGACCTGGCCAGACCCTTGCAGTTCAATTGTGTACGTGATAGTTCCGGTCCCTTTGGATTGGGCTAAAAATAGCTTATTAAAATAAATCTCGAAATGTGAAATGCTAGGCTAGAAATTATTTAGGACGTTTTCAAACAAAAATCGATACAACAAATTTTTCTATTGCCTAGTGGTAGACTAAATAATCAGTACCTTTTTATTCGGTAGGTTAATTTACTGATTGGACGGAAAATCAGTCTGCCTTTCGTCAGTGAATTTGCTGTTGTTTATTCGGTTCATGAAGGCGTATAGCGAAGTCGTTGGGGATAGCGACTTTCAAGAGTGAGAACGATCAATGGCTCCGGTTCAGGGTATTCCAACATTAAACCCTTTCGTCACTTTGGGGTCGGTGATTTTAAATGAATTTATAACTCGCTTAACTGTTTGGAAAGGATAAACGCCGAATCGAGTACTTGTAGCCAAAATGGCCTACACGGCGAGGCGACAGCATGTGTCAGCTCATCGCAAGCAGTCAGAGTACTGGCCATATACGTCCCTTTTCGTGACACGCCCATTCGATATGACTTAATTGGTCTGCTGCATTGTCTTCCATATAGACCACATTAAAGACTACCATCCTGAATTGTTTTTTAAACTGAACAATATATATATATAATTCGATGTGTGCATCGAATAGGCATTCACTTGTTTCCACGACATCTCGAAGAATTAGAGTGCGTGGCGCACACAGCTAAAGGATTGATTGACGGCCATCCTTACCCTTTTGCACTGATTACAGTACTTCTCCGCAGCAGGCGCACTGGATGATTGTTTTCGCCGGCTCATTCCGCGGGCGAAGGAATTAGATTTCTGAGCGGTGGCCTGTACTAGTGCAATTACTCTTCAAAAACTGGCAAAACACACTTAGGGCAGACTGACGCGATCGCCGGGACGGTAAATAGGCCAATGCGAGAGATCAGTGGCGGGAAAACTTATTACATCCGCCAATTAGTGCCTTGCCGCTTCGTAAAGCGGTCCGATTGAGCAGCTCATTTCAACGGGTGGAAGCCCCTCACCATTGTCCCACTGTCGGTCGATGGCCATCTATCACGGAGCCCTGAATTCGAGTCTGCGACGGGGAGCGCTCTGAAATTGAAATCGACGCAATTCAACCGCCGTATGGTGCTTGGGACGAGTCAGACCTCATTTATGTCAGAGCATTTCAGATGCTCTCGCAGCTATCGATGGCCGAGCTCGCATAAATAGGACGGGACAGGCCAGGGAGCTTTGCAGCTCAGCTTCAGTGAGAGCGGCATCTAATTTCCGAGAGTGCTGACAGCTTGTTTCTCAAGTGAACCTATTTCCTTATGTTAGCAAACATCTGGAGAGAGTTGAATGGCGTCACAAATACGCCTCGGGAGATCCAACTGAAGGCTAATAAGTAGGGCTTCATAATGAACGGAAAGGGACTATTATCTAGGGAAGTGGAGCACAGCTATTGCGAAGATAGGTCTGAAAGCCCTAGCGGTCAACTGTAAACAGCAGCCAGTCGTATGAAATTCACGGAAGGGTGACAGGATGTTTGACTGGCAAGTTTCCTACGGTAGTTCAACGGGATTTTAAACAATATCGTTTGCAATTTCCATTGCACGGAGCGCTTGCAGTGCAGTGTGACACTTCCATGCTGCTGCAAATTTATACGCCGTCATCTTAACTTAAATCGTCTCACACACGCAGCGGTCAACTGGAAGGACTACTGTAGTCTACCGGTAAAATTTCAGCGATAGTTGGACGAGTATTCACTAGCTGGGGAACAGAACATTCTGAACAGGAGCTTGAAATGTATTAAACCTTGCAGAAAAATATGTTTCAAACTCTCGCCACAGAAATTTCGTTAGGGCTTGTTCATACTTCGCGACAGCAGCGGCAACAACGACGAAAGCGCCGCGTACGCAGCTCGCGGAAGTATGAACAGGCCACAGCAGCGACTGGAGCGACTGGAGCGACAGCGCCGGCGCACGAGTATGAACACTTTTCGACGTTTTAATCGATATGCATGTTTTGCACGTGCCGCTCTTGTCGTAAATTATGAACAGGTCCTTACGTTTCAGGATGAATATTGTGCATCTGCCTGTCAACTGCTTCGGTGAACTATAGTGGTCTTCCGGTTGACCGCTGAGAATGTGAGATGATTTAACACATTGACGACAATATGAGCCACCGGTGGCTCATAACATTTCGCGCTATTTTCTGTCCTGCTGTCTCCGGCTTTTATAGATGTTTTTTTTCTGTTCCCTAATCACCTGTGACAGGAGAATGTCTAGCAGCAATAAGCAAGAAAAATGTCGTTGCTTTCACTACATATATCGAATTTTGAAAATTTACATTGTACTGGGAAGGAGACCAATTCTACAGTCAAATCAATTCAAGTCAGTCTTTTCCGCCCGAATTTCGCTCTGTTGATCACGAAGCTGACACCCGTTTTCAAAATTTCGGCCGATTACGGTAAGTCACCATGGTAGGTCGGGTGAGTAATGCTGTCAGAGTCGTGGTCATTGATTTTGATCGAACTTCGTCTATGGGGGTTACTTGGGGTGCTGCTCTCGGATATAGCATTCGTTTCGGCCAATTACGGTACGTTACGGTAGGTACGGTAAGACTGTCGGCGTCATCGTTACCGACTTTGTCCAGACTTCGTCTACGGGACCGTGACTCCGACAGCCTTACTCACGAGTACCTACCGTAACCTACCGCAATCGGCCGAAATTTCGAAAACGGATGTCAGATTCGTGATCAGCATACCAAGTAATCTCCTTTGAGGAACTTAAGGCAAAAAAGACTGACTTGAATTGATTTGATTGTAGAATTGGTCTCCTTCCCAGTAAAATGTTTTAATTCGGTACATGTAATGAAAGCGACGACATCTTTTTTGCTTATTGCTGTTGGACATTCTCCTATCACAAGTGATTAGGGAACAGAAAAATGTCTATAAAAATGTGCACGAAGCAAAAAATGGTCCGTTAGGGACATTATGAGCCACCGGTGGCTCATAGCGCACGCGTGGCTCATAGCGCGTAACGCATTGACGGCATAAGGTGCACAGATTGTGTGACTGCATGGAAGTGTCACGCTGCAAGCGCTTCGCCCCATGCAGATTGAAAGCGTTTGTTTAAAATCGTTGAACAACCGGAGAAAACTTAGTCAACAGTGGGCGAGCATCCTGTCACCTATCTGCCAGTACCATAGCACTTTTTGCCGTTCCACTCACCGAACGTTCACCCACAGTTAACAGCCAGGGCTTCAGAATTATCCTCGCCACAGATGTGCTCTATCGTCCCGTCTAAGCGCCAGGAAAAAACATCGTGTTTAGCACAACCAAATGTTCTGCGGAGGTTTAAAGGACAAAACCGTTGGCGTTATTCAATAGCCCTGGTGTGTCGCTTTTCACATCCGTAAAAAAACTAAAAACCTAAAAACATATGTTGTTCGCGTGCGCATGCACTTCGGAGCCCCATATCTTCTAGCACTTAGCTTTCGACGAGTCGAAAGCCACGGATCACCTGGGTCTCAATTCATCACTGAAATCGGCAAGCTAAATATAGTCAAGAACAGGCTGGCTAACATGGAAAACTGGATAAGCGCTAAGTTTGCATATAAAATGCACAGGGAGTCGTTCCTGCTGACAAGAAAGGCTGGCTGACCCAGAATGCATTGGATCCTATGCTGACTCGACGCCGATGAATGGAACTGGATAATGGTAGTTTTGGAAGACCTCGGATCCCAGTGTTCTAGAAGAGGGAGATTTTCTCCAAATCGGATTTTCGCATGATTCAGATGAGTAGTATTTCTTCAGATCGAGTACTGGATATCCTACTCGGATATGTTATCGGACTCCTGATAGAAATCGGCTGAGTTACACAAAAATTCGCTACTGAGAACCCTTA
Source organism: Heligmosomoides polygyrus bakeri (assembly GCA_947359475.1). Lineage (NCBI taxonomy): Eukaryota > Metazoa > Nematoda > Chromadorea > Rhabditida > Heligmosomidae > Heligmosomoides > Heligmosomoides polygyrus. Next base: position 26,766,054 of record OX375867.1, read on the forward strand.
TCTGAATTTCTTCAAGTGTTAGTATTGCGCCAAACGAGGTTTTTATGGTGAATCGTCTTTATTTATCCGTGGGCCAACGTTTCGACGAGATCGTCGTCTTCAGAGGCTATTCGATCCACCAAGAGTGCCGGTGTCACTCTGCGTTGGTAAGGTTTGTGAGAACAAATCAGTACTACACTTGAAGAACTTGAAATGCCGAGGTTTTACGAAGGGATAGGCTTTGATCTAATACCTCGTCTGAATCTTCCTAGAACCCGGGAGTTTCGAAAATGACATCATCCCCACTTCCCATTTATCCAGGGTTTGAAAAAATGGCGGATCATAATTACCGGAATTGGCGTCGGATTCATTGTATACGTCTTGGTGATAAATTATCAATGGAGCGCGAAATCATGCTGTGCAGTAAAGCTGTCTGCCTCTGTATCTGTCTGCCTCTGTATGAGAGGGTCAGTATTTTATCTCTGGAAATTCGGCTAGGTTTGGTAATGAAAGCTTCTCTTTGTAACTCTTTAGACTTCAGGCTCGCACTTGCCTTGGTAAAGTCTACGCTGAAATCAGCTTATCATGGCGATTTTTTTTGTTGAAAAAATGCGAACAGTTAAGGAGGTCCTCTCAGTGATTGGGAAGTTCTCTCAATATCTTTACTGCACGAAAAACGCTTTACTAGACCTGACCCTGAAGCTAATCTGAAGATCTCGGTCGTGTCGGCCGTCATGTTCCCATCGTTGATGAACAACACGACCACTAAGCTGCTGAAGGTCACTGTGATCGAAGGCCTAGGACGACTTCAACTCCTGGCGCTCCACTTCTGTCTATAAGCCCTGTTTTGTCTCCGTTGCCCATCCCTCTGCCACGCATGAGCGAGAATGCCATGTAATCCAGTTAGCCATCCGAGCATGCATCCTAACATTTCTTCGCTGTCCTACGATCTCTGTGTTCGTTAGAAGGATGTTTGAAAAAATCGAAGCTCTTGCACCAGGCGGGACTTGAACCCTCTGGTTTATGCATAGAGCGGTTGGTGCAGAGGTCATATGCACTTACACACTTACAGGATATTCTGTCTGTTTGAATATCTCCGTATCAAACAATATATAAGTAAGGACTAAGCCCATGGCCGCTCCTTTAGAGTTTTTGCTAAACACTTGACCACATTGGCTCCTACATATAATCCTTCTTCGCTTATTAAAAATGCCGGAAATGTTGGCTAGGCTGGTATATGTCGCGAACATGGGCAACATTGGGAAGAGGTGGCGCGCTAGCCAATCAGTCCACATCAAGTTGGCGTGTCATTCAGAGGGAGGCTTGTACGGTCGGTTTTCTGATTGGCTAGCGTATGTTGCACCGGCGCTCTGCTTGAACATGATGGCTGGCGCTCCACCACCTCTCACTGTTGCCCAACTCCAGTCGTCTCCAAACCCATAGCTACGCGCAAGTATGACCCTCATGAGGAGTTCTGCCGCGAACCACTACACTGTGCCCGACACTTGCTGTTGTTTGTCAGAACCATTATCGAAAAATGGTTCTTCCGGAGCCACACACTACGGCTCCTATGATGTGATCGTTTCTTCTTTTTGCAGAATTAAAGTGCTAAAGAACAGCTTCACGCTAAGGAGATAGCATCAATTAAACCTGCGAAAAAAAATTGCAGAAAGAGTGCGGAAGTTAAGGGATAAGTGCGCGTTTGCATTCAAACAAGGATATTTCATTCGCTTCCTTCTCATGCCATTAGACACGAAACGAGCGATCCACGAGGAGCAGCACCAATTTGCATTGGAATTCGCTACTTGTATAGACGCTCACATCAGAGGCAGGATTCATGATTGACATTGGCCAGGGTTATGGGGTAGAGGGTAGAAATAGAGGCATTACCTGGATTTCACAAGGGCGTAAAGATGAATGAATGACTGTGTAGAATTACCACTCGCCGAATTGTATCATGTCATGAATACGAAACTTGCCCTCTGTCCACTATCCTCTGTTGGTAAACTTGTCCATTACCATTACCCCATCACCTTATTTAATCCGACCTCAGGTCCTCAAAGCCAGCGAGCTCCCTTAGAAGGGCATCATTCATAAGAGCATGTTCCTAGCGTGGCCCGAGATACCCAAAGCCGGCGACGGACGCTGGTCACTCATAAGAGCGTGCCAGGCGTACTACTATTATAACTGACCGTCCGTCGAACAGACGTGGTAATTGCTTCGGATGACGTCCTGCCGAGGCATCGCGCTGGCGGCCATTTGCCATCGATTCCTTGTTGTTATGATGAGGTGGGCGTTTGTTTTTGTAAAGGTAGAAGCTGGCGTTGTGGTCGTTCGGCTTCGAAAGCAATTGAAACGCATTTCGCTCCTTCGAGTACGAACGCCGCCATAAAACGAGGGAGGGTTTTCGAGCGGATCGCTGCAACTGAAGAATCCTCCTGGAAATTTAGCAAAATATTTACGGACACCTACGTATGCGGAGTTTTTCGATCGTAACTTTGCAATCAGGGGCTCCACTGGAAATTTGGGTAGGTTTTTGGACTTCTCAGAAAACTCTCTGCAAAACACATCTAAACGTTATCTTGGGTTGGCTAAATTTAAAGCGAAATTTAGCGTGGAAGGAAAGTGGCCATAAGGTAATGCATTGGAAGCACCTCTTCAAAATCGCAATGTACTGCAGTAGATCATAATGATCAACGCTAAAACGTGGGACAAACAGCTTTACATTGTGGCAGTCGATGATCGAAAAACGCGACAGAGGTAGATGTCCGTAATTTGCCGCCAATGTATGTCCTGAAGATATGGTACTTCGCCTATACAATGACCTGCGTGACCAGCTGATGAGCAAGACGGCGTTTTACTCCACCTACGCAAGTCTGGTACCAATTCACCGAGCTCGTGAAAGGGGAAGTCTTGGTTGGCCTGGGCGGGAAACGGCAACCAAGAATCTGCAATCGGGTGCACGCGACAGACTCCTCTAAGTGGGTTACTACGCATTTTACAAAAAGAAGCCCAAAACATAGACAGAGCATAAAAATTGCTTGAATAACAGCCATAACAGGGAAGACGAATTTTCAGAAAACTCTTTTTCTATGAGGTTGAAGGGTTTTCGGGAGGAGCCTATTTTACAGTCGTATTAATAAGTTTTGCAAAAAGAAACCGAAGATCCAAACCAATTCAAATCAGCAGTTTATCAAACTGGAATTGGATGAGTTCTATTTCTACGGGGTATCATGGAGGCAATCTGACTCCTTTTTTGGGCTACAGTATGGCTTTCGCTGATCAGTCAGTGGATAGCTCACTGATTGATCACCTCGCCGTACAGTTCTGCTACCGATTCCCTCATTAGACGGCTTAGCATGTGTACGAGCGGATAAAGGTTAAAGTAAAAGATTTAGATAAAGTTAGAATTTAAACAAAAATTAAAAGGTCATGGGTCAACAATTTATCTAGCTGGAAAGCTGCACCGCTATAAAAGCAAAACAAGCACAGACAAGGTGCCCTGTTTTCGACAGAAAATTACGTAGAAACGTCCTCCCGTAAACTAGCTATGTGTCTGTTCCTTAAGAAATCATACACTTCCAATTTCACCATCGCTCTCAATTGCACTAAGAATAAGTGAAGTGCCCCACTACCTCCACTATGTAGGGCGGATCCCAGGTCATAATTTTTAGGTGGACGAGGGAATCGGGAGAATGATGCTGTTTACGCTACGCTCGCTTGGAGGGAAAATCACAGTAAAATCTCACGCAATTGATCTACCACTTTTGAAGCAACCAAAAACTTGTGTGGACCAGAAGAATGACAAATGTTGGCTCTCAGGTTTCCCAATGTGGACAGTGAAACCGCGAGGCAATTACACCTACCATTTGTTATTTCTTCAGAGTGATTCTGAGAATTGGACTGCTTTTATGGCAGGTATGTTAGGCCAAGACCAAGCTTTCCTTCAAATCGAAAAAGAGCGAGAGCTGATAGTTTAAAGGAAGAGTTTAGAGAGATAACATAAAAAACCGGAACAACTAGTATCCGCTGAACAATTGTGTACGGCATAGTATCAAGAACGGAAGCAGAACCAATAAGCTGTCAGTCCCTATGATGTGCAAGTGGACTCCTCACCGAAGTGACTTCGGTCGGGATTCCAAGTGAATTCAACTGGATACGTGAGCTGTCGGACACGCCTTTGGCCCGTCAATCGATTACAATCAATTATTGACTTCCTCGTTGCAGATGGAGTCTTCGGACAGTGCTACTCTGCCAATAGCGGCGCACCCACTCCTACAGTAATAGATCACCTAGATGACACACAGCTGGAGCTGCTACGTTTAGAACTCACCAGGTACGCATCGGTTTTCCCCAGATTTCGTCCGAAGATGGGGTTGAGATTCTCCTCGAATGTTGCCTTCCAGATTAGCGAAACAGGGCCTTGAGTGGCCGGATCAGCGCTCACAATGTGTGCTTTCCTACTTCAAGCTCTCCATGTACTACGGTCTACAGTACGATCCGGACTTCTGCCAGGTTCGAAATCCGGCCAACATCTGGGCGCTCATACAGGTAAGCAGCGCCAGTTGTCCGCCTTGCTTAACCGAATGAACAGCTCTCTCGATCAGTGACCCGTTTAGTTGATAGAAATGGGTTTGGGTGACGAACCGACTTTGTTGGACGAGCCGGAAACTCAACAGCTTCCGGCCATTGCTGATGACGGCGTTGTGATCGACGAAGTTAACGAGATTGTAAGCGCTTTCTCTTTTCTTGAAAATTGACTTTAAAAGGAACGGAACAGATATCTACACATGTAGATGGCTTTGAAATGATTTTTTCGTAACTATAAGCGGCAGAGCGGCGTTTTCATTGCAAGGCCTTTAAATGCCCTCTGTTTCAAATTGATGACCTATTTTCGATTGGGGCGCGTCTAGCGCCGTCGAAGGAGATGGCGGCTGTCGCATGTAATCGGCTCCAGGCTCTTGGCTTGGATTTTCAACCCAACCTAACCAAGCCTTCTCCCGTCCATGGTTGGCGAATTGGTACCACGCCTGTCTAGAAAGAATGAAGCGCTGACTTGTTGCCTACCGCAAGTCAATGTATGGCCAAATACTCATTCAGATCGCGTAGAGTACTGCAGAATGCGTGGCGCATTCCAAAAGGGATTGGACAATACCGTCTTTCATCCCTTATCCTCTATTTTCGATCGAGTTGAAGAAATGTCGATCGATGTCGAGAATGTGGACAGCATTGGGAGATGAGAACGCGTCAGACAATTAGGCTGATCGGACGTACCATTCAGAGATTACTATCAGTACCCTGACTGGCTGGCATGTGTTTGGCCCATGTTCTGCTTAGTTATGAATTGGTTGGCGCACTCCCACCTCCTGATGCTACCCACCTTCGCGACGTGACTCATTTTTGGTGGAAAATTTTATCTTCAAAATTACCATGTTTCTCGGTCACGTGGTAGTGCAGTCGAGGGAGGAGCCGGCTCGCGCGCGCATCCCGAGGTTTTTGGATTACACCCAGTCCAACCACTCTTTCATCCTCCGAATTGGGATAGACTTGTGTGGGAAGGATAAGGCGCTCAGCCATCCCGAATCAGATGGATTCTGGTAGCCTTCACGATATCCCGATAGTGAAGTGCGTGGCGCATCTCATGCAGGAATCAATTAAGGCTGACCTTCTCCTTTATCCTATCCTAACGCACTTTCCATGGTTACAGCCGATAAAGATGAGACCGCGTATCCCTCCCAGTCAAGTCTGTCACGAATTCGTTGACCGGGATGGAGGCCTCGGTGGGTCCTATCAGAACCCCGACTCGCGTTGATTCAGGCTGATGTGAGAATCTCTTCCGTCTGCACTACACACACTGGTATCATACATAGATGCGAGTACCAAGGCAGCCACCCGCCTGCTTCTACTACTGACCGTTACTTATAACCAATTCGGCTTCTTTCAGCCCGTAATCGACGACGGTGCCATCGACGCCGTGGTTCCACTAGAGGAACAAGACGTGGATGCGACCGACAACGATACGGAGCTCGTGATTCCGGAAAGCGAAATCCAGAGCATTCTCGACCAGATTCAAGAACCGCCACCGCAGTTAGACATAGAAGGTACGTCAGCGATGCAACTTTTCCAGCTTTGTGTTTTTTTTCGTCGGTTTTCTTCTACATCGTAGATACATATAGGCGCTCTAGAGCTTGTACATCACGGATAACGTTCGTCGTTGTACTCGATAGGCTTCAAGAAAACAACTGAATGTCAGAGTGGGATTGTGGTACGGCTAACCAATGCAATGAAAGGGCAAGCATAAGGGTGAAACGGCTTATTTCAAATTCTTTTTCTGGAAGTATTGAAGAAAACAGAGCAAATCTAGAGCGGAAGCCCTACACTACTACTGAGGTGTTACCTGGATGTGAAGTAGAGAGCTTTGTCCTCGTTTGCTTTTTTTCATCGAGGAGTGCGTGAACGTCAAGACATTCCCATCAACTCGTCAGTCATCAAAGAGCCACATTCTGACGGATGGATTGTAGTGGAAGAGCCATTTTCCCGTCACCATTCTCGCGTTTTGCCGACGATTTCGTTTGACGTGACGTGTGTCTGAAATATTCATCGTGTTGATGGGAATGATTGATGCTTTGACATATGCCTGATAATCCTCTCAAGACAGTGCTGACAGAAATTGGAACCCATGTAGCTCAAAGATTAGACCTTATGGGGAGTTCCGCTTGAACTAGCTCAGTGGACGCGATATCTTTTGGAATAGAGGCCTTCCCGAGAGGGAAAGTGTCGGATCCATTGTCGGTGTTAGCTAATCTCTTCCTGGGATCCACCACGAGTCCTATTTCTGCGGAATCTTATAGAGACGCAATGTGAACGTGTACGTATACATGCTCCTTTGAGACCATCAACTGCTGTCTTAGTATAAAAAGGATAAAGGACGGCGTTACTCAATCCCTTTTGGGATGCGCTACCCATTCTACTTTTACGAGATGTCGCGGAGGAGATTTGAATCCGTATATGGCCATACAGTAACTTGCGGTGGCCATCCAATGGTTAAATCAGCGCTTTATCCTTCCCAGAAAGTCTGGTACGAATTCATTGGCCCCGAGGAGATGGAAAGCTTGGTTGGCCTGGGTGAAAATCCGAACCATGAACATGGTAACGGGCAAACGCGACAGCCGGCACCTCCTCCAACTGCGCTACACTCGCCCTCATTCCAGTATGCGGAACCTTTTACTTAAATTCAATCGCTCGGATGGCGATGGCTAGGATGGCGTACACACTGACACTTTAAGGCTGCTCCTCCCTACCTGGATAGATCCCAATTCTTCTTTCCAGACATGTCTGGTACCAACTAACCGAGCGAAGGGGTGGAAGTCTAGTGGAGTTGACCAATCTGAACTGACGTTCGATTCGGTGTGTGTGTGTGCATGAAAACAAGCGCCGCTTACCGACGACTGCGCCATCCACGTCCATAATTTACTATTCTTGGGGTCTCTGCCGTATATCTACTAATCAAGCTGAGGTTCCATGAAGAGAGCAACCGGAGACTATTCCTGGCGTCATTGAAAATCGCTCAACGCTTATCCCTCACAGTGGTTTACTGAGTGAAGACTGAGTGTTGAATAATGTCTGTATTCATGCTTGATAGGGGAATTCCCATTAAGATTGTCTAGGTGTGTTCTACGACAACAACTTACTATTCACGTGTTTGTGAGCCACTTAGCATTTTCAGCTCAACAAATCACTGGCAACACAGAGTCCGTATCATAAATACCTGAGAAGCATGTACACTCCGAAATCATGCACTCCAGACTTCCCTTAAACTTCTTAAATATTTTCTAGGAAACACCATCTAAAAAAATCTCGCTACACACATTTTGAAAAATCCTGGGCTCCTAGTAATTTTAAATTCCGAAATTCTATATTCCTTTGACCGTACCACAATCATAGGTCCATCTAAAAAAATTGCTTGAAAAAATGTGAAAGGTGTCGAAGGGAGACTTTCGATGGCCACCATTAGGGATGTTCCTTGTGCAGATTCTACGAGGCCTCATGGCCTTGCTTTTTTCGAAGGGGAATTGATTTAAGCGTCATCTTCTGCAGGGATGAATGAGGCAGCACAGCAATTCCGTAAGAATTGTATTCCATCTGATAACGTGCCAGGCATGGTCTTCGTGGTCTCACGCTGCTTCACCGAAGCCATCTCTGTGGGGGCTCTGAAACGGCGTAGAGAACAATCTGCGGTCTTTTCTATTTCCGCTTTCCGAGTCAGAGTTCACAGTTTGCTTAGCAAGTTTGGACGACTAGAGATAAATGCTGAAAAGCATCTTTTGCTGCTTTGTATTGTTAGTAGCAAGTTTTCGTGTTGTTTTTTTTGATAGCTCTAGAGAAGCTGCCTTAAAAACGCTGATACGTTTTTAGCTAGTCGATGTTAAATATTTGGTTACCAGTGCACCAGGTAGATTCCAAGCTTCTTCAAGGGCCTGTAGGAAGTCATAATGATCAGCTTCTTTCTAATTGGTAATTTTTGATGCTTCATGGAAGAAAGGGTAGTTTTAAGTCTACGATTGCGATACGGTCAAAATTCGTTGCCACAAGAGTTCAAAAATTTAAATTCATTCGAGATGCGTACGGAAGTGTTTTCACGTGTCAAGCATGACGGCTGCAACAAAAGGTTTGGATATTTGGAAGAGAGTTTTGTGCTGTCTAATTCTAGGATAACTAGCACTGAATTTTCGAAGGTTTTGTAGGCTATTATAGGGAAAAATGCACCAACTTCTGTGTGAAAAAAACAGGAATGTGTACGCAGTGCTGAATTGCCTTGCAATACAACCAAACTATTTTTGTCCATGAAAGGAGTGCTGCGTACTGAAGATGCCACTTGAAGATGTCTCTTACTTATTGCGGCCAAAATTTGTTCATGAAGCTGTTTCTGTCTTCTAAAATGTCAAACGTATGCAACGGTTGACACACTTCATTACTAAGCAGTGGTACCTTCCCAGCGTCTTTGTGAAGTCGATTAGAAGTGTAGTGCATGGCGCGTCCAGCACGTTGTCGCCTCACGTGGAAGCACTCTGTGTTTTATCAATAGCCATTTTCAAGTGGCGAGTAAAGCATAGACGTGGCGGCCTAACATTCCCATCTAGGATGCGCCATGTATTCTAACTCTCTGAGATATCGCGGAATCAATTTTGTTTAGTAATCAACAGTAATATCAGTTGTGGTGGTTAACATATGAAAAAAGTCGTTTTTTTATCTTCGTTTTCACTTTACCTGCAAACAGGTCCTCTCTTACCAGCTGTGTCGCAAACAACCCATTATCCCTTCCCAGGGTATAAGAGCGCTACTTAATTTCAGGGCATAATTCTTCCCTTGCCTTTTGTTCGCTTGTTCGAAGCTCCGTAATCATTTCCCGAAAAATACTGCTGTCGACGTTCAACGGCTCATGCCCCACTATCTAATTAATGAACTGCATGTAGTTCTTGATATTTTTCTCTCATGGAGAAAGGTTAAATGTGACGAAGTACTCATCAGTCACGTTTTTCTTCGAATAATGTCATCATCCTGTCCTCCAGGATGAGGGAGAAGACTCCGACCTGTTCATATGAGCTGCAGAAACCACTGAATCAACCGGCCATAGCAAAACACAGTTCTTTGCTTTTGGTCCATGCAGTTTTTTAGTTTTGTTTTTTGACACCTAGCGGAAGGATGGGAACTTTGTGGAGCATATTATTGCTCAGCGTAATAATCCATGCCTATTATACCCTCGCAATAGAAAGAGAGTAGCTCAACATTTCATTCCTCTTCAGAGTACGCCACGAATTCGACTCACGAAGACTTATGAATGTCTATCTAGTGGTAGTATAGGCGACGTGGCCTCATGTGCTGCTGGCTTTAACCTCCCTACGATCCCTCCTTGTGTTAAACTGTGAAGTTTCAGGGAGGCCGAAAAAGGCACCAAGTTACAACGATGTCTGCCGGCCTTGCCTCTGAAACACGTCCCATTCCTTTCCTTTTTTAGGCCATTTGACCATTATTAAAGAAAAGCACTGCTTAGTATATAGGAATAGGGTAGTGTGACAGAATGGGGAATGTACTCATCCGCAAAAACGTCACCGTGGGGATTGTCGCTTACATTCTTGCGATTCTGCAATGTGTCTGTTCCGCATAAAGTCGATAAAATCAGTGGCTATTCGTTCGCCAATCGGTACTGCTTACTACCTGAACGCCATCATACTGGAGTTAATTCGCAGTAATACTTCCCATAAGCAGCTTTTGTGTGTCAGCAAATAGACGGACAGACAGACGCATGGATATTCCAGACTCCCAGCCATTATGAGACATATCGCTTAGTTATCCTAGCATATTCATTTGCATATCCCTCCTATCTTACTGGTCTACTTTAAAATTCTTTTTAGACCTAAGCGAGCAAGACCCGCAGACCGGTAGCGATCCCGAGGTAGAAGAATACATTGAACGAATCGTTCGCGAGGAAAATCCTGGTGAGTGTTGGGAGTGGTAAATTCCCGCTGGATACCTGTCCAACTAAGGTAATTCCGTTCCTGTTGCAGATCTCTCCCTGCTCTCCGACGACCAGCTGAACGAGTTGATCCGACGTCTTTTCATCCTGAAGAGCAATCTAGCGGTAGGAGATGAAGACGTCGTAGACCAGGGAGAAGGTATGCTTCGCAATCCAGACATATGTGGGACGGTGGCCATGTGAATTTCAGGTTCTTCCAAAATGTCAAATTCAAAACCACCTCTTGTGCAACTGGGTGGCTTCCTTCTATCAGGGTCGTAGGCATATTTTTCCGCCATAACTGGAAGAAAATGTGTCCATATCGAGTTTGAATCGAGCGGCGATCGCTGGCCCCAGCCATATCCGAAATCGAGCGCTTGCTTCTTGCATGGAAGCCAAGGCCTCCTGAGATGCTGCTTGCTCTTCACGGAGCTCCTCCCTCACGAGTCTGCTTTGTTTGCCGAGTGGAAGCAGCTAATCGAGCGGTTTGCCCTCGGGCGAGGGAAGACCCGCTCTAATTGGCTCCCTGCCTCAAGAGCTTCCGGATTTAATTTCGGACTAGGATGAGGAGATTTATGTCCGCCGGCAACAGAGTGGATTCCTCTCTTCCTTGGACTTCGATCATCCGCGGGATCCAGCAAATTAGCGACGCTTAGAGAGCGCCTCGATGAGGTGGAAGATGCGCTGCACGACGTTGACAGAGCCTCTGTCTGTTCGTCTTCATTTGCTCATTGGGGTGTTGAGAGGAGAGCGGAGGAACGCAATGCTCACGTAGAAGATGAAGCACCAGTAAACAGCAATTTTGAAGTCTTCTTCACTGAAGAGCCAAGGACAGCATGAAACAAAAGTTGGTATGAAAGTAGTATTGAAACTGATTCTTACTAATCTCAATTTTTCTTTTATTTTCTTTCCTCTCTTTCTATTTTAACGGAAGATTAAAGGCGAAGAAGTCGAACGTGAAGCGATTGGTGGAATCTCGAAAGATCACTAGAGCTACAATGACGTAGATGAATTCTAACAAAAAATGTTATTTGTCCCTATGTTAATTTTATGACGATCATATTTGGTTCAGATCTTCAAGAATTCTATACCTTCTTACTGTTGAATTCTGATAGCTTAAAAGCGATGAATACTAAAACAGCCAGATCTCTAGGATAAGGATAAACGCTGGAAGGCTGCGTTATTCAGTCCATTTCGAGATGTCTTGAAGGGGTTTGAATGCGTATTTGACCCACTCAATGAATTCTGGTGGCCAGCCGGTCGACAAATGAGTGTCTTATCTTTCCCAGACACGTGTGTACCATTCACCAACCCTGGAGGGATGGAAGGCTTGATTGGCATGGAATCCGAACCAGGAACCTGATATCGGGTGTATGCGACAGACACCACCTCCTCCGATTGCCCTACCTACCTTCACCCCTAGATCTTCAGGACTGAAAATAATCTTGCAAAACAACTAAATGAGCTGTTTTTCCTTATTGGTGGTCGACTGTTTTTACAGCTTTTGACCTTAAATGCCACAAGTTTGTCTGTCCTAGCTGCCCGTTCCATGGGGTGGCTAACGTACCCATGTTCTGAAGTTCCGGCATCTACTCAGAGCGTCAAAGCTGGCTTACGCGGACAGGCAGGCTTTGTTGGCTGCAACCAGCTTGAATGCTTACTGTAATATATTATAAAGTATTCTGCCTTAATCGCTCGCTTGATTGACATACAATACCGCTCGCGCCGCACGGTCAAAAGTGGGCGAAAAAACGCCAACATAGCGTCGCAAAGCGTCGCACGCTCATAACTCCTTCAGTTTTAGGTTTCTTGAATAAAGGTTGGTACCATTCGATTCGCCTCTTCGAGATCTACACAAACATGTGTAAAACTTTACCGGAACACCCGTATTTTCGCCGTGGGTGGTCCAAAATTGGCTGGACGGGCGATTAGAGCAACTTATTTCCCAGGATATGCGTGCTTTCGGAGTACCTCAAAGATGGCGTACGTCGCCAGTGCTCTGTCATGCCAGGAATGCCTCGAGAGTGCGCCGTGCACAATGCACACAGAACCTAACCTATCAATCGAGTGGGCGAGCGCATGTCCGCTGCGCTTCTATCTTCTCTCACTGCGACGTTTTCAAGACTATTCCGAGCCGTTTGGAGAATGTTATCAGAAATTTCCCGCCACCCCACTCAGGATTAGCTCCAATCTGTCCCAGCGAAACTTTGGTGTGCGCCGTGAACAATGCATACTGAATCGAACCTTTCAATCAAGGGGGGGGACAGCTTGTAGACTGAGCGTTTGGGGAGTTTTATCAGAAATTTGCAGCCGCCCTAGTCAGGAGTTGCTCTAAGGCTGTCTAGCGAGCCTTTGAAGTGCGCCGTGAACAATACATACGGATTCGAACCTTTCAATCGAAGGGGGCGACCGCTCGCAAATTGCACGAATGGGCGTGTTCGGAGCGCAATAGCTCTATCAAGTTGTAACCTTTCATGCTGCAGCTTGTAGGTTTTGTAGGCAGTCGAACGTTCTGTACGTACGCCAAAGTAGAATGATTTAGCTTAGGAAGGGGCAATGTTATAGGGGTGCGAAAATGCAGGTGAGGATTGTGTGAAGCATTTTTTTCCGATTTCCGTGGACCACTGCGAGAAGATGCGGTGAGCTGACGGCTTTAAAATGCGTACGTGAACAGAGTGCCTAAGGTACTTTACGACGATATGCTCATAGGTCCTCAGTTGCCTAAAGTGTCTTAGCCTCGGCTGGCGTTTTAGAGCGGCAAAAGCTAGCGGTTAGAGTTTCTTGCGCTCCTACTCGCCCAGATTTGAGTCTTCGACATTCGGAATGGCACAGTTCCGTTCAGCATGAAAAGCGCTATCGAACGGTATCAATCTTGACCGATTTTGGAATCATCAATTTTTTGACTGTTTAGCATAGAGGACGAGGCCGCGGCGGAAGGACGATGACGTCATCGAAAAAACGATGACTTCGAGTTGGGCCATGCTTGATACCGTTCGATAGAGCTTTTCATGCTGAATTGAATCGTGTCATTTAGAGTGGGAAAAACTGTAATCTGGGCGAGAAACAGCGCGTAGAGCGTCTACCGTTGTTGCGCTAAATTGAACGCGCGGGCGTGTTCGGAACACAATAACTCTGTCGAATTCGAATCGTTTCGGCTGCAACTTGTGTTTATTGTAGGCAGTAGAACGATATATAAGTATACTAAAGTAGAATGGCTTAGCTAAGGAGGGGGCAATGTTACAGCGGTGCAAAAATGCAGGTGAGGCTTGCGTGATGCATTTTTTTCCGAATTCGGTTAACCACTACGAGAAGACGCGGCGAGCTAAAGCCTCAAAATGCGTACGCGAACAGAGCGCTTAAGGTACGGCACTTTACGATGACGTGATCAGAACTTCTCAGCTGCCTAAACTGCCTTAGCCCCATCTGCCGTTTTAGGGCGGCGGACTTAGCGATTGAAGTTCCGCACTCTTACTTGTCCATATTTGGGTTTTCGACACTCCCAATAACATCGTTCTGTTCTGCTTGAAGAGCGCTATCGAACTGTATCAATGTCGACCGATTTTGGAAGCATAGGCCTGTGTTATACTCCCGCGGGAGCATCCGCGGAACCTCCGTGGACGAGGGGTGCACCGCGGACGGCGGGCGTGGCGGGGCGCGGTGATTGGCCAGGTGAGGGATCTCGGCGCGATTCCCGCCCTTCCGCGGATGCTCCCGCGGGAGTATAACAGAGGCCATAGATTTTTCGGCAATATTCCATCGAGGACGTGGCGCCTTAGGCCGAGCTGCGCGGACGATGACGTCATCAAAAACCGGTATTTTCGAAATTGGCCAAATCTCCTCGTGCAAACTTCGTCCAAAATCATCTAGGGATTAATTAGGGTGCTGATTACGAATCCGACGTTCGTTTTTGAAAATTCCGCCGACATCAGCAGGTTGCTTCCCATTTGAGGGTGGTCGGGTCACGATCACCGATCACCCTCAGTTATCGGTATGAGCGCTCTCCTTCCCTAATCGTACAAATGTACCTCGGCATCGTGTTCGGCACCCCGAATAAGTCCCCGACCCTATATGAATTTTGAACAAAATCGATGATCCTGACCCGACCACCCTCAATTATCCAGAAGCAAATCCAAAACCTACCGAAGTCGACGGAATTTTCAAAAACTGACGTCGGATTCGTAATCAGCGCCCTAATTAATCCCTAGATGATTTTGGACGAAGTTTGCACGAGGAGATTTGGCCAATTTCGAAAATACCGGTTTTTGATGACGTCATCGATTCAATTCAGCATGAAAAGCTCTATCGAACGGTATCAAGCATGGCCCAACTCGAAGTCATCGTTTTTTCGATGACGTCATCGTCCTTCCGCCGCGGCCTCGTCCTCTATGCTAAACAGTCAAAAAATTGATGATTCCAAAATCGGTCAAGATTGATACCGTTCGATAGCGCTTTTCATGCTGAACGGAACTGTGCCATTCCGAATGTCGAAGACTCAAATCTGGGCGAGTAGGAGCGCAAGAAACTCTAACCGCTAGCTTTTGCCGCTCTAAAACGCCAGCCGAGGCTAAGACACTTTAGGCAACTGAGGACCTATGAGCATATCGTCGTAAAGTACCTTAGGCACTCTGTTCACGTACGCATTTTAAAGCCGTCAGCTCACCGCATCTTCTCGCAGTGGTCCACGGAAATCGGAAAAAAATGCTTCACACAATCCTCACCTGCATTTTCGCACCCCTATAACATTGCCCCTTCCTAAGCTAAATCATTCTACTTTGGCGTACGTACAGAACGTTCGACTGCCTACAAAACCTACAAGCTGCAGCATGAAAGGTTACAACTTGATAGAGCTATTGCGCTCCGAACACGCCCATTCGTGCAATTTGCGAGCGGTCGCCCCCTTCGATTGAAAGGTTCGAATCCGTATGTATTGTTCACGGCGCACTTCAAAGGCTCGCTAGACAGCCTTAGAGCAACTCCTGACTAGGGCGGCTGCAAATTTCTGATAAAACTCCCCAAACGCTCAGTCTACAAGCTGTCCCCCCCCCTTGATTGAAAGGTTCGATTCAGTATGCATTGTTCACGGCGCACACCAAAGTTTCGCTGGGACAGATTGGAGCTAATCCTGAGTGGGGTGGCGGGAAATTTCTGATAACATTCTCCAAACGGCTCCAGGTGGCGATGTCCGTTCCTCCACGTGGTGCCACTGGAAACTGCTTGCTTTTGCGAGCCGAGCCAATCACGGACAATCGAATGCAGGCGACAGGCCCTAGTGACAGGCCGGCCTACGAATATTCTGTGTCACATCATATGGTCGATGACGTTTCAGAGTTCTCGAGATAGTGCTACGGCGTCCGCGGGAACCGACGCGCACTCGCAAAGCCCGGCGGGTGTGAGAAGTATGCGAGGGTCCCTGATGCGAGGACGGCATCGGGGGGCAACTGAGCTAGTCCGAAAGTCCCGTAACGTAGGCAAGACCCGCGTAGCAACGTTGAATGTGGGTACGTTGACGGGCCGCTCGTGCGAGTTGGTAGAAGCACTGGAGCGAAGAAAGATAGATTTCTGTGCGGTGCAGGAGACGAGGTGGTCCTGCAGCAAGTCGAGGGACATAGGACGTGGCTTCAAGGCCGTTCTATGTGGAAGTCCCAGGACCACCAGTGGTGTCGGTATGATCGTCTCCGAGCGTTTCCGTGACGCGATTGCAAGCGTAGAACGTTTCGATGACCGCTTGATGAAGATTGTTGTCGCCGTAGAAGAGCGACGGTGTCATTTCTTTTCCGCGTATGCTCCGCAGACAGGTTGCTCCGAGCAAACCAAGGACGAGTTCTGGTCCCTGCTTGATGAGAAGACAGCGGAAGTGCCGTCACAAGACATGATTGTTGTGGCAGGTGACCTTAATGGTCACGTCGGAGCAGCGAAAGATGGTAACAGCTGTCATGGTGGTTTTGGCTATGGGTCACGCAACGCCGATGGTGAGCGTATACTTGAGTATGCAGACTCACACGACCTCACCATCGTGAACACCAAGTTTCGAAAGCGTGACTCCCACCTCATCTCGTTTTATAGCGGGAACGCCAAAACGCAGATTGACTATGTCCTTGTTAGGCGTCGCGACCAAGGTCTTGTCACAGACGCGAAGACCGTGCCGTATGAGACGGTTGCCACGCAACACCGTCCACTTATCTGCTCGCTGAGGATCACACCTCCGAGGTGTAAACGTGTTGAGCGATGCGGGACGGCTAGAATCAAATGGTGGCGACTGAAAGAGAAGGAAGCAGCTGTTATTTCTCGCATTCGGTTGCCGACGGTAACAACTGTCGACGAAACCTGGAAGGATGCTACCGATGCGATAACTCGGGCTGCGCGCCTCGAACTCGGCACAACGAAGCCTGGACGGCTTTGGGTCGACAAGCAGGCTTGGCTGTGGACTGACGATGTCAGAGAGAAGGTCAGGGAAAAGAAACGGCTATATCACGTATTTATCGGTGATAAAACAGTCGATAATTGGCGGAATTATCGAGAAGCGAAGAAAGCGGCAAAGAAGGCAGTGGCCGGTGCTAAAGCCGCACACTACGCTGATGTGAGTGAAAAACTGGAGACGCGCGATGGCGAGCGTTATCTTTACCGCCTCGCCAAAGCTCGCTGTCGCCAAGCAGAAGACATCGAGAAGTTCTTTGGCATTAACGACGAGAACGGTCATCTTCTGATGGATCGTAAGAGGGCTGTGAAGAGATGGCGCGAATACTTCGAGGAAATCTCGAATGTAGAATTTGAACATCCTGCCGTTCCTTTTGCATCACCTGTATACGGTCCCGT
Source organism: Heligmosomoides polygyrus bakeri (assembly GCA_947359475.1). Classification (NCBI taxonomy): domain Eukaryota; kingdom Metazoa; phylum Nematoda; class Chromadorea; order Rhabditida; family Heligmosomidae; genus Heligmosomoides; species Heligmosomoides polygyrus. The sequence goes on from OX375867.1 coordinate 26,783,359, forward strand.
TCAGAAGATCACAGTGAGCGAAACTGAAGCAGCCCTGAGGAAGATGAAGTCAGGCAAAGCCACTGGTCCCGATGACCTGCCAGCTGACCTGTGGAAGTCGAAGGGCTGGTGCCCTGCTGACTGGCTGACTGAGTTTTTCAATCAGGTTGTTGCTGAGAAGAAAGTGCCTGAGGGTTGGCAGCAAAGCACGACTATTCCGATTTGGAAGAAGAAGGGCAGTCCTGCAGACTGTGCTAGTTACCGACCAATTCGCCTTCTTTCGCACACCATGAAAATCTTTGAGCGAATTGTCGATGGACGTATTCGGGATGTCGTCCAGCTTTCCACGAATCAGTGTGGTTTCGTCTCTGGCTGTGGCACTGTTGATGCCATTCACGCTGTTCGTCTTTTGCTAGAGAAACACCGCGAGAAACAGAAACCGGTGCATTTTGCCTTCCTGGACTTAGAGAAGGCCTTCGACCGCGTTCCGCGGGAAGTGATATGGTACGCGTTGCGACGACATGGTATCCCTGAAGAGCTTATTGAGTGGGTGCGCATCCTCTACTCGTGCCCAATAAGCCGAGTGCGAGCACCAGCGGGCACCTCGATGGAGTTTCCAATCTCTGTCGGAGTGCACCAGGGATCTGCGCTCTCCCCACTGCTCTTCGTGATCGTCATGGATGCAATTACACGCGATCTCCAAAGGGCAGCTCCTTGGACGCTGCTGTATGCCGATGACGTCATGCTTGCATGCGAAGACAAAGCAGAGCTCGAGCGACAGGCACAGGCGTGGTGCGATCGCTTAGCATTGTTCGGACTCAAGCTAAACGTCAAAAAGACGGAATACTTGACGACGGATGTGAATGAGCATGGATCCATTAAGATCAATGGTACTGAGCTCTCACGAGTTACATCTTTCAAGTATCTCGGATCAACAGTCACGTCCGATGGCAGTCTAAAGTTGGAGGTGAACGCACGTGTGAGTGCAGCCTGGTCCAAATGGCGTTCGTTGACTGGGGTGCTTTGCGACAAGACAATACCTGAGTACCTCAAGTCAAAGGTGTATAGAGCAGTCGTCCGCCCAGTAGCGACGTACGGTGCTGAGTGCTGGCCCGTGACGAAGGAAATTGAAAGCCGCCTCAGTGTAATGGAGACGAAAATGCTAAGGTGGACGGCTGGAGTAACGCGATTGGACCGCGTTCGCAATGAAACCATGCGACAAAGGTTCGGTGTCGCCTCGATAGCTGACAAATTGCGCGAAGCACGTCTACGATGGTATGGTCACGTCCTTCGCGCTAACGACGACACCGTGTGTAAGATTGGCCTGAATCTTGAAGTCCCTGGAAAACGGCCCAGAGGACGCCCGAAACAACGTTGGCTAGATACGTTGCATATGGACTTGAAGTTAGCTGGTGTCCATCCCGACCAAGCGTTTGATCGGGAGAAGTGGCGTCACCAGACCAGAAGAGCGGACCCCGCCACCAAGCGGGACAAACGCTATTGAAAATGATGATTCTCCAAACGGCTCGGAATAGTCTTGAAAACGTCGCAGTGAGAGAAGATAGAAACGCAGCGGACATGCGCTCGCCCACTCGATTGATAGGTTAGGTTCTGTGTGCATTGTGCACGGCGCACTCTCGAGGCATTCCTGGCATGACAGAGCACTGGCGACGTACGCCATCTTTGAGGTACTCCGAAAGCACGCATATCCTGGGAAATAAGTTGCTCTAATCGCCCGTCCAGCCAATTTTGGACCACCCACGGCGAAAATACGGGTGTTCCGGTAAAGTTTTACACATGTTTGTGTAGATCTCGAAGAGGCGAATCGAATGGTACCAACCTTTATTCAAGAAACCTAAAACTGAAGGAGTTATGAGCGTGCGACGCTTTGCGACGCTATGTTGGCGTTTTTTCGCCCACTTTTGACCGTGCGGCGCGAGCGGTATTGTAGCTCGTTGGTAAACAAGTGTAAGAAAGCGATTGCTTTTCTAGGCTACCTGAAAAAGTTAGTTTTAGCATTTAGCTGGCCCTCCTTACATTTGGAGCCTGCCATCATCACATTTATATGTTCCCGCAACCCAGATGGATGGCTTCTGAAATTCCTGCTGTATTGTCTAACGTTGATGATTCAATCTTTCATCGCTGCCTGGTTCTCTTTCTTTTCCTTTTTTGTATTGCACGGTCTATTTTCGTTGCTCTCAAATGTATGCGCGTCCTTGAGACGCGTTTAAATAAGTAAAGGTACATGTCGCTCAGGTGAGCAGCTTGGTAGGTGGGAGCGCGCCAGCCAATGATAACCAAACAGAGCTTAGACCGAACACAAGCCAGCCCATCAGGGAATCAACTGTACATGCTCTCTCTGAATGACATGTCCATTCAATGCGATCTGATTGATTTAGTCGTTCCCACCTACCTATGCTGCTCACCTACGCGGCATATACCTAAATAAATAAATGAATAAAAACGAGCAAAGGCCGTAACTTCCTGCGGGTGATTGAAGTGGGAGTACATATAGATCTGTAATGAGAGAGGTCTTATAACAAGGTTTTAGATGTTATAAAAACGCTCTGGAAGGATGGCTAGACGAACCAATAAATTTAGTTTTGAATTTCGTCGCTTGTAGTTTTATTTTGTCAACAGTCACTACTATTCTCAGTAGTTGTGCTGTACATCAATTTCTCAACATCAAACTCAGCTTCGGTTTTTGCTGATCTTCGACACTTTTGAAATTTGTTTTGTTTGCTTGTAAACTCGCTTTTCTGTAGTGGCCATTGAAGGGAACTCACTTTCAGTGACACCGCAAAACTAAGGAGGGCCAGCTAAATGCTAAAACTTGTCACATTTATTCAATGCAGTGTTGCACACTGTAAACTAGAACCCTTTCCAGGAAACCTCTTTCTACAGCCTTTGTTTGACCACGTTTGACGATTCGTTGGACTTTACTGTCGATAAGTCTGGCAATCCAGTGTTGATATTGATGTCATGTTGAGGAGTGCTTCAGAAATCGTTGTAGGTTCCTAAGGTCTGCCGCCTGCATGCGCGCTCAGTTACGTTTGCAATTAATAGTGTAACTATGGTTCCAAGGGTGCTACTGCCATCAGATATTTTTCTATGCTAAAATCAAATTCCAGCTAATCTCGTAAGCAGTAGCTAGCCAGTACATATTTTGCTCATTTTTCAAAGGGGCGGTCGTAGCAACTAGGGATCTCAGCGAACAGCCTAGCCATCCTTTTTATTCCTTCCTAACGATCCGCGGAACCAATTAACTGAACCTCGCAATCTCCCGTAGTGTCGATAAAGCCCGAACAAATTTGACAGCAAGGGCTGTAAGCCAGGAAGTGGTGGAAGTGGTGGGTGTTGCAGCCCTTCTAGAATGGAAAACGGGATTGAGTTCCAACTGAGCATAGGGGCGTCTTTGAAAAATCACATATACTTTATGTACAAGAGATTAACGTTAAGAAAAATGAGCAAATTTTAACCTCTTTTATACGTGTTGATTTCTTTGATAAAAGCCGCTATGTATGCCTAATTCCTCAGGAAAATTTCGAAAAAGAATATGGATAGAGGTACGATTTAGCCTTTATTTGCGAGATGTCTACATATTTGCAGGATGCGCCACGTATTCCACTTCTACTGGGTCTTGGAGGAATTTAAATGCGTATTTAGCCTGTACAATGGCCTAAGATAGTCACCCGGTGTAAAGTCAGTGTTTTAACTTCCCAGGCAAGTCTGTCCAATTCGTCGACCTCGGGTGGATGGAAAACTTGGTTGGCAGGTGGGAAACCAGGACCAAGAACCCTAAATCAGGTCAGGCTGCAGCCTCCTACTGCTAGGCTACTACACGTACACCACTCTGAATAAACTATCAAAAATGGGAAACGTTAGCATTGATCGGCCTCGTTTGCGGCGCTCCCATTCTATAATACTCCTATTGAAAACCGCATATGCAATTTGAATGCATATTATTGCGACAGGAAGGCGATGAGCTGGCCAACATTGATTTATTTATTTACCTAGGGAGATATCGTGGATGTTCTGTTCGGTCAAACAGCGCCGATGGTGTAAGGCGAACATCGCTGCCCGGAAAGCAGAAGATGCGGGTTCGAGTCCCGCCTGGCGCAAGAGTTTTGATCGCAACTAAACATCCTCCTAACGACTAGGTCTGAGTTATACGCAACTTTCAGTTTACTAATCTGCTGCGGTATCAATGGCAGTAGAGCTAATCTGCATCAGCCAGATATGAAGCCCGGTGGTAGATGCCAGAACTTCGGCACATGGCCACGCTGGCCACCCCACGGAACTGACGCCTAGGACAAGCAGCAGTCTGATCAACCAAAATTCATAACGCAGCTGCGGTCTGCCACCGATGATGACGACTATTTACACCGCACTGCTGAAATCCAATGTTGTCCGACACGTTGCCTTTCCAATAAATCCGCTACCAAGAACCGATCGAAGAATAGTCGAAGACGTGGTTGGCAAGGCGGGACTCAAACCTTACGTTGACTTCGATTCTAGGCGAGAGCCGGCATATCCTCCGACTGAGCCCCATTCGCTCCTTGAACTGTACTCCTCTCTAAAGTTTGTGGATCTCATAGCCAAGCTCTTCTGATACTAGGTGGCCTGAAAGGAAAGCATCTACTGATGTGTGGGCGTAGAAGCAGTCATGGGATTATATAAAGCAGTAACCCAAAACCTTCTAATAATCTCGTAAATGCAGCTCATTTTCGTCCAGAAAAGGCAGAAAATTAACTTAACGCATAGGAGGACAGTGTTTTGCAAGTTCCCTTCCGAGAGACTCCACCCTGTTCGTATCCGATTCGCTTTTTCAGCTATGCCGTCTCACAGTAGAATAGGTGGAAAGATCTGCGACATCCGTAAGTGGCCACTGCTTTGTTAAGCTTCGCTGATGATCTGCTTTTGGGCGGATGAAGAGCACTTCTCGTCATCGTTGTACTTATAAGCACCTGCATTTATCAGCCTCGTCGAGAACATAACGCGCAGTCAGGTGTTTCTCATCGTCAGCGTCCTCTCTTCGGGTTCTAAAGTGTTGTTCTGCGCTCTCCTGGATGCTTTTCCGCTCCATCAACATCAACTAGGGTGGTTTAACTCCTTGGTCAGCCTCCCCTCCAGCGGTTTCGTGATCGGTGACTGTACAGGCGACTCCTTGGAATCTTTGGACACAACGGAACGTTGCGAATTTTCGCCAACCGTTAAGAAAACACGTTTTTCCCCGAAGATTCTCAAGGAGTCTTCAAGGTTTGGTGTTAATGTAAGCTTTGATGTGGGCTCTCGTTCACTGCACGGCAAAAAAATACTTAAATCACTGCATGAGTGTAAAATTCTTACAACGATTTCTACTGAGGTCTTAGGACAGTAATACAGGGTGCATCAGAAGTTCTTGGACTCTTTTGTTTCAGGCTGATTATACGGTGTGATGCGCTTCGCTCAACCAAACTTTTATGTGGTGTTGCTGCCCTACTCTTACCCTCTCATATACCATTTTTTGCCTGAATGTTCTTTTGTTCAAGATGGCTGATGCAAATGGTTTGAGCACTGTAATGGAGGATCTACATGTCGACGAAAAAACTAACTATAAAACTACTAGAGGGTATCCTGAAGAAATACGTTCTTCCTTGGGAATCTGTGCCTTAAAGAGAAAGCGATTGGACTTAAGATTCTGCGCCCGCTCATAAGACTAAAGTGGTAGAGAAGCTTTGCGCTGAACAACCTTCCGGATTTTATCTCAGCCGAAGAGTGGTCCCGCTCAGCCCGAACCTCAATCCGATGGGTCTGATTCATATTGAAGAGTAAGGGCTATGCCACATCCCACACGAACACTGCTTCACTTCAAAGAGCCCTGAAGAAAGCCTGGGGAGAGATTGATGAAGACCCGCTGCGTGCCGCCGTGGACGCGTTCCCCGAGCGATTGAAGGCGTGTATTTATGCCGAGGGAGGCATTTCGAAATTTAACCGCTTCTTCATATGTGCCTGGTCAATAGCAATACATTTTATGAATATCATCTGATTTGCTTTAAACAGCCGTTTGGACGGTCAATTACATGTGTCCAAGAACTACTGACGCAACCTGTAGAGTCATCGATGTTTTGAAAAGCGCGGCAGAATTCGACACGCAAAATGTTGGGGTGGACCTCTCGCGCTATATGTAGTTGAACACCATCTGAAGATTCACATGGGCCACCGTTGTTCAGCGGCTGTCTCGTCGGCATTTGCTGGAGGAACCTATCCACCTGATGCTTTAGGAGAAATCGAAGAAGCGATCCCACTCGACGCGCTAACCGAAGAGAAGCTGGTGTTGAAGAAGGACGCCGAGGAGCTAGGCGACGTTCGTCAAGGTGAGCAGCCATACCGTAACCTCGTATGCTAGTTTGGACATTCCCAGTCCTAAATTAGTGCATTTTTTATGTCTTCGTTATCAAGGGCACGCTAAGTCGGTGGCTGAGATATTGTGTTTCACGGGCAAAAACCGCCGACCTCTCAAATATCTCGCGAAAATCCAGAGGCTATTTTTGTCGCTACAATTCGACGAATTCCTTCCTTGTGTACATAACAAAGGCAGACGAAGCCTGTCGGATTTCGGTCGTTGAACTGCGGCTATACGAATCGTCGGTGGAGGAGAAGGTCGTGCTCAGAACAGACGTTTGTTATTTGGGTAGAAGCGGCTCGCGGCTAATTGCCCACTAATCAACGCCACACCCTCTGTTTGTATCCCCAGGGAGAATTCATTCCCCGTTCTAATGTGCTCGGTCGAACCGAACACGGTGATGAGGGGCAGTGGTGGACGTTCCTCTGCTCCATATCAGCAGATCTTCGGATCAGTTGCTGCAACATGATAAGGGCATGTCTCATTAGAAGACCTATACACTCTGGTAGAATTCCTGCTGCCTATAAAAGGATGAGAACTGGCTACGACCTTTTCGGCGTTTTCCATGAAAATTCAAATCGTTATAACTCCATCTGTTCTCAACCGTTTCGGTGAAACCATGGAGAATCGTGCCCAGCGTAGCATAGTGCTGAAGGAGATAGAGCGTATAGGACGGTGTTTATCAGTCCCTGTTTAGGATGAGCCGTGCCTCTTACTTCTACAGGATATCTTAGAGGCTATTTGAATCCGTATTTGGCTTACATAATGACTTTAGATGATCAACTAATAAGCAAGTCATTCTAATCCTTCCCGGTATCAATTCATCGATCACCGAGGATGCTTGTTTGACCTGGGCGGGACCGGAACCTCCTTCGACTGCGCTACCCCACACCTACCATCGCATGTTCTACAAGGCGTAGCAGAAGTGTAGGTACACATCTTGATTGAGATAAAATCTTTGACTCACCAGTCTGGGGCAACCACAATCTGGGACCTGACTGGTACCAGCCACGGTCATCTTGTGAGTTAGGCCGCACACAAGGCATTGCAGGCTGGCCAACAAAACAAAAATAGACGACCTGATGAAAGGCATTTCTCAACTACATTGAACCAGAGGTTCAGTACCTTCTCAGACATTCGTTATCTATGACCCGCACAACCAGATGCTATTGTGATGAGAACGGCTGATGGACTAGGTGAGTAGGCCGGCGCGATTTTCTTCATCCCGTTGACGCTCCTGTGGAAGTATATCATTAGGCTTAAGGGCCGGCTCCTGTTGCTAGAGTGTTGCAGGATAATCGCCGATGCTTATATCCACATATCCAGCTCGTACCTACAGATATATATCTGCATACGGATATAAGTAGGTATATATTAGGTTGTCCTATAAGTCCCCGCCGTTTTCTTCAACGATTCACTGCAGATTTCGCCGGCGGTCTCTTGCACAGCGCTGCATAGCTTTCGAAAGAGAATGATCTGCTCTATCAAAACATGTATTGCATTTCTTTTTTCACCATGAGTTTTGTCAATTTTTAGGTCGTTGAAGTGAAAAGTGAAAAAGTGAAAAAGTAGCCATTTGCGCACTTGTTCTCTCCGCTTAGGTTTGTAATTTTTTGCGCGGTTTTTTATGGCATTTGGAAGACAATGTTCTGTACTTCAAAAATATGTGTTGGTCTTATTTTCTCACTCGCCCTTTATTGATTTTTAGGTCACCAAATTGGGAATTCCGACTTTTCCGTCCGAATTTTTACCAAAACTCCGGTTCTGTGATTGAACTTTTTTGCTCGGTGTTGTATGTCGTTTGGAAGAGGATGTCTTGCTCAGTAAGAATTTGTGTCGCGTTTATTGGCTCACGCTGATTTCTCTCGAATATCAACAACTGGATAAGGACAAGGAGTTGTTGGTGGAGACGATTCTTCTCTTTTTGGCATTTTGTTGATATTCAAACGAAATCAATAAACGCAACACATGTCTTATAGAGAAAGACATTTTCTTTCGAATGACTATAACACCAACCCAAAAAATACAACCACAGAGCAGGAGCTGTCGGCAAAAATAACCCTCCTCCTTCGGACCTCCCATTTTGATGACCTAAAAATCAATAAAGGACAAATGAGCAAATAGCACTAACACATATTCTTGTAACACAGAATATTGTCTTCCAAACGCTATAAAAAACTGCGCAAAAAAATCACAAACCTAAGCGGAGAGAACAAGTGCGCAAATGGCTACTTTTTCACTTTTTCACTTTTCACTTCAACGACCCAAAAATTGACAAAATTCATGACAAAAAAAAGAAATGCAATACACGCTTTGATAGTGCAAATCATTATCTTTCGAAAGCTGGGCAGCGCTGTGCAAGAGACCGCCGGCGAAATCTGCAGTGAATCGTTGAAAAAAAAAAAAACGGCGAAGACTAATGGGACAACCTAACACTATCTATACACATGTATATCTTTATATACAGGCACATACACAAAAACAGGTTTTCACCATAATAGCAAGTGGTTGTACGGGTCGTGATAAGGAACGTCTGAGTTACTCCTTACAAAATGCTTGTATTTATTTATTTATTTATTTGAGGACGTGGGCGAGCCACGTGTAGACAATAAAACTGGTGAATATTCAGAGCAATTACAAAATACGATAGCGATTATGCGTCAAGAAGTGGTAGCAAGCTTTTAGGTAATAGACACAAAAGTAAACTAAAGAGAAGTCAAGGAGAAAGGAACATAACTGCCGGTCTCACTTGAGCGCACGCTTCAACCGTTGATTAAGATAGCATCTGAATCTTGTCGTAGACATGTCAAGAACTCCTTCTTTTAGCATTGGAAAGAACACACTTATGGTCCTGTGTGAAAAGAATTTTGACCTGATCTGACTTTTAGCTCCTCTTATGAGAAGCTCATGCACTCTCGTTTAAAACGACCTTCTCCTGCTGTTGAAGCACATTCGTTCCGATGTAGCCAATTTTGATAAAGTTGATAACTGAACAGCCTGAACCATGATAGCGTGTAGACCGTCGCGACCCCCTAAGGCCTTCGCCAAGGTGAACAACACAGCTAGGACGGCTGTGCTACCATGGAAGCAAGCTGTGAATTTGTCGGGCATATGCAATGCGGTAAGGAGATGGAACAAATTCGCCATTCAGTCACTTGCGCAACAAAATGTTATGCAGTGTGTAGCTTTTAAAGTTTGAAAAACTACGGGCTACACTGTAATTTTTTGAAAACTATTTAGAGGCTGCAAGATTACAAATGAAGCAAGAACTCCTCTATGAGTGGAAAAGAGTACGAAGGAGAAATGGATCAGCGCGGCCGGACCGTGGCGCTGGAGCTGCGCGTTGCATACTCTACATATATTGGAGTCCAGCGTTCCACAGCGACGTTGTAGTTCCCACAAAGGTTGCCCCATGCACGCGCGTTTCGCTTTCGTTACCGACGACAGTAAACGTCTAAAAATAGACATTTCAATGACGGAGAAATAAGCCTTCTGATGAGGGGCTCGATGTTGGGCTTCATATCCCTCTCGCGTGGCTTCTTCGAGCTTGTTTTCAAAACATCGTGACGTTCTGATGCGTAAACAGAGCGGTCCAACTGCGCTTCTTGTTTTCGCGACTCCACCGATCGACGCCACCTACTCCTTCCGTGATCGGAAGTTCATTGAGAACTCAGCCACTTAGCCAGTGATCATCGGTAATAACCAAAGCTAACCAAAGCAATGCAGACCTTTCTTAACGCAGCCAATTTCTACTTCCAAAAGGGGAATAGTACGCCATCGAATTAAAAAAATTAAAGGAATTAATAGTAAATCCAAGTTAATAGTAAATAAATATTCCTTCAAATAATCCTTCCTCTGCGGCTATGGAGCTTCGAGGATCAGCAATTCTTTGTAGGTCTTGGTTAACCCTAGTATTTCAGGAATTCCTTAGGCACATAATCTAGGGGACAGAGGAAAAGGGTCAGCGTTTTTAAAACCCTTTTGAGATAGTCATGCATTCTACTTCTACGGGATGTCGTGGAGGCAAGTTAATTACGTATTTCGCCTATACAATTACTTGCTGCGGGCTACCGATGTGTTCTACTGTGTTTTATCCTTCTCCGAAGAGTCTGGCACCAATTTGCCGACGGCGGAAGGGAGGGTTTGGTTGGCCCGGGCCGAATAGGGTACAAGCGGCAGCCGTAGCCTCATCCGGCTGCGCCATCACGCCCTCAGACACATAGCCTATCCCTTATCAATCAGCAGCTGAAGTTTGAAAACTAAGCCTTGTGGCGGATAAGAAGCTTAGAAACTTGAGAGACGCACTACTGCAACACACATTTACTGAAGGGAACGAAAAAACGGTCATAAAATCCGAGCAGCCGGAGCAGAGGGCGTCACATGAGCACTGAGCATTTTTCCGTTCCATGCAATGAGCCAGCACTCATTCCAATACTAGGTTCCCACTAGCATCTAGTTTCTCTAGAATTCTTGATGCACACCTTTGAGCAAGTCGAGCCAGTTGGCCTGGTCGTCGTTTAATTTAAATCATCTTACTTAATCTCAAAAAAATGCGGAATATAGTTGAACACATTACGAGTGTACGAAATCAAGATAGCTCTACCTTAAGCCTAACCCTTGGTGTTTTAAAAGATCCTAGTATTCTTCACAACTGCGTTTTCAGGTCTCGAAAACGTAGAGCACAAAATCGTCAAAGGACGTAACACGGCCGTCACAAGAGTAGTTGGCAACCGAGTCTACTTGAAGGTAGGCTTGAATGCTCGAACTTCTACGACTTTCTTCTGGAGTCGTACAAATTTTGATGCTTTTCCATTTAATACGTAGGAGTCGTACAGTAATACAGATCGAGTCTTGCATTGAATCACCTCATTCTCTGGTTGCCTTATGATCGACTGTTTAGGTGAATATCAAGGATGAGGAGCAACTCTACCCGCTCATTGAGTTCCTTCAAAACAAAATCGCCACCCCGAACAACCTACTGTTCGACGATTTCAGGTGAGCGAATGCTGAAGGTCTTTTTGTCTTTTCGAATCGCTGCATTATATCCCAAACCTTGGTGATGTGTTCAGTTCGGCCTAATCCTGCTACGAAACGATAAACAAAAGGACGAAAGAGTGAGGGAGTAAGAAATGAGCCGTGGATTAGAGTGGGAGGACGACAACGACCCATTCTATGGGGGATGTTGAGCAGACCACGAAAATTACAAGACCAGAGGGAGTGATGAGAGGTAGAAGAAACAATAGAGTGTACTTGTTCTACGTATTCCTTTTGAAAATTATTTTGATGGTTCGCGTAAGTATGGCTTAGAATGAAGTTTTTCTACGAAATCATTTTCAGATGGCTCTGGTAATGATCGTGTTGCGTAGTACGGCTTTTGCTTTTGCTACTTTAAAAGGTTAAGGAATGCTTATATACGAATCCAGGCAGCACTGGTCGATTTAGATTTGACAAAAATCAACTATCAATGCGAATCAGCCGACTAGAGACCACGAAGCCGAAGAACGACAAGCGTCTTCAGACCGTCGAAGGAGTTGCGCAGGCCGTCTGTGAGTTTTTGCCCATTCGATGGAGATCCTCACTTTAAAGCAGAATAACATTGAGTACAAGGGAAAGCGGCGAGCCTTGGTGGGTAACGCGAACAAAATGCGATCAAGCATCAGGGTTACGTGTTCTATTCACAGTCAATAACTTTACAATAATTGCTACATACATACAACAGTAAGTATTGCAACAACGCTAGGCAGCCTTGTTAGAAGTATTTGTCAGCTGCATAGAACCATATAAAAAGGTTACGGTGCATATCCTAAGTGCTATGCACCTTGTAATTCTATGGTTGTAGCCCCTCTTAATAAAAGGGGTGGGCTCTCATTTTAAGCGGCCGACTATCTTCCCTCTGGTGCGTGTTTAAGCAATTGCATGCCGAAGGCGTCAAATTTCTCAATTTTCGTCGCTGAGCGTTCTGTATGAAGGAATCGTGTAGTACTCTGAGTTCTTTCACAAGGCGTCCATCCTACCAGTGCAGCTGTGCTTCACTTCAAAAACGCCGTTTTATTTTTTCATTTTATCGCTCACATGCGGCAACGAGCAGGAACAAATTCAGTATTTAGTCGTGTGCTAAGCATATTTTAGTATGTAGGTATTCTTTTAATGTATAAGGAAAGCTGTGAGACACCATGAATGGAGCGAGGTCATGTGTAGCTCTGTTCATGGTGATGTACAGCTTACACATACATTAAAAGAAAACCTACATACTGCTTAATAGTACGCTAAGCACATGACCACACAGCTGTGAGTAGAAGAAAGTAGGAAGGAAAATGTCTTAGCGTAGGTGGAGCGTGTTGCTCGAGCGGACTATCCAACCACCGCTTGCATTGTTGGAAAAAAGTCTGCTAGCTGTGTCGTTTCAGAAAGGTCAAACAGGGTGCTTAACGCTACATCTGAGAAATCGGAAGCAGCACAAAGGGCGGTCACGCACAGTAACTATTCGTCTCCCACGGTTTTCTGAGCATATCTTCCCACACACTCTGCGATTTAGCGTTAAAACGGAAAAATCAGTGAAAACTTTTTCCCTATAGGCACATCAATATAAACCCATATTTTCCGCGAGCCCAGCCTCGCTACTTATTAGAGGCAGTATATACATTTTGGTAGAGCGACGACTTTAACAGCAATATTGTATATAAGCTATAAGTTGTAAGTTTATTACATTTGCAAAAGGCAAACATAAAAGAAAAACAATATCTCAAAACAACAACACTAATTAAGGCATAACACAGCATCATATTGTGAACACAACAAGCAAACAGTAGTAATCGGTATTACTCTATGGTTCACCTCTAGGTAGCATCATACAGAAGTAATTTTTTGCTGACTAACCTCTTAAAATGGCTTAGGGATAGCCCATTTGGTAGGCTCTTCGTAACCTTAAGGTATGCAGTTCCTGCTCTATACGTAAAGGACTCAGCGTATAGTGTCGCTTTAGGACGAGTTAACGCGATTTTTGATGCACAGCCTCTGGTGCTTGAACTCGTGACACGAAACAACTGTTTCATACTACACTTAATACCGTTGTATCCGTTAAGCAATATCTTATGAACCATGCATACATCAATTACTTTGCGCCGAGATGCAAGCGAAGGTAATTCAAGGCATCTGTTCCTTACTAGAGCGTTTGGCATTCTGTCATAATTGAAATCGCCAGTGCGTACCATCAGTTTGCTCGTAAAATTATTCTGTACCCTTTCAATGCAATAGATGTCTTTTTTCCTGCGACTGAGTACTGCAGTCAAGATTCCACTATAGGACGGACGTAAGTTTTGTAAGCGCGTAGAAGGATAGCCTTGTTTTTGCTAGGAAGCCCTTTGAAAATATGATATGTTCGCATAATTGCTTGCCTACATCGAATTCTAGTATGCTCCGAAAAATCTAGGCTGTCACTATAATGAGATCCTAGATCTAGAGAGTATGTGCTAAAGGTCTTTCTTTCACCTTTCCAACCTCTTATCACCAAAGGAGCCGATGCACAAGTCAGTGTTTTACCCTTCTCAAACAGATCAGTCTTACCAATTAGCCGACAACGATGGAATGAAAGGTTTATTCGATCTGAGCGGGACCCGAACCAAGAAGGCTACGAAAGCGCTTTTATCCCTTGAACGACAGTCCCATGGACTGTGTACTTCTGGTACGCAACGCGTCGGTTCCATCCGATTGTTGTTCGACAATACTACAAATGCAGGTGATTCTGCGATACAATGTGAACCGGCGTTTATGCGTGTTGGAAGGGGACACTTCCCCACCCGATAAGCGTGGGTTTATTCGATGTAGAGTTCAGGGAATGACAGCATGTTGCACTTTCCTTAGACCACGCAGTCTTAGGATTTCATCGGAATATTGAGGTAAATTTATAAAAACTAATGAGAAAATTGTTGCCGCAACAGTGCCACCCCTCTCTCCTAACATGCATTGCACCTGTGGACCAATTGCTCAGACAACTCTTTAGTTAGTTTTAATTAAGCAAATTTTGCCAAATCAGGAACATGATTCATCAACGATTTACAGAGACTTCACAGAGAAATTGCAGCGGAAAATGCTGATAACGCCAACATTTCACCGTATTGCTCGTTGATAAGTCGCGTTAATTCGCGTTGTTTCAGGAATTTCCGCTGTAATTTCTCTGTCAAATTTTTGCAAGTCGTTGATGAATTCGGCCCCAGGTTACGAAAACAACCAGTTTCGTCGAGAACAAAAATAAACGAAGATCAGATGCCTAAAGATACAAGAATCCTCTAGGTAGTCGTTGGGAAAGGCCATTCAGAGGATTCCTCCACCTTTATTCGGCTAGTTGGTGACGTAGATCTGTTTGAGAACAATAGAACATTGACTTGTCGGCTCATTACAAACACCGAAACGCATTCAATGTGAATCCATACGCCATAGAAAAGGTCCTATTCTGTAGATTTAGGACGCACGCTCGTAGCAGGTAGACTAGCGCTGATCTTTATCATTCTATATTTTGTGTGAGTGCAGATAGGGGAGTGAAGTCGCAGTGCTGAACACAGCGCCAATCCTTCTTCACCTTCCTCACTTCTTTTTCAACTCTCTGAAAGCGCCTTAAGCTGCTACCTTTACTCGCGATTCAATTACAGAGATCAGTGGAGCTCATGATCAGTGACTCTCAAACCTCATCATGTTTTATGGCATCATCCAAGCACAAAAAAGTCATCAAAAGGGAATAGTATATAGGATGAGGATGCTCAAATTTATTCTGTAGCCTACATAGTGCAAGCAAAGTGCTTCTAAACTAGTAAAGCTTACACAGACAATAATATTCTTGTGCTCTCTCCTGTAGTTCTCAGGATTAAAGGTGTTAAGGTGTTTTAAGCATATAATTTTTTTTAAATTTTCAAGTTTTCTGAGAATTACAGACAAGCGTCGGAAAGACATTGCCAGATTTTCCGGAGCCGAAGTTGACGAGACCGGGATTGGCAGCGGAGAGGTGAGTTCCTCCAAGTACCAATCTAATCTGTCCAGTGTATCGCTAGATTCTGCTCAGGGATCGGTTCCGGTCGAGTCGTCCGACAGAGACTGGATGTTCATGCCGGTGTTGTTCGTCTGCGCGTTCACCATCACAGCACTCGTCTCCGTCCTTGCGGTAAGCCCCGCATTCAGGGCGAGTTACACTACAGCGGGCTGACCTCAATGTTCAGGTCCACCTCATGAAGAACCGCCGCTACTACGGCAGCAATATCATGCATGCTGGAGACGACCTGGAAGGGAAGAGCAGCCTGGCCTACCAGGTAAGTAGAAAGCCTCCACACTGAAGGAAACGAGCTCCCGAAAGACCGTTGAGTACCTCGTTTAGGAGCTGTGCCGTCAGCGAATGACACAAGATCCGACGTCAGGACGCGGTAGCAAGAGCTCCTCGACGTCGAGTTGGTGCGAGGAGGCCGTCGCTCAGTCCAGCATCGACATCTCAACGGGGCATGTGATTCTGGTATGTGAATCTCGACTGAAGCCCTTCATATCGTATATGACGTGGTCGCAGCCCAGCTGTTCTTGTTCTTGCAGAACTTCCTGCAAGAGTGCCTGGCGGAGCCGATGAAGATCGAGGCCCAGTGGGACGCCATCCGCGACTACCGAAGTCCGGAGAAGCACGTCACCATCGGCTCCCAGCAGGCCAACCGCAACCGATCAGTCGTTCCATGTGAGCTCTCTCTTTCCTACATGAACAGAGTCGCTTGAGGAGACAGCGCGACCATAACAGCTACATGGCTCCTATTACAACTATACCTTAATGTGGGCGCATACGGCTCAGAGGAGCGGGACCTATTCGTTTCTCTGTCTTAACTACTTGATTATAGGCTTTATTGGTGCCCAGCAAAGATTTCCTTTCGTTGGGGTGTTGAAGCAAGACCTGCTTCGGAAAAAAATGAAAAGCTATATGCCATCCGCTGGTCCAGATAATTGTATAGACCAAGATAGCATTCAAACTGCCTCGCGATATCCAGAGAACCATCTAAGAAAAAGGATGCTTGGCGCATCTCAGAAGAGGAATGCTTGCTTCCATCCATCTTTACCTTTTGTCCTTATACTGCTGGCTTTTGAATGTAAACCATGAAGAACAAAGGGCAGAACTAGTTAATCTCTTTTGGGATGCGCCACGCGTTCTACTTCTATGGGATGTCCGGCACGCCAATTGAGTGCGTATTTGACCCAATCGATCTACAAGGCAGTGCTTCATCCTTCCCAGGCGAGCTTGATACTAAATCACCGATCCACCAGGAATGCTACGCTTGGTTGCTTTGGGCAGTAAATCCGAACCAGAAACCTGGAATCGCGTGCACACGACATCAGGCACCTCCTCCGACTGAGCTACCACGTGCCTAATGCAAATGTAAATCGTACAATCGAGAATGTATATACGCACAGACTGTTATTATTCCGGCTTGGGCCTAGAGCCGCTTGGTGCATATCGGCTCCTTTGGCTTCTGCACCTTGCCTTTTTTGGCCTGGTAAGGCTTGTAATTCAGTAGACTTCCGCATGGCAACACCGGGCTGTGACGTTTGCCAAGCACTATAGAGGGAACGAACTCGTGTCTAGGAGTTCGCAGGAGTGCCGGTTTCCGCTACCATCTGGCGATGAGTTAATCTTACGATTAGGTTTGGTTCACGCTCATATCAAGGAAGCCTTTTTCCTATGGTTGGCTAGCGAATCGAGGAAGGGGAACACTGATTTCGCTGGACTGGGCACTTCAAACGGTTGAATCGACCGAACACATCCCGCCGACGGTCAATACGTGGCTCATTCCAGAAAAAGTTTGACCATCGCAGCTTTTACCGATTACATTGAGGAAACAGATGTTATAAAAAAGGTCAGACGAATCGTGGAAAAAAATTAGTCCAGGTCATCAGGCCAGACTCTGAGAACTGTGAGCAAAACTGCCACTCTGGAGAAACACCTCGTGAAGGCAGCTTTGACGGCTAAACGATTCAATTTTTTCCTCACTTGGTTAGACGTCAAACACTGAAAAAACGTCATGAATATGGCTGATTGGAAGGTGGAGTTCAGAGACGGAAGTCGTTTACCCAACGAAGGGGGATCAGATTCTTGTCATACAACAACTGATGGCAAGTCAGATGTGCTTTGGAAAAATATATCTCCCGTTATCTGCCGTTAAAGAATGCGGAACACTACAAAATCTTTCAGGTCTCCGTAAAACAGCAGACTAAAAACGAAAAAATAGGGTAACACCGCAAAAGACTTTCTCTAACTGCTTGAAGCTGGTCAGCGCAGCGACGTAATTAACGGATTCTGTTTTCAGTTGACGAAAGTCTGGTTCCCGTCGACTCATGGGAAGAGGGAAAAACGGAGTATCTCAATGCGAGCTTCATTTACGACGACGACCCACGGTGAGTGAGGGCCTTCTTCTCATGTTTTTCCATAAGAAGGAAATCAGAGCTTACACGAAGAAGTCCGACTAACTCATTGGTGGGCATTCTGTTGTTCTTTTGACAGCCCGAGAAGTCTTGGTGTCAGTGGTGAACATCACGCGACTGACCCACCTAAATTTCCGCGGCTGAGCCTAAACGGAAACGCCCCTGATCGTCGAATTTCCTAACCTAATCAGATGTGCGTATTATGTCCGTGCAAAAATCACAAACACACACCATCACGCAATTCCACTACCTATCGTGGATAATTTAGTTGTCTTTTTTTCTCAGGGCAATGTCATAACGCCCAAAGGAGCTATCCTGTTAAGCACAGTCTCCGTCGCTTTTGAACCCTTTCACGTGGCTAGCACAAGGCGTAATGAGCTGAGAAAACCAACTGTACCCTGGGAAGTTGGTTCGCTTCATCACCTACGAATGGAGCCTATTAGTGCCCTCGCTCCCACGCTCTTTTTATGAGCTATTCAAATCACTCATCTGAATGAGAAACCCTTCCTCTTCGACGGAATTAATAGCAGCGCTAATTGGTTTATGGCGGCAATGTAGGGAAGAACTGATCTATTTCAGACAACCTGTCTATATTGCGGCGCAAACCCCTCGCGGCGAAGACATCGCTTCATTCTGGCAGGCGATATGGCAGCATGGCGTCTGTCTGATCGTCAACTTGTCCACAATCGAGGAAGGGAAACAGGAGAAGAGCTACTGGCCCGAATCGGGCTCCGAGGTGCACGGTCCATTTGAGGTAGGTGTCGCCGTCGAACCGAAATAAATTTGAGGGAAAACGAATCGCGGTTGCAGATTCACCTTGTCTCGGAGCACATCTGGAGTGACGACTACCTCGTGCGTTCGTTCTACCTGAAGAATCTTCGCAACGGTCAAACGCGCACCATCACGCAATTCCACTACCTATCGTGGAAACACGACGAAACGCCATCCAGTCCGAAGAGCCTCATCGAATTCAGAAGGTGCGTTTAGTGTGGAGGAGAACAACGAGAAAGGGGATGGTTGGATGAAAGGCAGAGATTGTACCTAGAATGGGAGTTCATTTGAAATTCTGGGAGCAGATATGTGCATTGGAAAACGGAATGGGCGTGAAGAATACGGTAGAATACTAAAAATGCAACACAGCTTTGGCATCTGCTATTTCATCAATTATAAAGAAGTCGTAGTAGGATTGCAGATATTGAGGAGTTCCGTTGGAGGTGGGATAATGCAACGATGTACGATCGGCTGCTGAAGTTGACCAGGAAACAGGCTACCAGATGCGTGTATAGTGTACATAGGAAATTACTTGGAAAGAGAGGCGAGAAAAAGTGATTGCTATCCTAGTGAGGAGGGAGCATTTCGCTCAGTTCTTTTAACAACAAAGGTACAGTTGCAAATGCACTATTTTACAGAGACTACACACTGACTTAACCTATGAGAGAATCCTTCTATGCAGTTTTCCTCCAGAGATAGGCACTGTGATTGCGCTTGCTTCGCTTGTTTAGCGGTGCCCCCTCCGACTGGGATAGGCCCGAAAAAGTTTAGCAGTTGAGGCCTCCATAACTTCATCGCAGGCTAACAAACAGAATAGCGTTCAGTATGGAGAGCAATTTGCCCTCATTCTGCTCATCTGCACGAACCAACCTCTTATCGATGCCACCCTCTCGATAAGAATTGCATTTTCTGCGGTAATTGGAGAGGAATAGGACAACGCACAAGCTTCTCAAACATTTGCAAATGTCGAGTTTTAGTCGAGACCTCGCTACGGGCACCGGAGCTCTTCTCTGAAACCTTCTGAGATATCAGATACCAGTTACAGCAGTGCATGCCGCCATCCGCAAATTCACTTGAAATTCTGTTCAGAAGAGAACACGTTCGCCGATAGTATAATACTCGAACTCTTCAAAAGCCCTGAAGACTCTCAAAATCTATACGGATTCTGCTAGTCTTCTTTTGTCATAGTGGTCTGTTTTCCCAAAGCAGAGACCATCTGAACAAGTATCCTCCAACTCCCTTGGTACTGGGATAGAGTAATTACCGGTCCGTTTGCGAAACCAATCTTTACGATTTCATCGTCGCCGAAAATGTAGTACTTGCCTAAGAAGCACAATTATTATCGCTTCATCAAAAAAGTTGTGTAGACTCCGCCAACATGTGGTACGGCACGTTTTAATTTGAACGTGAGGCGAGTTAAATTCAACATTATCCTTGGATCAGACACTGTGGCAAGCTTCGAGTAAAGGGCGAACCTTTTGTGCTGTATAACAAAGACTAGAAGATTTAACATCATCAAACTCAAACGTCAGGGGGTGGATATTGAGGTTTACAGTTCACTTGCGGTAAACCTACACCCATGTCTGTTCATGAATTTCAGTTACCTCGATTTTTACTAGGGGTGCCTGCGGGGTATGTGTAGGCCCCGCTCCTTTCTAGCGCAAGGGTTTGGAAGCAGAAAGCATGCCTTTTGTGATGTGTAATCCTGCTCTTTAAGGCTCGGAAGACTCCAGCCACCTCAACGGTCGTGATTCCTCCGGATAGTGTTGTGACTAGTGACATGGGTGAGACTGATATCCGATTTCGGCTGCATGGTCAACGCACATCTTCTGAAAAACAGACCCTGTCTTAGATAACAACTGATGCTCTCGCTGTTACGAACCGGCGATAAAAGCGTTAAGTAACGTCCGCGCACCCTCACATCACTACACATTTACCAATATAGAAAGGATAACGAAATTAATGAGAAGCATGAAAAAATATGAAGTACAAAGCAATTCCCTTGCGGTATGCGCCACGAATTCTATCCCACGGGATGTCGTGGAGGTGATATGAATGCATATCTGGCGTACAATGACTTGCGGTGGCCCGCCGATGGACAAGTCAGTACTTCATCCTTCACAAACAAGTCTGGTACCAATTCACCGACTCTGGAGGAATTAAAGTAGAAGTCCTCCCAGCATAGATCTCCTCCCTTGCAGAAAAGTGAACAAGTCGTATCGCGGTCGCGCTTCGCCGGTGCTGGTCCACTCGTGGGAGGGCGCTGGTCGAACGGGTGTGTTCTGCGCGGTCGATCTGTTATGCGCACGTCTGCTGAAGGGTGTTCGTCAACTGGACGTCGTCGCCTCCGTCGAACATCTTCGTGACCAACGTGACGGTACGTTCTATCCTGCTACCCTAGCTGCTAGTGCCCCTTATTCTCCTACATTCCAGGTCTTGTCCGCACGGCCGACCAGTTCAAGCTCATTTACGGTTGCGTCGCGCAGGAAGTGAACTCGCTGTTGAAAGCGCTACCCCAGTGAGCCAGCCAGCCACCCGCCTCATCCATTCCGTTTCCTTCACTCCGACTCTGTCCACCGAACCTGCATCGTCATCTGTGTCCACCTGTCCCCTGTATCAGCCGCGATCTCTCACGATTCAAAGCCATCCGTCTCTGCTGTGTCCTTCTGACGTCTCACACATCGTGACAGCTTGATCTTCTGTTGCGCAGTGTGGTCGCTGAGGCCGTGTAGCCGTTATCGTCATCTTATTCATCCGCCGGCGCGACGCCGCACCAGCGTCGCGCCACTTTGCCCGATCTGATCTCGACCTTACCGTTATCCCCAGTGACATATTACGCGCCGTTGATTCCGAGGCTATGTAATGAATCAGTGTTAATCCTTCTCTTTCATGAAAAAGAAATCTTCATGGAGCTGTGTTGCGTATGATGAACGCTTGTTGACACAGCTCTCACCAGCGGCACAGCACAGTTACGTATTGGAAGCCACAAGAAGACACGAAACTTGTTTCGTCAAATTTTCCAACCAATTTCTAGAAAGGTCGCTCTGGGAAGAAGATTCTAGCATCTCTTTTCCAAAACCTCGGAACCTGGGCATAATAAGCTCATGTTGTGTTAGTTCTTTGCGTGCTGAACGAGGTTTCTACAGTGGAACTTTTACAGTTTTTGCAGTGGGCTATGTAATAAAGTTCTATCATAAAAACTTCGTCCGACACACAAAGAACTGATACATTTATTTCTTCATTTATTTTTACTGTACAGGGATAATCATTCAAAAGCAAAACAAAGCAAAAAACATAAGAAAAGTCATGGTAAGTAGGAAAATACAAAACGAGCAACAAGAGTCAACCTAGTAGAGAGGAACACTACTAGGCTGCATCCTGATGATACCGGTCAAGAAGTCTGTTATATTGCCCAAGAGTTTGGTAAAACGTGCTCCTTAGCTAATTTCAAAAATTCAGAGCCAGCACGTCAAGTGAAAACTGATACCTTATACTGCTTCTTGGTCTGAGAAACTGGATTTTTTACTGATCGCCTCTTGTGTTCGATGAAGAAAAGGTATAGAGGATACTCCTGAAGGAGAATACGGGTAAGAACAGCAGGTAAGCAAATACCCTTACTGCGTTAACGAGATGCAAATTAGTACTTGTACAGCTTCCCTGCGTGATTCGCGCTTTATTTTGGACACTCAACTTTCGTTCAGGGGGCACATTGAAATAATATCGAAAAAAGCCGATCGAATTGCGCACAGCCTCTTCAAATATTTGCGAACAAATTCAGTACTGCATCTATTATCAGATTATAAGTCGTACTCCGTAATAGAGCTATTCTATTGTAGAATGTGCGCCACAGTTTTCAGTGCGAAATATGAGCAAGAAATCGCCAAGCTGGAATCTGTGCAAAACAGCTTGGTGTATGTCGCGTAGATGAGCAGCATTGGTAGGTGGGAACGCCTAAACCAATCAGAACGCATTGAATGGGCATGCCGTTCAGAGAGGGTGTATTCAGCCGGTACTCTGATGGGCTGACATGTGTTCGGACTGTGCTCTGTTGTTATTGGCTGGCGCGCTCCCACCTAATAATGCTGCTCACCTACGCGACATGTACCAACAGCTTCACAAGAAAGCTCTGGATACGAGTACATGGGTATGATTACAACACCATCCCTTCGCCGACTTCGCGAAGAAGATTCGGTTAGAGTATTGATGATTGTACATAGAGAAGCAAGGGCTTCTCGGACAGCAATATTCTTATAAATTTTTATATCGTCAGCGAACATTTTACATGAAATATCGATTTGATTAATCAAAAATGGAATTTCGGAGGTGTATATGGAAATGAGGATTGGAAACAAGACACCTCCCTGAGGAACACCGCTTGTAATAGAAAGGCTTTCAGAAAACGCGTCATTTTCCCACACTTGAAAGGATCTACCAGTTGCAAGCTTTTTATCCTCAGAATAATCCTGTAGTGGACACCTGTTGCCTGAGTTGATCATTAGTTTATCCAAAGGGACCTTGTCGAGAGCCTTCATAAAATCGAAATAAATTACATCCACATCAATTTTCTGTTCAGGCGCTTTTGTTCAATCATTAAGCGTAGACAACGTCAGCATTTCAGTTTAGTATTTACCTGTTCGAAAGCCATGTTGATTGAATAAGAGTATTACACTCGAGGTAAAATACATGAGCTGCCTTGACTTTTTTATCGAAGAACCTGGCAAAAACTGATGTGATGCTAAATAGACGACAGTTTGATATAAGATGGTGGAGAGCCTTCTCTAGGATTGGTGTAACAAACGCATGTTTCCAACAGGATGGTACTTCACCTGATATCATCATCATCATCATCATCGTCATCATTTTCAATAGCGTTTGTTCTGCTTGGTGGCGGGGTCAGCTCTTCGGTTGTGGTGACACCATTTCTCCCGATCAAACGCTTGGTCAGGATCGGGGGTGTGCGCTGACTTGCCGGCGGTAAATTTTTTACCGCATATTTTTAACGCGGAAATTCACTGGTAATTTCGGAAAATCCGTCATTTCTTAAAATATAATACTATTCCCTTAAAAACAATTGGTTTAAGCGGCGGTGATATAGAAAAAAGCGTAAAACTTCTCACCGAAACATCATCACGATCAGAAAAACCATATCGTCTTCATTTTATCATGAAGACGTCATCCTAAAGCAAACGAGCCCTGGAGGCTATGAGCATCCTACGACAAACAGAGCAAGCGGAAGCCTAACAACGCACGAGTATAGCGACCTATATTGTGGCTGCTTAATTGAAACTGTATAAGAACTTGCTGGAACATCCGACATTCAATCGAATATTGCTATATTTGAACGGCGCGTGTAGCGCAGTCGGAGGAATCGCGACTGTCGCGTGCACCGATACCAGGCTCCTGGTTCGGATTTCCCGCCCAGGCCAACCAAGCCTTCCATCCCTCCGGGGTAGGTGAATTGGTACCAGATTTGTCTGGGAAGGATAAAGCGCTGACTTGTTCATCGGCTGGCCACCGCAAGTCATTGTATGGCCAAATTCGCATTCATGTCGCCTCCACGACATCTCGTAGAAGTAGAATGCGCTGGCGCATCCCAGAAGGGATTGAGTAACGCCGTCCTTTATCCTTTTTTATTTTATTGCTATATTTCATTTGAATTAACAGTCTAACTGCTTTTTCAAATTATCACAATTATCATCATTTCGATGAAAGAATGATTCACACCTTACACTACCACTTTTTTGAACTATTAAGCTGTACTTTGGAGCAAAGTCGGACACTTCAGAAAAACAACGAAATGTGGCACGATAACGAACTTCTTCCTTTTCTTATACGGAGAAACAGCTTAAAAGTCCACCATGGAATCAGGTAGACTAGCAGAGTACATTCCGGTGCCTTACATCTTGGACTAAATTACGGGAACAAGACATGAACGTATCTTCTCCTTATTCCTCTGGCGACCGTCTATTCTGAGAGCTTCTATGTCTCTGGTTCAAATTGTCTCATGTCGTGTGGGGAATCTCAGCGCAAGGTACTATCCCAGTGGAGCGCGTTTTTAGTACTGGAGCGCACCATCTGCGCCTCGTGATGTGGACATGAATGTTTTAATGACGTTGAGGACTACGAACGCTATCAGCAAGTTATCGGAGAACGTAGAAGCAACCACTTCTAAACTGAGATTGGTAGTATGCCTCCTTCTCCATTCGATAGATAGAAACATGATTTTGAAGGAAAAAGGTCGTTATATTTTCCGGTAAATTATGGAATTTACCGAAAAATTTCGTTAAGAGAATTTACCGCGAAAATGCCGGTGAATCCGTTAAACCGGTAAATCGTTAAGCGTTGAACTCACACCCCTGGTCGGGACGGAGTTCACCTGACATATAACTGGTATTAAATATACATATGCTCAAGAGGGTAAGAAAACTGCGACGGCAATTTTCCTGACAAAGTGGGACAGTGTTTCATCCGGAGCAGCAGCATAGGTAGGTGGTAACCTACAGAGAGCATTATAAATCTCCTCCTCGTAAAATCAAACCGAACTTTCCATACTGGAATTACTTCGTACCGAGAATTTTATTGCCTGAAGCCATCAGGAAGGAACGACACTTGCACTATGTCAACGCGCAGTTAGCGGTCTGCAGTTTCTCCTTTTTTGGAAATTTGGAGCTCTACTAACCAGAGCTGTACAAGCGAAGGCCACCCTAGACCGATTGATATCTTCGAAATGGGGCGTTTCATGGGAAACGTTTCCCTTTATAGCTGTCATAAGAGATGGGCGATCCGGTTGGTACGAAGGAGCCGCCGATTAATAGGGCGTTGAATTGTAGCAGTAATACATTGCTGTGGAAATGTGTGTGTGCTACTTTCGCGCGGAGTTTATTTATTTGTTCTACGTTAACCAAGCGACGTGTCATAGAACAGCCTAGCAAGTACATAAAACAGCACAACAAGCACGAAGTTGGCAAATTAACCTAAATATCTTCACTAGAGCTCTACTAGAGCTCCAAAAAATTGATCAAAAATTATTTTTCAGTATCTAAAAGTTTATAAATCATTGAACATGATGTCCCAAAAACGGGAATAAAAAAGGATAAAGGACGGCGTTACTCAATTCCTTCTGGGATGCGCCAGCGCATTCTACTTCTACGGGTTGTCGTGGAGGCGACATGAATGCGTATTTGGCCATACAATGACTTGCGGTCGCCTCCGATGAACAAGTCAGCGCTCTATCCTTCCCAGACAAGTCTGGTACCAATTCACCGACCCCGGAGGGATGGAAGGCTTGGTTGGCCTGGGCGGGAAATCCGAACCAGGAACCTGGTATCGGGTGCACGCGACAGTCGCGCCTCCTCCGACTGCGCTACACGCGCCCTAAAAACGGGAATACCCTGTAAGAATACTGATAAAACTCGGCACTATAGGGAAGAGAGCCGGCGCAAACATGCGAAGGAACTCTGTGATGTAGCCAGTTTTGGTGTAGCAGCAGGATCACATCCCGGAATTCATTACATGCACACGAACCTGCTTTTCTATGAGTGCCAAAAATTCTTTTTAGATTAGTTACATAGTTATTCCCAAAAATTGTTTTAAAGTACAAAAAAATCAAAATTATATCGGTGCGGCACAAGAACAGACATAATAAAAATAGGTAGGTGTGAATCAACGGTACACCTGAAACATGAATCGTAAAGAGAACAGGAAGAAGAAGTCATAAAAACGCAGTTCTCCATGACTTATATCCCCTTTATAAACAGCACTTACGCTAGACCGTCGTTCGACAAAAAGAATGGTGTTTTGTACAGGCGTAGGCTCCTAGGAGAATTTGAATTATTTTCTTTCCTACACTTTAATAAAGGCCCTCGATACAAGACGAATATAAATTTTCTGAGTGATCCGACAGTGCATTCAATTTCTTGCGACACTTTTTCTACGACTGTCCTTTGTGTCTGCCTTGTGCCTTTTCAAAGAAAATAAAAAAAAATCGAAAATCTGCTTCGACCTCCTAAAAGCGTCTCTCTTCTGAATAATTTGCAAGACCATTCTTCCGATTCGGGAGATGCTCCACTGGATACGAAAAGTGGTCACTATGACCCAACAAGGACAAACAAGAAAACATTCAACTTGCATCCGCTAGGAATTCCGACTAGAGAGTCTCAAAAATTAACAATAACCTACATCAAAACGAATGAAAATGAAAAAAATGAAAAATGAACTTAAAGTCCGGCTTGGCACCAAGTCTCCCACCTAGTAGGAGTGGCTTTCTTCAAATCCTCGCGCTGAGAGCCTTTGTCAACGAAAAGGATTTTTCTTAGAACTCGGGCTTGGAGTACGTAGAGGCCGACGATCAACTATAAAAGTAAATACTTCGGCGAGTCAGCCACTCTTTCACAGAAGAACTATTGCCGATGGTCTTGCTATTCAGCTCAAAGGTCTGATCAACATGTCGATTGAAAATTGGACAGGAGAGGTACCCGAAATTTTCTTAGTATTTAATCGAGGTGGTTATCCAAGAAGTTGTGGCCAACTAGCGACGAGGAATATACGTCCAACGTGCGTCGGGATCCAGAAGACGTGCAAGAAGAAGAATGTTGACAGGAATCGGATTATTGCCATAAGACAGCAAACGGTATCGACCGGTCGACCTATACCGAATGATTTTATTATTCACTGCAGATTAAGTGCTTCGGATTACGACTCTTACGATCTGTTTCTCGCCACGTGGAGAACAGGTACTTCGGAGAATAAACGGTGTACATGAAACCAGTTTTTACTGTAATGAAAGTAAGAACCCTAAGAAGGAAAAGAAGACGGTTGGGATGTTCTATTCTCGGGGCTTGGGGCGAAGCCCTAAGCCAGATGTTTGGCGTTGAACGTCTGGTTATAACAATTCCCAAGGAAGTTCCGCGAGGGCACCTGGCAACATAGGAATGGAAGCGAAGTTCATGGTTCGGGCTGGCATACGTGGAGCCCGAACTAAGAACTTCGGACTTCAACTCGGTGCGGACGCGAGGGTCGGCGCCTCCCCATGCTAGCACCCGTCTAACGACAGGAGAGAAGAACAAGTGTAGATTTGGATTGTTTAAGACCGAGTTGGCCCACTGCCTATGATAGCCTGATCAAATTTCCAAACTCTCGTCCGAACTGAAAAATACGGGCTCAAGCACTGTGACACAGCGCCATGCGGGAGCTATCGACATCGTGCGTAAGCGTCGATTTTAGGTGCGGTACCCACTTAGGACAAAGGCTACGACTATGGCTGTTCTATTGGATTGTTCTCTAATTAGTGTGTTTTTTTAAAAGTATTTTTTCGAAGCGTATTTATTTAAATTAACAGCCAACAATAATCAGGGACATACAATATCAATCATTTTGTTGAATGACTTTTTGCCATCTTTCGGTAAGTTTGAAAATTCCACGTTTGAAGAAAGCTTGAGGCGAAGAGCTGGTGCAGCTCATTCTTAACAACTCAGTTCGAATCAGCTGCCCATGTGTCTCCTGTCGTTGCACATTGTCCGAATACGAATCTTCAAAGAGCTTAAATTGCCTTACAGGATTTTGGTTCAAGGTGGGAGTTGAGTAACGGTGTTATGATTGCAACACTTGCTGTTATGGACGTTACGGATTCGGAACCGTAGTGAAACAGACCTAATCACCCATATTCTAAATTCTCCTAAGCACACCGGAGGCCCTGGAATTACCTCGTGCTGATACGGCAGTAGATAACCTCTGAGTAGTTCAGATTCTCACGAGTTCATCTTGTTTGTCGAAAAGAGATCTCGTGTTGCAAGAGATACGAGTGTCGGTAAATTCTACCAGCACCACTTACCAATCGAAAAGCTTAATTGGGAAAATGATGTCCACTCAAGTGTTTTCTGCCTTGCTGCAGTCTGTCCTCAAACTCGGTTACAGAAATTCTCATCCTGCCGCATTATGGTTGATCTCTAACTCACGCTTCTCTGCTTCGGAAGCAAAAACGAAGCTTCGAAGTCTGAGAATTGATGTTGAGAAAAGGCAAACCGAATCACAGGATCTGTTCGGTATCAGTACAAAGCACGAACGAAGGTACGTTTCACTGCTGGTAGGCAGAGCTCCTAGACAAGAAACAAAGCAACACGGATACCCTAATAGGTACAAATTTGCTTTCCCCTTCTTTGAACAGATACAACCACAGTTCCTTTTCACTTTCACTTTATTTCAACACGAGTGTTGCCACCGCGTGTTAACATAATGCAGGACCATTGAAACATAAGACGTACCAGTGTAACAAACCATTCAAGGGTTATAAAATGCTAAAATGTAACATTCTAAAACGAGTCAAAAAGGAACAAAAAAGAGAAGGGAGAACTAGACATGAAGTAGAATAGAGAGAACCAACAATAACAATAGAGAGAACCAAACACAAAAGAACTGTCACTTCCTTCCCAGATCCGAACTAAAGCTAGCAAGGACAGCGCTGGAATATCTTTTTGCCGTAGCTGGTTTCATGCTAAGAAGACCCTTGGCGACCAACCGATTGAAGGTGGATAGGACTGTGTTGGAGAAGAACCGAGACCCGGTACATGTCCTAGCAAATGAACGTCTAACAAGGGAGGCGCCTGAACTTCCCCAAAGATTCTCAACGTGACCTATATGGTCTTGTAGAACATGTGACGATGATCACAAAACTGTGCTTCGTTTGTGTTACGGGCCCCTGGGTGGTCCGAAAATGGCAAAAAATGATACCGCTTCAGGCGCCTCCCTTGTTAGACGGGCCGATCAGGCAAAAGTGACACCTGGAGTGGCCCTGTCGTGCTCTGAACTTATCTTACAAAAGGTTTGGAGTTCAAATCAAAGTTTAGTTATAGTAGTTTCCTACGTTTCCTAGGCTAAGCTGCAGTGTACATTCAAGTGATTCATTCGCCGCCGCACGTGGCAGCAACTAGATGGCCGAGCGGATAGCGAGACGGAGTTGTGGGAGGAGGTCGAGGGTTCGATTCCGGAGGTGGGGTTTCTGCGTCTCTAGGTGGGCAGTTAGTGCTTTTTCAAATGGCGATTACATTTTGGCACCGGAAGGGTACCTTCCCCGCGTCCTAACCCCGCTTTCAACTGTTGTCAGATGTGGAAGAAGCAGGTTTTGTTGTGCGGAGCGATATAGCGCATCCATTAGGGTCGTTTATACATCGTCGCGGGGCAACGCGACGCCACGCTTAGTGGTCATATTGATTGTGCGACGCGATCGATCAATTTGGAGTCATTGCGTGGCCATCGCGTCGCGATAAAGTATAAACGGGGCCTTTTATACTTGCGCCGGCGGCGCGGCGTGATGGTCGGCATGGCTATCGATTTTTCGCGCCGCGAGGCGGCGCCGCATCGCTTTTATACTCCGCAGCAGCAAAACATCACACTTGACGGAATTTTGGATTACGGTATTCGGCGAATCGCGCCGCTGAGGGGAAGGGCGCGGCGCGGCGCGATCAGCCGCGGCAGACTCGGCGTCGGGTGGGAGATTTCACCTCTTCAACCAAACTTCTCCTATTGGGAAGGAGGGGGGGGGGTGGGGTTTAGGGTGCTGGTCATGAATCTGACATCGTTGTTTGAAGTTATGGGCGATTGCGGTAAGTTCGGTTGATTAGGGAGTTTGGGCGAAATCGGTGACCATGACCTTAGCCCGTACCTTCTGTAACCTAGGAACAGAATAGAGATCTGTAAACATTCACGAAGCTTCATATGTCACGCTAAAGATATGCTTAGTGCACAGTGACCCTAGAATGGCCATATGAGAAAGAATTTTGAGTGATTCTTCACGATGGGTACGTTCCAGCAGTTTTACTTTTGGACCCGCACATGTCGCAAAATAAGGAGTGGTTTAGTGCCGTTTGCATTGCAGGGGATTCGACACGAAACCACACTCACCAGTTTCAACCGTAGGTTGAGCGAACGACTTCGACTCCAGGTTTAAGAGAGGATTCGTCGCTCCCCACAGGAATCCCACGACAAACATTGACAAGATGCGTTGCGCTGATCAGCCAAAAAATCCTTTCTGTTTTGGCGCCTCAATGACTCGTGGACCGTTTCCGGAGCACGGGCCGTGGTGCGCAGATGCTCGTGGCCGCGCGTCGCTGACGCTCTCCTTTCTAACTGCAATCGTGCAGCGGCGCGTCAAAATCGGGGCGCGGCGCGACTGGCCGCGCCGCTCCCCAAATTGACGCGCCGCGCCCCGGCGGGAGTATAAAAGGCGCCTTACACGGTGCTTGTCTCGCTGAGGAAGGTTCCGTTTGATGCCATCCCCATATGACCTCCTTGGTATGTTCTCAATTACTTTTGGAAGTGTTTCTCACTGTCACCTCATTCATGAACAAGATCGACAAGCATTAATTTGACCCATCATCAAGACAAGCCCATTGCTCTTCGGATTTCGCCATAGACTGCTTTTTATTCTTCTCGCAAGTTGCACTATTTCAGCTAACTGTTACCAACTACTGCATATTTTATCCAACTCGTGTGATTGATCGCCTTGCTGTATATTTCTTCCTCACCATTCTCTTACACACTTACGGGAGACGGGTGGGGGCATTGCTGATAGGAGTACTTGCACTCACTTCATTTGCTCTAGAGGTCGAGAAACATTTTCGTCCAAAATTTGTCTTTAGGGTTATTTGGGATGCAGAGCACCAATTTGGCAACAAACTTGGGTGAAACGATAGATTACAGAAGGTTATGATGGATATGTGTGAGTAACGGGGGGGGGGGGGGGGCGGGTGTACCGCAGAGTAACGGCACTGCTGCTTTTCACGACTCCGGATGTCGAGGAGAGCACGAAAAAAAATTCGCCCACGGGGGTTATTTGGGGTTACGATCACGGATATGATACCTGTTTTTAAGATGTCGGTATATTACGGCAGGTTACGGTAGATATGGGTGAGTAAAGCTGTCCACGTTAGTGGGGTCGCTTCCTTCTCCAATGTTGTCAGACTTATTTTCCAACCTTCGACTTCAGCCTTTGATGGAACGAACTGCAGACAAAGTGACAATTTAGAAAAAAGTGACAGATTCGTGGTCAGCAGCTTAAATATAATAGTTCCCAAAAGGGCCATTTCTGGTGTCACTTATGCCTTATCAACCCGCCATAAAGCGGTACCATTTTTTGCCATTTCCGGACCACCCAGTGGCCCGTAGCAAAAACGAAGCACAGTTCTGTTATCCTCGTCCTATGCTCTACAAGACCATATAGGTCTCGTTGGGAATCTTTGGAAAAGTTCATGGGCTTCCCTTGTAAGTTTAATAGAGCTACCACGAGTGACAGAGGAATTAGTTACAACAAAAAAGTCTTTGGGATTCAACTACACCGAACCGCTCATGATCTTATATGCCATTAGGATGTCGTGAATGTTTCGCCTACTCTCAAGGCTACTAAGTTTAAACAAGTTCCTCTAACGTGGTTAAAGCAATAACGCTGGTGAGAGACCTATTTAAAAATCATAATATTCTTTTGCCATGGCATTGGTTTCGCGCAATTTTTGATGATTTCTATTACCACTAGGTGTAAAGATTGATCCCCTAAAACAAATATGGTGATAAAAAGAAAATAGGAATAAAGGACATTGTTTTACACAACTGCATTTTAGTGTGTCTTCCAAACAGCGATGTTTCCATGCTCCAACGGCTCTTGTAATATTCAAAAAAAGGAGGTTTTATATTCCAGTTATGTAGAGTAAAGAAAACCATAGTTAATCATACTCTATAATAACGCGCTAAGCGATGATCATACCATCGATCGGCGCCGCCGCAGAAATTAGCCATAAAATAGGGGGAAAATCGGGGGGGGGGGGGGGGGGAGAGAGAGGAAAATTACGGCACGAAAATAGCGAAAAATAGCCAGACGTCTTCTCCCTGCCTGGGAACTCCAGCCCTGGGGCAATCGAGGTTGCTGAACACGAATCTAAAGTTTGCTTTTGAAGTATCGATCGACATCAAACGATATTGATCAAATTACGGTGCGGGAAAATAGAGGAAAATACCCAGGCGTCTTCTACCTGCCAGGGGAATCAGAAAACGTGTGGAATACGTCGCATGACGTGCCTGGGTCTCAAAGGACGTGCTAAAGTCTTCTCTCAACGTGTTTGGGAATCAGGTAAACGTGCCGAAGACGTCGTCCAAAGTGCCTGTGGATTCAGAAGGCGTGCCGAAGACGTCGTCCGCTAAGGGGGATCATTGGGGGGACCAGTACCAGTAATGGGGGACCGTTTACTAGGAGAGGACCAGTAGTGACGAACCAACAGATCGCCCTATCATACTGGATATTGTACGCACTGCGAGCCGTTTGTACTCCTAGGTAAGGAAAAGAGCTGTGCAAGTGGAGCAGCTAGCTCGATGTGATTGTCCATAGCTTAGTGACACTGCAACATCGCGCCAAGTTCGAAAGTGCGAGGCACGCCGATACGCGTGGCGGAGCACTTGTAATAATATGTAATAAGCGGTATGTATGTAGGTGAACAATGTACTCTATTAGTTGACGTGAAATCACGAACACTGACCTTCTAATACTAAGTTAACGTTGCTCTTCAGGTGAATAACTTCTGTACACCTTCTTATAGACCGATGAGACGACCTATTCAAGTAAAAAGTAGCAGCACATATGATTAAGTTGCGCTTTCCACACTCGAAGCGACCGCCTTTGACTCGCCGAAATCATGTTCTGCTCAAGAGCCGATTTAGACGATGCGAGCCCTCCTTAACAGAGCAGCATCCAAGGGAAAGTGTCGAACCACGACCAGAACTGACGAGAACTTCGCAGTTCTTTACCTGTCGCACCTCTTTTCAGGGCGGGTACTGGTGATTTCTATTATCAGCACTGTAGGTTTCAATTTCTGAGCGGCATTGAATTCGCCTCTGACGTGTCTCCCCTGTGGTTCGGGATATTTCAGTGGTACAAAAAAGGCAAACACAGCGCGTTCGACGGTCGGCCAGCCAGCCGACGTCTACACTCGCCGCCACCCATCGTAAACGTATACACCTGCCATATTGTTCACTGATCGTATATGATTCTCTATTATCTTTTCATCCTACCCAATTCATTCTCGATGCTTTCCAGTAAAATGCAAAGGACTAAATGAACATCTGCATTTCTTAGTTACGGTAGAAATCGTTTCAATTTGTAAACTGCATAACAAAGTCATATGTGGCAACCCTGCATATGAACTGAGGGGTGTCACTTTGCAGTCAGTAAATGAAGTTCCTGACCTAGGTTTCTTGATATCTAGGGATTTGAGGTTTGACCTACATTACAAAGCATTGGTTAAAAAGGCTAACTATCGCATCTACAATCTTTTTAAGGTCTTGAGAAGCAGGGATGCTCATATTCTTCTTCGAGCATATAAGTCATATGTAAGGCCCATCATAGAGTGCCATTTAATCGCCATTTATGAATCCCCATTTTCAACCCTACAAAGAAATAAGACATCAGATTTCTGGAAAGTGTTAAAAACAGCTTTACTCGTAAGGTTAAGCTTTGATGAGATGCTACGGCATCAATTACTTCCAGATACCAAATAGCACTGAAAGAGCCAAAATGTTGTCTTTACCAAGTCTTCACGGTAGAAGGAAAAGATTCGATCTTCTTATGTTTTTCAAATTACTTACAGGCAAGATTTCGATTAACCCACTCTGCTTTTTCGGTTCATCTTTGACAAGAAATAAAGGAGCAAACTCAGGTTGCGGTTGTAAAATCGTGAGTCAGAACAACTTTCTTTACCTACAGGTGCATAAGAGAGTTCAATCTTATTTTGAAAGCAAATCAAGCTGCCTTGGGTCTATCTCTGCGTGGTTTCAAGAATCTACTGTTGTGTTTGCAATGAACCTCATCGGATGTTTTTTGTATTCTTTCTACTGTACTTTGTTGTCACGGCTTGAATGTTGTTTTTAACTATGTATTTCTACGTCTGGCTACGGCCCATGTCTTAAATAAATAAATACTTCACTTCTAAAAACTAGGTATCCAAACTTTTGCGACTTTCGATTGCTATTATGCTCACAACAGTGGGGGTTTGATGACCCGTGCAAACATGAACGGTTGTAGTGCTGTTTTTTTTTTGTTCTCCTAGGGTGGACGGCAGCAAATGCTTTTAGAGGACGTTCTGATCGTTAATCGGTCGTAACTTCGACCTACAGATTTTCATGAACCAAAAAATGTCATAATAAAAAGGCGCCCATGGTTTAGCTGCTCCCGGAGAGGAGCAATGTCACCTCTACGCAGAATTCAGTGAATGACATGAAGTAGATACATATTAAGTTGAGTCATAAATTCTGCAAAAAATTTCTCCCAGCAAAAATAAGATTATACCACAAAAGAAAATAATTGACTTAAGCGAAGTAATTGCCTTTATTCTCAGTAAGTTTCTTCCGCTTCTCATGAACTGAGTGGATTACAACTCTGTAAAACTTGATCGGTTTCGACCTGAAGAAATCGTGAACCACCGCCGTGACCTCATCGACTTCGGCGAAGCGCTTACTATGGAGCAAGTGATCCATCGAACGAAGCAGAAGGCAGTCAGACGGCGCAATGTCAGGGAAGTATGGTGGTTGCTTGATATTGATCCAACACAATTCCTTGATTTTTGTTAGTGTCTGAAGTGCCGCAAGCGGTCGGCTATTGCCCTGGTGGAAGAAATACTGACTCGTATCGACTTCTTTCCCCACTCATTTTGCTGGAACTAGTCGAGTTGTTGGCAGAAACGAGCGTCGAGGATGGCTTGACTACGTGGAGCAGCTCCCGGTGCACTGGACCAGTACACATCCACCAAACGCACAGCAGGGCCTTCTCTCGGTGGATCTCCGGTTTTGGCGTCGGGACCCTGGCTCGTTGCGTTCTAGCTATGGCTTTCCGGCATTACAGCTGTAGTGAAGCATCCGATTTTCATCGCTGGTAAGGATTCGATCCAGGACCCCTCGCTTGATTCGGCACAAGAGCCCTCGTCAGTCCGAAGCACAGCGATTTACTTGGGTTTCCGTCGACCCCTTGGGCACTGACGATGGCGATTTTGGCGACCTCCTAGCCTTCTGCAGCCGACGAGCGGCGGTTCATTGGGGGTGTAGAGAGCAGCGGTCAGTTCTAGTGTGGTTTAAGAAGAATTTGACTTGATGGTTTTACGCAGGCGCCCTTTGTTTACAGCAGTTCGTGTTCCCGGGAGTGGTTTGTCTTTGTTGCACTTCTGCGGGGGGGGGGGGGGGGGGGAAGGAACTTCTAATGCCATCTCCAATAATTTATTCGGTTAGGAATGAGCTTGCCGGTGACGTCCTGAATGTGCTTGACCCCCACCGTTAGGTTGCTGCTGAGCTAGTGCTAGTTGGAAATGAAATCACACACTTTTTCACTTTGACTGGTTCTAGTGAATAAAACTTTTCATCAGCGCAAGGAAGATGAACGATTCATAACTCAAAATGATCGCTAGAAAACAGGCTTCTAAACAAAATATAATCAGCGGATTTACTCTAAATTCTAGAGAAAAACAAAAATGTTGCAAAATTTATGACTCAACCTAATAGTTTGCCTGCAGTCAATTGCATCAACCTATTTGCGGCCGTCAACATTATGTCGAACCGAAAGTCTCAATCTTCTCCCACTCTCAAACGCAAATGGTTTAAACTTAAACAATCTAATTACGGTACTAGCTATTATGCTGGGCAT
The DNA here is from genome assembly GCA_947359475.1 of Heligmosomoides polygyrus bakeri. NCBI lineage: Eukaryota > Metazoa > Nematoda > Chromadorea > Rhabditida > Heligmosomidae > Heligmosomoides > Heligmosomoides polygyrus. Next base: position 26,819,595 of record OX375867.1, read on the forward strand.
ATTTCTAGTAATGCCAACAGATAGAAATCTACTAGGTGTTACCCACTGTACCCTCCAAACCTTCCAAACTAGACCCTCCAAACTGCCCTAATCGAGTAGAAGTTTATCTCCGAACCCTCCAGATTTTAACGAATGAATTTGACACTGAGTAAAATTGTGTTGCCTCTCGTATGGGTGGTAACGTTCTATTTACTTCAGCAGGACACACTTTTCAGCAAGTTATCATCGCATGTTCTCAGATTCTCATCAGCATGCTTAGCTCTAATCTACTTGCTCGCTTCTTGAGTTATAGCGACAAAACACCATAAAATACCAAAAGTTGTGGTTTGAAAGTCAGGAGAGCAGATCCCGTTCACAATCTTCGAAAACCATTTACTTTATTGCGTATGATCCGCGCTTTATAATGCATAGCTGCTCTCTCTAAAAAAGCTTCATTGCTTTTCCGTTAAAAAAAAACAAAGGCAGTGGTTAGCTCCCTCATCTGAGAGGCGATGGATCACATAGTTTTCATTATGAGTACCTATATACCTATGCAAGAATGAGTAGGTCAGCTAGGCTCTTTCCGCTACCTTGAAGGCTAATTTACTGAAACATCACATGGGATTTACTTTTACCCACTTCTACGGATGATCGTACATATTCTGAGCGAGGTTCTCCTACTTTCGGAGTTGCGCATCTCCAGTTCGAAGTATCTCATAACAGTGCATTTTACATTTTCACACGCACTGAAACTGCGCTACCCTTTGCATAAAGTCATCAAAACCGCTATTCAGATTGTGGTACAAAAAAAACTTGAACAAAGGCGGAGACTTTCTGTACGGTCTAAAGCCGTAAGCTACATCACCGTTCAATCCTGAAAACAAGATTTATAAAGAGATGCCGCTCAGCTTGCCCTATTGCGCACCATATCGTCAAATCTACGATGGCCAGTAAATATGGATCTCATGAGAAACGCATTTTCCGTTTTGCCGCAGAACGTTAAAAGAATATATTCTCACCTCTTTTTTTGCTCTTTCTATTCCTAAGCAAAAGGGGCTGCAGGATGAACCTCTATTCTGGGGTTGCGATTTATTATTTGATTTTTCAAAACAGAGTGTTAGGTGCAAGTTATTAGAAAGGGGTACGATGTTGCAACGGATACAACAATTTTCCATGCTTACAATTCTCCGGTAAAACACTTCATCGCCTTTAAACCCATTAGTTGTGTGCACAACCCACAAGGCAGTGCAAAACGTAAAGGCTCACGCCAATCATTCCCTTTGCGGGAGACGCAACGCATTCTGCTTTCACGATATATCGTGGAGGGAACATGAATGCCTGACCTACACAATGACTTGTGGTTGCGAACCGACAGACAAGTCAGTGTGGTCCTACCTACCTCTAGTCCCGCACCAATTCAAAATTTCATTTTTTTCAAATCTCAAAAATTCTAGATTCAATTACCATGTGATATTTGCTTGGCGTGGGCAAAACCACACCTTAGAAATGATTTTGGGTCATGCGAATACGGCTACCACTCCAATTGCGCTACACCAGTGTCAAGCGCGGGGTACTATTTTTTACCAAAAATCGAAGCCACCCCCCCCCCTTCCCATTCCGCATGAAGACCTATTTTTGATAACTAATTGTTGTATGCATAGAATGAATTGTTCCTCTGTTTCCCAAGAACCTCTAGATTTTTTCGAATTTTGAAAAACTTACCGAGCTATGATAATTTTTGTAAACGTCCAACTTTGTCGCTCCAAATGACGTCGGTGCGAGAACGAGCAGAGGTCGAACCAACCCGCTAGATCCAGAAAATTCATGATTTTTCACTGCGTATATTGATCAAGAATTGAAATTTCTTGTTGCAGAAATTCGTCCTGTATAAGTGCTCTGCACTAGGTAAAAAATAGTTGTATTCTCATAAACAACGAGAAGTTTAAATAAGATCCGTGGAGAAGCTTGGTTTAAAAAAAATGGCGGAGAGTGAACTTGTGAACGTGTAACTTACGCTACAAGTTCACTCTCCGACGTCGTTTTCTGCAGAAGGTAGAAAATTATTTCTGTAAGATGTTCCTACTTCGCATGTGATCGACGAAATCGGAGAACACAGTTTGCGCCGCACGTAAACTTCCACAACTTGGAGACTTTTCGAAGCCTATAGAAAGTTCATAAGGAACAAAAAGCGGATTCTACACCTTCAAAAGCAGGTTTTAAAAATGACAGCCTCAAGATGTGATCAGGGGTGGGTCGATTTTTGGGACGCCTTTTATGTGGAAATGATGCAAATTCGAGACCCTTCATCATACAGAAGATCGTTTTGGAAAGACATGGTTTTATCACTGTGTGTCAAGCAGAGCTTGAAACATTGTAGGGTACAGTTTCACTGTCTGCTGCTTTTCCTCCAGAGGAGTGAGAAGTAATTCCGCGTCAATCCAAGCTTCGGTTGATGCTCCCCATCCATTCGAAGAGCGCTTCATAAAAATCTTTTAGGGAAAGCAGTTAAGTCATCCTTAGCAATTAACATTTGAAATTTTCGAAGGTGCAATTTCAGACGCAGATGTCGCTCCTTCAAGAACTTAACAGTTGCGTTCATGACATCCTGGAAAAATCGGCAAAAATTGAGCACCTCTCATTGATTCGAAATCTGCCGACAGAAATCTGCTTTACTTTGAACTGAAAACAAGCTGTATTCAAAACTTTGAAAGACTCACTTCTGTGGTTATAACATGTCTTCCTTTACGATCGAAACTGTGCGTGATTGTCTTCTGTCGAAGCCACATCTGGAAAGAATAACTTATTAAGAGATGCAAACACCACCACGGATCTCGCTCGATAGATAGCCTACGGGCTCTCCTGGTAAGGGGGATCTCGGGCCGCTTGTCGTGGCGCGTCCCCGGGTGGTGGATAGGGGAATGAAACGCGAACCAAGTGCAACCGTGTACTGCCCAGAGACGCACGTGGGATGCAGGGGATGAACTCCTTGCTCCTGCTGTGTCGGGTCGACTCGTTCCCTGTGAGTGAGCGTGGCATGCTCATGCGTAGTGCGCATGGATGTGTTTGTGCCTGTGCGGATTGTAACTGTGTCGGCTCGGCCGAAAGCTTGCACTCGGTAGACTGGGAGTTCATGTAAGGCGATTCGAGGCCGCTTTAAGTCCTGCCCCGTCCCTTCGGGCAGTCTGGCTGGCTGCCCGGAGTTCTTCGCCCGCACGAAAGAGCCTGACTAGCTACCCGTGTTGTACTGCAGTCAAACACAGCAGCACTAAAGGGTCTCATTCCCCTGACCCCGAAAGAGCCCCCATTTCTGCAGCGATGGGAAGGACGAGTACGGAGAGGCTGCTAAAACCTCAGGGCCTGACCAGGCTGCGCAAATTGAGAAGGACTAGGATGACGATCTGTACTTACAACGCCCGCACGCTCGCATCGTAAGCATCCATCGAGGACCTGATTATGCAAACCAGGAAGATCAAGAACGACGTCATCGGACTGACCGAGACGAGAAGACACCACGCCCTTGTAAGAAACCTGGCCCCTCAGGTTTATTCATATGTAGCTCACACAACCTCTTGAGCCCTTAGATAACAAAACATGGAAATAACATAACAGTTTTTATAAATAATACGGGCGCATATGAACAGTAACAAGGAGCCATGGATGGAAGGCCGGGGGGAGGGGGAAGGACTCCTCAGGGGCGGGGAGGCGCAGGGGCCGACACTATACCCGAATCCACGGGATGCGGCAGGCTACGGCTAGTAGAACTCCCAGCAGGTCCGTAGGAAAAGTGGCGGCGGTCTTATGGAGCTATGCTGCGCACTACACGCCGCCAACGACTCCGGAGAAGAACTGTGCCTCGGAACATGCGACAGCAGGGGAGTAGGCGGCGTTGGTGTCCTCGTCAACACGCACTTGGCCATGAACATCGATTCGTACGAGTCTCTGACAAGCCGAATCGGACGTCTGCGACTGAAGCGATGTGGCTCCGTGCCAGCCTTGACTGTGTTCGTCGCGTATGCCCCAACATCCGACTACGACGACGAAGACGTCGAGGCCTTCTACGTGGAGCTGGAGAAGTTCTATAAGGAAGATCACACCTTCTACAAGGTGATCGTCGGCGACTTCAACGCCAAGATCGGGCCACGAAGGTCGTCGGAAGAACTTCACGGTACGAGCAAGGTGAAAGGCTGTCCGAGTCTATCATGTCGACCAAGACCATCCATGGAAATTAGCAATCAGAAACTTCCTCTTTCGCTCAAACCTTCAATTCCTTGCTTTTAACACCACAAGTAGTACATTTAACACCAACCAGTGGTTTCCAGTGATATCATGTCCAAACGGTTGTCATAATGAGGTGCCAAGATGCTCCTCAAAGGTAGTATCTGATGGTAGATGGATTAACCAAGACTGAAATTTTTATTCCAGCATTAGCCACTCTTGTTGAGTGGAAGAAATCAATTTATTTCAAAGGGCATTTCACTAAGTACAAAGGAAACCTTCGCCAATAAAAGGCAGGATTGAAGGAGTATCATGACAATGTGGTCTTTCTTATTCCCCAGCGTAAACTAAAATAGAATTATTTTTCAACGTCTCTTGCCTAATTCCTGTTTTTGGAACTTCTAAAAATAGGGCCCGGAATTCTCTCGTTGATGCCACTGCTCTCGTTGGCGACTCCTTCGCCGATGCTAACTCTAGCCCCAGTAGTAATATATGTTAAGCGTGGAATCCGAAATCCTTTGGTGTTGATTTCAGAAACGTAGCATATGGAATTTTTCCTCAAGCACCTGCCAAGGATCGCGCTTCTTCAGACGCTGCACACTGCCCTCGCATGTCCTCCACAACCAATCGGAAACTGCTACGCGGGTAGGGCCCTTCTTTCAAACGCCCAGTACCGAGACCTACCATTTTCTTTAGTATCGTTCAAGTGAAGATGAGCAATCTACTCATGTAGGCGCCCAAACGGCCTCAGCACCTACAAGATGTCCCTAGCTCAAACGGTTACAAGTAACTAAAAAAGAAATTTTAAACAACTTCAAAGGGTGACCACCTGAAATTTTCATTCTTAAATGTTTGTTTAAATTATAAAAGACTAGAGCCAAAGAAGTGTGATAGTACCCTGTGCTCCAATTTTGGGCCTCTGAAGTCGAAATGTCAACTAGTAGAATAAGGATCCGCCTAAAAACTCGAATGACACACATACTGACAGGCATAACCTGCCATGTCGAGGTTTCAAGAAGCGAGAAGTTGGAAACTGCAAATAGCGCAGATTTCACATTAAGGTGCCAACTTTCGAAGTCTAAACCTATGCACGTATGAAAGCCAAAATAAATCCTATTTTAAAGAGTTTTCTTAAGAGTCAGCCCAATTAGCTCCAAAACCAGTTACGTTGCCTGAGCAGTATTCCTTTTGTTATCCTTTTTGCGATTAGAACGTTTTCAAGCTTATTGTAAAGCTTGAAAAAGTTAAAGATTCCAGTGCGTCGAACAAAGAGAATCCTCGCTCACCAAAATCGGAATTTGACTGAAATCACACGTTAAGTTCACATTATGTAACCTATAAATCTTCGCTCCACCAGAAACGCTCACAAGAAAATAAAAACGACGATAATTCATCGCTTATTGCTCAACACCAAATGAACGACTTTCGTACTCTCAACCAAATGAACATCGCGACATACTCGGCGGCTGCACGGCGTAATTTCACCAGGTACAACAATAAAAATTTTATACTTTTCTGCACCTTGAAAGGAATCCAGAAACATTAATTTAGCTAAAGTAAAAAGAATACAGCCATTTTAGAAGAAGAATTATTTTATGGGACACTTCCTACAAGGGAAGCCCATGGAAAATCCCCCAAAGGTTCTCGTCGAGACCTATATGGTCTAGGGCATCGGATGAGGATCACAGAACTGTGTTTCGTTTTTGCTACGGGCCACTGGGTGGTCTGAAAATGGCAAGAAATGGTACCGTTTCAGGGCAGGCTGATAAGGCAAAAGTGGCGCTTAGAATGGCACCGTCGTGCTCTGAGCTTAACTTACAAAAGGTTTGGAGCTCAAATTAAAGTTAGATTATAGTAATACGATAACGAATATGCCTGTATATAACGCGCGAACTCAGGCCCTATCTCAGTCTCGCATTCTAACCTGGGGCCGGATTAATGAACGTTCCCGGAAACGTTGCCGGCTTCCCATGGGAACCGACCGAGGCGAGAGAGCGAGGCGGGAGAGAGAGCCGAGAGATGATATCGCTTATCTCCCGCTCCCACCGCTTCATAAATACGGCCTCTGGGGTAGGTGCTGTCCCGTATCCTTGCTTGCCCTGTGCGGCTTCCTTTGGTCCTTCAGTGGACTGTGGTGAGGTACGACACTCGGATTCTCTCCTTTGTTCAGGCTTCCAAAAATTTGACATTGAATTTTGTAAGGTTGAAGAGATGTTTGGTGGGGTAACTCCTAATTGACCTGACCCTTTCCTGCTCTGAAGAAGGCGATCCAGCCGAAACGTTAGCCACCAATAAAGCCGTTTGCCAACCTCGTGAAGAGCTCAGCAACTCTACAGACAGATTCTACCACGCCGAGGTTCAAGGAGAGTCGAACATGGCTAGTAATACGATACTTTCCTACACTTTCTAGACGAAGCTACAGTGCGTCCCAAATAACCCTATAGATGAATTTGGGACGAAATTTTTTCGATCTCCGGAGTTGAGGGAGTGAGTACAAGTGCTCCTATCTGGAATGCCCCGACCCGTCTCTTATAAGTGTGTAGGAGAATGGTCAGGAAACAATACACAGCTAGATAGATACCATGAGGTGGAGGGATGCTGTACTTGGTAACAGTTAGTATTTAGAACTGTGAAAGTTGCGAGGAGAATAAAGAAGATCTGCAAAGAAGTCCCAAGGGCAATGAGCATGCCTTGATGATGGGTCAAATCAATGCTTGTCGATCGCGTTTACGAATGAGGTGACAGTGAGAAACACTTCGAAAAGTAATTGAGAACATACCAAAGAGGTTATATGGGAATGGCATGTAATGGAACCTTCCTCAGCGAGACAAGCGTGGGTTAATGGACGCGCGATATCGCTCGACGCAACAAAACCAGCTTCTTCCACATCTGACGACAAGTTGAAAGCGGGGTCAGGACGCAAGGAAGGTACCTTACCGAAGTCAAAATGTAATCGTCATTTGCAGAACGCTAACAGTCCACCTAGGAACGAAGAAACCCCACCTCGAAATCGAACCCTCGACCTACAATACCGCTCGCGCCGCACGGTCAAAAGTGGGCGAAAAAGCGCCAACATAGCGTCGCAAAGCGTTGCACGCTCATAACTCCTTCAGTTTTAGGTTTCTTGAATAAAGGTTGGCACCATTCGATTCGCCTCTTCGCGATCTACACAAATATATGTAAAACTTTAGCGGAACACCCGTATTTTCGCCGTGGGTGGTCCAAAATTGACTGGACGGGCGATTAGAGCAGCTTATTTCCCAGGATATGCGTGCTTTCGGAGTATCTCAAAGATGGCGTACGTCGCCTGGGCTCTGTCATGTCAGGAATGCCCCGAGAGTGCGCCGTGCACAATGCACACAGAACCTAACCTATCAATCGAGTGGGCGAGCGCATGTCCCCTGCGCTTCTATCTTCTCTCACTGTGAACTGCGACGTTTTCAAGACTATTTCGAGCCGTTTGGAGAATGTTATCAGAAATTCTCCGCCACCCCACTCAGGATTAGCTCCATTCTGTTCCAGCGAAACTTTGGTGTGCGCCGTGAACAATGCATACAGAATCGAACCTTTCAATCGAGGGGGGGGGGGGAGACAGCTTGTAGACTGAGCGTTTGGTGAGTTTTATCAGAAATTTCTTGCCGCCCTACTCAGGAGTTGCTCCAAGGCTGTCCAGCAAGCCTTTGAAGTGCGCCGTTAACAATGCATAGAGAATCGAACCTTTCAATCGAGGGGGGGGGGACAGCTTGTAGAGTGATCGTCTGGGCAGTTTCATCAGAAATTTTCTGCCGCCCTACTCAGGAGTTGCTCTAAGGCTATGTAGCTAGAATTTGGAGTGCGCCGTGAACAATGCATACGGATTCGAACCTTTCAATCGAGGGGGGCAACCGCTCGCAAATTGCACGCATGGGCGTGTTCGGAACGCAATAGCTCTGTCGAGTTGTAACCTTTCAGGCTGCAGCTTGTAGGTTTTGTAGGCAGTCGAACGTTCTTTTCATACGCCAAAGTAGAACGGTTTAGCTTAGGAGGGGACAATGTTATAGGGGTGCGAAAATGCAGGTGAGGATTGTGTGAAGCATTTTTTTCCGATTTCCGTGGACCACAGCGAGAAGATGCGGCGAGCTGACGGCTTTAAAATACGTACGTGAACAGAGCGCCTAAGGTACTTTACGATGATATGCTCATAGCTCCCCAGTTGCCTAAACTGCCTTAGCCTCGGCTGGCGTTTTAGAGCGGCAAAAGCTAGCGATCAGAGTTTCTTGCGCCTTTACTCGCCCTGATTTGAGCCTTCGACGCTCCCAATGGCACCGTTCTTTTCTACTTGAAAAGCGCTATCGACCGACCGACCGATTCGACCGATTTTGGAAACATCAATTTTTTGACTGATTAGCGTCGAGGACGAGGTCGCGGCGGAAGAACGATGACGTCATCGAAAAGGGTTGTCTTCTAGTTAGGCCCTGCTTGATACCATTCGATAGAGCTTTTCATGCTGAATTGAATGGTTCATTTATAGTGGGAAACACTGTAATCTGGGCGAGAAACAGCGCGGAGAACGTCTGCCGTTGTTGCGCTAAATTGCATGCGCGTGCGTGTTCGGAGCACAATAACTCTGTCGAGTTCGAATCGTTTCGACTGCAACTTGTGTGTAATGTAGGCAGTAGAACGATATATAAGTATACTAAAGTAGAATGGCTTATCTTAGGAGCGGGCAATGTTACAGCGGTGCGAAAATGCAGGTGAGGCTTGCGTGATGCATTTTTTTTTTCCGAATTCGGTGAATCACTGCGAGAAGACGCGGCGAGCTAAAGCCTCAAAATGCGTACGCGAACAGAGCGCTTAAGGTACGGTTCT
>OX375867.1:26828836-27051336 GCA_947359475.1 Heligmosomoides polygyrus bakeri
GGAAAAAAATGCATCACGCAAGCCTCACCTGCATTTTCGCACCGCTGTAACATTGCCCGCTCCTAAGATAAGCCATTCTACTTTAGTATACTTATATATCGTTCTACTGCCTACAATACACACAAGTTGCAGTCGAAACGATTCGAACTCGACAGAGTTATTGTGCTCCGAACACGCACGCGCGTGCAATTTAGCGCAACAACGGCAGACGCTCTCCGCGCTGTTTCTCGCCCAGATTACAGTGTTTCCCACTATAAATGAACCATTCAATTCAGCATGAAAAGCTCTATCGAATGGTATCAAGCATGGCCCAACTAGAAGACAACCTTTTTTCGATGACGTCATCGCTCTTCCGCCGCGACCTCGTCCTCGACGCTAATCAGTCAAAAAATTGATGTTTCCAAAATCGGTCGAAATTGACACCGTTCCATAGCGCTTTTCAAGTAGAAAAGAAAGGTGCCATTGGGAGCGTCGAAGGCTCAAATCAGGGCGAGTAAAGGCGCAAGAAACTCTAACCGCTAGCTTTTGCCGCTCTAAAACGCCAGCCGAGGCTAAGGCAGTTTAGGCAACTGAGGAGCTATGAGCATATCATCGTAAAGTACCTTAGGCGCTCTGTTCAAATACGTATTTTAAAGCCGTCAGCTCGCCGCATCTTCTCGCTGTGGTCCACGGAAATCGGAAAAAAATGCTTCACACAATCCTCACCTGCATTTTCGCACCCCTATAACATTGTCCCCTCCTAAGCTAAACCGTTCTACTTTGGCGTATGAAAAGAACGTTCGACTGCCTACAAAACCTACAAGCTGCAGCCTGAAAGGTTACAACTCTACAGAGCTATTGCGTTCCGAACACGCCCATGCGTGCAATTTGCGAGCGGTTGCCCCCGTCGATTGAAAGGTTCGAATCCGTATGCATTGTTCACGGCGCACTTCAAAGGCTTGCTGGACAGCCTTGGAGCAACTCCTGAGTAGGGTGGCTGCAAATTTCTGATAAAACTCCCCAAACGCTCAGTCTACAACAGGGATGTGCGGAAATATTTCTTGAAAAAGCGGAAGACGAAACACGGAACGGAAACGCTCAAAAATGGCCGGAAACCGGAATACGAAACGCGGAAGCGGAATTGACTCATTTTCGCCATTTTTTCAAAAGTGCATCTGAAACGACGTCAGAAGCGGCTTCCATTGCGCTTTTCTTTTTCAGAACTTGGCGAGCAGTAGAATCTTCCACATATTAATGTTCATCCTCATCATAACATAACGAAGCATGAATTCATAATGTTGCTATGATAACCTTTTAGCTATGGCTGAGCAATAACGAAAACAAATTCAGGGGCTTATTTCACTATTTATCACTATTTCAGCATGCAGTCTTTCCATATCTAGTTCCTACGACTGGTTTTTCGCTGACTTTTTTAAAGCTAATATTTTTTGAACGGTAGACCGACTTAACCACTTGGGGTTACTTACAGACCCGTATTAAAAAAACCGACTCGGGTAAGGTCTAAAACTGGAGTAGCACCTAGATCATTTTCCGACCAGGAAAGACATTCCTCACAACACTTTTAAAAACTTGTGGCGTCATGGACGACGTGATGACTTCACAGATATCTGCATGCTCAAGATTAGCAGTTATATTGTAATCACCAACACCAGCACTCAGAGTTCATTCTGGTATCTAAGACGAACTGGATGACTGACTGGTCATGGTGCGTCGAAACTTCCACAGGAATATTCAGTCTGTGCCAGCCTAGAAACCCTACGCCCAAGGCGACGCAGCTGGACAGTTCCAAGATGGTTCTCGAAGTATTAGGTTGGAAAAAAAGTCCTTTCATTTTTTTCAAAGATTTATTACTTCACAACTACAAAGTCAAATCAACTGAGATAAACTCTATTTTGTCCCACTACACTTCTCCAAAGACTGGGTAATTTTCCAATTCCTCTCGCTAAAAAACTGCAGTTCTGGAGTCGAACCATTGATGAATCCAATTTTTGAGGTCTTCATCAGTTCCAAAATATTTCTCTCCAATTTCTTGCTTGAAAGCACGGAAGAGATGGTAGTCGGCACGAACGAGGTTAGGGCTATACGGTAGATGTGACATTACCTCCCAGCCCAGCTCCTTTATTGTTTCTCTTGTGAGTCTTGCAACATGTAGTTTTGCATCGTCATGCAGGATCATCTCCTTCGACTTCTCCGGCCTGTTTTCTTAGAGAGTTGCGACGACTTTGTGGAGTTGGCCGCAGTATGTGACAGCAGTAAGTTCTCTCCACTTCTGAGAGTTTGCCGATAAATCACTTCTCTGATATCCCACCAAACACTCAAGAAAATCTTCCTTTCGTGAACATTGGGCTTGAGATCAGACTTAGGGCTCTCTCCCTTTTGTACCCATTGCCTTTTCCTCGGAAGTTGGCACACAGAACCCAGGACTCTTCGCCTGTCACAATCCGCGGAAGAAACTATTTTCTTCCTTATCTGGACAGAAGAGAAGCAGCGATGGAGAGCTGTCGACCTTTCTGAGTGTCTGACAGGGCATGTGGAATCCAAGCTCCAAATTTCCATGAAAGCCAAAATTCTTCAGATGGATTCCTACTATCCTATGAGACACTTCGAGCTTCTCTGCCAGCTGACGTGTCGTCTGCCAACTATCGGTACGAAGAAGATGGTGTAGTTCACTGTCGTCCAATCCAGTTGGCCTTCCTGACCATGCTTTGCCCTCAGTGAATAATCTCCTTTTAAAGACTTTCCGAACCACTCATAACAGGCGCGATGAGTAGTAGATCCCAAGCCATATATATGGTTAATTTGGTCTGCTGCCTGACGTGCTGTGGATTCTTTAATGAATTCATGAAGAATGCCGTGCTAAAAACGGCCATGAGGTAGATCTGGCATTGAGTTCGGAAGATTGGGTGGATAACGAATTACAAGAAGAGTCTTAACCTGTGTCCGCGTGCGAACGGTAGACAAGTGTGATAGGATTACGAAATCAGCAATCAACATTGGCTAGTGCGTTTACAAGGGGAAGGGTAAAAAAATTTCGAAGTGTGAAGAGACTTTTTTTCCAACCTAATAATAGTAATAGTGTTCCAGAGTTCAATAAGTCACCCTAATCAATCGAAACAGCAGCTCATGGTAGATATTCGTGATGCTTCATTAAAAAATGAATCGCATAACTCTCTATGAATGAGTATCACACCTAAGGAAATTAAACACTGATGAACAAGAACACTGATGTAATCTTGGAGCAGACACCCGCATTGCACAGCCTTCGTTGAACCCTTTGTCTCATGATACTGCGCGATATGCTTACAAACAATAGAAAGAAATAAAGAATACAAAGTTTTTGTGAGCTATTAGTAACTAATGGATCAAAAATTTTATGATCATTCAAATGTTGAGTGCATTTTCTTTGCATACAATGCACGCATAGCCTTTGTGGCACACTAAATTTGCTCGGCACCCTGCTGCTGCCATTTTGAGTGTTTTTTTTTGGTAGCCTAACCAATTTCAAGAATATTAGTACTGGAGTTATCAAACAGAAATTCTCTCACAATTGAAGGAGAACTCTTTTAATTGATAAGCTGATTGTGTTCAATAGAAAACAGTGTGGAACAGCGCCCATTTCCGTTTCCGCCTTCCGGCACAAAAACAGGCGGAACGCGCAACGGAACGGAAGAGCCAAAAATGGCCGGAAACCGGAATTCGGAACACGGAAACGGAAATTCCGCACATCCCTGGTCTACAAGCTGTCTCCCCCCCCCCTCGATTGAAAGGTTCGATTCTGAATGCATTGTTCACGGCGCACACCAAAGTTTCGCTGGAACAGAATGGAGCTAATCCTGAGTGGGATGGCGGAGAATTTCTGATAACATTCTCCAAACGGCTCGAAATAGTCTTGAAAACGTCGCAGTTCCCAGTGAGAGAAGATAGAAGCGCAAGGGACATGCGCTCGCCCACTCGATTGATAGGTTAGGTTCTGTGTGCATTGTGCACGGCGCACTCTCGGGGCATTCCTGGCATGACAGAGCCCTGGCGACGTACGCCATCTTTGAGATACTCCAAAAGCAATCCTGGGAAATAAGCTGCTCTAATCGCCCGTCCAGTCAGTTTTGGACCACCCATGGCGAAAATATGGGTGTTCCGCTAATGTTTTACATATATTTGTGTAGATCGCGAAGAGGCGAATCGAATGGTGCCAACCTTTATTCAAGAAACCTAAAACTGAAGGAGTTATGAGCGTGCGACGCTTTGCGACGCTAGTTGGCGTTTTTTCGCCCACTTTTGACCGTGCGGCGCGAGCGGTATTGTAAGTTAAGTTCAAAGCACGATAGGGCCATTCCAGGTGTCACTTTTGCCTTATCAGCCTGAAGTGACACCATTTTTTGCCATTTTCGGAACACCCAGTGACCCGTAGGAAAAACGAAGCACAGCTGTGTGATCCTCGTCCGATGCTCTGCAAGACCATATAGGTCACGTTGAGAATCCTTGGGGGAGGTTCATGGGCCTCCCTTGTTAGGTACATGTTTTATGAAAAAAACTATTTTACATACATATTTTGAATTTCCTACGCCACATCTAATTTTACATGAAAGACCTTCACATTTGTATGCAGGGTAGTCAGTTTAAATTTAAAACTGCATCCAGCTTGATATAAAAAAATATTTCTAATTGAGATCAAAACCCTCGCGCCAGACGGCACTCGAACGCGCATCTTCCGAGTAATGACTTCCACCAGCGCAATTTGATCGAATTAAACGCGGGTTCAAGTCCTTTCATCCCAACTAAACACCCCTTCAACTGCCAACTTCTTATATATCTTTCATAACAGTCAATCAGGTTTAAGCATAGAAATTGTGAAAGATGTTTCATGGTGTTTTGAGTAACTTCATTGAAGCGTCCAAAACATTTCACATTCGCTTTATAAAGACCTGACCAACACGAGCTGAAATCGTCTAATTCGCTTTATAAAGCGTCTCTTTCAATGTCCGTGGCGCTCAGTTTACGCTTAAGAAGAACAGAACTCCGGGAAACCCTTCTCTGAGGGTCTTAAAGTCTACACATGCAAATATGAGTTGAAATGCTGAAACTCCAGTAAAACTCAACAAAAAAACGCCTCGAGTACATTGCTTCTCGTACCACATCATTTGAGGGACTGTTGCGCTTTCCAACGTATATGCCGGAGAAATCACTACCCGTAGATGTGCCGCCACGATAAACAAGGAGTGGTGCGCTGTGAGGTAATCTACGGTGACTCTAGCACTCCCTCCCTACCTAAGAATTGACGTTTTCAGCTTCTACTCAGCTGCGAACACGGCCAATTTTGGGTGCGCAAACGACTTCGCCATACCGTTCGGTTCGATGACGTGTGGCGATGGTCCCGGCTTCATCAACCAGCAAGGATGCTCCATGGTACGGAAGAGTTCGCCAATGTTCCAGCAGGCCCAATTCTCGCTGCATTCAGGCCAACACGCCATCCGGTCCGTGCTACTTTTGCTGCTGTCGCGGCGGCTCTTGTAATCATCCGGCCATCTTCGCCAGGGAGGCATCACAGCTCTCGATTTCCCAACAAGGAATGCAGCAAATCTACTTGAATAGCGTTTTCTCCGTACGGAGTTTATCTAATTTGCTCCTTTTAGTTTGTACATTTCTCGTTCTCTAGAATTTTCAATCGACTCAAGAGTAACGTAGAATAAAGCTACTTTGAATGTCCATGTTGTTCATTGCTGATCATTTCGACTACACAGTGTGAATAAATAAAACAATAAATAAATAATATTAGGTTGATCGAAAAGTCTTGGGACACTAGCACAACAATATTCAATAGAATACAGTATAATACAATACACAAAAACTCAGTCCACGATATATTCCCCATCCAAGTCTAAGATTCTGCCCCATCCTTCAGGCAGCCTTTCCACTCCTTTCCACCAGATAACCGAGGGCTGTGAGGAAAAGAATTCAGAAACCTCCATTTCCAGTTGACGTCGATCATCGAACTCTCTACCTCGAAGATGCTGTTTCAGAGCTCTGAACAGGTGGTATTCAGAAGGAGAGAGGTCTGGAGAGTACGGCAGATGGGGCAGAACTTCAGTGCGGAACTCGTGGATTTTCTCGCGACTCACTTTGCGACATGAGAAGACGCGCGTTGTCGTGCACAGGCAGACATTTTCCCGTTCTGGACGTTTTTGGTGCATGGCGTCAGCCAAGCTCTGGAGCTGGGTAGCGTAGACAGATGCTGTGACTGTGGTCTCACTATCCAGCAACTTTCAGTAAAGCATGCCTTCTGAGTCCCACCAGCAATACAGAAGAACCTTCTTTTCGTGGTGTCCACGTTTCGGTGGTCTTGGAGCCGGTTCTCCGCGTGGGAGCCGTTGGCTCTTGCGGGCGCGGTTCCCATAAAGAACCCAGCTTTCATCACCAGTAACAATGTCCTTCAGAAAGTGCTTTCTTTGCGGGCGAAGAAGCAGCGACTCAGCAACACTGATTCGGCATGCCTTGTCAGAGTCCCGCAGCTCATGTGATACTGATACCCAAGACGACAAAACTTTGCGGTACCCAAGGATCTCCAGCTGCCCCACGACGGTGCTTCACGTACATCCAAGTGTCGCCGCCAATTCACGAGTGGATGAATTTGGCTTCACATTGAAGGCTTTGCGCAAGCTGTCTTCTTCCACAACAGAGGGGGGTCTGCAACGAGGTCGATCTTCGGGAGAAATATCGCCAGCCTTGAAGTGCTGATACCAACGGGCCACTGTGGAATGAGAATGACTTCCTCCTTGAATGCAGCGCAGATGTTGGAGGCTACATCCTTGCGAAATGGCCTTGCAGAAATTTTTAGTAGACGATAGGTCGTAGCATGCTGCTGCTTGTCGTTGACATTGTTGCTGTATTCGTACTCGACGAGGCCTTATATAGTATATGCTTCAGGAAGCTTCGAGAATGTACATGCTGTGACATCACTACACAAGATCAATACTGTAAGAGCTTTAACAAATTTAAAAGGCAGTAGCGTAAAGTGTTGCAAGACATTCCGATCAACCTAATAGAATGCCCGCTGCTGATGTTCTGCTTCTGAATTACACTGCAAGCTCTCTCCTCCAAACGTTTTCAGCGACAACAAAATGTGACAGTTGTCTTGGCAATAGGATTGTTCGACAAGGAAGAAGAGAAACTTCACCGCTCATTTCATTGAATCCTAGCGGGTCAAACTTGCCCTACGAACAGGAGCATCAACTGACCACCATGGAGCAAGTGCGATCTGCTGGTATGCTACCATACAACAGTTGGCCAGTTGCTCCGGTTGCACAGGTGGGATCGTTATGTTCGTGTACATGTGTTACTTGCACTCTTCTTGGGAGCATGTTGTTTCTGTTGAAGAGGTGGAAGCGATGTTTTTGGTCGAATGAGTTTCACTGAGTCAAAAAGATTCCGAGCTTCTTTCAGGCCTTGAGGAAGACGAGTTCGAAGAAACGTTGGCCGCAATAAAGAATTCCATATCAAACATGGCTGGCTAAGTGGATGGAAAAACCGACCTTTGCATTCAAACTGCTTCAAAACGTCACAAGGATATGGAACCCCTGTCTCACCCAAACAACTTTTGATTAACGTCGTTCTTCATCCCCTACGGTGTTAGTTAGATCCAGCTGAATTCTAAGAAAAAACACTTTCGCCTTGAGCAATGGAGCCTTACTCCGAGTGGCAGGTAACAACCGGAAAACCGCTGAGTATCGGGCTAATCCCGTTACGAGATCTGCCTAGCATCACGTGGCGCAGCTGACTTCAATCTATTTTTGTTCTGTTCCGGAAGCCGATCGAAGAGAAATGTCTCTTGTCGCAGGGCAAACTTCGAGTGACTTCCGCAAGACATTAACCACAGCGGACTCCGCTGAGCTCCCGTCTTGAAAAGCGTTCGTCAGCGGTCCTTGATCGCTAAGCGATGCGCACGTTTGTTGCTTCAGTTGGTTTTTTAGTTCAGATATTCCTTAATTTCACTTCAAAGCTGATCTCCACCGTTGTCAGCAAATTGGTTACTCTAGCAGTCCAGCTGTTCTTGTTTGGTTTCTTGACCTTGTTCGTTTAAGGAGTGTTTTTGAAGCTAGGTGGACTCTTCCCACTTGCAGTGTTACTTTCATGTTCATTAACCACTTCAAACTTGATGAAGTCTAATTTGATTCAAAGGATTTACTGCACTTGCCGCAAAAACGTTTGCGATGTAGAAAGCAGAGAAAAGCTCTTGACTGGAACTTAACGCCCACCCCTGATCGGGGTACCATGGCAAATACATCTAAAGGATACCCCTAGAACGGACAAATAGGACTACCTTCCCTGGTGTGATAAACTCCGCTAACCGCACGACTACGGACGCCGACACGGGCGAATGCCGTTCTAGAATCCTCATTGAACAGTCATCACTTTATTATACAACATTCACCTCTGGTCAATTTAAATCAACAACAAGTTTACGTAACAACTCACTGAACTCAAACGGTTGTGCTGGTAAACGCTGAATACAGGGTGCGTAAAAAGTATTGACGCAGTGAACGGCGGTTGTGGAAATAGTAATGCGCAGTAAGTTTTAAAATGTTCACTTGAGAAATATGGAAAATGATCTTGCAAACACGATAGAATAACTCGTAATCGACATTGGCTCCTGTATTGTGAATACAGGAGCGAAAACGACGGAGAAATTCACGAGCACGCGCCGCTAGTACTCGCTTGGATTTCGTCCCGTGCTTTGAACAGGGTAGCCTTCTGCGATTGGTCACTTCTGTAGAAAGTAGCCCAGACCTCATTCTCCAAAATCGCACAAAAAGAGTAATCCAGCTGATTCATGTTCAAGCTGTGCTCGTCTGAAAAGCTGTCTACACCTGCGGGCGTTATCCGTTCCCCGTTATCGGACAGAGATTGATAATTTTGGATTTGAACGTTATCGTGCTTGAACAGATTGTAAGCACCATCTGTTATGACAGAGCCGTGGCCGACGTTTGGGTTGCTGACCTCTTTCCTCACCAACCGTTTCGAACAGCGCCTAATTCTCTTGTTCAGGAAGTACTCAGCTCTCTGGGTAACAGACAAAAAAGGGCCACCGTAACGATAACGGATATGTTTCTTCAATTTTTTCGTGAGTGTTTTTTGAGCACAATACAGACAACAAAAATAACATGCAAAAACCTAGAGGGGTAGAAAGAGAAAGCTGGAGCTGAAACAAAAAGTAGGTGCGTCAATACTTTTTACGCACCCTGTAAAACGCTTCTGGGCTGGAGAAACGGGCGGCACCAGGCGGTTACCACGTAAAACGAGAGCGAATGAATAAATAAATACGGAAACAACAAGAAGACTTGTGGAAAATATTAACATCAACACTTCATCTGAATTACCCAAGCATTCGAGGAATATCTTTTCATGATTTTGAGATTTTCTACTCATACATATACATACAAGTCATACGCGTACCAATTACGAAGACAGGAAAAGAACAACGAAGAAACAGAGACCCGATCTACACAGCATCCTAATCGGTCGAAGAAGCACTACATCGAGCACGACATTAGGACTCCTTCCAAGCAAAGCTGTACCCGTGAACAATTTCAGAAACGTACTACTATGTAAGGAACTCACTACGAATGAATACACTGTATACGTCCGAGTCTAACTAGTGTCTGTACACGCTCCGTGGGTGATGGATATGACAACTGCGGCGACATCACTCTAGCTCGCCCTCCTCGAGCTCGGCGGCTGCCATGGCAGACGGCGGCGGAGGTGGTGGAGGCGGCAGCACGGACGGAGGTAACGGCGGTGGAGACAGCGCCCGTGGAGGCTCCATGGCGCGGCAGAACTGCGACGAATTCTACAACAATCAGCTCTCATTGGCGCCGTTGCAGTCGCAGCTCTCGCTGAGTGAATATCGCTTTCCCAAGGCCTACGCAACACACTGCCAGCCACGCTGCGAGGAATCGTGAACAGAGGAACGAAGAAAGAGCATAAGCAAGAGCACAGTAAAGCTTACTATGCGAAATCTAAACATCTCTTCATACACATATTAAGCGATCCATCTGTTCGTGACCTCCGCCTCATTTGTAATCTGCAAATGCAACATTTCGCTGTCTAAAGCAGTTAGTAAACAAGCACAAAGCATAGCATGATTCGCAGCTCGAAGACGCATTCAAAGCAGCGTAGTACTGCATACGCACAATGCGACGAAACCAAGTCCCCAGAACAACCTACGACACCTATTGGCAAACATGCAGTACAAACTCAAATACAGCACCGAACGGCATCGTACGATGGGTGCGAAAAATAGGAAGCCGCTTCTAAGCCAAAGAACATATGCTCTTGTACTAACTACGTCCAATGCTCGATTTTGATCCCAATATTTCAAGGGACAAAGGACATTAAGGACAAAGGGACGGCGTTAATCAAACCCTGTTTGGGAACCGCCATGCATTCCACTTCTACGGGATATCGTCGTGAAATTCGAATGCGTATTTGACCCACTCAATAAGTTAAGGTGAACAGCCGATGGGGAATTCAATGCCTTATCCGTCCCCGACAAGCCAAGTAGCCCATGCGCAGGTGGCAGCGCAGTCGAAGGAGACGCAGATGTTTCGTGCGCACCGAATCGAGTCCCTTGTTTAGGGCCTGCCCAGGTGAACCAAATCATTCATCCAGCCCTTCATTTATCCAAGCTAGGTGAGCTGCTACTAGACTCGCCTCCACCTCAAACTTCGTTTGATTAATGTCGTCCTTCTCGTTGCCCTCACAGCTCAGCAGCGCATCTCCGACTACGCCACCACATGCCCATGGGCTGCCGTACAGTATGGGAATAGCAAAACACTTATCTATCGGCTGGACACCATCAGTCATTGTATAGGTGAAATACCCAAGTTGCGTCCACGTAATCCCGGAAAGTCGAATGAGTGCCACATTCCAAGGAATTGATTAGCGCCGTACATATGTTTTCCCTTGATTTAATTTAAAAATTGACTCTTAATACTTCTGACTTCACTTGAGATTGTAAAACTTGAATTAGCACCGTTTAAAGGAGAAGTGTGATTACAGTATTTACACTGACGTTCTCAAGTAATTCACCATTCCGTCCAAAAAATTCCTGCACTATATGAACGCTTGCTACTATTTGGCACGCCGTGTGAGCGGACTTCAGAATTACCATTAGTTTTTGCTGAACGCTTTTTTTAAGGACCTGAAAGAGGTTAAAAACGTGTGCACAACATCATCCACCCCCACGACACCCCACGAGATGTGCCTCGGGGGCGCAGTTGGTAGGAGTGCCGCCTCATATCAGCACACCGGCAGACTTTCGAGTTCGAGTCCGCGTACTGCCAGCGTTCTTTCACTTATTAGATTGTTGTTATTACGCTTCCTCATGATCACAGGAGTCAATGACCATCAATGCTTACAACAAACCAAGGCTGTCTATTTGCGCTCTCATATGCGCTAGGTTTTCAAAGTGTCTGCACTATATCACTTCCCTGGAAATGAAAAGTCGTACTGCACTCCCCTTCTTCAACAGCTATGGTACAAAACTATGAAGCAAGTAAATACTCTACAGACAATAAGTTCAGGAGAGAACGAGACTTTTAGTACATTTAAGTAACGATAAGGCCCGGATTCATAATATTCAACTGCAGGGTATGCGTATTTGTGTGCAGTTACGGTATCAGTAGTGATATGGTATGATATGGTGATGGTGCAGAACGCATCGTTGAAAAACTAGCACATATGAAGGCGTAAATACAGTCTTGGTTTGTTGTAAGCATTGATGGTTAAGATTGACTTCTCTGATCATGAGAAAGAGTAATAACAACTAACTAATTGTGCAAACGCATTGGCAGTACGCGGACTCTAACTCTAAACCCAGCCGGTGTGCTGCTAAGACGCAGCACTCCTACCGACTGCGCCACCGAGGCACATCCGGAGAGTGTCATAGGGGTTGATGATTAGTGCGCACACGTTTTTACACGTCTTTTTCCGGTCTTTAAGAAAGCGTTCAGCAAAAACTAACTGTAATTCTGGAGTCCGCTCACACGGCCCCACATTCCGTCAAAGCTCCTTCAGTCCTCGTAAGGTCCGAAAACAGACGACTTCCTACGTAATCCTTCCGTTCGTAAGTAAACGTTAGTAGTAACGGGATGGTAGGTCTGGTAGTTCCGGGTTATTAGTCTGGTATAGCACTTCTGCTTCAAGCAATGCAATAATATACAGTGCATGCATTCCAACCAAAATGCTCAAGAGGAATGAACAGTTCAAGGAGTGCAGTTACACATGAGGCCCCTGGACAGCTCCGCTTTAAAAAAATAGCTGTTGCAAAGGGTTGCTATCAGGGGTGTGCGTAAATGAAAATTGAAATTTCGTAAATCGTCAATCGTAATTACGAAAAAACCGCCGTAAATCGTAAGAGTCACCTGAACTGTGGTGCACTACAACTAAATTTTCAGAGGCTTTTTCTGCTAATGTTAATCAGATGTGATTCAATATTTATTTGTCCTGTTATTTTCAACTTAAGTTGAGCAGTTTTCTTACCAAACTGTTTCTTTTTTCACGCTTTCTTGCTGTAAAACATCTTTCAACCTAAACTTTACACGTTTCAAGAAGGTGAAAAAACCGTAAATTCAAAAACCTTATTTCAGCCTATGCATGGTATTCCAGCAAAAAAGCCTGCAACGTTTGGATGTTCATCAAATTCCTAACTTAATACCATTTCCTCAGCTTGCATAAATCTAGGATTTAGCAGAAACAACAGCGAAAAATTCGATGCTAAAACTAAAAATAAAAAAAATCGTTTCATCACTGACCAATGCGCCGGTTTTCTTGTAAGATTTTATCTTGTTTTGTAAGATTTCGAAAGCTTTATAATATTGCAGTTATATTTAATAATTCTCTGCACTTGCTTGGGCTACCCTTCGCCAGATCTGTAGCAAACCTTTGTTCTCCGAGAGTCTTCAGAATCGTAAGCTTAGGTAGGGTCAATACAATAAACTCAATCACACCACCGAAAATGAAGATCAAAACTGTCAAAATCAGTTCGACCCATTCCTGAAATGCTACGCGCTCGGTTTTACCACTTGTATATCAATTTGCTACTCCCTCTAAAATACAATCCAAACCGATGGAAACATTAGTGGTTTATCCTTTCCACGTGAGTGCAGCAACTTACTAGACTCCGCTTCCAATCACGAGTGATGTTCAATCGTGGATTTGGGTACATGTCGCGAAGACGGGCAGCATTGGGAGTTGGGAACGCCCCATCCAATCAGACCGCCTTGAATGAGCGTGCCATTCAAAGAGGGTGTGTACAGTCCGTGCAGTGATCTGCTGGCTTGTGGTCAGTCTGTGCTCTGATGGTTAATATTGGCTGGTGCGCTCCCACCTACCAATGCTGCTCACATTCGCGACATGTACCGAGATAGGTCGAATTCGAGAAGCATGTGCACATGACGGTGCCTTCTGTCACAGTAACACATTAGATCATCAATGACAACTCTCAGGAAAAGCGGGAACGAGCCGTAAGAGGACATCATTAGGGTGGGCACATCTTTTTAACCCGATCCACCACATACATTTGGACGCCAATTGGTTGTGATCAAAGATCACATTTTCGAAAATTTACGATTTACGACCCAAAATGCTGGTTGCTGTTAACTGCATTGTTCTCTATTCTTCTCGAGAATTCGCCTCTTTAGAACTTTGAACGGCTCATTGTCAAAATCAGATGCCACATACTGTCTAACCGTTAAAAGTGGGCTATCAACACCTACAAACTGACCTTAAGACGAACACCAATGTTTACCACCTGTTTATCTCCAGAATAGCCTTAGGTAAAGCCAGGGATTCCCTGAGAAGTTAAAAGTGTAACTACAACTCTGATGTCAGAACTTGGCTTCAAAACTTTGAAACCAGAATTTTGCACAACGAAATGACAAACAAGGAACCTACCACGATCATTTCTACATGCTTTTAAGAGATGTCAAACGAGTAAAACCTGGCATACTAGACATGATTGTAGCCTATGTTAAGCATTCCACAGCTGCTTTCGCTTAATTTAAAGACAAGTGTGTGATGCTACGAGCCACACATTCAAAAAGTCCCAGACTATAGCAGCACCTCACTTAAAATGTGAAAAAATGCAAATGATTGTAGCAAACCTCGTTCATAAGTAATAAAAATATTTGATTTCCCGTATTTATCTTGTAAATATGGTCTCATCAGGATTCCATCAGAAAAATTATGCGAATAAGTCTTAGATTCCCGTCCATTTCAAACTTTCAGGTGATTCAAAAAACAACCAAGAGTTCGACGATTAGGGAGACCATTGTATAGTAATCCGTGATATGTGGTGGTATAGCAAGTCTTTTTATCTTTCTGGAAAGGTCTTCAGATCATATTTCACATCAATCACTGTTACTCTAGTCCGATCCTTCAGTCAATTCATATTTATAAAATGAAATAAAACATTGACCATACTGCTTTTCCCCTGCGACTAATTTTCGCAACGAAATAATAGCACCTTCAATCGAGCATTCAGATGCAGTACAAGAGCATATGCATCCACTTCTACAAGCTAGATCACATGATCATTGGACAAACCCTAAACAATCTCCTTTGGAAATTCATGCTCCATGGAATATCCACGTTTTCCCTGAGCGATAGATACTCTGTGCAGTTAAACTGTGAGAAAGCGACGCCCCCAACAAAAGAAAAAACTTAAAATTCCTGGGAAGGTATATTCACTCGACGCCAATTTTTTGAGCCTTGCTAAAAATTAGTAAGAACAATCACATCACTCAAGAAATACCTTGATTATCTCCCTCTCGGTGCGAGAGTGAGGCCCGTTTGACGGTGGGTTGTGGACGACAGACGACGAGTGATGTTGAACCTGCACCGGCGCCATAGGCCTCGGCTTCGACGATGAACCACTTTCAGCTCGAACAGAGGAATTCGGAAGCGAAGGCATGACTGACGAGGACTCATGACGAGGCCTCTTCTCGCTGAAACTCGAACATAGAGAAGAAGCACAAGAAGAATATCAGCTCCGAAGCAGGCATGCAGTCAAATGGAAAGGGGAAAACTTGCAGTGGAGGGTGAGAACCGCTCGATTGACCGCCACTTGATATCCGGTCGTGCTCCCTTTTCCGCCGCTCTTCCTCTCTTCTTCTTTCCCTATCCTCCGGACGTTCGGAGTGACCGTGGCGCTCCCTCTCCTCGCGACGACGTCGTTCCTTCTCTCTTCTGCGCTCTTCCTCTCTTCGAATATGATCCTCCCTACTCCTGTGCCCGTTCTCGTGAGGCGGTGCTGAAAACGGGCGTATATAATACTGCACATAGAGCAAGGGGGGGGGGGGGCAATGGCCACTTCCGGTATTATACGCTACAGCAATGGACCCTTCTTTGCAAAATTAATCTGGCTTACTTCTTGTAAGCATGAACGGAGGAGGATAAGACGCCTCCAAGCGGAAGTTGAAGATTACTCGCCACACTGTCCCCCTCGAACGAAAGCTTATTCAAGTCTTCAGTGGAAGCAACAGAACAAATTTCATCCCAGAAAAAAACACGACGTTTCAGGAAGACCTTTTTGATATCCATAAGTTTGGAGACAAAATTATGTCAATCATTACCTACAGTAACACTACCAACCACTCAGCACATAGGCACTACTCCATTATTAATTATCCCAATAGTAATTAATTAACATCCCTCTATCAATAAATGCACCGGGATTTAAATTTTCTTGTAAATATGAACGGAAGAGGATAAGACGCCCCCAATCGGAAGTTGAACATTACTCACCCACACAGGCCCACTTCGAACGAAAGCTTACTCAAGGCTTCAGTTGCAGTAACAAACATACTTCGTCCCAGAAATAGAAGCGACGTTCCAGGAGGACCCTTTGATATTTAGAGTAAACTATTTCCTTGGAAATATGACCTTTTTCACTATTGTGACCTAATTTTACCTCCGCTCACATCCGTAAGCATGAATAGAATTCTTCTCATTTAGAAAACACTTGGCTACGCGATAACGTACCAGCTGCTACTGGTGTTGGCAGCGGCTCTTGTCCTGGGAGAGGAAGCGAAGGCATAGATAAATCGGGCCGAGCTTGTGATGTATCCGGAATAAAACTCCTTCTTGGTGGTGCACGATCGGCAGCAGCACGATCGGCGGAAGGACCAAGTGCTTTCGAGCGCTCCTGGAAATATAGACGGTGAATCCTAACAGCAGCTAATTCAAAACGTTGCTCAAGGAGCTAATTTTCGATAGCGAACCAATATGAAATGTCATTAAATTAGTAAGAAGTCGTGTAAGCCATAAGCTCTCAAAGCTACTGTTGCAGCTACACCAACAAAATCTAAGACGGCTGGACCCTGAGTGAGTGCAGTTTCAAAACGTTTCTCTGCAAGCTCCGTTGAATGTTGTCACATTGATCAGATGTGAATACGGCAAAGTAAACCGGATCACTAACAAATAGCTGTGCTCAGTTTGTGTCAACAGGGAATCTTGCTTTGTTAGAGGCAGCGTATAACTGAAAAGGTTAATATTCACGACATGAGAATCCATTGGCGCGTTCCCAGTTTTTAGCTGAACTATTATCCCTTGATGCAATTTTGCAAAACTATGACTAAATCTGAAACATCTGAACTCTTAACTACCATCATCCGCTCATTCCCTCATCGCGGCATATTTGCAAGCCAACTGCCCACTAGTCGCGAAAAACGGTAGTGAAGGGCGCGACAAGGCAAACTACAAAACTCAATTTCACTGCTTGCAATAGCATATTTCGAACATCTTTGGACAAGTGCTCCGCCACGCCTAACAGCATGTCTCCCACTTGCGCACTTCGCGCGACTTCGCAACATCACTGACCTACGGAAAGTGGTTTTTGTAAAACTTAAAATTCGCTAGCATCTAGGACCTGCTGCGTACGTTATTGGCATCAAGCCGTTCACGACTTCCGTGCGTTTATCATAGACATTCTCCGTACCGTCCAGTAACGCCATTGGTTTGTGCTGCGCAGTACTTCTGCCCTCAGATAGCTCCTCCGCAACCGTTCTCATGCCCAACAGCTTGTGTTTCCGGATATCACTGACTCGCCTTCCGAATCCGGACGCTAGGTTCCCCCTCACTCGTCCCTTCTTACTGGATCTAATTGCTGCTCCGCCTTTACTGGTCTTCCCCCCCCCCCTTCCCTCCCACCCTCCTGGTCCCATCTCCTGGCTCACTTTCCTGTTTCCACTATTCCACTATTGCCCCCTTACTCTCCACCACCTCCTTAGTGGGCCTCCCATGCTCACGGCAGACGTCTGTGACACGTCTTCTAGATCCAGAATCCAGAAGCTCAGAAACGCGTGCAGGTGCCGCTGTGTCAAGCAG
Organism: Heligmosomoides polygyrus bakeri; assembly: GCA_947359475.1. Lineage (NCBI taxonomy): Eukaryota > Metazoa > Nematoda > Chromadorea > Rhabditida > Heligmosomidae > Heligmosomoides > Heligmosomoides polygyrus. The sequence goes on from OX375867.1 coordinate 26,846,216, forward strand.
GAGGCTGCACTTCCTCGGCTGCAGCAGCACCCCATTTTGAGTTCTGAATGCGGCCGCTCGTCCTACGACGGCGGTATCACCTCTTCTGACTCCAGACGCTTGTTGAGCGACGTAATGGATCCGTCTTCTGCATCCAGACGCTCAGAATCACGCGCTGGTGACGCTGTTTCTAGCACGGGGAGGCTGCGCTTCCTCTAGTGCAGCAGCAGCATCCCATATTGAACAGCACATTTTGTCTGCACGGGGTTCGATGAGGCGTATCTCACATGCGTGAGGTACGCCTCACCGTCTGCATCATCATATGTGTTTAGCGCCAGCAACTAACTCAATTATATAGTGGTAGAAGATGGCGAGGGAAAGGGTGTTGCTAATTCCGCTCTCTTCCTCTTTCATAACAAAAGGAAAGTGATCACGTAACTAAAATAGGGCGTCCTGGCCTGTTGTGGCTATGATGAAGTTTCCAATTATGGGATAGATACAAGGTGGACCCTCCTTTCTAGACTTGCATTACGGTGAGATCGATCCACTGATAAATGGTGTATCGGACCTCCCCCTCCAGGAATGCTATGCCTAGGATTTTGGAAGAAAACCACCTTCCCAAATTCACTAGGCAGTACAAGCGGATTGCTGACCGGCATCCCCAGGGGGTTCCTCAGTAGTTTTCCGTCTTTACAGCATCTGTGCACGTTGTTTCTAATCGCACTTGCTTCATTTATTGTACTCGTTGTAAAGTTCCGTTTTGCCTTTACTTTCCTCTTTGAGCAAATAAACAAACATGACACACCTTATACTCCGAGAGGTCAACCTTCTTGTGGAACGTAGGTGGCGGAGGTGGTGGCGGCAGGATTTCCTTCTCCTGTTCGCTACTCCGGGAAGGATTAGGACTCGACGTCGATGGCTTCACTATGCCTTTGGCAACAAATCGAGTGAGCGCAAGGCGATCGCGACACGACTTGTAGATGCTCGCAAACTCCTGAGCCATTTCTGGAACTAAGGGCTTATTTAGCTCCCTCTAAGAAAGCTGCTACTTGCCGTGCGATGAACTCACCATTCAGCACATCTTGGGTCATTCCTGGATCTATCTTCTCGAACCACGCCTTTTCTCCGGGAGTAGGAGGAGGAATCTGAAACGCAGACACGTTTAAGAATTCGGCTCATATGACAGCTAAAAGAAACATATCAACTACGATAGATACTACGTCTCTGTCTCTGACTTCACAATGGCAATTGGGCATTGAAGTGAATTCGGCACAATTCGGAGACACCCTGATTAATTTTTGAAAATGGATAAGTGATCCGCCTACGGGTAATTTTTGCTCAAAAATGTGAAATTAAACTCGTTAAATCTAACAAATACCCTAGTCCTTAACTCAATGACGAAGAAAAACATGAAATAACAGCACTACATTGACGATTACGCCATACACTATTGTTCACCTTTACAATTCCCGCACCGAAATCATCATTCCTCCTAACGGAATGGAAAGATATTAAGAAGAGACTGCAGCTCGGAAAGCTGGTTAATTGGTAGGCAAAGAAGCCTTGTAAAGCTCAGAATTCGGAGCGGTGAACTGTTAAGTGCTCACGTTGAAAAGAAGAATCCAAACAAAAATGCTCAGGGGCTCACAATGGACATACCTTTCCGTCGCGTCATGAATGTTTGCCCAAATGCCCCGAGAAACTTGCCAGCGGCTAAGGGAGGTGGCGGGATCGCGCGCGGGCCGTGCCATGTCAACGTGAATGTTTCGTACACGAGACGGACACTAGAACCCTCCCGTGCACGATCGCGTCCGCCTAACCGCCCTCAGCTCGCATTACAAAGCGCGCTCTAGGCAGAATGGGAACAAGTGTTGACCAGCACCTCGTATCCTGCGTACACGCACACGAGATGCACGCATACGCAAGCTATGGCACTCGCGTTGTATCGGATCGCCCAATTTGTCACGCAAAGCCTGAAACAACAGCGAATCGTTCCGCAAACTGAAACCAATCTAACGGAAATGTGAACCGTAACGAAATATCCATTATTCCCCACACCCTAAGAAGAAAGGCGTCATTTTCTTAGTTGTGGCAGCTTGGAATTTCGCTTCATGCATGGATAATGCTAGCCCGCTTCTAGTCATAAAATTCTCACTCGAAAACCAGTTTAATTCCCAAGTTTGAGGGTTCTAGAGCATCAGGCAGTTCAGTCTGTTGGAATGGCACGGAGTGAAACAGACGTCCAAGCAGCAGATACGCACGTCGCAGCTCAAAAACCTCCGGCCGATGTTCCCAAAAATACCTCCGGGTCTCTGAAGGAGCTACATTTTTCAAAGAAAACCCTCAGTACTCGAAGGGATTATGATCTCTACAAAAAAGGACTAAAATACTAGAAATAAACGTTTTACTGCTCTTTTTTAACAATAGCCATGCAACTACCACTAGTGTGCATTTAGGACAGGAATGTCTATTCGGTCTAAAGGTCAAATTCACGGCAAATTTTAAGCCCAGGTGTCGTGGTTCATTCTAATGTTATTTCCACGCTTGCTTACCTTACAATGGTTTCCAATGTAAAGGAACTCAAAACTGATCTACCTCCTCTTTGAAGACAAGTTTCGCGAAAAATAGAAATTTTTGAATAAATAAATGACTGTTTTGTTCACACCCCTGAGTAAAAGGGCCTTTTTTACTGCTTATTCTACATTCCCCTCCAAAAAGGGTTTAAGGTGATTCATGATTCCATCTCCATTCGCTGCAGAAAGTTTTTGCGCATCCTCGACTTTCAGGTTTTCCATGAAGCACTTACTGAAAACGAAATATCACAATCGGTGAATGTCGGAAGCGACAAAAGTCGCGAGTCTAGGGCGGAACAACCCTTCCTACCCCCTCCTCCCTATAACAACTATACAATTCGAGCAAAAACTTCTAAATAAAAACCATTAGGATGGCCATGTATAAGCTAGCAGTTATACAAAACACCGAGCTGATCTCACTCAACTTGCAGAAAAATTCACCCCCACTCCCTACTGGTCAGAAGAATACGTGAGGAACAAAAGGCAGTCCAGCTGCGCTTTTCAAAAGGAGCTTTTAACAACGACAATTGAGAGAACACGACCTTTCGTTGAACGTGCTACCGGAGAGACCATGATCCTTCGTTACGGTTCATAAGAAATGCTCAACTTACACGTCGGTTGCGAAGAAGTACGCGCATTCGGTAAGCTTCTTGTTATCTGGAAATGAAAAATACACGATAGGTGACTACACGGCTAAAACCGTGAAGTACAACTTCAGAATTTCCTTACTAGGAGCTATCTCGTGCATGGCAGCAAGAACGAAGGGATGTGGCATCTCGACCTTCAGATCAAACGCTGAACACAACCACTGAGTATCCCAATCTCAGTATTTTCATCAATACATGAACGTTGTGCATTCGAGAAAACGCCTATTCACCTCGCTGTTCTTACTGTAAAAGAAAACAACTCACCGATCGTCTGAAGAATTATGTTTTCCAACTGCACAATCAGCTGCGTCGCCTCGACGTGATGCTATAATCCACTTGTCAGTGGAAAGCGAAACAACGACATTCAATATTTAAAAAAGCGCAACAAAAACCAAGCAGCCTATTTATACCGATGACGATTCCATATAAAGCAAATTCGACAACAAGGCTTTGCTTCAACAGCTATTGGCCACCAAACTTGTTTTTAAGACTTAACACGTGGTTCTATCAATGCTGTACGAAGTGTATATTTGATAGCTTTTTGAGTAAGTCCGCGAGCAGCAGCAGAAATAGCAACAAAAAAAAAAACGAAAATTAATGAACAAAAAGAGTAAATGACTACACTAATTGTTCCCTAATAGGGATGCCCACTCGTATACTTCTACAGGATACAGTGAGTCAATCTGAATGCGCAGTTGGCGTTTAGAGGGAGTTGAATGTGGTTAGCCGAAAGGCAAGTAAGTTTCTCGTTGCTACAGAATTCGCCATCAACTCACCCACTCGAAGAATGCTGGAGTGCATGGTTGGTTTCCAACCTCGACCCGGAGTGCACGCGACTCCTGGCGCTTCCTTAGACCTCACTACTACACGCCCATAAAACAAAACTGGTGATATTTACAGAATGTCATTTCTAGTGCAGTTCAAATCACCCAATCCAGAAAGTCAAACCCATTTTAAAAGGTTTTCGTAGAAAAAATCTGTGAAATCAGGGAGAACAATCAAATAATGTTCGCTATGTTACTGAGGCTTTCCTGTTTATTCCCCAAACTGCCAGACAGCAAAGAATCGCAAAAACGGTAAGGCTGCTGGTGACCCGAGTTTGTCAACTACTAGTTTATTTTGTTTTTCAACAAAGTTAATAACGCAACAGAACTCATCATGCATGGAACAACAAAAGTCAAATAAGTGACGTTTTCCTAAATTGGGATCCCACAAAAAGGTGGGAAAGTCTACGAGGTTTCTGTTCCCTCTTCCCAACTCTTATGAGTCCCAAGTATATTGTCAGTCGTTCCATTGCTGGAGAAAAAGCTGCTGCGTTGGTATACGGCTGAGGTTAAAGCTCGACCCATTATTAGCGCGGAACTGACTACTCACGCTCCATAAACCGAAAACTGATGTTACCGCTCTTAAACGAAAGCGGAAGTAAAACTACACTCTCACTTTATTGGTGCGCACTAATATTTGGCCAATGCCGTAGGGCAAAACGACTTGTATTTGCAGGCCAAAAAACAACTGATTTGTCCTTCCTCAACATCTCTGCTACCATCAAATTACAAGAATACCAAAAAACGCAAAACCTTCTACAGAACATTTCTTAAAGAAATTTGTCAATATTTGCACCGACCACCTTTGCTGCCCTATTTATATAGTTCTCTAATAATACCACAGTTGAAAAAAAATGCGAGAACTTACATTATTGGACGGAATGTTGGGATGCTTCTCGAATTTCTTTGCCCACCAGACGCGCACGATATGATCCAACTTCCTTGGACATTCCTCGCTCTTCCCAGCCAAAAATAGGCAAGCGGCTGCTATGTCCTGGAAGGGAAAGCAATGTAAACACCTAATACGACAATCCATCGCGCAAAGTAAATCGCAGATACTCACCCTATAATCAAAAAAGTTGAACGAATGGAAACAGAAAAACCGATGCATGTGCACAATCGCTGCGCACATACATAATTGGGAACTGAAAAGTATTTCAAATCAAGAGGTACAACTAGATGACAACTGAAATGCTACGGTGGGTAATGGGTCGCAATATGAAACGAATATCTGGGCAATAAACCCCGACTTCAATAAGTTTCGGTCTTAAAATCTGAACAATGCATGCATTTTCGAAAGAAAGGGGTGCAGCAATACTCTATGCTGCAGGAAATGTAACTTAACTAGTCCGAAGCAGTAACACAATAACGAAAACGTATCAAATGGCTCACATTTTCCCTCGTTGATCACGAACGTTGTGATTCAGCTGATCCACCATCACCTGGATAAACCTCGTCGCTTGCTGCCGATATGTCAGCTCCTTTTCTGACGTAAAACCATGCTCCCTAATACTTGCGGTATTGGCGGCCTAAAACAGAATGTTATAACTGCTTTCAACTCGAAAACCGACGTTTCTCAGAGAATCATTAAAATGTAGAGCTGGAATCGACTACAATGACTATTGCACAACCACGAAGGCGCGTTATAGACTGTAGAGCTGCACGGTTTTTATAATACAGAAAAGGTTTAACGGACTTCCTCTCTTCTGTAGGACCTATGCTATTCTTTCCCTCTTTAAAGATGTGGAAGTTGCTGTTTAATGCAGTCTTCATGCAATACTATATTGGCATAAGGAACACGCATGAATGAACAAAAAACAATTTAAGGAAACACCTTAGCCACAAAAAAGGGGGAAAAATATCACAGTGCTGATGAAAACATGTCAAACACCAAGCATACCTCTTCCTTAGTAAAGTACCATTTGTGAATGCTGCTCTGCGTTCCTTCTGTACAGTTGCTTCCTGGGAGTGAGCACATTTGGTCCACCAATCCAAACTAAAACAGATGCATTTTCATGGACTTAAGCGATAGATACTAGTTAGGGGTGAGATCCTAACTTTTACATAACCTCGCCAAAATCTAAACGACTACGTATAAGCAGAGTCGGTGGCACTATCAAGACAATAATATGTACAAAGGATATTCTAAAGCAGAGCGGAACACCGATCAGCAACATCAAGACTGCAACACAGCGACGCAAATAGGGTCCGGGGGAGGGGAGGGGGGGGGGGTCACTACAGCATGGCGCGGCGGGCCGGCCTGGCGAGTAGCTACATACAGCGAATGTAAATGCAGTCTTATCTCTTCGTTCCGATTATAGATCCGCGCCTTATGTGCTTCCTAATTGGACAAGGGAGGGAAATCCAGGATTTAGGCGATTCTAACACGGGTGCGTCACTTGAGCCACACCCTGGAGTCCCTTCCCCTGCCTAAATCTGTACAGAACAGAGCTACAGCATTGTTTGTTTGTTCTCTTTACTGTCAGTGTGTTTTGTCTAGCTTTCTTCGTGTTGGTGACACTTTTTATAAGGTGACCCCCACCCGGACCCTATTTGCGCCAACACGGCTAAAAAATACGCGAACTAAAATGGAGAAATACGCAGACCTTGATTGAAAGCTTCAAAAAGAAAAGGGACCGTCAAAAGACCCCAGGGGAGGAGATTATAGGCGAAGCTACTCTCGAAACTGTGTTTAGACAGCGTGACGAACTGCCGTCGATCTGATGTGGACCAACACCTGGGATTGCGCTTACAATTCTTGAAGACAGACATACAACGAATGCGTAGTGAAAGCAGAGGATAAAAAGCCTTTACAATAACTGCGTAAAGGTAACAGATAGAAAACGCATACTATTTCACGACTCGACTCAAAAGCCGCAAAGTGCAGCCAATTTATAACGGTTGGGAAATGAAGGCGTCGCAATTTGCATTCAGTAAAACTACCTACGAACGTGGCGTCTACACGACTACTCAACTCTATTCGCACAAACACGACAAGACCCTAACAGGATTTGCATACAAAAGACGGCGCATTACAAAACCTAGTGAGAAACTCTACATTTACAATTTAGTTCGATAGATAGAAACGTTGAAGCTCTTGCTTATTCGGTAACATTTCGAAGCGCAAATCACTCTCAGACCGCACATTGAGTGAACCAAAAAATTATGAAGATGATCCTGTACGTAGCCAGCCCCTAATGATAGGAAAAAAACAGAAACGGTACAAGACAAGATTGCCACAGGCTTATCACAACAGAATTTAAACCAAAAGCACTAACGCCGACTAATGACAAGCACAACAAGGGCCACGAATAGCTGAACGCAACACCCATAAAATACTCGACAAATACAAGCTCCATAACGACAAAAACATTAAAAATTAATGAAGGAAAATCGAAAATTGATAAAATCATTAAGCATGACGCACCGCGCGACCACCCACCGCGACGCCTCGATTCCGTGCCAGGACTGCGTGGCAGCCCCTTTAGCACGCCACGGCTCGTTCATAAACCACTGATGCGACCTGCCACGCAGCGGCACCCATTTACTTCAGGCGCGTGCGCTGAGCGTCGCGTTTTGGAGGCAGTTCAAACCCCTTTTGGGGTTTGGGGTTGACGCTGCTTTTTTTAGCGCTTGGTAGCTGGCGACTCCTGAATGGATGACTTCTTGGCGCAAGCATTCGCATGCTTACGGTTCGGTGTCTTGAAATTGACTCCAGAATAGACCACGCTTGCTAAGGACTTGCAAGGAGGCGTCTCGACAGAGAACCATAGTGAGCGAGAATCAGCTGATATTCTGGTGCACTGATGTTCCTCCGTAGAGTCCGGACAATTTATGTAAGACCTTTTGAAGTAGAGGTGTTAAACGTGGACAAATATATACCATACAGCCGCTGAGAGTCGTATAACGTTACAGATTCCAAGCAAGGATTTCCCCTTATCCTCTGGGATGTTTTTCCCTTTGGAAGGGGTCAGTATCCCATCCTTCCTGCTCCACAGCAACATAATTGTTTTGTCAAGCTCTCCGCGTCAGAATGAGACTAGTACGAAGAAAAGCGAAAGATGGTTACGGAAATTGACGCAAATAGGGTCCGGGGAGGGGGTCACCTTATAAAAAGTGTCACCAACACCAAGAAAACGAGACAAGGCACACTGATAGTAAAGAAAACAAACAAATAATCCTGGAGTCCCCTCTCTTGTCCAATTCAGAAGCACATAAGACTCGGATCTATAATCGAAAGGAAGAGATAGGACTGCATTTACATTCACTGGATGTAGCTACTCTCCACGCCGGCCCGCCGCGCCATGCTGTGGTGACCCCCCCCCCCCCCCCCCCGGACCCTATTTGCGCCCGGAAATTAGTAAAAACCTGGTGTCCGATATTATCTCCTTGCAATGAAAGAAGAAATAAAAGTGAGTTACAGCGTATTGCAATGAGAAAACGTGAGAAACAGCCGGTTAACCTCACTAGAGGAAGCCTAGGTCTGTTTTGGATGAAGTAGTGAAGTTTGGAGCTAGTTGTGGAGACTCGCCGATACATTTACAACCGGAAAAAACCCCGTCCGAGTTGTTCGATGCGCAACGCGCAGTTCAAATCTGATTTTTATTAGCCATGGAGCGCCCTTACTACAGGCTCTATACGCTGAAGCCAGGGATGAGAGGCATTAACGACGCAAATAGGGTTGGGGGGGGGGGGGGGAGGATTTTGACTCTATAGATTTTTCTGCCCTTCCCCTCTCTCGACCCTATTTGCGCCGGACAAGCCCGCAAATATCACTAGCTTCGGCGACAGAGGGATAGACAACTGCGTGGCCCATACGATTTCCCTGAATTTCACTCCGAGCTACGGTGGACAACACGGACGTGTTTTTTCCCGTTGTAAGTTTATCAAACACTGTTATGGAGGATGTACTGGTTAGATTCTTCCCTCCTGCTCCACCTCTCTAAACTTGCACCGCAATGTCATTTTATTATGTTGGACCGCAGTTCTTCAACTCCTGTGTGGAGAGGAATCCTAACGTGTTTTTTTTTAGAAAAAGCAATGTTCGAAAACTATTGCAAAGACAGTGGTTTTATAGTTTTTAGTCAAGCTGCTTCAAGTGAGGTTGCGTATATAAGAATTCACACGAACAAATTGTCCATTGTGCGAGCCACAGTAATTTCCTCGGAAATTGTAATGAATTCTACCCTGCGTACAAGGATTTGACGTCACCGGGGAAATCATAGAACTGAGCAAGGATAGAAGCATGAGGCATTCTTAACACGGATGCGCTAGATGGGCCATACCCTGGAGTCGTACAGATGCAGGATTGCAGGATTTCCTGAATACCAATATTACGCAGGTTGGGTCTACATGGATTACAAGGCACCGATCACAGCGCCAAAACGAGTAAAACGACGTCATGGCAACAAAACGACGACTGGCCTGCAATACCACGATACGATGAGAATGGGACGGATGAGAAAAGGCTACAAGTTCTGCTATTAAGCCTTTTTGAACATAGAAAATGAGTGACTAGGTGGCGTTATAACGGAAAAGGTTCGTCTGAAAGAAGACAGTGAAACTAAACGAACCTTTGGAATTTTGTCTCACTTTCCATCTTATTCCGGTTTATTGGAAAAGAAGAAGCCAGTGAAGGTCAACTTGGGGCCAGATTCATCAACCGCTTACCGGCCGGTACCGGTATATCGGTATCGGTATATGTATCTGTATCTCTGTATCTCTCTGTGTCCGCTTACTACGTAGGCGAATATGGTGAATCCGCCGTGAGATGACACCGGCGATGTCGTTAGTGAATCTGACCCTTGATCGGGTACCGAAATAGCGGATCATTCAACGCAGATATTGATGTAGTCATTCCCTTGGTAGCTAGCAATCCGTTTGGGTTATTGCACACTGAAGATTTTGCATCGTTTCAGGTAGTAGCGGAGTAAATGCCAACTCATAGTCTAGCTCTGTTTACAGTCTCAAGAGCGCGCTATGTACATGGCTTGACTAGAGCAATCGCATCTGAATCTTCTCATGGATACTCGCTGAAGGAAGATGCTCGTAGATGCTCGCCTTACGAGCTCGTCATGGACATATTCCCGGCGAAGTCCACCGTAAGATCACTGCGTCCATGTACACCATGTTGATACGGAACACCCTCCTACGAAGCACTGCAATATGCTACGCACCGCTACATTTCCGACTTATAGAATCGGGCAAGCTTGAATGATTAGGGGATATAGTGGAAAGGCTATATCGGGCCAGACGCTGATGAGGGCTACAGCCCAATGTGGAGCACAATATCTCACGAAAAACCTGTATCTGGTAGGTAGGGCATACTGAGAGGTGTCTACGGATTATCTTCGTCAATGAATTGGGAAATTTTGTAATTTGTAAATCGTAACGGGCGCGTGAAGTGCGGTCGTAGGAGGCGCCGGTGTAGCATACACCCAATTCCAGGTTCCTGGTTCGAATTACCCACCCAGACCAACCAAGCGCTCCATCTCTCCGGAGTCGACGATTTGGTCCCCGAGTTGTCTGGGAAGGATTCAACGCCGACTTGTCCATCGTCTGACCACAGCAAGTTATTGTGTAGACCAAATAACGGATGAACGATAAAAGGCGGCGTTCCTCAATCCGTTTTGAGATGCGCTACGTATTGCAGTTCTACGGGATGTCGTGGAAGCAATTTGAACTTGCGTTTGGGCTGGGGATGACTTGCAGTGATGGTGACCAGCCGATAACAAGTCACTATATTTCGTCTTTTCCAAACGAGTCTGGTAACAATTCGCTGTCCAGGGATGAAAGACTTGGTTGGTCTAGGCGGGAAATCCGAGCCTGTTAGCTGGAATCCGGTGCGCGCGATAGCCGGATCCTCCTCTTACTGCACCACCACGTGCCTGTAAGGCTAAACGTGCATTCAAATTGCCTCCACCATATCCCGTAGAAATAGAATGCGTGTCGCATACTAAAACGGATTGAGTAACGCATTCCTTTATCCTTTTTTATGCTTAAGCCGTAAAGAGTAGGATTCCCCATCTATAGCTTTACTGTGCTTTCCAAGATTTTACACGGATAGGAGTGAACGAAAATCTGCAAACGTGTATTTCGAAAGAATGGTTTTTATTTTTTTACAACAGAGATATAATACGCACCACGTACAGTTCCGCTATCGAAAAAGTTGTTAATCGCATAGGAAGATAGCACAGAATTTCACAAGATGAACCAGTTGAACATTTTTTTACCAAGGAGCACAGAAACAAAACAAAACCGTTGCTTTGCCATGACAACATTCGCAATAAAGTTTATATACCGTACAAAATAACTCAGAGACTACAAAAAGATTGTATGCAGTGCGGACAGGGTCAAGCATCGGGTTCGTTTTTTTCAAAGATTCACGGCCCTCCCCCCCCCCCTTCCGGACCACACGTGATACGATCCCTATGATACGATACGAAATTATTATCTCCAAAACAGTTTTTTCCTTTTTGTGTTTTTATTTTCAGCTTTTCAGATGACATTTGTATCTCCTAATAAACTGCTCCTCACGGCTTCGATGTTGTCGAGATTCGCGTGCGGTTTTGTTTGTTGAAGAAAATAGGTTATGAGCATGAAGACGAGTCCTTCATAAATAAAGCGTTGAAAGTTCTGATTGCCTTACAGGTAAAAATAAGGATTTTTTGGGTGCAGTCATCAAATAAATCAGGATCGGTTAACTTTTTTCTGTCGATTCTTGTAAATGTTACGGCATAACACCATTCTTCTATCTGAAAGAGCGACAATTGGACCTGGAAAAGTCCTTTACGAAATAGGTATGAGTACTCATTGATAATGGTAACTTAAATGGTTGCCCCACAATGATTTTCTGAAGCGCTCTTGGAGTTAATCACGGAATCATAACGGAAGGCTTGGCTTATGACAGAAATATTTTTTCTACCTGAAGGAGACAACATTAGGAGGGAGATGAAACAAAACGAACATAAAATAACTTCATAAAATTTCGATCCTTGACATAGTCAAAAAACGAAGCATTTCTGCAGCGATTTTCGATATAATTAGGAGAGGGTGGCATTCAAAATTTCCATATTTCATCAAAATACTATTTCTATCTAAGAAGGCGAAATGTAGAGGTGAAACTTTGCCACATGGAATTGCAGGTCCTCTAGAATACTAGAACAGTAAAAAATAGATTTTTTTTATAATGATCTTCTGTGTGATTAGGGTGTGCGATTCTGCATCGTCTGGCGGGGAAAAAATCGAAGGAAAGATCGAGCTTCCGCTGGTAATATCGAAGATCGCTGCAAAAGGACTTTATTTTTTTTTGCTGAATAATAATCGGCGCTGAAAATTTAATGTGAGTTTAATTTCTTATTTTCGAATGTTTCCTTCTTCAGATAGAAAAGAATTATTTTTGTGACAAATCAAGCCCTAGGTTAGGTCTCCGTGATTGGTTTGAAGGACGCCTCAAAAAAAGCTTTGAATACTGTGCAAAAATCGGCACAAAGGGAGAAGTACCGGAAGGGAAGCCCGGGTGGGTGCAATTTTAATGCGGACAAAATATGTGCGACGCATCCCGAATGAGAGTACGAAACCAATGCGGATATGTTCCCGGAATTCCTCCTTCGATAGAAAGAACATACATCTAAAAAAGCACTCAAATTACCATTGGCAATTGATGTGAAATTTTTAAAATTTTATAGAACAGTTTCTGATCCAGATATTGTAAGCTGAGGTAGAAAAATGTGTCGTGTCTTGGTATCTTTCTCAAATCGGCGAAAAAAATCGAACCTGTCTTGATTGACTTAAAGGCTGTCCCTGAAAATCTTCAGTTTTTAACTGCAGAACAGTCAGCAGCCAAAACTTCGTAGGATTCACTTCCGTGTTCATTGCAGGTATCATTCAGCCAACCAAGCTGCGCGTGAATCTCCACAGTTTCGAAGCCACTCTTGGAAAGAAAAGCATATTAATAAATAGATTAAAAACCATATAGAAATATGACAACTGTGAGACAATCCACTCCCAGAAACAAGACACAGCACCCGCTCCCCTCCCTCAAAACGCCTCATATGATCCGCGTCTCACTCAGTTCAATTCTCAAGCCTCAAGCTGACCTTGAGTAGGGAATTGCGCACATACATATTTGTCTTTGGACTTGGCACTGCCGAAGCGTTGTTTAAGGAGGGCATCGTAGAATTTTTTACATGTGATGCACCGATACTGCTTTCGATTCGTTGTGCTTGAAATCTTTCAGATCCGTTTGTAGGTAAAGGAATAAGAAATCCTTGCTCTTTCAAACATCGTACACACTTCTTCAAAGTCGTTTTTATTTTGAAGTGCACTCGAGAACTTCTTTTCATCCAGTAGCTACTCTGTTACTCCACATCAAACCAACTGTAGCATAAAAATATTTTATGAAAGCAGAAGATCAAGAAAGCGCTGAAGATGAAGCACTGAGGACCACCAATAAATTGGAGAGAGGAAATGAGGAACGCAGTGAGGCCTATCACCCTACAAGGCTACACGGCATGACCGGCTGAATATTGATTGCACATGGAAGAGCGACTGGTGCGACAGCGCCGGCGCTCGAGTATGAACACTTTTCGGCGGCACGCGCTTGGTTTTAATCGATATGCACGTTTTGCACGGACGACAAGTTGCTCTTGTTGCGAAGTATGAACAGGCCCTAACAAAGGAGGCCCATGAACTTCCCCCAAAGATTCTCAACGAGACCTATATGGTCTTGTAGGGCATCGGACGAGGATCACAGAACTGTGCTTCGTTTTTGCTGCGGGTCACTAGGTGGTCCAAAAATGGCAAAAAATGTATCACTTCAGCGCGGGTTGATGGGGCAAAAGTGACGCCTGGAATGGCCCTGTCGTGTTTTGAACTTAACTTACAAAAGGTTTGGAGCTCAAATTAAAGTTTGATTATAGTAATATGACAATTTCCAACGCTTCCAGAACGAAGCTGCATTGTGCATTCGAGTGATTCATTCCCAATGGTGTCGGCATGCACTGGATGCCGAGTGGATAGTGAGGCGGCCTTGTGGGAGGGGCGAGGGTTCCATGCCGGGGTTTTGTTTCTGCGTCCCACGTGAACTGTTAGCGATTTTGCAACTAAAGTGTACATTTTGCCTTCGCTAGGGGTGCCAGAGTAAATAAAAATGTCGCCATAGCAATTTTTTGCCTTGAAGCATTTTTACAAACGTGTATGGTAGTTTTCCCTGCTATTTAATCAGACACGTGTCATAATTCAGGACAAAAGGTCATTTCGAAGATAAATTATGATTTGCAAAAGCACGAGCAGCAACGGGAACCGAACCAACGACGTCGCACACGACGAGCGTGAGCACAACCCCTGCGCCACTGCCGCAGCTGGCATCCATCCTTACGGAGCCCTGATGACTTACCACTCTCGCGCCCGGTGCGTCGTACAGCCAGCCTGTGAGAGGTCGCCCGATTTCGGCAGGCCATAACTCGCTCAGGAGTTTCACTTGCAATTTTGACACCCATATTCTCAATCAGCATTCCGAGCTCTTTCTAATGATCCAGGTCTCACCTTGAAGTTCCATGGGAGGTCGAAAGCCTTCCCTAGTCAGTAGGGGATGCTTGTTGGATTATTTGTGCAAATACGTTTTCGTCGAGTTGGCCAGCGATCAAATTTTTTTTGGTTTTGGATGGAATGGTTTTTGTTGGTTTAATCGGAGTTGTTGCGGTTGTTTCTACAAAGTTTGCTGATCACAGATATGATGCCCGTTTTTAAAATTTCGGTATAGTACGGCAGGTTACGGTAGATATGGGTGAGTAAAGATGTCCACATTAGTGGAATCGCTTGCTTCTCCAATGTGGTCAGACTTACTTTCCAACCTTCAACTTCAACCTTTGATGGAAAATAGTGCAAGAAAAATGATAATTTAGAAAAAGAGTGACAGGTTCGTGGTCATCAGCTTAAGTAATTCCCATGGGCGAAGTCTGAGCGAAATCGGTAGTCATGAATTCGTCACCCTTATTCACCACTACCAAATACCGCAACCAAAATGTACTATTCAGTTGCAAAAATGGGAGCAGACCACAGAGCGAATCCCGTAACCTTCTCCGGATTCGAACCCTAGATCCCCTCCCGCAAGTCTGCATCGCATCCAGTCGACCATCCAGTCGCTACCGCCACCGTTGCAAATGAATCACTTGAATGCACACTGCAGCTTCATCCAGGAAACGTCGTAAATTACCATATTACTAGAATCAACTTTAATTTGAGCTCCAAACGTTTTGTAGGTTATTCTGAGCACGACAGGGCCATCCCAGGTGTCACTTATGTCTTATCAACCCGCTCTGAAGTGATACCATTCTTTGCCGTTTTAGGACCACCCAGTGGCCCGTAGCAAAAACGAAGCATAGTTCTGTGATCCTCGTACGATGCCTTGCAAGACCATATAGGTCTCGTTGAGAATCTTTGGGGGAAGTTCATGGGCTTCCCTTGTGAGATATGCAAGTACTCCAAAGGCTTGCGCTTCATTTGCGGCAAACGCACCACTGAACATCTCTAACCCCTCCTCCTCCCGGTGATTCCCAAGCCTGTCTGTAAAGCTCACCAATTGTGTGTATAGTGCTGTTGTAGAGATGTGCAATGTTACTGTTTTTTAGACCGGAACAAGAGCTTTAAGTCCGAAACGTTGTCAATTAAGGATTGATCAAGTCGAGCTTCACTATTACAAAGTCAATTTACACCCATGAAGCTCAGGGAAACAACGATTTTAAGAAAATATATTTTAGTTCAGGAAACAACTGGCATATTTTAGAAAGAGCGCCAATGACACTAGCAAGGTGTTAGACACCATGCAAAAATACTCGCAATCTCCTTAATTCTATGGATGTTTCTCTAACGTTGATGGTGTGAATTCACGAGGATTTCAACCGTGGGCTCAAAACTGGCGCTATAACTGCGGCAGCACATCCAGAAACCCACAGCTCATTCAGACAAGATGAACACGGAAGATGCGATGCAGCTCTAGCATAAGGGACTTTGTAGTGAAAATCTCACAGCGTCAGTCCTCACTCCCATGCAAGTCGTAAATGGGTGGTAGACCTTGACAAGTTCCTGGAAATGAAATGAAAAGCACGCTTTCATATGTGTTAATACAGAGTGTCTCAAAAATGCATTCACTCTTTGAAAGGTGATAACTTTGTTCATTGTAAAGGTACTGAAGAATTTAAGGGATCGTATGAAAGCTTAAGAAAATAGAAATTTTCTGACTGAGAGGCATAGAATGCGCCACGCACTCGTCTGGAATTTTCCATTTTACACTCGATTGATTGTGTTTCGCTCGAATACTTGTTGTAATTTCTTCACAAAGTGGCCATTTCGACTCATTTGTGCTTATTTTAAAGTTTAAAACTTAGCTACACATTATAGCTTACGAAAAATGAAGAGTATTCTAAAAAATAAAGGTGCAATTTGAAGGGTTGTAACACGGCTGCTAGTAAAGCGTTTTGAGATATTTGAGATTCACATGAAAGCGCAGGGCGACGGGATTACTGTGGCGTGCAAATAGTCAAGATTGCGCCATGCTACCGCCAGAAACCTTGCACTTCAGACTCGATTGATTGTGCACGGGCTGAATGCTTGTTACAATCTTGTTGCTACTTGGTTACATTAACGTGTGCTGTGCTTTTTTAACGTTTTGAACTTGACAACCCCGCGAAAAACACGTTACATACGAGCTTATTGATTGCACGATTTAAAGGTGAGCAGGAGCCGCATTTTACAAGACGCATTCTGTGGACGAATGAAGCAACATTTAAGCCGAATGAAGAGGTTAATTGGCATAACTGCAGCTACTGGACGACGGAAAACGGTAAAAGAAGCACAGCACAAGCAATGTAACCAAGTAGCAACAAGATTGTAACAAGCATTCAGCCCGTGCACAATCAATCGAGTCTGAAGTGCAAGGTTTCGGGCGGGAGCATGGCGCAATCTTGACTATTTGCATGCCACAGTAATCGAGTCGCCCTGCGCTTTCATGTGAGTCTCAAATATCTCCAAATGCTTTACTAGCAGCAAGTTACAACCCTTCACATTATACCTTTATTTTTTAGAATACTCTCCATTTTTCGCAAGCTATAATGCGTAATTAGGTCTGAACTCCAAAATAAGCACAAATCAATCAAAGCGGCCACTCTGTGAAAAAATTGTAACATGTATTCAAGCGAAGCACAATCAATCGAGTGTAAAATGGAAGATTTCAGGCGAGTGCATGGCGCAATCCATAGTGCTCATATGTGAGAAAATTTCTATTTTCTTAAGCTTTTATTTGAGCCCTTAACTTCTTCAGAAATTTACTGTGAGCAAAGTTATCACATTTCAAACAGTGCTTACATTTTTTGAGACACCCTGTATATTGCCGCGCCGCCTGCAATAAAATTTGAACTCTTCATGATGGCAAGAACCACTCCGTGGGAAACAGATCTTTCATAGATATATTCCGGAAACGAGTTTGATCTCAGAAATGGTTGTGGTCACAGGCTCATCTGAATTCGCCGATGGAATAGGATATTCCGGGCGATTCCATAAGACAATTAAGACAATTAAAGAGGTGCGGAGCATCTTATAGACGAAGATGATCTGCCAGCAATTGTAGATCCAGTGAAAAGCTTGTTCGGAAACAAAAAAGATCATGCGGCATGGTGGTGCTTCGACACACGTTGGAAAAATCAACTTTTCGGAGAAAATACGAAAAGCCATACGAAGCCTTGTGCACATAGCACCCCCCCCCCCCCCCGAAACATCCCCGAAACTAAACACCTCAGAAAATCTTTCCATCTTCCAACACATAATTGAGTTTGTCAGTAACTAAAGATGTTCTACGATAAGCCTCTGAAAGTGAGCAAATCAAAAGGGTAGAACTTTAAAGTGGTAGCAATGAATAGAACTAAGGGAAGGAGTTTACTGGGAGCATACTTAATATCTTAATATTCGACAACGTAACCGTGCTTTTGCAACCGGCGCAAGGTTATCCTTAACTTTAAATTACTATTTCCAATTAGAACTCGTCACATAAGAATAAGGACCCCGAAACAGGTTCAATTGTGTTCGATTTTTTTCCAAGAATTTACGACCGTCTCTCCCACTCATCGTTCCGAAGTTGACTTGGCAAAACTCCTTTTAAGCTGCCATAACGATGTTTTGTTTCGATCAAAACTTCTAGTGCCAGGTGGGCCTCGAACCCGCACCTCCCTCTGATCGGGCGGGAGTGCTCCACGCCTTTACAGCATCTGTGGATCGTTCCCACGAGGTATGGATGTTGCGTTCGATCAAACGGCGCCGGTGGTGTAAAGGTGTAGAGCAGGGACGCACATTTAACGGTTAACGATTTAACGAATTAACGGCAGTTTTCGTTAAAATCTGGCTTAACGACTTAACGGAAATTTTTAAAAATTTAACGGAATTTTTAACGAGTCTTTTTTCTCAGTAAGTTTATCAGCCTTCCCTCAGTCTTTACTAATGTTGCAGGTCACATCCTCCCGATTAGGGCTGTTCCTGAAAAACTATTGAAATCAGCAAGAATATTTTAATACTTTCATGAATTTGTTTTAAATTTTTGGAAATAATGCATTTTGGGGGCGCGTATAGCGCAGCCGGAAGATATGCCACCTGTCGCGTGCACCCAATACCAGATTTCGAGTCCTTTTTTTCGGGAAGGCCAACCAAGCCTTCAAATCCTGTGGGGTCGGTGAATTGGTATCAGACTTGTCTGGGAAGGATAGAGCGCTGACTTCTTTACTGGTTGTCCCTCGCAAGTCATTGCTTTGCCAAATACGCATTCAAATCGCCTCCACGTCATCCCGTAGAAGTAGAATGCCTGCTGCATCCCAAAAGGGATTGAGTAATGCCATCCTTCATTCATCCCTATCATTCAATCTATTTTGGAGCTAGAAATTTTTTCGCCGAGCTCCCAAGCGCGTCAACGAATCCACAAAGATACTGGTCTGACCTTCTTGTAAGGTATACCTATCCGCACCTGGTGCTGCTTATCCCAAAATACTATTGCCCGCCACGTGGAACAGTCGAGTTCGGCCGCTGGACGTATTTTAAACGATTTTAGAAAAACGCTAATAACAAAAATTAGGAAAATTTTTCCTGAACGTTAACACGTTGACGACGTGTTACATCTTTTCGGCAGTGTGGGACCGTGTGACACGATGTCATGTCACGGTCCCGACGTCGCAAAAATGAGATTAGTCTCACCAGGCACTCGAAAATCGTGCGTTCGACAACGTTCCACTGATAGGCTTTTAATTGTATTTTTGTTAGTTCTTTCTGTACTTATTGGGATGGTGACCGTATTGAGATTGTGTATGCTCGTAGAACAGTCGGAAAAAGAACTGGAGGGGAAACTCCGGGTACCTGCCTGATCGCACATTTTAAGATGCCTTGTCGGTGATCATCTTGAATGATAATTCCATACCTGTTCTTATTTTACATCTTGTAGATAATTTGTTGCTGAAGGCTTGTTAATTCTTCTGGGCCTGTTGATGTTTGAATTGTTTATTTTACATTGCAGTGTTACATTCCATCCCTTGAACTTTAGCTGGTCTTTTGAAGTTGAAACGTATAAGTTTTCTTTGATTTTTTCACTTGAAACAATGGTTTGCAGCTAATTTTTTGACGAATTTAACGATTTACCTGAAATTCAACAAAAATTTTCCGTTAAAAACTTCGTTAAAAATTTAACGCACAGAATTTTCGTGCACCCCTGGTGTAGAGCATTCCCGCCCGGTCCGGGGGAGGTGCGGGTTCGAGTCCCGCCTGGAGCTAGAAGTTTTGATCTCAGCAAAACATCGTTATGACAGCTTACAACCTTGATATCAGACACTTGAGGCTTAAAGAAACTGATTTGAATCTAAATAAGCTGTTCTTTTCAAGTGTGGCTTGCTTGCTGAGTGAAGGAAACATGCTTTGAGCATGGAGTTGAATCCCACAAGGTTTTGAACGCTAAGTATAAATACAGTTAAGAAATAAGGATTTTTCATGAACAATCTTTGAACCAATGAGAACGAGCTCATTCTTTGCTGATTTTAGCAGAATGTCATGGCGCGACACACTTTCCTACAGGAAGAAACGGCATCTTTGAAACCGCATTTTATAGAATTCTGATGCTAATTGATAATGGTGAATTACGTATTTTTTAATTTACAAATTGTTTACGATTTGAAAAGATCTGTTAAAGCGCTGTTTGAATCGATTAGTAGAAAACTTTATTTTTCTGCAGCAGTCTTCGATACGATTAGGGGAGGGGAGAGTATTCAAAATAGTCGCTTTCACGGAATTTTTTTCCACCTGAAGGAGGTGACACAGAAATGGAATTTTGCAGCATGTTGAAGCATTGTCAAATATATTGTAAAAACTATTTTTTTTCTTTAACGATCTTCTATATGATAACGGGGTTCAAATTTGACTCATTTGCCGAAATGAAAAAATCGATCCAAAAAATGGAATCCACCACGATCATGCCAAATATCAGTGCGGAAAAACTTTTCATAGTGTATGACTCACTGCTTGAAATTTTATGATGTACAATTCCACCTTCTAGCGTTGTTTCCTTCAGGTAGAAAAATATTATTTCCGTGACAAGTCACGCCTTTGGTCACGTCATCGTAATCGATTCAAAAAGCGTTTCAAAATTCTTAAAGAAACTCAGAAATTACCATTAGGGGCCAAATTTTGCAATTTCATAGATGTTGCTTTTTCAGATAGAAAAATGTGCCGCGCCATTGAATTCGGCGAAAATCGGCAAACAGTTGAACCACCCACATTCATTCGAAGACTATTCCGGGAAAATCTTTATTTTTCAAGTGTAGAAAATCAGCACTGCAAGACATTATGGGGCTCAACTCCATGCTCAAAATATGCATCCCTCAGAAAGCGAAACAAAGGACGAAAACAATAGGAAAAACACAGAAAAAGCTTTAAAGTTACGGGACAGTTTTCTCCTATGACCAACAGACAATACGACCCTCCACCCTAAAGCGATGTCAAAGTTCGACCCCGGGGGTCAAGCGTTCTATCCCCTCGTCCTCCTGGCCCCCCACACCCAACCCCCTGGGCTTGCTCGAGAGTCCAGTGGCGAGATAGTGGAGACGCAGACATTGCCACGCCTCTGTTTAAAGGGCGGGGGGTAGAACGCCACTCCGCCTCGACCCACTGCTCGATTCTCAAAGCTCAGGCGGGACCCCGCCTCGAAGGATGAAAGCTTGCTTGACCTGAGGAGGACCCATGCCTTGAATTGATTTAGGACGCAGGTACCGCCAGATGGCGCTCGTCGGACTGTTCTAGGAATGTATTTATAAGGTCATAGCCGATCACAGTGGTACCGGCGGTGAGAAAAATACTTGGACGGCTTCTGATTTCTCTTGAAAACCAGTTTCTTCAGTCTCCAACTTATGACGCTCATTCGATTGCTTTAAAAATGAAGTAGAGGAAGGAAATCTGTCACATACGGAAGGAGATAGAGAAACGCTTGCTCTATTCTCTACTGTTGATTGACGTCTGAGGTGAAGCTAGCAAAGCGACAGGCAAAAATATGTTGCACGCCTGTGATAAGTGAAAGATATAGGAACACTGCACGGGCCGGATTCATCCACAATTAATCTTGCGGCTATAAGAGATAGAGGTAAGATAAGGGAAGAGATGAATGCTTCATCTTGGGTGTGTCTACCCCTCATACCCGCGGGTTAGTCGTTGATGAATTCGGACCCAGAATGCAAACTGCGCACAAATTGCTTCTCGATATGCGCAGTAGCACTCAACAAGTTGCCTTTTGAGTACATATGTGAGGTAGTGAGCCTATTGTAAGATGTGAGGGCTGGACGTGAACCCAAACAAAGACGGAGATTTCTAGGAGCAAAACGAAGACGTGGGAGATACCATGCAGAGTTGGGACCTCCTAGTCCTCGCAGACATTTATGTAAATCCACTCCACCTATGAACCTTGCCTCCAGGTGGGACATAGCTTCCGACCTAACGCCGCGTTTTCCGCGAACCGACGATCTACCTTTGCATTCATGCGAACCAACTCTGGTCAAAACGCAGCGCGATTTGAAGGGCCACCTTACGTTCAAAAGAAGCTTCGCTATGTCTCCTAGCAGACATTAGGTTTCGCATGAAAACCCTTGCTTGACAACCATAAAGCGTCCTCTACACCGTATACGGCCTAGACAACAAGAAAGAGGTGCATCTACCACTGCTGCACAAGCTCTGGTAGACAGATGTTGTGGTTAGTGGCTGAACATGAAGAATAGCAAGCCTATTAGCTCTTGATTAGCAGCTGAACATCAGCCGCTAATCGAGCCAACTGAATTCTCAAAGACTCGACGAGAGGGTGAAGGAGCTTCGATGACTCGAGTGTGGGCCATCAAGGAAGAATGCCAAGGATAAACTGAAGGGAGTGGAAAGACTCCTCTGAAATATTCCGACATCGGCGCCCTCAAAGTTGCTGGCCGCTGTGGCTGCGGTGCTGGAGATCCAGCTGCACTTATCTGAAACTACAGTGCTCAGGCGGACATACAAAAGGTTAGGATGGGACGACGAGGTAGGGTTCGATGTTAGTACCTGGGCAGTGATGGTAATAGCTGGTGTCCAGCCGAGGCCCAGAGAACAAGTAAATGAAGCGAGCGAAGACTAGATGGTTGCGTAGTGAAGTTGTTTCTAGAATTCAAAGAGCTAGGGAGGCTACAACGAGGAGTCGAAGAAGGATGGAACGTGTTGTCAACAAGGATCTTGCTGAGGTCATTACCATAACGGAGGGCCCCTCCTTAGAAAGAGGTGGCGATGGGTGACAAGAAGAACGCCGATTGCGCAGCACAGTTCTGTTGAAAGAAGGAGAAAATCCAACGGAATCTACCGTGGAAGTATGAAGGTCGCACCGCTAAAACAGCGTCCGCAGAGTGTTGAACTAAATGCCTTTGCAAAAATGAGTTTTGCAACCTTTCTTGTTAGTTTGAGCTGTATTGGGTTAAGATTTTTTAAAAGGATACACTTATTGTATATGGTTTTGCCCAGGCTTTCCATAGATCGTAGATCGGCTAGTTGGGGCCAGATTTGTCAGCGATAGACAAAATGTTGACCTGTTAGTGTTTTCTTGTTATAGTCGTTCACCAAGATTGCTAGGAACTTTTCATTCGGCTTAGGTTTCGAAAAAACATTAACCTGTTCATTGGCTGGCCGCCGCAGCTCACTGCATGGGTGGGTCGAATACACATTCATGTTGCCTCCACGACGTCACAGAGGAGAAAAATGCGTGGCGCATCCCACAAGAGAATGACTAACACCGATCTCTTTCCTTTATCCTTTATGAGTTTAGCGGCGCTGGAAGAGTACTTTGCGCTTGAAGGAAAGGTTGCGACAAATCAGTTTACCGGAACATTGGTACGTGTGCAGTTTCTTCAGCATAAACAATGAGGACTACAATTCAAAAATTTGAAACAGTACATGGCACAACTTTGGCATCTAGAATTTACGCTCATTTTCGCTTATTTTCTGTTTCGTTCCTATTTCACTCATGGTGATGGCCTCATCAGCAACGAAGTTATGGCACCTCGATATTTTCTGAAGTTAGTACCGCAAATCCAGTATTGTTTCTCTTCACTAATCGTCTCTGATGGAACAGCGAAGTGACTAATTTATGATAAAATTGCGACGAGTGTTAGGACCATACATAATCAATGGAGTTTAAACTATGAAGTTTTGGACATGGCGAAATGCCTACTATCACGCCACGAAGCTCCCATTTCCCTGCGATTTTGGACCATCTTGAAATTTTCGCAATACCATTACTAGCCTATATATTGGCTAGTACTCCAAACGGTGGCTACATTTTCCGAGACACCAATATAACAAAAACCAAGACACCAGCTATTACTGACTAAAATATAATTTGCCGGACTCAAAGGCCTTCGCAAATTTGAAGACTGGAAAACGGCAAACATCTTAGTCTAGTTTCCCGCGCTCTTTTCTACT
This sequence comes from Heligmosomoides polygyrus bakeri, assembly GCA_947359475.1. Taxonomy (NCBI): domain Eukaryota; kingdom Metazoa; phylum Nematoda; class Chromadorea; order Rhabditida; family Heligmosomidae; genus Heligmosomoides; species Heligmosomoides polygyrus. The sequence continues at coordinate 26,870,240 of OX375867.1, forward strand.
CCATTACCCTATGAGATGAGCTTCGCCACAGTACCAGTCGCCACCACACCCCACTGTCTTTCGCGGGACGGCACTCAGAGAACTGTTACACATCACGAAGTAGCACATCAGCCAGCTCAAAGCTCCACCGTCACGCCTTCCTGGCTACGGCAGGAAAATCTCACGCGAACGGCCCACGGAGAAGAGGGCGGGAGCTCGACGGAGAGGGCGGAGCCGCGAGAGGCAAGTAGGGTGCGAGGAGGGGAGTTAGTAGTGCCCGGACAACTTCTATGTAGAAGCCGTCGCCTTTTCTCACACCAACTCTCTCCTCACATACACACGCGCACACTCGGCTGTAGACACAACCGGCTGTTGGTAGCAGGTTTTCGTGTCAGGACCGAGTGCGGCTATGCACGAACGATGAGCGATGCTGGTTCGGTGCTGTGGGCCATTACGATGGCCGTGCTCTCCATTGTGACAGTGGTCGGCAATTTAGCCGTGCTGCTCTCCTACTACCTCGACAAGAATATTCGCCATCCGTCCAACTATTTCATATTCTCACTTGCGGTGTCGGATTTGGTAAGTGTCACGTTTCGTTTGGCGTTCGGCTGCTGCAGTCGTTTGGACCTGGCTCTGAGCGGGAGTGTGTGAGCGATGTGGTTTCCGTGTCTCCGTGTTGAGAACAGCGGATGCAGATTGCTCTGAACGTCGCGGCTTAAAATGCACTCAGCCATACTCAGGGAGATCTCTTTCACCCCGCCTGTGTTCCGGCTAATCCCCATTTTTGTCTCCGAAGGACGTAGTCGACAACTTGTTCGACGAACATCCCTTTTTCAGCTGCTCCTCGTGGGTTAATGCCACCTCGTTTCTCTAACGAAAGAGCCTATTAGCAGAAGTCATTCGAAGTACAGAATAGTTCCGACGGCAAACTTACACGCACCGTATTGATCTCGCAGTTGCTACTTAACGACATCAGCTCGGCAACATAGCGTCTCCTTTGCACCTGTTCCTCCTTCAGTGATTGTCTCTCATTCGCTTCTACTCAGAGCTTATTTCAGAACCTCTGCGAATGCTGCTACTGTGCACACCATATGTTGTGGTTCGCAAGCATAACGTGGATTTTGAGAAAATCATTGGATACTTGAAGACTGGAGGTAGATAATGGAGCGGCTTAGGAAAAAAGCTTGGGAATGGGACAATAGGGCAAAGGTGCAACATAATCTGGACACTCCGATTGTTCGAAATGTCGCAACGCATTTGTATTAATAACGGACGTGCCTTTGCTGATACTTCACCAGTGAGGGAGGGGGTAGTGAGAGAGGCAGCAAATTCCCTTTCACGCAGATCTTGGGGAAAGTAGTGTGCATATTGAAGTTGCAGAGTTTCTAATTCCACTTCTTCCTACCACCTCATCAATATGATCGTACTATTTTTTCGAGGTACGACAGTCTACCAGTTGATTGTTTGTTTTTCATTTTTGTTTACAAGGAGCAAAGTGTTACGAGTCTCCACATTTACAAACCTACATATGATGGTTGAGGAGGTAACATAAGCGCTATGATTATTAAGCTGAGATTAAATCTCTATTTCTCGCTTTACAATTGCATCATCTATCTAATCGGCTTTTGATTTGCTCTATCTGTTTTTCTGATCTACCTTTTCTTTTCACTTTATGGTTTGGTCACCACACATATGTGATACAGTGTGACCTCACAACTCTTTCCCCTCTTATTTTGTTTTCTAATGAGTTTTATCTGCACATGAGCTTGTTCTCGTCCAATGAAATAAATAAGAAATTAGCATAAAACTAACAGCTCATTTATGACAAATCATCTTATCGTTAGGTATGGCTTATAGTTCAGGGCAGCGCGACAGGAGGTACACCCGCCCCTGCTGGGGCGTGCCGTCAGGAGGTACACCGCTGTTCTGCGGACCGGAAACGTTTGTTTTGCGTGTCAAAGGTTTCGTAAGGCAGCCGTTAGACTCTTCGTGAAGCCTAGGGGATTGGGAGTGGGTGAGCAAGGGGGATGAGAGGAAGATCGCACGCTCCCCAGCAGGAGGCGGGTGTACCTCCTGACCGTCCCCATAGTCCAGCTGTCAGGCAGCGGGACACTGCGAAACAATCGATATCGATCGCTCAAGCTGCCTAATCGATGCCGGTAGCTATCGCGCTGCAGCAGCTGAAGCATGAACCTGGATTTCTAATGCCAACTCGTGATGCTTTTCACCACCCTGGACCGACCCACCAGTGAGTCGCATGCGTTAGGACTGCGCACTATCAACGTTCAATATCTTACTTTCCCTTTTTTCAAGTCGAATATTTAAGATAAGTACCTTTCTAAAAGCCACATTTCGTTCTATGCTTCTAGTTGTGGCTTCTCTTCTCATAGTGGTTCTTATTTATTTATTTATTCATTTATGGATGCACTCAAGAATGCGTGAACATGTAGTAGCACGAACACAACAAGCACAACGGATGGGTGTAGATATCCAGAGCACTTGAACTAATTGAACTGATTGAAAAGGCTCAATGAAAGAACACTTGAAAAGAGCAAACGAACCGAGCAGAAGGCAGACTAAAACAACAGGGAGGAGCATGTAACACGAACACGGAGGAACAACTGAAGCGCAACTAGGATAGATGAAAACAGCTATCCAGATTCCTTATCCAACGTCCGGGACCCGGTGTTTTGAAGGCTTTTAATTGAAGAGATAGTCCGCCTTTGGCAATAAAGTGGTTAGACAGAGGAATAACTCTCCGACAGAAGAGTCTTGTCCTAACACCTGATTTAGCAAGAGAACTCTTAAGTTTCAGAGATCCCCTTCCAGTACGAGAAGGCAAAAATTAAAGAAGGTGGCGGAGTTGATATTCGTTCTTCCAAATGTAATTTTGAACACCATTAATAAATCATTTCTCTGTCTTCTGCTCTCCAAGCTAGCCAAACCAAACATTTTGCGCCTAACCAAACCACAAACTATAAAACGGTAGTCAGCACCAGCACGGGCCACAATTTTCTGGTAAAATAGTTTTGGGCCCCTTCAAGGAACCTGATATCCTTTTTCAAGTGTGGGTTAGAAACTGTAGTGCCACACTCAACTATAGGACGGACGTAGGTTTTATACGCCTTGATCAAAACCGGCGAGCCCGTTGTTCCAAGAGCCTTAAAAAGATTGTATGCACGTGAAAAAGCGTTGGTGAAAATGCTTCTGATATGGCGATCTTGATTCCATCTAGTCAACAAAAGTCATTCACTGGTGAGCGAAGAAGGCCCTTCCTGCTCGCTTCCTTGAGGATCTCTGATCTCGCAAAGTAGTCACCGAAAGGTGACAACGAATTGAGATGTGGAGCACTTTGCGCGCCAGTTTCGCAGTGCCCTTCGGCGTCTTCCACCACCCGATACGACTTTCGACGACCTCATCGTACTTCCTTAGCATTCCTTAACCATCACGAGCTGTATGTGCCTTTCTTCCAAAGCGCCACTTCGAAAACGTTCGATTGCCGTATGTAGATAACGAGCTCGTTCCAACGTTTGGGCTTTTAATGTTGTTCTAAAACTTGAGTAGTTACGAATAAAATCGGCTCTTTTTCGATGGACGCATATAAGGCCACTGTAGAGTTGAAAGCACAAAACGTGCATTGAAATCGTGTCAAAAGATCGTGCAAAGGCGAACGCGCTTGTTAAGAGTAACCGTCACATGGAGCGGAACAATTTAATCGCACTGGCGAAATCTAGTTCGCCTGCCGCTGGCTGCCCCTACCAAGTGGCCAGGACTCGAGACCACCTCTCGAGCACCTAATGAAAGTCAGAAATAGGGTGGAAGTGAGAGGTCCAGCCGGCGCACCCTATTCACCAGCCCTGAGGCGGCATCCACAAATTGCCTTTTAGGCAACGCCGTCGAACAGATTTGGTTATGAATGTACGGAAACGAAGCACTACTATCGATCCGCATAACCGCATGGATTTCATCTACAACTACTACCTAAGCCACCAATACATGGCACTCAAACAGCTTCAGCCATCTGCAGGAAGGTAGCAGCCAGTTGGCAGGACTTACAGCACGCGTTCGGTGGTCTATAGAAGACTATGGACTCCTCAGCCGTTGTCCGTTGAATGAATAGTTGGTCTGTAAAGGCTCTATAAGGGCATGCTAGGCGCTAGTTGTCGCATGGATCACCTATCGATTTTGACTCTGGTTCGCATCCAGTCAAGCCAAGCATCCTACAACTCAGGGTCAGGTTTACTGAAAGGGTATAAGAGTTTCCTGTCAGCTGCGTACAGCAAGTCATTGTATAGGAGAAATGAGAACTCAATGTGCACTTTCGATATCTTGCAGAATCTGTGGCGTAACCCAAAAAGGGATTGGTTGTGGCAGAACTTCATCCTCTTGTCGTTTGTTTCTTTCAAGAACAGTTATTCAATCCCCGTTAGAACCTGGCGTTCTTTAGCGAAACGTCTTCAAATGGCAACTGCTCAAGAATTCTTTGCAGCCTATACTTGGTGTGTAACATACAGGAGTGGCAGTATTGAGTTCGAAGTCTATACCATGGCGCGTTCCCGTTCGTTTGCGGAAATAAAGCCTATCAACGAACAGCGTTCAGAAATTTTTACTGCTGGTATACACCGTTCCGATTTTAAACGCGAATTTGCCCATATCAAAGCTAGCGACCGAAAGCGTTGCGCTAAAATTGGAAATTATGCGAGAGATTCGGTGGAGCGGAATAAATACTTCAATTTCGAAGCAGAAAGCACACGGAGGAATTGATTTCTGCCCAATTGAAACACTAAACCATAGAGAATAGGTCGAAGGGATTGATGTGCTATCCAAAATCCGACTTCGTGCTCTGATGCAGTAAACCTCGAAAAGAACATGAAAAAAAATAAGGCTTGGTACTTTGCTGATCATATTCTCTGAAGCAATTTCCACGAAATGCCTGCACCGCTGCTGGATGCTAACCGGCAGGCGTGAGATTCCGCGAAGCAGTTCTTCGCTGCGTATCGACAACATCGTTTATGGCAGTGATTTGATAAAGTCGGAACACTGATTGCCCAGGTGACGTCATCGCATCGGCGAGGAGGCGCGCCTTGTGACGGAGACGAGTAACGAACTTGATGCGCATTCTCTGCGGCGCCCCACTCCGTCCGCAAATCCAATCACCGCGAGTAGTGCACGGGAAAAAGACGGAAAGCCGAGATACAGGAGCAAGGTGCTCCTTTTCCGGCTGCGAGTCGACGCTCGACGTTGCTCAGCACAGCTGCTATACATTGGATCCGATCGATAATCTTAGGATAATTGGATGATTCGGATTGCGGCGATTTTGTGGACCCTGGATTTTTGAATGATTCGGATAACGTCAATTCTGCTGACACCGGACTTTGGATGATTCGGATCGGGTTATCCGAATCGGATATCCGAAAATGATTCATTCGGATCCCCCAATGTATAGCAGCTACAGCTCGGCTACAGTTGGGTGGCGCTTACCGATACGCCGGTGAAAGCTGAGAGCGACGATGCAGGATGAGGCAATCTACAAGAACAGGCCTGCAGGACAGGACAAGCTGCGTAATCTAAATCCGCTCGTTTCATCAGCCGGGAGTAAGGGTACCCTCCAACTACAACCATAAACAGTGTGCAATATGGTTGTGAAGCTGTTGAGCCAAGATTGCCACAAGAGCTTTATTCGGCTTACTTTTCGGCGCTCTCTTAAGAGCCTGGAAAAGACAAAGGGATTATCCAGGAATCATTTCTAGCCGCACTAGCCTCGAAAGTTGTTGAGAAAATGAAACGAAGGGAATGAGGCAACCCTACCGACCTTATGGGAACAGACGAAAGCCTGGTTGGTCACCCTCGGATGGAAAAGATTTAAAATTCAGGATGGCAGTTTCTTCTCATTGCTCTCAAGGATGTTAAGCAACCGTACAAGGCGCGTGGTAATGCAGTCGAGGGAGGTCCGTCTGTCGCGTGCACCCTATCGCCGGTTCCCACTTCCAGATTCCGCGCCGAGGTCAACCATGCTTTCCATCCCTCCGAGGCCGGCGGATTGATGTCCGACTTTTCTGGAAAGGATGAAGCACTGGCTTGTCCATCGGCTGCCCACCGAAATTTGTAAATTTGTAAAAATTTAAAATTTGTACGGTCATCACCATTGCAAGAATTCAAGTTACCCGAACTTGAATTCTCAGAAGGACTGATTAATGCCGCCCATTATTCCTTATCCTTTATAAGGGTTCCAGCGAGTCCCAATCCGTGAAGGAACGCTAGGAAAGAAATTGAATGCAATCCACCATCATTTAGAAAACCGCAATACGTTATTTTATTTATTTATTTTACTTCTTCCACGCATATATTATATATGCATGTAAGAGACCACATAGATCCTCTCCTCTAGGCTAGTATGTTCTCATGGCATAACTGCCACTTCCTTTTCGTTAGGGTTATCGAGAAGGCTGAAGTCCGTCACAGCCATCATCAACTTTTTGAGGGCCAGTCAATGTGAACCTAGACTCAGTATTGGTGAGAACACTACGGGTATATGCACCGCAGCGATGCTCGTACTCATGCGCAACCTCAGCAGCTAATGTTGGGTATTAAATTCAGAACAGCCGAATCCGCTCCAACTCAATTGCGCTCGGCAAGCGAATTGTTGATTGGTAAGCGGGCGCATTTTTTACGCTCTGAGATATCAGGACACCTAAAAGGACCGCTCTTAAAACGTCTTGTACCCCTCGTATAGGGTTGGGGCACTCCAATCGGACTCTTTGACAAAGGCGACAGAATTGAAAGCAAACTGTTTAGTTTACAAAGAACTGGCCTACGAGAGGGCATTTGTTTGCGATTTACTGGCCGAGAGAGGCCACACTGTTTACATCTTTTTCTTCATTCGCCTCTCTCCGGCTAGAATAGATCCAACGTTTTCGAAATAGTTTCTCAGTGTTTATTCAGCAATTTGTTTGGATGCAAGTCTAACGAGAAGGGTCCACTCTTTTTTTCCACAGCTAGCAGGTTTATGTTAGCCAAAGCAGGATTACATCTAATGCGACGGTTGAAGTGTATATGCGCCGGTGCTTTACGTCTCCATTTCAAAAGATTTCGTGTAAGTCTCCTTAAGATTATCGAGGAGAATTAGAATGGACCCCCTTTCTAGACATGCACCCTTGTTTGCTTATACAGCTCGTTTCACACCTTAACAGCGCTCCTTCGAGAGAATTCGGCGCAATGCGTGTTAGGGGGAGGGGGGGGGGGGGGTGCACTCATGAATTGACGACTTCCTCCTTTCTCTTGCTATAGTTTCGGGAGACCCCAGCGGAATCTGGACCATGCCGAGGAAAGCGCAACATGTTGTCCTACTGTCGGCTGTACTACATTGAAGAGATTTGCGCATGGGAGGGACTCCCCCCCCCCCCCCCCCCCCCACCCCCATAGCGCCGAAAGTCGTGCTCCTTTTGCAGCTGCGCATTAGAGGGGATAACGCCTACCTGAATGAAGAGCAGGTCGCAGACCGTGAAGCCATTGCGGGTCATGGGCGAATGCGGCTGTCGAGCCCTGTCCTGCTTCCACCGATCCGCCGGCCGATTCCGCCATCAATGGCAATCCGCCACGTTCACACAGGGCCTTCCCTGTTAACTCACGTTCGATGTCGCCAGCGGTGGGTGCAACGCCCATGGTCCCCCCCTCCCCCGTCGGCGCGAAGTGTAATGCCGTTAGCCGCCACGACGTGCTCATACTCCAATCAGCTGCGGATCGCGTTCGCTTCTGGAGGCCTGTCCGTGTCACTTCTCGTTGTCCTTTCATCTGAATGCTCGCGAGGGAGCGACGAATTCCACAACGAAACGGGCATGGCGGCATCTCGAATGATTTGGGGTCCCCTCAAGGCTCGTGCACAGTTCGACAGCGCAGTGAACCACCCATGTTGTAGCATAGGCGGTTCACTGCGCTGTGCCACAGCGCGGAGCCACCGCGCGGTGAGGGGCCGTGCACACTCACCGCGCAGTGCCACCGCGCTGTGCCACTGCGCTGAGGGAATTGGAGCTCCCATTTTCACCGCGCTGTGCCGTGGTGTGGCCTGTGGCTCGCGGGATTGCGTAGAATGCGCGCCTCTGCTGGCAACCTTCCAGCTACGCAGCGCTACCGCACCGCGCCGACGTGGGGGATGTGGCAAAAAATGAACCTCTCAGCGCGGTGCCACAGCGCAGTGAAACTGTGCACGAGCCTTCATCCTCTGAAATATATTTCTCGCTGCAATTTTAAAGGGCGCAACACGTGGACGGGGGAGGCAGTCCTTGGCTTCGACCGCCTTGAACATAGCAGTCGGGTTTGGTGACGTGGAATTTCCCCCATTGTACGTGTACGTACGTGTAATGCAAGTTGCACCGTGAGAGGCCTAGGTCAAACTGGTAAAAACCCGTAACTTTTTCGAGTACTGATGGACTGCTCCCCTCGTCCACTAGTTGCGCCGTTTAGAGCGGGGTCTCACCCTTACGCTCCTTCCTTCATAGCATCCTGAGAAATTCCCCAAAATCGTACAGGCGGATGCGGCATGACGCCATGGCGGCTGCTTTTGACGCGGCGAGATGCCGCAAGGAGCTTACTGTACGCCATATTGCGTACTAACGTGCTGTCTAGAGGGACCGCTTCATAAGGGCCTGTTCATACTTTGCGACAAGAGCGACTGGGGTGACGGATGTAGTGTGGTGTACGTAAATAATTGCGTACTCCACACTCCGTCCGCGACGAATACAGTGTGAAATGCGTAATTATTTACGTACACCACACTACATCCGTCGCTCTTGTCGCTTTTGTCGCTCTTGTCGCGAACTATGAACAGGCCCTAAGGTGCAATGTCATCACTGTTGTCCGTTTTTCGTCTGCGACAAATGAGAACACCCTAAAAACTTCATCAAATCGAAAAAATATAATTCCCTGGTCGACCCCGATGCCGGAACGGCTTGAAGTACACCACGCCAGTCAGCGGAGCGAGGCGAGAATGTCGCCGAGAACTGCGGCTGCACTCGTGGCACGTCGCGGCATCGCGACGACTCGTCCGCGCCGCCGCTTCCACCACAGGGGGGGGGGGGGGGCGTTGGGTCTCACCGCGATAGAAGCGAAATGGACGAGTTCGCGGTGCGGTGCCGCTAGACTGTTTCCGGCGGCTCCAGGACCTAACTCCGACGCGACGTCGCGCGCTAGCCGCGTGCGACGTCGCGGCGCTGAAACGAGGACGTGCGCTCGGTGACGCATGGATAGCCGCGGAGCACGAAATGTTCCCAGTGTTTAAGCTCCCAGACCACATTTGTAGCTAGGAACTTAAGATCCAACAGAATGTGGTAGGCAATAGCCTGCAGTAGGACAACTGATCCGAGGATGGGTGATAGTAACCTTTTTCCGTAGTATAACCATAATCACGGGTAAAAATTGACCGAAGAAGTTGTAGATGGCAAATTCTGACGCTAGAAACCATCCACATGACCAGGATTCCTGTATAAACTGTCGCTGATCGTCCTATTGAAACCACATTCATATACCATCTCTAAGAAACGTTGAAATAAGGCAAAGGTGTGCCGCGTGTCCCTGTAGGAAGCGTTCCCTGTATGTTTAGCCGTCGGAAGCATCGGACCGCGACAACTGGTCCAATTTCGTCGCGCACCGCGCGCGGCGCCAGGGGGGTTCGCGCGGCGTCGGAGTTATGTCTGCCCCCGGTTTCCGGCCATAGAAGGAAAACGCTGATCCTGGACTAAGCGGGCTAGTGCTCACGTTCCTCCTTCCAGCTTTACTTTGTGCAGCTAAATGCTTTCCTTCGTGTCAGCGGAGCAAGGAGAAGAAATCCGAGAGGAAGCTATCCTACCACGAATGAGTTAGGTGCGGCATGGGCTCCAAAACCCTTAGTACACGTGGTTAATTCTTCGCCAGAAACATCCAACTACCCGTTGGAAAATTCTAAACGGAAAAGACATTTGTGAAGTCAACTACAAACTAGTTTCTGAACAAAGCAAGCTGTATATTTCATTCTAGAATATAACAGCTTTTCAGTGAATGAAGTGCTAAATCGCTTTAAAGCACTTTTCACTTTATGCAAATCATGGAAAAAATCGTTTAGGAAATCCTCAAAAGGCCGACTTTGTATGTAATCTTCCATGCTCAATGTCGTCCCGACCGGGATATATCATTATTACCATTGGCATGCGTATTATCACTATTATCTGTGCCTATTTGCTTTCATTACTGTCCTTCCCTTATTCGGAAGAAAGACTAAAATCAAACTTCACAAAAATTAAAATCAAAATTTAACTGCTAACGTGAAAGACTGTATGAATTTAGACCCCAGAGCATCCTTTTCGCTCAGTTGCATTTCCATGCGTTTTCTATATTTGTCCACTGTTTTACCGTTTTCTCGTTTACTTACCGTTCGTGCTTCTCGACTGATTGTTGTTTTTGTCTTGGCTTTCTGCTCTTTGTTATTTGCCTTCAACAAAACATTAGAGACGCGAAAAAACGAAAAAAAGCGTACAATCCACAAATGATACACTCGACGAAGACTGGCATAACATAAATATAAAGCAAAAATGCGAAAGGAGTCGAGAAGCGGGCAGAATTCAAGAAAGACAGCAAGGATAAGCAGCGTCCAGTCTAGAGAAGTTAGGCGCGAGTACAACCAGCAGCTATTTTTCATTGGTTGGTCCCACTACGACTGTGTGCGGAGAACTCGTCCGTCTTGGTAGACAGCCCGCCGCCATACCTGGAAATCTAGTCCCGAGTGAACTGAGATGCCTTTTGGCCGCAGTCGGAGATGGCGCCGACCGTCGCGTGTAACCCGAATCGAGGTTCGTGGTTCGGGTCCTGCCCAGGCTAACCAAGTCTTCCATGCCTCCGGTGCGTTAGTTCCAAGCCTGTCTGCGAAGGATGAAACACTGACTTGTCCACCGGCTGGTCACCGCATATCATTTCCTATGTCGAATACGCCTTGAAATGATATTCGCGATATTATATCCCGAAAAAACGGATGCGCTCCACAAACGGAGTTCTATCAATCTTTATTCTCACGTTTTACTAAATCAGTCCTTAAAAATTGATCGCTACTAAGTGTGACAGAGAGCGATTTATACAAGGACATTACATGAGGCTGTTCATCCCATCTGGCAAGAACAACGTCACAGCTTGAGGTTAACTGTCGCTCAGCGGATAATCCTGCTATGGCCGTAGGCTATTCCTCATTATATGGACGACGTGGCTTAGCTGCGAAGCAGTTCTTCAGAACGCGATCCGGGTTTTTCCTTGACGGGGTAATGGTCCCTAGCCTTACATGCTGCGCCCGAAGTCAGTTGAACAGCTCTCGAATTCTCACTCGCTCACATTCTTGGATCCACCTATATCTGGGGGTCTAGAACATAGTCGATGAACACTATCATAAGCGAACCAATTGTCAGATCCGATTGGCTTCTGAAGTCAACAAGAGGTCGAAACGTCAGGCGCTGTGGAATAAGGATCCACCTGAAAATCCTGTGTGCCACACTACATTGGCACACAGGATTTTCAGGTGGATCCTTATTCCACAGCATAAAATGCAGTGGCTTGTAGACGAGAGAAGCCGAAGTCTACGAATGGAGTTTTCTTCGGCGGTTTGTAAAGTCAGCCAGAAAAAGCACCAGCTTCGAGTAGATGCCATGCAGCACCCGAATGGATTATAAGAGCTTTGTTTTGCCTCTTAAAGTTAGGTGAACGACTTTTTCACCTTTGAGGCCTGATGTGGGTGCGCCCGCAGCGAAATGGTGTGGTGACTTCCTATCCTGAATACCGCCGCCCTTCTTCCTCCACTCTTCGGCTTTCAGCTTTCGGTTATCACAAAACCGAACCCAACCGGGAAAGGGTATCAGGGGCATGCCTGAACGATGGAAACGAATATCGCTGCAAGAATCTCCATCCGCTAAATAGAAGAAAAATACACTTCATTTTTGCAAAGACCTTGAACCCACCGAGTTAAGCCACTTAAATTTTACTGTGGAATCGCATAGTCGCACCAAGCAATACCTTTCAAACATTGAATAAAATTGAAAAATATTGCTTTATAGACACAGAGTCAGATGTTCGATTCCTTGACAAGAATTTAACAAGAATGAAACATATTTTTCTACAAATTGAAGGGTGGACATTCTGGACAATCAGTGGTACCTATTTAAGGAGTCCAAGTGTACGCCCGAGACCCTTCCCTGGTGAGTCGGACACGCCACTCCCTTGAACCCCTCTCTGGGCCTGGTTTGTCCAGAGGTTTATTTTGCAGGAACACGGCTAAGTTCTCGCTGTTATCGACGCATGCACATGTGTGCCTCGTCGAACTTGGCTGCGTGTGTATGTGCTCTCGGAGAGCTTCTGAATTACTTGATTATCCCGTAACGTACCCGCCGCCCGCTAATTCGTCGCCGTGGTTCGGCAGACACAAGGACCGTTCTGCCGTGCTCAGCTGGAGGACACGATAGTCGTCGAGCTGCTCAGCGAGTGTAGACGGTGTTGACGGCGACACCTCCAGGTATCCCTGCACTCCAGGGATAAAAATCAATTTCACGGCGACGAGGGCGGATGTTATGCGGAAATTGCTTGGAGCGTAATCAATAAGGTCAGAGTAAAGGACTGTTGGACTTACGATTAGCCCTCGTCTGACGCAGTTCTGGTGAATTCCGTCTGGTCGCGCGTACTTTACCGACGCCTTCCATGACCACTATTTGTATCTGCATAAGTCGTGGGAGAGAGGAGGAGAGAACCATACATCAACCGTTAGAGGATGGGGGACGGCGACTGTTTTTGGAATACGCCACGTTCTATTCTACGGGATGTCGTGGAGGCAATTTGAGTGCGTATTTGCTCTACACAATTACATGCGGTGGCCAGCCGATGGGCAATTCAGTGTTTTATTATTCCTGAACAAGTCTGGTCCCAATTCACCAACTCCGGAAGGATGGAAGGCTTGGTTGGTCTGGGCGCGAAATCCGAACGAGGAACCCGGAATCGGATGCACGCGACAACCGACTCCTTCTCCAACTACGCTTCTTCGCGCCTTTCAACCATTACTCACGCAAGAAAACAGACAAGAGGAATGGGATTGAAACAGCGATGATAAATTGCCGGCAACCTACACATTATTCTAATCATGGCGCCTTTCGACGTTTGTCCCAGGGCTATTTATGGCACAAATAGGCTTGAATGGGGTCACCTTGCACTCAGTGGATATTTGTCACGGGAAAAAGGCACATGTATGTCCTGTCACATCAGAAAATGCTTAACTCAGTTCATCATTGGGCTAGAGCAACCAGTGTTGCATAAAACTTTCAGTTTTGTTCAACACAAGACGCAGTATGGCGCTGTCTTACAAGGTGACCCTCTCCGAGCCTATTTGCGCCTTATTTATACGATTCCTTCTCCCACTAGGATGGATCCCACCTATGTTCTCGGAGAATTAAGAACTGAGTCATGGTTGGTTGCAAAGTGCATGAGAAATGCACGCGAGATCGTTGGCAAGAGACGCCTTCGTTCCAGTTGCATTCTATTAGCGTCCACGTCCACAAGGCTTTCACTCTTCCGGAATCGATGGCTTGGTTCCGAGCCTGAGAAGTGTGAGAAGAATTTTTCCACCTATTTCCCGTTGCAACTCATTGTTGTGCACACCAAGCACCTACTCAACGGTTTTCACGTTGTTGCGTCGAAGTCGAATACACGGCGCACGCCAACGGGTGCCGTGTACACAACTTCCTGGACTGGTCAGTTTTCTCGCGTCAGCGATCATTTGAGAAACTGGAATTTTCACGTGTCCACGAAATTGTGTAGAAGAGATGTGAGAAAACCCTGGACCAGTTCGAAGAGGATCTACATGTTGGTCCATGGAATACTGACCATGATTTGGAAGAGCCGAAGTAGAGTGTTACACAGCCATATGGACTGGGAGAGCTGGGAGAGCACCGTGTTCAGGCATACTCGAATGAGGAATAAGGAACTAGAGCTTCCTTTCCCGATTCTCACTCTAGATGTCGTGAGTTGGGAACGTTTCTTTCGACCACCTGCAGGAAATGCCTGCGGAAATGGCTAGATTCCTGATGAGAGATGCGATGTTTCGTCTTTCAGCCTTCGATATTTTTCGTATTATGGTGAATTATTGGTGTTTTGTAGGCCTGGTCGAAAGAGGCGCGTCTTTTGTTCTGTCTTTCTGAAGACATGATATGCAGCATCCTAGCTGGCCAGTGCTCAGTTTGCAGAACGGGATTCAAGGTCTGCGCTATGATGTAGCCTCTTGCGTGCAACTCAATTCGAGGTTCTTGTTTCGAAGTCCCATTCAAATTTCCCATTCTTCCGGGGTAGATGAACTGGCATCGAACGTCAGAATGGTAAGAAGGGTTAAAGACACTGACTTGTCCATGGCATCATCAGCACGTTGTAGGTTTCAAAAACGCGCACAAAAAGCATCCACGACATTCCGAAGGAGAGAAATTCGTGGCGCGATCCAAACAACGGTCAATTCCGTCCTATTTCATAAGATTTGCCCTTATTATGTGGGTGTGTTGCCATTTAAGCGTTAAAACGCTACGAATGACTCTGTGGAAGCTCTGCTAACGCCGGGGGTTACTTTCCCAGGTGGAACAGCGGTACCATGTCCCCGTCGATGGACCCAAACGCATTTCCGTCCGCTCTTGTTCCGCCCTGCCGTGGAGCAGCAATTAAGGAGCCCAAATGACTCTTCGGATTGCCGTCAAAGGCATTTGCCCGAGCGATCTCACAACTGGGAAATAGCTGTCAAGGCAAACATAGTCCAATCTCGCTGCGCGGCCATGAAGCAGAACAAGTGCGTTGTAGGGCACGAATACCTAGCGGCAACTGATGTCATGTTTGCAGTCCAGCGCTATTACTCACCCTTCAGCTCTACACTCAAATTTCTTCGGGTTGAATGCGAGGTGATTTCCGGTGTTTTTTCCTATGTGATGATGTCGAGCGGGCATGAGATTCCAGACGAGATCAGCTTATCTCTGTCGCCACGAGTCAGTCGAGAGTGGCTCTAATGGATGATAACGTTTTTTCGTTGAAGAGGCGCGACAGGGTTTTGAAGCGGCTCAGAGAATGGTTCCCCTTGCTTGAAGAAGTAAGAGCGTCACAATTAAATCCGAATGGCAGAGTATCTGGTGAGTTGAACCGAAGGTGGCGAGTAGAAACTGCCGCAATGTTTCCGTCTGTTCCCTACAAATTAGTTGCCTGTTAAGAAAATTTGAAACATGAAGGTTGCTTATCGAAGTAAACCTTGAGGGAAACACATGTCAGTACCGCACCATTCATTGTTGGGTCGAACGAGGATGCAACATCATCTCAGCTTAAAGGAAAGGGATGGCGGTTCGCGTTGATCAATTCCCTTGTGGGGTGCGCCTCGAATTCTGCTTCTTAGTGTGGAAATTCGAGTTTGGAGCATACACTGATTTGGAATTACAGGTCGATGGAGAAGTCAGCAGTATAGCTGTGCTCTCGAATTCTTGTCAAATATTCGAATGATTTCAAATGCTCACAAATTTTGAATACTCGAGTTCGAATATATTCGAAAAAAGCGGTTTTTCTGAGTAATCGGATCGAATACATTCGAAAAACGCGATTTTGTTCATAATCGAATGATTTTCATTTGAACATTTCAATTCGAATAAAAATCATTCATCATCCTATTCAAATAGATCATTTGAGCGACACATACAGTCAGCAGTTTGTCCTTGCCAGAGACAACGCTTGCACCAAATCACCAATCCGGGAAGGATGGGATGTTCGGCAGGAACCGAACCAGGAACGCAGCTGTTGGGTGCACGCGACAGCCGGTGGCTCTTCCGGTTGCGCCTACAAAACACCAATAATTCATCATAATACGACAAATGTCAAATCTGAAAGCAGTGCTTAATGAGTCATGGGATTAATAGCATTTATGGTGATATTTTCGTTATGATGCCGGTCGAGACGGCATCAACTTCTTTGGATTATTTCGATTACTATTCAGTTCAAAACGTAACTGCTCTGCTCGTTTCTCTTGTTTGTCGTTGTCCTGGATGTTTTCGGCTCAGCCAACATTTGTATCAAAGCCAGTCGAGTAACGGCGAAGGGTGAGCAGTCACAGGAGCCGCTAACTCTCTCGTGAGAATCAAGGTTCAGTGTTCGAGTCCTTCTCAATCCAACCAAGCCTTCTATATCTTTGGCGTTGGTGAATTGGCACTAGAGTCAACTTGAGTCCCCTATAGTTTATCCTTATTCGTCGTATAGTCAGTCATTAGTCAATAGCGTTTCATCACTCGGTTAAGCGCACATTTTTGAGCAAATGAATAAAACAAACAGTGATAATGACTATTGTTCAAAAGAAAATAAGTAGCGTTTGAAACGACCGTGTATCACGATCATTTATATTGGATATATTTTACTCCAGTCGCGTCTTTCAGAATTCCTATGAAATAGCTCGTTCAACTTGCCGACATGGTGGGAATTTGTGGGTTTCAAGAGCAGAATTTCAATTATCGGCTGCATAGTGTACATTGTTATAATTCGAATGCACAATTACTGATCCTCCTTCTTATCACTGATTATTTAGGATCCGGTCCAAATTAGATTTTAATGTCTTTTTAATTACCAATGTCTTTTTTAATGTCCTTCATGAGTCTTGAATTGTTTCTACATTTAGTAATGACAATAGGAATTTTCTTTCGTCCTTGGTTTCAAAGTCAAGAATTCATGCTTTCTTGGGTTAAAAATAGCAACACAGCCTACCCATAGCGAGCTTTTAAATGTCGGCTCTCCGTGACATCAAAGTGAAAGAAAACGCTTCTAAAATGTCAGTCGCCAAAATTGAGATGAAATCGCCATTGTTTCAACAGTGGAAAGATTTCCTTGAAGTGCGTCATGCGTTGAGAAGATTAACATCTCCATTCGTGAAAAGAAGCCGTTGAAAATACGAGGCAAAGTGTGCCGAACACGCTGACGTCGACCGGGCTCTAAGTCGTTGTCATTTCGGACAAGCTCAGGGAATTCCACTTCTCGCCAGTCCTTAAGTGCCAGTTGATTAGTGGAGCCTCTGGTGGTGTACGTAATGGAAGCCAAGGGATGGCGTTAGTCAACCCCCGCGGGGGATACGCCATGCATCCTACCTCTGCGCGTCCTCGTGGAAGCAATTTGAATGAAGATTTGCTGTAGTCAACGGACGATCATGTTTCTGTACTACCCTTTGCGGACATATCCGGTACCAGTTCACTGACGTAGTTGGAGGGATGAAGTACCTGACCTGGGCGAGACATATACCAAAAACCTGGATTCCTTTTGCATGCAACACCACGCGCCTTATCCAAATGCGCTAACGTCCAACAACTTCACATATGGTATTAATGGAGTCGGGCACGTGGTAGCACAGTTGTAGGAGGTGCCGGCTGTGGCATGCACCCGATTCCAGGTTCCTGGCTCGGACGCTTGCCACCTGACCGACCAAGTCTTTCATTCCTCCGGGGTCAGTGAATTGGCACCAGGGTGATCTGTGAAGGATAAAACACTCACTTTTCCATCGGCTATCCATCGCAGGTCGTTGTATAGACAAACTGCGCATTTCAACAGCCTCCACGACATCCTATAGAAGTAGAAAGCGGGGTGCATCCCAGAATGGATTGATTAACGCCATCCTTTATCCTTCGTCCTATTGGAGCTTCAAAAAATATAGGAGAAACGAATTCCTGTGAATAGTATCCAATTATGTGACCTGAATACGCCTTCTGAGAGGGAGGAGATGCACTGATCATTCCCACATTCGATCGTTTGGGCGACATGGCCCTCCTTGCGGGAGGAGGAACATCCATTTGCATGATTTCCTGCCGAGCTTCGTTCGCTTTCAGAAGGGTGGTTTGCTTCCGGAATCCGGCCTCACGTCATGCGTGTTACATGTATGTGGTTGATCTCGTTACGCACACGATTAAAATAGCCCACGGAGACGCGGCTTAGCTTCGGTGACGTGCGTCTTGATATGCCCCCATTGCATAAACGCTACATAAAGCAGAGGGAATAGGAAATGGTCCCGTCAGTGTCTAAGAAGGGCAGGGGCCGTACAGATGTGGAGGCTGCTACCATTTTACTCAGCAGGCAGTTCGTGAGCTTGAGCGAAGCAAAGCTCGCTCACAGCCGCTTCGCTTCGCTCTCGCTCTTCCTTGTGCTCCCACGCCCTCCTGGAATGCCATCTCCTGCTCAGTCGTCTTCTATGATTCGATCAAACGCCAGGAAGTGGCCCATTGCCACTTTAGAGGAATGGATGATGATATGAGCCTTTAGGTAAACATTGCGAGTATCTGGCCGGACGGGCGGAAGGGATTACGTCTAGCTCATGATAAAGACGAAAGAAAACGTAGGGTAATACTGCCGTTTGATTGCTGTTTTGTGACCTTTTCAGTAGAACTGGTTTCTTTTTCTTGTCTGTTTTATTCGTGAGTATCATGTCCATGCTACGAACAAATAAATATCGGTGATCAAAAGGAACTGTCTCTACAGGCCTAGCTTGTAATGTAAGGTCCTGTGTTAATCGCCTAACGTGCAGGAAAGCTAGCGTCTTGAGAAGCTTGTAAAGCGGAGTAAGGAGTGTTCCGGTATTCAAGTTGTTTTCCATTTCTCAGTACCTTCTGTGCTGTATTTTTGCCTCAATTTCCTGACTAACTAGACATCTTTAACATCACCTACAGTTACATCTATTCGACAGCTGAAGAAGTATCCCTTTTCATCTCGTTGCGTCTTGAGCTAAATAGAAGTGAGTGCTTCAGAAAGCGTTTTCAGAGGATCAGGCTGCGTGCTTTATCTGCGGAGGAGCTGGAGAGCAGGAGAAATGTTGGACAGAATCTTAGTGAAAGGAACATTTAAGCGTCACAAAGGCTCGATGGCTTTAGACACGATTTTGTTCGATTCGCCTTCTCTTTTTTGGAACGTCTCCGTTATTGGGTGCAATAGCGCAGTCTATGGAGGCGCCAGTTGTCGCTTCCGCTCCGAGACCAAGTTCTTGCTTCTGGGCTCGTCGTTGCTGACCAGGTCCATCCCTCAGGGGTCATCGAGTTGCCACCAGGCTTGTCCGAGAAGCTTCACCTTCACCGCAATCAGAAAGACTCGCGAATGATCACGAAAGATGATAAGTACCTCCGCGATCCTCTTGCATCGTTTTCTCTTCTCGCATTCATCAATTCTTCATTTATTTTTTCATTCATTCGTTCGTTCGTTTATTTTAGCCAATTCTGGTATTGACATGCAAATGCTAAGATTGAATGAAGGGGATGAAGTGGCTCTCAAAAAAGAGAAATAGTAACTAAGCACGAAAATGAGCTTTACTAGCGATTCAACTGGCACGAGGAGTAGCACACTGAAGATCAATAAATGGTCCATTTTTAGATTTTTTAGCAAGAGTCGACTGGAAAACTTTTGAGTAAATTCGATTCTATAAATTAAGAAAATGGCTAGATGATATACCAACAGGGAGCTGTGGTATTGCTATCCTTAGCTATAACCATTGCTGGGTATGACTTGTACTTCAAAGGCCGCTTGAACCGGTACGCTCCCCAGCTTATCCTGATGGGAGGCGATTGGTGGGATACATTGGTTCTGATTCGGATAACCAACTTCTGTCATTTTACCAAACAAACCCTGAATTGGTGGACGGATCGGACGGATAATGGCATTTTTGAAAAATCCGGATCCTAAGGCGAGAACTAGATAAGGCTAGTTTTCACTAGAATAAATTTCTGGATGATTCAGGCAACTGATTTTTCTTGGGATCGGCTATTGGATATCCTATTCGAAAAGACTAGGATTTCTTATTAAAATCAGTTACATGAAATTCTTCCAGGAACGGACTTAAAAATGCCGTCATTCGAATGGTAAAAACGACGGATCATAGTCATTTGAATCAGCGTCGGGCCCAATGTATAGTTGGAAGACATCTGGTTCCACTAATTAATTAAAGACGAGAACGTCTTTGGTAGGCACACTGTAACGTACGAGTTCGCTATGTTTTCTGCTCCACTTCGCTCCAATTAGCATTATTGACGAGCTATAGCATCCACAGAGGATAAGGGATCAAGCGAAACACACTAATTGCACAGCACTGTTGCCTCGGAAATCTTGAGCGCTTGCTCAGCTCGGCGAAAGAAAAAGGGGGATGATGGCGGAGTCCACACTAGAAAACATTTCTGATTGCTGGATCACAGTACATATTAAGCGCTTGGTAGCGCAGTCTGAGGATGTACACCCGACTCGTGTGCACCCGATCCGAAGGTCATGGTTCGGATTTCTCGCATGAGCCAACCTAGCCCTCCATCACTCCGGGCTTGGTGAACTGGTAGCAGACTGGTCTGGGAGTGATAAGGCATAACTTGGCCAACGCAGGTCACTGTCATCTAAATCGTCGCCACGACATCGCGTAGAAGTGGAATGCGTGGCGCATCCCAAAAGGGACTGAGTAACGCCGTCCTTTATCCATATACATGTCTGGTACCAATTCGTCTGACCGCAGTCGCTTCTTGTCTTAATTGCTTAATGATATGTGGTGTTAGCTGTCGTAGCTACTGTGAGCATCCACAGATGATCGCGATCTTGTGCACTGGTCGTTCTGCAGCTGAAGGAGCTGCTCACATGTTTTCGCGGAAAATCCTTTGTGTAGCGAGCTGATGTAAGTGACTTGAAGTGAGTACACGTTGCTGCCTGCCTTTTGTGCTTTCGTCGGGCCTATTGTGTCAATGCCAGCTTAGCGTTGGAAATGTATCAGCGGTTTGTCATCTGCACAAGAAACGCGCGCTTCAGACGAAGTGCTGAAGTGCAGTGGCACTGTACGCGAGTGTTTCCAGGAGTTTGCAGACGCATTCAAAGCGATAATGAGGGGTGCACTTTGAAGAATATAATTGTTGACGCAGAAACTGTCGACGACCTTTGGCTGCGGCGGAGCTGAGGAGCATCGCTGATTTTTGCGTGGTGTTGCGGGAGCTTACAGGCTCTGTGTGCAGCGGATTAGGGAGTTTCTGTAGTGATGTCTGCTCCGGGACGCGCCTCTGGTCTCGTTGGGACATTCCTGCGAGGAATGATTGCAACGACTTTTTGTTGATGCAAATAAAGTGCACTGGAATAGAGCGCTATATAGTCAATCAGGTCGAAATTGGTGTAATCGAATTCACCGAGTTGAATAGTCGCGTGATGAGTGTGCACTTGAGCATTTGAACACAACGGTTGCTAATCAGCGACGGGCAGGCGTTTCTTCGAGTTCCGAGCAACACACAGCGATTCTAGTCGCTCGACGTGCTGCTCAGCTACTCGATGACCTCGCTGGCACTGTCATGTGGGAATCCAGTCGGTATTCAGATACCCTGTGCGGGCGGGAGAAGAGAGGTAGACGCTTGGAGCACTACCGGCCACTCATTTCGGAGAATGCCTCTGCGCTTCGAGCCCTTTCGAGGTACAGGGGCCGGAGAAGTTAACGTCGAAAATTCGGTCCTGTAACGCGTCTCGGAGGGACGGTGGTCTATCCCGTGATCGACCGGATTGCGGAAGGGCCGACATTGACACGTCGGCTGCTGGACATCGCTCCAAAGTCGCGTTGATAGTGCACGGCGTCGCGGTGGCGCACCCGATTGGAGGGAGGAAAACCCCGAGGAACAGGGCTTACTCTCACCTCCGGGTGCGACATTGAACTCTGGCGAAGGCGCTACGATCGGTTGGAGCAATGTCTGCCCCCGTCGCATACACTTCTTCATGAAAACGCTGAACGAAAGGTAAGACGTTCTTCGCGTCGTGGGAGTGAATACGCACCGCGCCACTTTGGCACGCTAAGGAGATGAATGGTGACGTTCCAAACGTCTGCTCCAACGAGTACTTCTATCAGCCTGACGATGGGTGATGACAGCCAAGAGAACACTATACATTAACCCAACACAGGCCTCTCAACGATTAAATTCGGAAGATGGAACGGATCGATATATTTTTGAGAGCTGTAAGCATCGATACTGCAGCTGACCAAGGGCTATATTAAATTTCACATAAACGGAAGCAGGTAAGTCTTTGCGCTCGTCGTCTTCGACGGGAGTAACACGATCTCAAGACTACGCTGAATTAGCTCATCTTAAACGCGTTTCTTTCTTATATCGTTCAGTCTTCGATGAACACGGAAACAACGGAGATTTTCGTCGTGGAGGGCTTCGGACTCGTAATGGCACTTTCAATTTGGTGGTGAAACACGCCTGATTGAGGGAACCGTCGGAGAGAAGGGAGCCGTGCAATCCATGTGCGTTCCCGGTTCTAGTGATCTGCTCAGTGCGTCGCTGATTTGTAATTGTAATGAGGTTTCTATAGGGCTGTTCCAGATAGCTCCTTAAGCAAAGGGTGAGCACTTGCACTTCTCGGCAGGAGCTCTTGTTTGGCACTGCGAAGAGTTGTACCGCGAGCTTGCCCCGCGGCGCTAGAGCTCTGCGTGCGTGTTGGTAATTCACTTAGTCTTCTTTATTAACCCTGATAGCTATCGCAGTATTGCGTAGACGGCAGAGCATGCCCTACCTTTCTATGTTGCACCGCCCATAGACTGATATAGCGCGACGACAGGAAAGGATGGGATGCGAGAACCTGAGATCCTTGTCTATGGAGTCTCGACCTTATCACTGCGCATCAAAATCAACCCTAAAAAGATGGGATGTGATGCACTGCACCCTCAATATCATCTGCTGCGAGTCGCGCAGTCGGAAGGGAGCGCCTACTCCCAGTTCGAGTTTAAGTTCGATTCGCGACGAGGATGTCAACCAGTGATTGTAAAGACTTGTATTGAAGGGGGGAGGATAAATGTGCCCTTAGTTGATCCCTCTGTGTGCTTCGCCACGTAATCTGTTTCCTGAGAACATTGTGCGAACAGATTGGAGTGATATTTGGTCAATACGCTCGTGATAGCGCAGTGGGAAGACAAGTGTTACGTGTATCCCAGCCCAGAGTTTTTGGTTCGGGTTCTGCCCAGAGAAACCAAGCCTTCTATCCCTTAGGGAGTTGCTACTGGACCTGCCTCGGAACGATAGATCGCTGACGGCTCGGTACCGCAAGTCATTTTATAGACCAAGTGCGGTTTTTCACGACATCTCGCAGCAGTAGCGTGCGTGGCGCATCCCAGAGTACCAGAGTAGAGATTGGTAAACGCCATCTTTTATCAGTTATTTAATCTGAGCCATGGCATGCAGTGGTCAGCACATGTAACGGTGTTTTATTCACCTCCAGAAAGAGATGATATCTTTCAAGCATGGAATGTTTGGCTGACCTGCGTCGGTCCCGATCCTTGAATCGATTGGGAGTACAGGCGAGACTCAGCACCTTCTCTCCTGCACTAGCAGATTTCTGCAGGAAAAAGCATCAGCTTGCACAACGTATGGACAAAATACGCACCGAGAATTTCATCACGTTATTCTATTCAAATTTGTAAGTGCATAGAACGCGTGCCGCATCACAGGAAGGGCTAAAGGTCTACTTTTGCCCCTATTGCAGCATAGCAGTCTCTGATTAATTGCATTTAAAGGACCGGTGAATCTATTTAGATCGCTGGTAGTGAGGAATATCGTGTCATTGCAACGCGGCCACCGCCTTTTTGGTGTGACGCTTCATTTTTTTTTGCTGTCGAGACAGCTGGTAGTCATTCCAGACTTTGTTATGGCAGCAGTTAGGATTTCGCGCTGTGTCTCAATCACTATAAATCGTTTTGTGCGGCCGTCACGTTCAATATTGAATGGGTATTTTGACGGTGTCAGGTGATATATGGCCTGGGAGGGGCAGAGGGCTTGTTCACATGTAACGGATGAGCGCTAAGAGGTGGGAGGAGGGGAATGGACTAGGCGAGAGGGGGCTGACAGCAGCGGCAGGGGCGAGGAACGACGCTGCTCTGGGACAGAACTCGATTATCATAAATGAACCGCATGCGGTGCGCTATGAGGCATAGTAGAACTTCGTTCTTGGACAGGAATAGCCCACCCCGGGCTGCTGACTTCGACTGGCGGACGCCATTAAGCCTACTGAGGGCAGATGCAAAGTTGGTTTCTGTTCAATGGTTGCTGCACTTCACCAACAGAATTTTGTATCCGTCGACGTTCGAAGAGCACCCACAGGGCCGTATCCATCGGCGCATGAAGACGTCCGGCGGTGCATGTGGACGAGGATGGAATGCATAGTCATTGCCGATAGTAAGTGTTTTAGCCGCAAGTTCCCCAGGGAGTCTGAGTAACGATTTTGACGTTTCTTGCGTCCTTGATCTTTGTTACGTGTTCCTGCGCTCCACGAACTCGACTTTGAGTCTGAACGAGGCTGAGAGGGAGAGCCTCATTTAAAAAAGGGATATATATATATATATAAATTAGTCAACTTTCGCGTTATGACGCCAAGTTATTAGTGGATTGCGAGCCAGCTTATGGTAAGTTCAAAGAATAAGGATAGAGGATAGAGGACGGCATTACTCAATCCCTATTGGGATGCGCCACGCTTTCTACTTCTACGGGATGTTGTGGAGGCAATTCCAATGCGTATTTGGTCACACAGTGACTTGCGGTGGCCAACCGATGAACAATTCTGCGCTTTGTCCTTCCCAGACAAGTCTGGTACCAATTCATCGACCTAGGAAAAATGGAAAGCTTGGTTAGCCTGGGCGGGAAATCCGAACCATGAACCTGATATCGGGTACACGCGACAGCCGGCACCTCCTCCGACTGCGCTACTCAAGGGATAATGGAAGGTATTAATCGATCCCTAGGACGCGCCATCTATTCCACTTCTGCAGAATGTCGAGGAGGCGATCCTAATGTGACGATTTGAGCAGGCAACATGCTCACCAATTAACCATCCCAGGAGGGATGCTTAGTTGCCACAGATGAGATTCGAGCCTTGAAACGATAACGGCATGGCGCGTTCCACGGTGGGAGCTTATGCACTAGCGATGCCTTGATGGTCTTCATGGCTGTCGATTGTGTTGAATCTTCAACAAAATCTTGCTTATTCGCATCGTTCTGTTAGCCCGATCAAAGGCGACTCTAGAGGAGAGCCTGCAGAATACAGGCAGAAGACAGATTGACGGTAGCTGCCAACGTAGGGCGTGGACGTCTATTGTTGGTGTTCAGCAGAAGTGGGTACACCCGTATCCAAAGCGGCGATGAATAACGCTGATCGTTGTTCGTCAACCTGTAGACCCCATTCTGTGGTTTTCATCCACCACTTCAGAAGCTCTTACCTCCAATCGCTATCGATTTCTGCCCCTCCATGAGCCTCCTTAGCGAGCCAAAAGTAGAGCAGGAGCGTTTTCTGCTTGTTTGGAGCTATCGAGGGGCGCTTACAAAAAGGATAGATGCAGCGATCCTTTTTGTAAGCGCTCCATTTTCGACGCCCCTTGTGGGATGCTGGTCACGGCCACGAACGCTCAGGTTTTTCCAAACCGCTTCTCACCGAAGCCGCTTTCCCAGCCACTTAACAATGCATGTTTTGCATGCTTGGCAGTGTGTCCTCCTGCGTTGAAATTTATCACGCCTTATATGCTCTCCTGGTCGCGCCATAGCAACCTTCCTGAGGCAGCGACTAGCGGAGGCCTTCGCGGAAGTGTGTGCAAACAGGTTTCGAAACCTATGGCTGGACGTCATAATACTCAGCGGCATGGCTTCGAGTGGTTTTCGGATGTGAGCAAAGCGTTGGGGCATTCATATAGCGGAGTTCTTGGGCGATAAACCGGATCGTAGAGAATCACTGGAGATTTGATGTGTTGGGGTGTTCAATGGAAAATCTGTGGAGCCTTTCAAAGTGATTTGTAATCAGGGGATACTCGTATGGAGACGTAAGGTGCGAGGTTCCAAACTCACTGAGGTCGACGTGTCGTTGATAATACACACAATAACGTGCTCATTGCCTGGTCACCGAAAGTCATTGTTTTGGTCAATCACGCACGCAAATAGCCTACATGGATATTCCTTTGAAGTAGAAGTCGTGGCACATCCCAGAGAATGAATTATTGACGCTGACCTTCACCCTTTTCTCTTGAACTTTTAGAGATCATCTAAAGTTCTGCTCCGTTTCATTCGGTAATGTGGCACCCATGAAGGGATTGATCAACGCCTTTTTCAAATCCTTATAACTCTTTTCATCGAGCATGTTTCGCAGTTTGTGGAGATTACAGCTGTGCTTTCGAATTTTTTCGAATATTCGAATGGTTTCGATTGCTCAAAAAATTCGAGTATTCGAAATATTCAAATTCGAATATATTCGAAAAGTCCGGTTTTTTGAATATTCAAATTCGATTATTCAAATGCGAATAAAAATTGTCCAGATGCCTAATCTAAAAGGTCATTCGAGCACAACTGCAGTAGAGGTTAATGGTCTCACCAGGATACTATCTCAACGGTAGGTCGGAACGGCGCAAGTGTTGTATATGGGCAGAACCGCCTCTCTCTGGGTAGTAACAAACTGCAGGTATCTCGACCCCAATACAACTCTGCGCAGAGTTAGGGGCGACGGAAGTCGCGGGTTGGCGCCCTGTTGATTCACGTGCTCCACAGCTGACGGGCGCGCGCGGGATGAGGGATCGTATCGCGGCTAAGCGCAGTGCACAGGTGGCGTAGTAGGGAAGGGCTCGGGCTCGTAAACGCGGGGTCCGGGGTTTGGATCCCGCAGACTGCGTTCGTTTTGCACTTTTGCAAAATCCATGTTTATCATATAAGTAATCCACCTAGGGGTATTATAGTGTGTTATAGAGCATGTTTACATATAACATATGCTTCAAACTACAGATTAGCTAAAATGTTCACTTCTGTGTGTCACTTATTTTAAGCCTATTTTGCGTAAAGCTATAGTTATGTAACGATAGACATTTTGTGGCACTAGCAAAAAGTTCCGACTCCACCGACAAGACTTCGGTCAACAATTTTTTTTGCTGAAACTTTGTCTAGGGGGGTTATTTGGGGTGCTGATCACGAATCTGACATTTGTGTTTCACGATTCTGCCTCTACCTGCCGTCATCGGCAGAAGCTTCAAGAATGTAATCCTGTGACTTCCTTATCTATATTATTCAGCCGAATCGTGAAAAACGGATGTCAGATTCGTGGTCAGCACCCCAAATAACCCCCTAGACAAAGTTTCTGCGAAAAATTTTTTTTGACCGAAGTCTTGTCGGTGGAGTCGGAATTTTTGCTAGTGCCACAAAATATCTATCGTTAGCTTTACACAAAATAGACTTAAAATAAGTGACACACAGAAGTGAACATTTTAGCTAATCTGTAGTTTGAAGCATATGTTATATGTAAACATGCTCTATAACACACTATAATACCCCTAGGTGGATTACCTATATGATAAACATGGATTTTGCAAAAGTGCAAAACAAACGCAGTGTGCGGGATCCAAACCCCGACCCCGCGTTTACGAGCCCGAGCTCTTCCCTACTATGCCACCTGTGCACTGCGCTTAGCCGCGATACGAGCCCTCATCCCGCGCGCGCCCGTCAGCTGTGGAGCACGTGAATTAACAGGGCGCCAACCCGCGACTTGCGTCGCCCCTAACTCTGCGCAGAGTTGTATTGGGGTCGAGATACCTGCAGTTTGTTACTACCCAGAGAGAGACGGTTCTGCCCATATACAACACTTGCACCGTTCCGACCTACCGTTGAGATAGAATCCTGGTCAGCCAAGCCTTTGCAAATTGACTCACATTTCGTCCTCATTAAGACCTACCAAGCTTTCCATAAGTTGGATGCTGCCACACAGCTTCTAGATTTACCTGGCAAGTCACCTCACAGCCAAATAGAGAATGGAAAAATCTAAAACCAAGTGTTCATTCACCGTGCCTCGGGGACATTCTAGAAAGCAGAGTACATTGCCTGTCGTTGGTTTGTGAAGGGAGGCCCATTTAAGGGTCTATCGATATCAATTCTCGTGCTCTCACCTAAAGCTGATGTGTAGTTTGACGCTCTGCGGCGCTTCAGGCTCAGCTGCTAGCTTTGTACTTGACTTGTTTATACGACTTTTTAATGGTTAGATCAAAATGAATGCGTTTCCTGCATGACTGAAGCCTGCAAAGGCCATTCGACTAGTCGAAACTTGCACTAGCCGGCTTCCCTTGGCTGCGGCTTCTTGAACAGAATGGAGATGTTCGCTGCACCGACCAGCTAGACTCGGGAAGGCGCTAAAGTAGGGTTCCGTTGCTTTCAATTTACCCGAAGAAGCATAGACCTGAGTCGTGGTTCTGAACTAGTGCGCATTTTCGCACTCCAACCTGAAGCGGATATAAGATCATCATTAGTCTCTATGGAGTGGATGGTTAGGTATGCATGGAATTTTGGGCAAGATTTATTGCACACTAGGGGAAATCCAGCCTACGCCGACGTGACAGCGCCTATCATCAGGGCTCTCACTCTCGCTTGAAAAGGGTAGACAATTACAGGACACTCTCGTGGCGAATGAGAAACGAAGTGGCTTGACTCTCAGCATTATACGGGTGGTCACGGATAAATAAAGGACAAATGACGGCATTACTCAGCCCCTTTGGGATCGCCACGCATTCTACGTACTCCTAGGGAACGTCGTGGAGGCGATTTGAATGCGTGGTCATACAAAGACTTGCGTGGCCAGCCGATGAAGAACTCAGTGCTTATCCCTTTCCAGACAAGTCTGATATCAACTCATCGACCCCAGCGCGATGGAAGGCTTGGTTGCCTGGAAATCTGAGCCAAGAACCTGGTGCGCGCGACAGCCGGCCGCCTGTGCTACACGGTTGTATCGGAGGTGTTTAAAATTTTTTTCGCTGCTTGAAGCTCTGGCGCTGACCTCTCCAGTCTTTAAAAAGAAACCGCTTCAACGGCATTTCTATGCAAACGTTCTCGAGCGAGCTGATGTGGAGAATAGGAGAGCTAGACGAGGTAAAGTGACGATTAAGTTGCCCTTTCAATTGCACATCTGACACATAAAAAGCCACAAAATTGCGGTCATCGCTTTTAAAACAGCCCTCACAGTGCACGTAATGTGTGGCAACAGTTCACCCAATTCCAGCGTTCTTACGCCTCGGGTGGGCATGTCTGCTACACAACGAAGGGCAGCAGATCAAGGGGAAGCTTGGTTTAACAGCGAGAACGAAAATCAACGCTCTTCCGACTGCACCATCTCATTAAAAAATTGTTGCAGCGGTTGTGGTCCCACCTAGCAGAAATTCTGCTCGTGGTTGCTGAAATAGTACCAGTCTTATTCAGAAAGGATAGAACGCTATTATTATGCCATTAATGAATGCACTTTATCGGCGGCAGACTCAGCTAGAGACTTGGGCTTTTTTCCATCACTAGAATCTTGATTTCGGAGAGGACATTCGAACAGCTCGGCTATGTTAGGAAAACAAATATCTTCAGGGCTTTAGCAGCTTGAAAGAATCGCTTTTTTAAAGGTATATAAAACTTATATACGCCCTACTGTTGAGTGTAGTGTGTCTGTCTTTCGCCACGTAAAAAAAAGACATCTTTGCCACAGAAAAGACGAAAAACAACATCATCCGAGAGCTTCTTCTTCGAACAGGCAGTTTTCTGTATACTCGAGTTCCGAGAGCGTCAGTTAGAAACGAATACCTTGGACTTCCGTCTCTGGAATCTCGCCGCAGTGTCCCTGACGTGTGCCTCATTCACAGTCTTCTGCATTTTACCCATTATTCCGGATCTTGCAAATTCCACGGGATGAAAGCCTCACACACCAGGGGCGGTATTGCCAAATTATGTCTGCCTTGTCCTTAAGCTAGGTCTCGAGCAATGTCTTTTACCTATAGAGCGGTAGCCTCTACTTGGAAATCGCTAAAAAACATTCAGTCTCTGCTAATATCGGGACAGATGAGGAGCCGTGCGAAAACCACCTTGTATAGATACGATTTTTCTGGAGCATGTTAGTGGGTTTGTGTCAACTCCGACTTCTTTTTGTTACTGATGTGCGCATTCTGTTGGTTTTTCGTCGTATCTTGGAACAGTTGTTGTGTTCTTTTTTCTCAAACGTTTGCCTTATGCATTCGTAATAAGCATAACATAACTATGAAATGTGGACACGAATCGGTAGTACTGGTCGACACCGATTGGCTGATCGAGCTGATTGAAGCTGGCTCAGCAGCTGTGATGTCTTTATCTGCCCAATTAGTATGGAGAATGTCGCACAGAAGTCATAATCGAAAATCGGAATCGGAAAAGAAACCGTTTCAACCATTTCATGGGACTCCAGACTAGTGGAGATACTGTCGGAAAACGCGCCGCCCTTCGCCCATGCACCTCGTCTCTGCTTATGCTTGCTATCCCGCGCTGGACAACCAAGGATTCTATCCCTCCAGGGTCGGTGAATTGATGCCAAACTTGTTGCGAAGGGATAATGATACAGAGCTGTTCAACCCTAGTGGTCGTTTGAAAATGAATCGAACAGAATGGCATCCTCAGGATAAAAACTGCGAAACAGTGTCTTTACAAGTCAGACAAGTACATCGAATAGGACCTTCTTCTACTGATATTGGACCACTGCTCGCCCTTTATTGTATTGCCACGCGTATATTGTAACGGTCTTAAGAAGGCAATATTAATAAGATTTATTATCCCAAAATAGTCTACTTTATCTATCAAAGGGCCGTCGTCGGAGGGCAGGTCAGGAGGCAGTCGCACCGGAGGCGAGGCGAGCTGGTAGTGTGAGCGACGGCGACGGCGTGGAGGAATCTAAGCATCTCCTGTAACACTCAAGATCAGCCAATAGATATGGAATCCGGGAAAGTGATATCGATTTAATTAAATCAAAAATGAATTAAATGAGGGGCCTCTATCTACATTGTAGTCATAGCTACATATCGCTACGATGAGCAATACACCATGTGCCTCCCAGAAGTCACTTCTAACGATGCATATGTTGATAACTATCATTCAACGATATATGTCTCTGCTTTTCAGCATCCAGAATGTGATAAGTATGCCCCTGCAAAATCCACTCCGAATAATGATAAGGAACTACATATTCTCGCGGTGAGACTCTGAGAGACCTATGGACAAAGCCATGCAGATTCTCCGGATCATTATTTTGAATATTTATTTATTTGTTCAAACCGTGACCGACACCTACATGAATAATGTAGTAAAAAGGGAAATTCTGCAAGGAGGGGTACCTGATAATTTGATAAGCTTTAGAACGCAAAATTCAAAACTTCCGACCACGAAACAACAAAAGAAATACACCGTTAGGACAACACCACAGAAGGGAGCAATTCCATGAAAGGAATAGAAATGTCTAGAAGGTTTTCGGTCTTCTTGGCTAGGAATTGACCTACCGTATTTGCCCAACTGTCAGGAAAGCGGTCCTCGTAACCGGTTCATGCGGCCGAAGCCTATCCCTTTTATAGTATGGTCTCTTTTAAAAGAATTTTAAAGGAAATATGAGTACTACACTTGTTAGAACCTGTGGGAGCATTTTACAGTCAAAAACACGTCAAAAACACCCGTTTTATGCAAGGACATCGCAAAATCCCGCTTCCTTCCAACCACTCGGAGTAAATTATTGTAGAAACATCTTACGAATTGCTTACGGTAGAGTAATTCTGTACGCACTCCAACATGCCAATGTTTCTGTTTTCAGATGGAAAGTCTGCCATTCTAAATTCACCTCTAGGTCTTTTGTAGATACGCAAATGCGTGTGAGGAGTTTTACTCGTTAGCTTTTGAACGAATAAAGACAAAAGTTGGCTGTTTTTGCCCAAGATTCGCAACGCGCCACAAATTGCGGTATTTGGCAAATTAAAAAACCCAGATCGCGTGCGTCACAAACCACTTCAGGTGGAACCTCTCCCATTTGTAAAGGAGAATGCTATCTCAGCGGGACTTCTCGTAGGCATGGGAACAGCCTCCATGGAATGCACGTCCCATGCAGCTGGCAGTGGATACCCCACTGGGTCCGTTCACGTACGAATGTGTCGGGTGGAGGCGCTTCGCTGGAAGCTGTGGCGGTGGCCGCTCGTTCCGCTTCCTCCTCCGACACTTCAGACTCGTCGGACATCTCTCGCACCACGCTGGTGGTGGTGGCGGCGGCGCGTTGATTTGGCACTTCACCCCGTCGTCTCGGCATGAAATCCCCGAGGGCCCTCGTCCAGTAATAGCGCGGTTATCTGCCCTGTTGATGCGCATAACCAGGGCACCCTCGTGCCAGAATCAGGGTTCCGGAGCGAAAAAAAGAAATCATCACGCCCGGAGAACGAACGTGAATGTGGAGGAATTCTATTACGGTGACAGCCTCCGCCCAGACTGCGTTTTTCCACGTCAGGCTGTAGGTTCATTCAGCTGATTCGTTTAGGTACTATCCACCGTTGGGTTCCAATTTATTCGTCGCATGGAATAGACAGTAGAGGCTATTCCACCCTTTTGAGTTTTCTGCATCAATGAGAGCTCTCATGCGGCGTAGCGTCATCAAGGAGGACGGTGAAATTCTTGCTGTGAAACATCAGCGTTTAGTTTTCAAAAATGAGCTTTCATGCAAGTTCGGTGAGCTTTCCTAGCTAAATAATAGAAGCATGAAGGCATATAGAGGAGATACGACGTAGATGGGAGCTTTCATTAGAAAGGAATGATGGTAAACTCAACACTTTAGTTTTCGTCTCGTGCAGTCTCTTTCAATTAGAAAACCAAACAGAATCTATTTCACTCCCTTATGCTCATCTGTAGGGGAGGAAAGGGAGGAAAAATTGAGTTGAAAAACGAATCTGAACCTCTCGTATTTCTACTGGATGTCGACGAAAAACAAGGCAATCCTCTGACGGTATATCGTATAATTAAACGACCTAAAGGACCCATCTGTTCATCGGCTGGCCACGACAAGTCTTTGTATGGCCAAATACGCGTTCAAATCGCCTACACGACATCCCGCGGAAGTACAATGTGCGGCGCATCTCAAAGAGAATGAAGTAGCGCGATCCTTCATCATATTTATCCTAAATGAACCACCATAGTCAAGCAGTGTTCACTCCTCCATTATTGCAAACTGCGCCTTAGGCCGCATATTATATTACGCAGCCACTATGCAGGTGCCGCGGTTCCTTCAGAATTCAAACGCTGTGAGAGAAGAGGGATATCAACAGTTGCTCACTGAACTTTTCGAAGCTGTGAGTCGACAAAGTCCCTCCAAACCTCATGCTCAGTTCCACGTGAGCCGTGTGGCGCAGTCAGCAGAAGGCGCCGAACCTAGTTGCGGTCCGAATCGATTTTAGACTCGCATCAGACTCGGGCTAACGGAGCTTTGCGTCCCTTCGATGCCTTTGAATTGACATCAGATTTGTTTAGGAAGCGTGCATGACTGGATAGTATATTGGCTGGCTCCAAATAGTCATTGTATTGGTTAATTCAAGCTGTCTTCAAGATACGTAGAAGGTGAATCCCTGGCGCACTGGCTTGACTATTGCTAGCGTCCCTTCGACTTTGATTCTTATCTCACAATCGGCAACAAAAGATGCATATTTTGTATGCTTTATTAACATAAAAGCGAATCAAGTCACAGATTCTTCGAACTCCCGACTTGCTGAGCCACTTGAGCAAATGCTCCGAGGCATAGGGCGGAAGCATGTAATTTCGTTGATTTATTTGAAATCTACCCTATCTTTACTATTTTTCCAAGCGTTCGAGGACCAAATTTCTTAACTGTATTCTCTTCGGCTTTATCCTTGTCAGGATCTGACGGTGTTTTCAACCGAATTAACAAAAATAGCAACAAAGAAACGATGTGAAAAATAGAATGGCAACCTTTACGACATCCACTGATAAACTGGTCAATAATAGAATATCTCTTGGACATTTGATCCAAAGCATTTTATGCGATAACTCCTCCATTTGAGAAAGATCTGTCTCTTTTCGTTGCAAGTCCATGGCTTTTGAAGGAGAACAGAAGTTAATTGATGCACTTCTTTTCCTGAGGATGAACTTCACAACTGGTTGGAAAGGGTTAGAAAAGGAACTTCTACAGTTCTGGCGATAAGCTTCAGAGACAATGACTACGGCACATTTATGTATATCCTTTCACTTCCATCGATGAAAGTGTTCACGGGTGGCGTTATGCCTCTCATTATCAAGGCGACTCCATTTTCTGCGTTTCTTATAGACAGTTCTTAGCTTTATCTAAATACATTTTTCTGAGTCACATTTTCTTGAGAAGTCTAGAATACCTCACATGTTGTGTACATACAACGTTGTATTTATACTTTGAGCTTACCAAAAATTAGATTCGAAACCTTGCCCCTATTCTTTATTAGGATTGTATCTGTAAGCCTTAATTCATTCCAACTTATTGCATAGACAATTACGTCTTCAATTTGCCTCCATGAGATCCCGTAGAAGTAAGATGCGTGGCGCATTCTGCAAATGGATTTGTGAAAGCAGTCGGCGCAGGGGGGGGGGGGGGGGTGCACTATTGTGATGACGCCTTTGCTACGCAATTTCTCTAACTGTGCTTTAATATTCCAGCGGAATACGTGAAGGAATCTTAGGGCTGGAGTGAATTACGTGAAGGAAAGCGCAGCATGATTGCTGTACCGTGAGCTGTACATTGAAGAAATTCACGCTTAGGATTGAGCTCCAAACCGGATAGCGCCAAGCGGTCCCTTGTCGTTTTCCCTGTTGTTAGCCTCTCGTTAAGAGCTGTTTGTCCGAATCATCGCATTTCGAAAAACTGTTCGCCTTCATTCCGATCATCGGTGGACGGTACAGCCGCATAAATGTGTCACGCAGTCCGACCACGCTGGACTTTGTTTACACCCACAGGTTTAAAGGAGCAAACACTAAGGGCGCTCATAGGCTTGATCTAGAATCCAGATGTAGCCGCTATCAAGGCGGTCATCTAATCTCCTGTCTGAACGCTTTGACGAGCATCATGTTCTGAGAACCGACAACGCAGAGGTTAGTCTCGCGGCTCGTAAGGAGATTTCGGGCCGAGCAACTGCCTCATAATGTCTGTTCGTTCTGGCGGCGACGGCGCAAAACTTCTTCGCCACCTCCGGCTTCCTCCATCTAATCGTTCTCCGAGAAATAAAGGCAATTAGGTGAGTTCCCTCTCCCTCTCTCTCGTGCTCGCCCGCCGCTCACCGCACCACGCCTTTACGGCGGGAGAAGGGCCCGGAATTCGTCAGACCTTAATATCACGTACTAAGAGGACCAAGCGGACGTTCAGTTGACGTTCACTCGTCCTGAATCTGCTCTTCAAGAGAGAGAAGAGGAATTGCTGCTTATACCGAAGGGTAAAGGCCGGAAAGCCTTCGCGCTGCTCATATGTCTGGATTCGGAGGTTTTATGGATTTGAAGGACTCGTCCCAGGAGGCGAGTCGGGGGCCGGGTTGAAATGCCACAAAGGCGTGTTCTTTTTCGAGAAGGAAAACATTTGGTTAAAGGCGATGCCTAATGTCTCTGAACGCGATGCTGGCAGTTCTGTCTGGCTTCTCCTTGCTTAGGCAGCTGATCGGACGTGCCTGTGGTAAGGCGACCCAGGCGCTGACGGTGACGTACAGGGATAAAAAGGGAATTGGACATGTGAATCGAATTTATCGGAAGCATTGAGAAAGCTTAGAAGGCAGAAGCTGGGAAGTCTACTGAATGCCGGCCTTAGCACTACTTGTTACTGGATGAATGCTTGGAGCTACAGGTCTATCGCGAATTCAAGGGCTGTCTTTGCCTAACGCTCTGCAGAAGGACCGCGATTCGCTTGTTCGCGCTCTGTAGTTCTCGAGCGATTAGAAGCGAAAAATAGCCACTTGAAGGCAGGCGATATGCTATGCAAATCGCTGAGGAATCGGCAAAAACACTTGAGAACGGCTCACTGGAGCATCCGACGATAGATGTCGCTCTGTGGCAGCTTGCGGTGACGCATGACCGTGCCCTTTAGCTGTATGAGAAGCCATCAAGCTGTTCAGAAGAACCACTGCCTGTCGGAGCGTTTCTATCGAGTCGACCTTCGGATAAGGCATTTTTACGGTGACGAAAGAAGGAAAGTCTAGCTTTGTGCAAGGGTGTAGGAAGGCAGAAGGTAAGGAGTAGGAACGCCGTTTCGCGCTTTATAAAGGCTTACTGAACCGAACGGCCTGCTTCGAACACACTCAACAGAAGTGAAAGTCATGAATCGGGACTGTGAGCTGAAACTGGTGAACTATGAGCATGGCTCTGTTAAACTCTAATCCATCACATGTTCCTCATATTATCCAGGCTTCTGCTTGGCTGGTACCAACGGCTGTTTGACTCAAAAGTCCACCTGTTGGCCTGAGTCCGAGTTTTCCGTCTTAGTCTCTCAAACGACGGCAATTCTTTAGGATAATTTTCTGTGAGATACATTTATCCAGACGTACATTAAGTGAGGGGGAGATACGTTGCCACATCGGCAAGGAATCCAGAAGAATTTCAACTTTTTGATATTGAAAGTTCTCATCACGTAAGATGGAGCGATTATTTCGGAGAGCAAGAAAGCTTAAAACTTAGCCTAGATAGTGAAATTACGCCACGCACACGCACGCTGTGCAACAGTACTCACTTGGTTGGAAGAGTAAACGGATTAATTGATAAATAATTACATGGAAGTCGTTTTCGAAGAATACTACGTTTGATTTGGGTACCTAGCTCTGCCGAACTGCCGAAAGCTTAATTTGAGCGAGCGAAATATTGACTACCTAGTATTATTTTTGAAGTTTGGAATCAATAATATGGTTTGAAGGAGAGCCTAAGGATTTGATTGGCACGGCAACTCCCATCAAGAAAGAAGTTTCTCAGCTGAAACTGTCCGTGCGAGTTCCCTTGAAACAATAGTTATTTCAATTTTTTTTTCAAATAAGTATTCTTACGAGATCTAGGTCACTACTCGAATGACGTTGTAGCCTTGCTGGACTTATATTTTTCTCTTGCAAAATTCGATGCAACTAGTATTTGTACTACCAATAGTGTAAGCACTGGGTCAGATCTGTCTGGCACGACTTTAACGTCATGTATGAGGTCTTCACAGAGTTGTTTTCTCGTATTTATTGGAAAACGTTCAGAGAAGAAGAATCCTTAACGTAAGACGTAACAAACAGGAGCACAAAAATGTCTTATGGCAGTTCATGAGCTCTAAGTGTTCAATTTTTCGCAACCCTAAGATTTTTTAGTCGCTTTTAGTGGAAGTTACACGACAAGCGTAAAAGTTTTTGCCGTAACGGAAACAGTTAACAACGAATGAAGTTATGGTCATTCAAAATTAGGAGTCAGAAACGGAAAGCGAAACCCCTTCGCTTCGACCTATTATAGTGACTTAGCAAGGCACTCAATTCAAGAGACTCTTAGACCAAACCTGCAGAAGATATGTCAAATGTTAAATATCAAAGAATACTGCAAGATCTGTTGTCGCTTGTGTACTGTTTACGTGGCTGATAGTTGCATTTTCTTCATTTTACCCAGCTTCCTTTGATGTTTTCTTATACTCTTAACGTCTCTTATATTTGCTACGCTGTCTGCGCCTCGAATAAGTTAAACACAGCAGTTAAAATCTTAGTTCAGTACGGTCTTCAAGGTGAAAAAATAAGAGATGCATTGGAAGAAGCAATGAAACAATGAATTGAAGGAATGTGAGTGAAAAATTAATTGAAGGAGTGCCTCTTTTCCAGTCCTACTCTTAGATCTCAATTTATTACAAAATGACTGGACGCGAACTCTGTCATGTTTCATACCTGATGAAGACTTGCCATTCGAAAGTTGTTCCCCATAGGCACTCGCTCATTTATGTGTTCTTCTAGAACACTTTACGATATGATAAAGAATAAAGGATAAATGATGGCGTTAGTCAATCTTTTTGGGATGCGCCACGCATTCTACTTCTACGGGATGTCGTGGAGGCGAGTTGAATGCGTATTTGGCCATACAATGACTTGCGGTGGCCAGCCGATGAACAAGTCAGCGCTCTATCTTTCCCAGACAAGTCTGGTACAAATTCACCGACTCGGAGGGACGGAGGGCTTGGTTGGCCTGGGCGCGAAATCCGAACCAGAAACCTGGTATCGGGTGCAGGCCATAGTCGTCGCCTTCTCCGACTGCTCCACACGCACCCTACAATATGATATGTGTTTATAATAAGGGCGGGAAGTCAAATGTAGGAAAGGCATTGTGAGACAATCTAGTCTTGATGAAACAAAGCTTTTTCATTCGCACAAATACTCTGTGTAGAATATGGCTGAGCCGAATAGAAGAGTCTACTATAGTCTGAGCTTGGATGTCGTTTCACCAGATCTACATTCTGACATTCCTAGCCGTTTTCGTAAGAACTCCATTGTCCTCCTTTCATTTGCACTTCTGTGATGCATATTCGTGACAAGCAACACGAGAGGTGGTTTGTGCTCCTCTGTAAGTCCTGTGCGAAATCTTCGAATGCCGTGGATTCCACTTCGTTTTCCCTTTCTATCCATGGGGCGGCACTGGCAAACGACGAACGCTGAAAAATCTCCGGAAAACGAATGGACGGCTTATAGGATCGCGGAAGATTGATGACTGAGAATAAGTTTGGCGCGCGAGTTCGCTATCCGGCGCTCAAAGAAGAAAAATCGACCAACTTCCAGCAAATCGGGGGTCCCGTGACGGTAGCGCAGCCGATGCTTAAGTCCACTTTGGCCCGACGGGGTTTTGGTGACGAAGCCATTGAGCTACTGGTTGGAGACGAACTGAAGGGAGCGAAGACTTCCACGAAAACTTGGTTCTAAGCTTTCTAACGGCTTCCTCGCTTGAATTTCTTTTCTTAAATTGTCATTATCACATGGATTAATCCTGCCTGGCGAGACTGACGGGGTAGTGGGTTATCAAGGAAATCATAAATCTTAAAGGCTAGCTTCTACCTCTAGCCTCCAAGAACCGTCTACGCCATTCCTTGTGCCTGTCGTCGAATGGTTTAGTCATCAGCTGTTTCTTAACCTATGATTCTCGAGCGCACTTTTATGAGTTCATGAAATAAATAAATAAAAATAGATAAGGATAAAGGATAAAGGCGGCGTTGTCAGTCCGTTTTCGGGATGCGCCATGCATGCGACAACTACAGGATATCGTTATAATAAATCGTTTGGTATTTGGCCTACGCAATGAATTACCGATAGACAAGTCAGTGCTTCACTTCATTGTCCGACTCTCGATGAAACTTTGCATCTTTGTCTTGCAATGGATGAGTAGATGTTCAGCGTAGCCAGGATTGGTACAAGTCTTTATAGTGGCGTGGTGCCTTCAGAGCCTGGAAAAGTCGGAGTCATTTAAGAAACTACCCTCCCAAATGACTCGACACGTTTTCAGATGGTACACGCATCCTTTTACTGCAGGATATAGCGGAGGTAATCTGATAGCGTATTTGGGCCATGCAATGACTTGCGATGGCCAGCCGATGAATAAGTCTGGGTTATATCCTTACTTGACAGATTTGGTACCATTTCGTCGACCTCTACTGGAAAAGTATTTAGGTTGACCTAGGCCGGACTGGACCAAGACTCTTAATTTGGGGCGCACACGACAGCCGGCGCCTTCTCCGACTAGCGCGTTCACTCTTGCGAGCAACAAAATCAAAATTGGAGGTACATATTTGTCTATCTTATCCATGAATTCTTTGAATCGAGTTCCCAAATTCCGCATTTCATTCACGTGTATGGATTCATTTCAGCCCAAAGGTTTGTGCTTCCCGGGCAGGAGGGTGTAGAACCAGCGAGAGTAGACCTTGAGGGACTCGGCGTATAATCCATTATGATTCATGTCAGTTCCCAGTTTCGATGTTTCCAAT
The DNA here is from genome assembly GCA_947359475.1 of Heligmosomoides polygyrus bakeri. Taxonomy (NCBI): domain Eukaryota; kingdom Metazoa; phylum Nematoda; class Chromadorea; order Rhabditida; family Heligmosomidae; genus Heligmosomoides; species Heligmosomoides polygyrus. Next base: position 26,909,993 of record OX375867.1, read on the forward strand.
ATCTCAAGAAGCCGTTCTTCGATCCACAGGACTCTTTAGAGTGATCTCAGAATGCGTCTTTTTCTCCGATCATTGATACTTATGGTTGCAACTTACTCGTGTTTCCTTTAGTACGTGAACTTCTAACGACACCCATATGACTTTTATGCGATTATCCCACCAGAAGAAAGTGTTTCATATTGTTTAAAATACGTTGGGATAAGTACAGATCAAGGGTGTGCGTAATTACGATTTACGATTTACGATTTTACGATTTACGACATTTTGGGTCGTAAATCGTAAATTTTCGTAAAAGTGATCTTTAATCTGCAAATAGTAGGGTCTACGGGTTGTGGCGCTACTTGCTTTATAGCAAAGCAATCAATCTTAGAGTTTCCTCTCACAGCGCATTACCAGTTCCTGTTAGGTCTTGTTCTTTAATGTTCATATGTGGTACCGAAGCAGATGACCAGCTTTGTGTAGGGGGGGGGGGGGGGGCTCGACTTCCACTTCTGTTTCTCTCTCACTGCTTAACCATTTCTCGAACGCCGTAAGGCTGCTGCTCGGTATAAGGTTTGCCTTCCAGGAGAAATAAGTAAGGATAAAGGATAAAGGACGGCGTTACTCAATCCCTTTTTGGATGCGCCAGCGCATCCTACTTCTACGGGATGTCGTGGAGGCGATATGAATGCGTATTTGGCCATACAATCACTTGCGGTGGCCAGCCGATGAACAAGTCAGCGCTTTGTCCTTCACAGACACGTCCGGTACCAATTCACCGACCCCGGAGGGATGGAAGGCTTGGTTGGCCTGGGCGGAAAATCCAAACCAGGAACCTGGTATCTGGTGCACGCGACCGCCGGCGCCTTCTCCTACTGCGCTACACGCGCCCCTGGAGAAGTAAGTAGAATGAATAATTGGAGAACTCCCTTTTCCCGTTGCAGGAGGACACTTCGCTTCTAGCTGTCGGAGATAGTTTCGCTCTTGCTGATAGAAAGACGTGCAAATCCATCCTGTGCGGGAAGAAAACGACTATTGGCTAATCCATACTGTGTGTTCGCTACCTTCTAGTCGCCTTGTCCACAAACGCTTTTTCCTAACCCAAACGAACTGAATTGATACAGAGCCATGAAGAAATATCATTCATAACTGAATGAAGGGTAAGGAGCAGCTATTAGGTTGGAAAATAAGTCTCTTCACACTTCGAAAAGTTTTTTACCGTTCTCCTTGTATACGCACTAGCCAATATTGATTGCTGATTTCGTAATCTTATCACACTTGTCTATCGTTCGCACGCGAACATAGGTCAAGACCCTTCTTGTACTTCGTTATCTATCCAATCTTCCGGACTCAATGCCAGATCTACCTGATGGCCATTTTCGGCACGGCATCCTTCATGAATTCATTAAAGGATCTCCAGCACGTCAGGCAGCCGACCAAATTAACCATATATATGGCTTGGGATCTACAACTCATCGCACCTGTTATGATTTGTTCGGAAAGTTTTTAAAGGGAGATTATTCACTCGAAGACAAGGCGAGGTCAGGAAGACCAACTGAATTGGAAGACACTGAAGTACTCCATCTTCTTCGTACCGATAGTAGGCAGAGGACACGTCAACTAGCAGAGAACCTCGAAGGTCTCATAGGATAGTGGGAATCCATCTGAAGAACCTCGGCTTTGCACGGAAATTTGGAGCTTGGATTCCACATGCCCTGTCAGACACTCAGAAAAGCCAACGGCTCTCCATAGCTGCTTCTCTTCTGTCCAGATACGAAAGAAAATCGTTTTTGCCGCGGATTGTGACAGGCGATGAGTCCTGGGCTCTGTATGCCAACTTCCGAAGAAAAAGGCAATGGGTACAAAAAGGAGAGAACTCTAAGCCTGATCTCAAGCCCAATGCTCACGAAGGGAAGATTCTCTTGAGTGTTTGGTGGGATGCCAGAGGAGTGATTTGCTGGGAAACTCTCAGAAGTGGAGAGATACTTATTGCTGCCACATACTGTGGCCAACTCCACAAAGCCGTCGCAACTCTCCAAGAAAACAGGCCGGAGACGTCAAAGGTGATGATCCTGCATGACGATGCACAACCACATGTTGCAAGACTCACAAGAGAAACAATAAAGGAGCTGGGCTGTGAGATAATGCCATATCCACCGTGTAGCCCTGAATTCGCCCTTACCGACTACCATTTCTTCCGTGCTCTCAAGTAAGAAATTGGAGAGAAATATTTTGAAGCGGATGAAGACCTCAAAAATTGGATTCAGCAGTGATTCGACTCCAGAACTGCAGTCTTTTCGGCGAGAGGAATTGGAAAATTACCCAGTCTTTGGAGAAGTGTAGTGGAACAAAATGGAGTTTATCTCAATTGATTTGACTTTGTAGTTGTGAAGTAATAAATCTCTGAAAAAAATGAAAAGACTTTTTTTCCAACCTAATACTAGACTCTAATGGAAATAACGAACCACTGAAGCTTCCATCAGATTTCGAAGCGCGTTACAATGTTTCCTTGACTAACAGAGCTTCTGAATTCGGCCAGCGCGTGATTGTTACGCGTGGCAGCGGTAGAACACACATTGACCAAAGCTCAACTAATGGCTACCTACCTTCTTGTAACCATTTCCCCTTAGTAGCCTTCTCAACTAAAACTGGACTTCTTGGCTTCTCAGCTCAACTCCAATTTTTATTGAAATGAAACTGAGCAGCTTCTAAATTGCTTGATAACTTTGCACAGCATAGTTTCATTTATTTAAAAAATATAACTCGACTATCTAGGGTGTCTAAAAAATCATACCGTTTCAATACTATCCTCTTGCGGCAAAACTGTTTTATGGTTTATACCAAGCGAACAGCTTATTGTTAACTGGACGCTTTTCATTCTACATCGGACTCTTTTCAATTTGTGGCGAACACTTCATTTTGAACTTGAGAAATAAAATTGACAGTTAACAAAACAAGTCAGACGTATCTAAAGTTTAAAAAAAAACATTGTTCAACCATTCGCCTTAAGCATTGCCCTAGAAAAAGCTACACTATGAATAAAAGGAAAATTTTTATCTTGCTTGAAAAATGTTCGATTTAAAATGAAAAATGCCCGGTTAACAATGTAAAGCATCTTTTTGAAGGGAAAATGGTATTCTTCAAAATGCAGAATAGTGAAGACCTCGGCGCATCGTAGTCGATAGGTCACAAGCAAGCAAAGTGTAAGGTAAAATGGTGGGAATTTTATGGTTGCTATGGTTATTTTATGGTTTATTTGGTCGTCATGGATATTCTTTCTTTTAACTAAGCTTTTTAAATCAACAGTTTGCTGAAAGGTAACGCGCCAAGTTTCCTTTAGAAGGCGTTGAATTGATTTTAGAGTCGTGCAGTCTGTGAGAAATTTGTTCATTTGAAGCTGAAATTATCGCTGTAAACAAGTACTGAATTACCTTTAATTACCGTAACCAGAATGTACCTTCAGAAATAAAGTGGTAGTAGTACGCGCCAGGTACTTCTTACGATTTACGATTTAGCGATTTTTTCGTAATTACGATTTACGATTTACGAAATTTCGGATTTCATTTACGCACACCCCTGGTACAGATGACAACTTTGCGTGATTATCATTAGCAATTGAAACGTAAATGTAAAGGGTAAATCCAAATAGCCCATAATTTTGTGACTGGGGAGCTTCATCTCGAGGGTGATAGTTTACATCTTTTTCTCTAATTATAACACGTCACTAAGCTCTGACTACGCTAATATTCCAGAGCTTCTGATTTTCACCTTTTCTGGGAGCAAGTTATTTTTCTTACTTTTTAAGTGGGCACTAGTATCCCTCGTAAATGCACATCAGTGCATTTACGAGGGATACTAGTGTATTAGTATATTTATTAGTATGTTTGTATTAGAATATTTATTAGTATATTTTTGTAGAAGAAAGTTGGGAATTACCTTCTTAACTGCCGTCAGAATTTCCTTTGTTAACCTTATTCAATAAAAACAATGGAATTATCATCTCATATAGGTGAAGAGTTCGCCTCACCTATATGAGATGATAATTCCATTGTTTTTATTGAATGAGGTTAACAAAGGAAATTCTGACGGCACACTTCAATGTAAGGACCTTCTAATGTAGATCTTAGCACGGATCTCACCAAATTTGAAGCTAACGGGCGCTACACGATGCTTTGCCGCCTAACTATAAAGGATAAAGGACGGCGTTACTCAGTGCGCCATGCATCCTACTTTTAGGGATGTCTTGGAGGTGATTTGAATGCGTATTTGGCCACACACTGACTTGCGGTGGCCAGCCGATGAACAAGTCAGCGCATCATCCTTCCCAGGCGAGTCCGGTACCAATTTACCGACCCTGGAGGGATATAAGGCTTGCCAGGACGGGAAATCTGAACCATGACCCTGGTATCGCGTGCACGCGACAGCCGGCTGCGCCTAACTATATCAGAACTGAATACCCCAGTTCTCGTACTATTATTGATGTTAACAGATTTTCAAAGACAGCCTATACTATGTACAACATGACTAGCGGGATCAATAAGTCACGTACTAATGTATAATGAATGTTTGTAGGAGGCTAAGAAAAACAAAAGTCTCAGTACATGGTTGATGTCGGTTCTGTTCTTATGATAGCTCAGCGTAATGCTCATCAGAAGCGAGGGCTTTCTTTTCTTCACACACGGGCAGCACGTGGCCAAGCTAAATTGCCACAGCAGCAGATCGCTTGGCTAACGCATCACCAATACCTTCAAGATGCGCATGGTTTTTTTCGGCTCGTACTGATAGATTCATCCTTCCACATATCTACAAGGACTTGAGATCTTTGGTCTTGCAGCGCCACAGCAGCTGCGGCTGACTGGGAAATTAAGGAGTTGGCTGCGTTGAAGTTTGCCCCTCCATAAGATCGCAGCTCACGTGAGCCTGATAGTGAGCACGAGTCAGTGAGCGGCAACCACAGTGCCGCTGCTGTTGCTGCTCCTCGCTCCGTCTCATCAATGACCATACGCTCGGTTAAGCGCATGCTGCGCTCGCTGGCTAACCGGCACAACTTCTGCACAGCAGCAGCACACACCGCTAGCGAGCGTGCGAAGCAGGCACATTCCAAGATGAGGGGGGGGGTGCTTAGCTGATCTGCAACTACAATACCGCCCGTATCTTTTGGTCTTTGAGTGCAAAAGCGCAATAAAAGCGCCTTTTCTGTCGCTGTTCGATAGCGCTCCTCAGACTGCGTGCTTTAATAAATAAATCCCGTACTTGGGATTAGCATAGAATGATCTATCCGACGATGTGAAAAACGTCCAGTAAATGCTTAAGGTGTGGATTCGATGAGCTGTATTCAGAATGTGACCTTTGGGTGTAAATATCTTCCGCGAGGGAAGGGCCTCTTGCGCCGACCAGAATATAGCTCATCGAATCAGCATTTTTAAAATTCACTGGCCGTTTTTCTTTTCTTCAGATAGACCACCCGCTTATCCCAAATATCGGATTTATTTTTCAATGCACGCCGTTTGAAAAGCGCCATCAAGAAGTGGAGGAAGAGGGTTTCTTGTGATTCTCCCGTTCAAACACCAAGGGATACGGCCGGTATTGCGTGTACTATATAGTAACTCAGAAGCAAGACTAGACGAGTTTCTGTTGAAGCTCTTCTTGTAGGATCACAGAGTTATCTGTACTCATTCCCGTGCTTTGCGAGCAAAATGTGTTTGAACAAAAACAAAAAAGACGTGGTAACGGTTTTCGGTAGATCTGGCGCCGGATTCATCAACCATTAAACCCGCGGGTATAAGTGACAGAGATAAGTTCTTCGTCGTTGGTATCTCTACCCCATATACGTACCCCGCATACTCGCGGATTTAATCGTTAATGAATCCGACTCTTGGGGCTAGATTCACCAATCGCTTGCCGGTCCGTAACGGTGAAGAGTACCGCCGAAGCTACTGATGCCGCGATTCATCAATGTCCGTTGTGGTAAATCTGGGGTCGAACTCTCTGTATCGCTTACTACGTATGCCGCTATGGTGAATCCCCGGTGCGATGATGCGGCGGTATCGCTGATGAATCTGGCCCCTGGTCTTCGCGCACTTCCGCTCTTACCCACTCTTTTATTTTTAGAGACAAAGCTTCCTAGCTATACCCCCTGAAAAGTGGAAGTTCTGATACCGTCTTTGAACCAAATGAGGTTAAAATTGCGCTACACGCGCTGTGAAACGGCGTGCAAAGCTACTCGCACCGTGGCTCCCGCTAGGACAGAACGATCTGTTGTGAACAGTGCTGCTTCATTGTGATCTCTACTTATTAGTGAATGGAGTTAAAACTGCATCAAATTGGTCCAGCAGAACCATTGTACGACTAAGTTTTGTGGTAGCAGGCTCGTAGTAGCGCTGTCGGGGGAAGCGCCGGCTGTCGCGTGCACAAATTTCAGGATCCTGGTCCGAAGTTCCCGCACAGGCCAACAAGGCCTTCCTCCCCTCCGAAAACGACGCCGAAAAAGGCTAATCTCTGGATGTGAACGAACTCCACTGCAGCTGCATTGCACCTGAAAGCGCCCACAGTCACCCTTATTGGACGACGCGTTTTCCTTTGTTTTTTGACTGTACTTTTTGATATGATTTTAAAACTGCAGGGTTTCCCGCACACTAATGCTGTGAAGATCCACTTTCTTTGCAAATTTCAAGTTTTGCTGTAAAATCACTTCTCACAGCGAACAGTTCTTTTATTTATTGGTTGAGTGGATTTATTAGTTTGGCCTTGAGCATTCTACATTCCATCATGCTTTGCTACAGCGATTCTGAATCTCTGGATTTGACTACGTTTGTAGAAGGTTTAACGTTATAAAAGACTTATCAACCAATCAGTTTTTCAACGTATCTGGAGCGTTAAGATTGCCCATACTCCAGGGCATCCAAAATCGCGGCTAGGCGGCGAGTTGGTGGTTTCGCGGCTCAGCATGTGCACGGAGTACGAGCGTGCTGATGACCGAATTCATCGGACAAATTTGATTTGCGAAGCGCCGCCGGTTGACGATTGAGTGCTGTGCTCTCAGTGGTAATCGGCTTGTTTTTGTAAATCCATGCACCCACGAGGAGAAGACGTGTCCGGAGAGGTGCTTATGATACTCAAGGAGAGAGGCACGGAGTTAAAGGAGCGGCATTTATAATGCTCTGCCGAAACCCCATTCCTCTCAATGTTCTTCTCACCGGGTCGCTGTAGCATTGAGTCGCAACCACCTCGCACAAGTCCAAGCGATGTTTCATATACATGTCTCTCGCTAGCGAGAAAGTAACCATAATTTAATCCAATTCAGTTCAAATTATTTATGCATCTGGGTGCGTGTAGCGAAGTCGGAGGATGTACTGGCTGTCGCGTGCGCCCGATACCAGGTTCCTGGTTCGGATTTCCCGTCCTGGCCAACCAAGCCTTCCGTCCTCCCGGGGTCGGTGAAATGCTACTAGACTTGTCTGGCAAGGATAAAGCGCTGACTTGTTCATCGGCTGGCCACCTCAAGTCATTGTATTCCTAAATACGTGATCAAATCGCCTCCTGTAGAAGTAGAGTTTGTGCCGCATCCCAAAAGGGTGTCGCCGAACTTCATCCCTTCAAACTTGAAACTTGAAACATCTACAATGCGGATTCTATTACAGAAGGATTTAGCGAATCAACTCATCGGTAGCCAACCTTTGTTGTTGTTGTTTATTGAAAAATTGGGGTCCTATACGAGAGGATTGGTCGAGGTCCGAGACGATTGTTCTTATGTAACATATTCTAGAATCGTGTGGTACAGTTGGTTGAATGCACCGGTTCTCATGTGCACACTGAATCGATTTTGGGTTCGGTTTCTATTCTGCGCTCGAACTTGTATGGTTTGTGAATTGGAATTCGATTTGTGGGGAGGTCAAACCAGTCTATTTGCGTGGTAGCGCAGTCGTGGGAGACGCCGGTTGTCGCATCTACCCCAACCAGGTTCCTGGTTCGGGCTTTTCGCCCAGGCAACCAAACGTTCTATCCTTCTTAATCGGCACCTGACATGTCTGGAAAGGATAGAACAAGGACTTGTGCATCAGCTGGTCATTGTATTGGCCAAATCCGCATTCACATCGCTTCAATGACATTTCGTAGAAGTAGAATGCGTGGCGCATCCCAGAAGGGCATGTTTAAAAAGCTGGACCTTAATCCAACTCAATCTTTATCTTCAAGCATGAGAATGTCGTTTCCTCGTGCTGCCTGCGCTATTCCAGTGCCATCGACATTAAACGCACATCATAGCGGGTGGAATGCGTGAAATGTACGATTGTTTCCAATGGCCTGACGGCACACCCGAAAAATGGGAAGTGGAGGGAACTTGGACCACGAAGTTCCTGGGAAAACACTTGGAAGATGATGATTTGCACGATTTGCCTGTTGCTGTTTGGAAGTGTATTGAGTTAATAAGCGCAGCAGACTGCTGAAAATGCCGTCGCCTATGACTGTTGAATGCAATTTCCTGCTCAGAATTCAGTTAGTGGCGCGCAGTCGAGAAATTGTTACAAACAGACGCGGAAGCGTGGTTCTAAGGGCACACGGAAGTCAGTCCATTTTAGCAGGAAATTGAATGCGTAGGTGGGCGGGAAGCTGTGGAGATTGTCCCCCAAGAAACGGTGTCAGTTACGTGTTCGGGGAAGCGCTATTAGCCCATACGCTGTTCCTTATGAGGGTGTAAGAATCGCCATGAAGTTGGTCATAGAAGATACCGGATCAAATAACGTAACCGAACTTTTCACTCCATACAAGGGCAAAGGTTGGTATGAATTGGTCTCCCTCCGGGGTGCGCCACGAATTCGAGCGGGTAATTCTGCGACCAATTTACTATTATTGTACAAATTCTACTTGGTCTATCGTGAAGACAATTCTAGTGTGCATTTGGCCTATACAATTACTTGGGGCAGCCAGATGATGGAACGCCCAGGGCTTATGGTTAGCTCTTCTCCTACAAATCTGTCTTCAATCCATCGACCTCGACTGAGTGGAAAGTTCGGTTACGTTGAAAGAAAAACCAAACTTTGAATCTGATCCGGTGTAAGCGAGATCCGGCCCCTCTTCTGAGCATACAACATGTGAAATTCACGGTGGAAATTGAAATATGTAAGCCTTGGGTTTTGATATTTAAACTTGATTTTCTGGGCCAACGGCTCTGGTCAAGCAGAATAAATGAGTTTGGCGACAGGCTTTCTTGCTGCTACGTTTGCCTACTCTTACCTCTTCAACAAGAAGGACATTGTTGAAGGAGAGAAATGGCTTTCTTGACTTAGGTTCTGTTCTTGTCCACTTTTGTTATTGAGGACTAAGAACTGATTTATACATTTTTTGCATTTCGTTCCCTGATCATTTGCTTTCTGAGCCCATCCACTAATCTACCTGAACATCAATTCTTTTAAGAAAGAAGCAGAAGAGAAGCAGAAACAGAAGAAGCTAGGCAAGCAAAAGTGCCCGAAGAGGGTCTTAAAAGTCCTGCCTTCACGAAGAATGTTGAGCTTGCCTGAGCCTCCCTTTGAGTCTGTAATTCTGGGTGAATGAAGCTGAATAACTGGACTTGTCATGCAGGACAGTGATCGAGGCAATAAATGAAGGGAACAATACAGTCCAAAAGCGATAGTTATGTGCTGGAAAAGGGTGAATGACAGTTAAAACCGTGCACATAGCAAGTGTGTTAAATTGTATTCTGTGCAGAACATGAACGGAAACAGACATTTGCTTTACCTCTTATCTGTATTTGCAATTCTTGTTCTCTATGCTTTCGTCTTCCCTTCCTCCCTCGTACTGTGCGCCGTGTGCAGCTATTCAGAGTGGTCCATTTCCTCCGGTTGTTAACCTTCTTTCGCAAATTTCTCTACGAATTATACTAAATATTTTTACGGTGACGCTTATCAAATCAAACTGGACACTTTTGAAATCAGATTGCCAAAGCGAACTCTTCCAAATTGAATTGAGCTTTTTCTACATTACACTAGAGACTCCAAAAAGGTTAGAATAACCTTTTGTTCAAGGAAAGTTTTATTAATTTATTCATTACGTCCCGAAAAGCGCGTTCGTACGAGAATGCAACTAAATGAAATACTAATATAACAGAGTAGAAACACAATGAAAGAAGCGTTGCGAAAACAGACTAAAGCCTCAGCCGACCTGGCATGAAACAACCTGACCTAAACTTGAACACAATCCAGGACAACGCAAGACAATAGAAAGAACCTGAGCATAAAACACTAAAAGAACATCCGGTCACTGGTCAAAAGAGGTTTTGCAGCACCATCCTACCTCGTCCCAACACTGTCCTTAGTTGCTGTTCATGATGCTCCTGCCGCTACTGAAAAAAGAATATATCCGAAAAAGACAAATTTGCAATAAGTCGCTTTAAAATTATAAAATGGAGATCATTGAAAGTGGGCGGAAGGGCCACGACTTCCACTGCTCACAAGCTTGAGCGTAGGATCGCGTCACTTTTAAGTCGCCTACACAAGATAACAGGTTCTTACTTCGGAGTTCCCGCCCAGGCCAATCAAGGCTTCCATTCTTCTGAAGTTGGGGAGTTGATACCACACTTGTCTGGGAAGTCATGGTATAGAGCAAGTACACAATCAGATCGCCCCACGACAACCCGTAGGGGTAGAATGCGTGGTGCAACCAAAAAGGGATTCAGTAACTCCGTCCTGTATCCTTTAAGCTCTAGGCGCCATCTGATGGTGAGACTCGTTGTGTTTCCTACATCTGTTTGGGGTAAAGGTTTCATTGTGAGAAGAAGGGGAAGAAGGTGCACTTCTATGGGTTTCGGAGAAGTCAGGCGCTTATCTTTAGAAGGCAGAGGCCCTGTCTGGTGTTGTGGTACAAAAATGGCATGGTAATGTGTGGGCGTTGAGACTCGCTGATGAAGCTTCAGAAGCGCGGCTTTCCTTGTGTAACATGGTGCTACTTGTTTATTCATTTATTCGAAGAGTAGATAACATCCTCACCAACAACACAATAAAAGCAACATTGTACAGAAACAGGGAAAACAAGATATTCCCATGATGCAGAAGCTGCGACAAAAACGAAAGGGCAATTAGAAAACAAACAAACAAACAAGCAAAAATCATATTCCATTCAACAATTTGTTGAACAAAAACATAGACATACACAAGAGGTTTTCGTTTTGTGCCGTTATAAGTGATAGGACTGTGGACCATTTTTGAAAATGCCATCGTCCATCTGTCTGAAAGTGCATCAGTCGTCGAGCAAGCTACCTGAAGCTGGGGTTGAAATTCGAGAAAACACAGCTGAAATGAACTGAATGAATGATGCGCTCAGATTAACTACACAGCTAGAATGGGGAGGAAGGGAAGCATTCGTCAAACAAAAAAACGTTCACAACTACGCCACATTCAAGATGCATGTTGGGAATAGTCTGCAGTGTATTCTGGAAGCCCATGTGTATCCCCAGCCGAAGTTTGGAGCTCAAGACTGGTAGCCGTTGTCTTCGAGAAGTATTTTGGAAGGTCGCTCCGCTCAGACAGCAACCACGTCGTCAGAGGAACCTCTAAGAAAGGGAAATAGACGGGATCGGTTGGCGTAGGATCTCTGTTGATCGTTGTGTATTTCAAATCTTTTAGGTGCGCTACTATGAAGGTTCATTTTTTACGAGATAAAAGAAAATTAATTTCCGAATTGTTTTCAACTATATCTTTCAGTTGGATTAACTATAATCGTCATTTCTTAATCTTGCCCATTTCATGCAAATATTTCGAAACTGCCTGGCGCGTTACATAAAAAGTCAGCCAGCCGTTGTTGCGTTTGGGCATCGTCTTCGTCGGGAGTTCTTCGAACTGTTGGGGTTGTCTTCCGCGGTCCTCGTTCTTCAGGTCAGGGTCTCCTCCTTTAAATCTATTGAACCATTTCTGGGCAGCCAGGCTGTAATGACATCGTGGCCATAGATTTCGGCGATCATGTTATGGGCTTCAACAGCGCCTTTCTTCCATTTGATCAAAAACATTAGAACTTCCCACAAATGCTCCTTCGTTGGCGCCTCGGCGGACATCTATAAAATTGTCGTTAAATTTATATTTGGACCTTTTTCAGAAATTTGAAAGGCTTCAGATAGCGCATGGGAACGCTTCACAATATGGATGTGAAATAAATGGTTTGAGAACAGCCGATAATTTTTTAGACAAAATGAAAGGAACTTTTATAGTTGCACGTTCAATATTTAATGGGCTTCCACCTTAATTATTAATTATTGCATCTCGGGTACGCTTACCCTTGTACCTCAAGGAGAAATTAGAACAGTGCTGAACTTTGTTCGTTCCTGCATATGTCTCTTCGGATCCTTACCTTATTCCAATTTGCACGTAGGACCTCTCATTTTTTCGACTCGAGTATTCCTTTACCGCGACTGAATTATTTCCAGTTCTCCGTTGTCTTTCAATTAATGCCACCTCTTGTTTGCACGTACTCCTGTCCTATTAGAGTTTCACGTTCCATTCTATGCTCTTGCGGAGTGCCCACTGAAGCCGGCCCGGCGCCGCTGCTGCTGCACTATACATAAATCATCGAATAGCAAATTGGTGATTTACATGGCTAAGACGGCCGCGAGTGTCATAAAACGGACCTTTTTGCCGGCTCATTGTCTAAATGGGAACCGCAATTTGCAGGCGCAGTACGAGGGTAGGAGCACTAGATGTGACAAAGCTGCTGCTCCAGTCGACGTTGTGGTAGTGGGGAGAGTAAGGGATAAGGGATAAAGGTGGACGTTGGTCGCTTCTTGAATGAGCCGCGCATTCTACTTCATCGTGACGGAGTTTTTGATGTCCGTTAGCGTATAAGACGACTTGCGGATTCACCCAATGGACTAGCTAAAGTAGTGGACCCTTCTCCTAGACATTCTGGTCCCAGCTCGCAGGCTTGGAAGTATAGAAGGATTTGCCTATACGCCATGCGAACCTCTGATCGATTCGTAGTTCCGTGCGAGGTCATGCGTACTGCCGACTGCCTTATTCGTGCCTGAGAACTGAAATGAAATGCGGAAAAAAGAACGGGGGGGGGGGTAATTTTGCCAAAGGCAAGCTCAGCACAATGAGCAAGGAACGGCAGTTCGAAGCAAGCCGCCGACGTCCACTCCGTCCCACTCTATTCCGCTCTGACGGTGGTCTCCTTCAGTTGCTTCTGAGCACTCACTACAAGGTAATTGTGAAGACAAGATGTTGATCGGTGCGCCTGCGTAAGACGCAGGCGCGAGGGCACCGTGGATGCGTTGAATATTTCATTAAATCGAGCGTCGCTCCCTTCCCTTGCAAGGGCCGCCGTTCAGTTGAAAAGTAGAGTTGCGTTGAAGCACCACTCCAGTCACGCTACTTACTCCCACCAACCAGTGCGCAGCTAAAGTGCATACCTTCACTGTTGAAATTGAGTTATTCTGCACACCAATGCAAGATATGACCGAAAAACCGCCCCAGGCCAGAGTTGAACCGCATCTTTTGTGTACCGGTGAGAGTGGTATCTGCGACCAAAATGTTGCAATCGGCTACAGATCACGCATGTCGCTGTCACAGCCAAGCTGCTACAAAAACCTGTCCAACTAGCTGGTTCTAGCACAAAGTCCACGAGCTTCATGTCATTGTCCCCAATGCATTTCCACAGTCACATCGCTGGAACGACTATAATCCTACTCCAGCGCATTTCATTAGGCTGTTCACCAAGACTATTAATCAGCCGTCACTTCGGCTGGTGCCCTCTCCTTCTTTGGAGCTTGGAAACATCGAGAGTATTTGAGAAACTACTCCCCAAAACGCTATTTTATCGTGCGAAACATCATTCTCAAGGACACTTGAGTAAAGACTGTAAATCTGTTTCTTACATTCAGGAGTGCATTTCATTCATTTCATACATATCAGGAGTGCATATTTAACGGCTAACAATTTAACGAATTAACGGCATTTTTCGTTAAAATCTGGCTTAACGATTTAACGGAAATTTTAAAAATTTAACGGAGTTTTAACGGGCTCTTTTCTCAGCGGGTTTATTCCTTAATATTCTGTAATGTTAGAGCACGTGTAGCGCAGTCGGAGGAGGCGCGACTGCCGCGTGTACCCGATACCAGGTTCCTGGTTCGGATTTCCCGCCCAGGCCAACCAAGTAAAGCGCTGACTCCCTCCTTGTTGGCCACCGCAAGTCGTTGTATGACCAAATACGCATTTAAATCGCCTCCACAATACCTCTTAGAAGTGGAATGCGGTGCGCATCCCAAAAGGGAATGAATAACGCCGTGCTTTATCCTTATCCTTTATCCTTGCATTTTGGAGCTAGAAATTTCTTCGCTGAGCCCTCCAAGCACGTCAACGAATTCACAAATATACTGGTCTAACCTCCTCGTAAGATATACCTATCCTCACCTGGCACTGCTTATCCCAGAATACTTTCCATCTAGAACAGTGGAGACGGAGAGAATGTTTTCGGCCGCTTGACGTGTTTCAAAAGATTTTAGAAAAACGCTAATAAAAAATTAGGAGAGCTACTTTTCCTGAACGTTAACACGTTAACGACGCGTCACACTTTTTCGGCTGCGTGACCGTGTGACACGATGTCGTGTTACGTTCCCGACGTTGCAAAAAATGGATTGGTTCCTTGCACCAGGAACTTGAGAATCGTGTGTTCGACAAAGTGTTGACACTCCACTGATAGGCTTTCAATTGTGTTTTTATTATTTCTTTCTGTACTTATGTAGTGGGCTGGTGGCCGCAACAAGATTGTACAAGGTGCACCAAAATAACGTGGACAAGATTTTTTGTCATAATTATAAAACAACCGACAATTCGAAAAACGATGACTAATTTACAACAACACAAACATTAAGGTACTTGAAGTGGTTTCGAAGTGGCCTTTCTTGGAGCGGATGCATATGGCCAAATGTTTCGCGAAGTTTGGGGGCGATTGGCGACATCAGGAAACAATCGTTCCCACTCCTGGCGTTAAGATTCCTTCAGGAACTGGAGACTGCGGTGGCGCTTGACGCCGACCCTGGTCTTGAAAATGCTCACGCACTATAGTCCATCGGATTCAAATCCGGAGAATACGGCGGCCATTCCGAAGGCGTGATGGAATCGCGGAAATTGGCCTTGCACCACGCCTACGTACTCTTCGCCCTATGTTCGGGTGCAGAGTCCTGTTGGAAGGTCCAATAGACATCACCGAAGTGCTGCAGACCCAAAGAAGAACTAGGACTCGAGAATGTCTCGCTGGTGCACATCTTCTTTCATTTTCACTCCTTAATCCACGAAAACCAGAGGGGTCCTGCCAGAGGGATGATTCCACCCCAAACCATGGCCGATTGTGGGTTCTGGCGGTTTTCGACGATAGCAGAGCTGCTCGGAGCCTCTGTAGACCAGATCTTATCATTTTGGCGATTGTGCGCCTGCTCCACGGTGAACAGCTTCGTATCCGTGAACAGAATCTGTTCCCAGCCACGACCTACGGCCCATCGCCCCCAAACTTCGCGAAACGTTTGGCCCTTTGCATCCGCTACAAGGGAGGCCACTCCAAAGCCGGTTCAAGATGGTGTACCTTAATGTTTGTGTTGTTGTAAATTAGTCGTCGTTTTTTCGAATTGCTGGTTGTTTTATAATTATGACGAAAAAATCTTGTCCACGTTATTTTGGTGCACCCTGTATATCCTCGTAGAACAGTCACACAAAACGGTTTTGCAAGAAACTAGGAAAGGGGGAATTCCAGGTCCTGTCTGATCGCACATTCTAAGATGCTTTGTCGGTGATCATCTTGAATGGTAATTCCATACCTGTTCTTATTTCACACCCTGTAGAGAATTTGTTGCTGAAGACTATTTTTCTATTTTTCCGTGCTTCTTAATGACGAAGTGCTTATTTAATAATACACCGCATTGTTACCCTCCATTCCTTGAACTTTAGCTGTTAACCTCTTGAAGTTGAAACGCATAAGGTTTTCCTCTATTTTTTTACTTGAAATAACGGTTTTCAGTTTTGTGTATTTTTTAACGAACTTTAATAACGGCTTACCGGAAAATTAGTGAAAATTTTTTATGAAAAAATTTCGTTAAAAAACTTTAACGCAAGGAATTTTTGAGTGCATCGCCTGATTCCTATCTGTTTTCATCTATTAGGTTGTCCCATAAGTCCCCGCCGTTTTTTCAACGATTCACTGCAGATTTCGCCGACGGTCTCTTGCATAGCGCTGCATAGCATTCGAAAGAGAATGATTTGCTCTATCAGAGCATGTATTGCATTTCTTTCTTTACTATGAATTTTGTCAATTTTTAGGTTGTTGAAGTGAAAAGTGAAAAAATGAAAAAGTAGCCATTTGCGCACTTGTTCTCTCCGCTTAGGTTTGTATTTTTTTGCACAGTTTTTTTCATAGCGTTTGGAAGACAATGTTTTGTACTACAAGAATATGTGTTGGTTCTATTTTCTCACTTGCCCTTTATTGATTTTTAGGTCACCAAATTGGGAATTCCGACTTTTCCGCCCGATTTTTTTTTACCAAAACTCCGGTTCTGTGGTTGAACTTCTTTGCATGGTGTTATATGTCGTTTGGAAGAGGATGTCTTGCTCAGCAAGAGTTTGTGTTGCGTTTATTGGCTCACGCTGATTTCTGTCGAATAGCAACAACTGAAGAAGGAGAAGGAGTTGTTGGTGAAGACGATTCTTCTCTTTTTGGCATTTTGTTGATATTCAAAAGAAATCAATAAACGCGACATATATTCTTATAGAGCAAGACATTTTCTTTCGAACGACATACAAGGTCAACCCAAAAAGTCCAACCACAGAGCAGGAGCTGTCGGCAAAAACAACCATCCTCTTTCGGACGTCCCAATTTGATGGCCGAAAAATCAGTAAAGGACAAGTGAGAAAACAGGACTAACACATTTCTTGTAATACAAAACATTGTCTTCCAAGTGCTATAAAAAACTGCGCAAAAAATTACAAACCTAAGCGGAGAGAACAAGTGCGCAAATGGCTACTTTTTCACTTTTTCACTTTTCACTTCAACAACCTAAAAATTGACAAAACTCATGATGAAAAAAGAAATGCAATACACGCTTTGATAGAGCAGATCATTCTCTTTCGAAAGCTATGCAGCGCTATGCAGGAGACCGCCGGTAAAATCTGCAGTGAATCGTTGAAAAAAACGGCGGGGACTTATGGGACAACCTAATATTTGCCACTCCTTGATAATCGATTCGACAGTGGAGTCAACTATTTTGTGTGTCCCACTTGTTCGGGGACTATTTTATTAGTTCATCAAATTCTACACCTGCACCTTAAGTAATGCCGAGCTGTGGAAAAGCTCCCGCCTAAGTCTAGCTGCTGATGTCGAGTGCGTTACTTGCTAGATTCGCAGCAGTTGAGACGCTGTCTCTGGCTGGTGCATAGGTACTTCAATTAAACGTTGCTTCCTTGGATGTGGCTTCTGCAAAATAAACAGATTTCTGCTGCTAACAGTTGCTTCAGTTCAACGCATACCACGAGCAATGTTAGTGGAGTGAATTTTGGCAACCAGTCTCTAGCTCAGAGCCGGATCCAAGCCTTAGGAATTTCTGCGGCTTCTGCCTGTCTTCTGACGCTAATCTACCTATGTTCAGATTATCGGTCTCGAGGGCATACCGGTGTACACACATTTCTTTCTGCACGACAGTCACTGGGCCTTCGGAGCGTTTCTCTGCGACCTATGGCTGTCCGTGGACTATATCGTTTGCCTTGCGTCCATTTACACTGTGCTCGGCATCACCGTCGATAGGTGAGTTGGTTCGGAGAATCTAATTTAATCCGGAAGACGGTTTTCTTTTGATTTGAAAGATATTCTATTTGACTCCCAAGTAAAACTCGCTTAAAACAGTGTCCAGTATATGCTCAATGTGAATTGGAAAGTGAACAACTTGATTCGAAGAGGGTATGTCCGATATAGCGCGTGATAGCGCAGTCAGAGCAGGCGCCTGTTGTGGGCTCGAGGCTGCTGGTTCTGTTTCCCGTCCAACCAAGCATTCGATTCCCTCGGGGTCTGTGAGTTGAAGCAAGCTAATCTGGGAAGGATATGACCCTGATTTGTCCATCGGCTGCCCACCGTAATTCATTGCATTCAAGCTGTTTCCACGTTATTCGACAAGTAAAATGCGCGGCGCAGCCCGTAAATGATAATTCCGAGCTTTAGCCCTTAATTCTACCTCTCAACGAGTGAGAGCAGGAATATTTTTGAAGTGTTAAATATAAAAGGATAAAGGACGAGGTTACACAATCTTGTTCGGGATGCGCCACGCATTCTACTTCTACGTGGTGTCGTGGAGGCGATCCCACTTGCGGTGGCCAACCAATGTGCACGTCAGCGCTTTAGCTTTCCCAGACAAATCTGGTACCATTCGCCACGCCGAGGAGGGATGAAGGGCTTGGTTGGCTTAAAAAACTCGAACCTAGAACTTGGTTGCACGCGACAGCCGGCACCTCCGACTGCGCTACATTCGCACTTTCGAGTGGTATAGTACGCAAACTTTTACCCGGGAGTGATGCCTTAATGTGAGCCAAGAAATAGGGCGGTCACCTTGTTACTCGATGCGCAAAGAGAATGGGGATGTTTCGATATAATAGGTTGGCAACTAAATTGGTAGACTCCCAAACATTTTCAATAAACGTATTTATTAACAAATGACAGTTAACAATCTTTAATCAGAATGAGATCCCTTGGAACGCAGGACTGCTTCCCATTTATCAGATAGCTTGTCCATCCTACGGCCATAAAATTATTGTGCTTTTAAGGTCAGGAATCCTTTGGGGTCCATTTTGACGTGGTCCACATTAATAAATCGTCTTCCAACCAAGAAGTGCTGCACCGAGTTAAAAAGTGGTTGTCATTCGGCAACTGTGGTGTCAAGATTGGCGTTAATTTCTGGGAGTAACCTGGAGCGGTGCCAGCCTTGACGCTGAAATCTACTCTTCTCAACTTAATAGAGAACGATGGACATTGGCATCGGTGACTAGGCTGATCTCCGCCAGAATCGGTTCACACAGCTTTACAGGAGTGGCAAGATAAAGCAGGATCACTCATCGTGAATGGGACACTTCAAAAAAATCGAAGACCTTGGCTGGGAGCGTGTAACTCCCTCACCTTGCAGCCCAGGCTGTGCGCCGAATAACTACCACCTTCTGAGTCCCTGCAGCACTTCTTGGCTGGAAGACGATTTATTAATCTGGACCAGGTCAAAATGCACCTCTAAGAATTCTTGCTCTTAAAAGCGGAACTACCTGACAAATGGGAAGCAGTGCTGCCTTCTAAGGGATCTTACTTTGACTGAGAATTGCTGCTTGTTATTTGTTAATAAACACTCTTGATGGAGATGCCTGAGAGTCCACGAATTTAACTGCCAACCTAATAACAGCATCGAGACCTTGGTAATAGAGAACAATGGACATTGGCGGTGGTTGGTTCAGTGGTAGAATGTTCGCCTGCCACGCGGGTTCGTTTGTTGGGTTCGATTCCTGGCCGATGCATCTGATTTAGCGGTTCTGCTAGCTCGCCTAGTTGACTTGCCACGCGGCTTAGGGTGCCTTTAGCTGAAGAGTCCACTAACACCGGTGGTACGCACAACTCTATTTTTGTTACAAAACTCACTAGCTGCCGACCAGAGCCTCGATCGCGGCTTCGCTCGACTTATGTGTGAAAAGTCGAGGACGCTCTCATGGTGGAATGTAAGCATATAAATGTTTTCCATCAAGAGAGCTAAGCGTGGGAGTCAAAACAAACTAACGACCTTTCTAGCTACTTATCGATGTCGATCGATTTAGGGGTGATTAACCAATTGTTCACGCCTTCTGTCGTAGCAGATACTAGGTACAGTAACGAATTTTAGGTTTACCTCAAGGCATCGGTTCTTGCTCAGAACCTTCTAAGGTTTCCTGTCCCTTTTCGTTCCTTTTCGTTCCTCTTTGGGTTAATGCTCCGACTTCCAATCCCTTTAAGAGGAGGGCTGGAGCATAGCGCGAGACCCCGTAATCGCTGGTTTTCCTTAGCTCAGCTTTGTGCATCAATTACGAACCATTCGCACCCTTTCTTGAAAATCTAGCCGTCGGTAATGATGCGGAGAAGCATCCAATAGCACCTTCAGTCAATGTTTCTCTGCCAGTGTCAGACTCGGCGTCGAATGTTTCTGATTCAGGTATTGTTCTGTGAAGCATCCGGCCACGTATCGCAATTGGCGGACACCACAACGGGTTATGTTGATCATTGCCGTTATATGGATTGTGAGTGGAATTTTTATTTGCCAAGCAGTCTGCTGTATCAAGCAACATTTTATTTTTATTTATTCTTATAAATAAAAGGCTGTCCATCTACCTTCGAAGAAATCGATTTATTCTCAAGCGTGCATAAAGGGATGCAGAGTATTTACCGTGGTTGGTGGGTGGTTAGAGAACTTAGGGTTCCATGTGCAGCCTAAGCAATTGAGTTCCTTAAAAAAATTTATTACGTGATCCTTTTTAGAGGAAACTATCAGTGCTTTCTTGATTTATCATTTCATCAAGACCTGCGCTATCTGTTCGCAAGAAACAGCGCTCATTTATATTTGTTTTGACGTTTGGTGGTTGCGCTATTGCTTTATGAGGAAGGTGATCTTCGGTATATATCTTCGGTAGAAATGAGAACGAGATCAGCCATGCGTAACGAGCGGTATCAATGCTAACAATGTGCACAGAATATATTAGACTTTAATGGTTCATTTTTGGGTATCCAGCCAGGATATTTCGGTCCAAATCATCCAAAAATCCGGGTTCGCGGAATTAGCGTTATCTGAATTATCTAATTACCCGAAGATTTTCGACCGGATGCAATACATATGTAGTATAGAAAGGTAATGTGGATGCTCCGCAGCGGCATCAGATTTATATAGAACAGCCCTCCAATGCCCTAAAAACAAATACTTGATACTTACTTTGATACTTTGATGGTCCTTTGTCGGCTGGAGGTCTTGGTTTGAGCGAGGACCACAACTCTTCCAGACCGCTCGATCTCTGGCTGCTTGCATCCGGTGAGGCAGACTCCGCTCTCTGAAAGATCTTGAGAATGAGTCTGCCCATCGCGTTGGCGGTCGTCCCAGTGGTCTCTTATGGTCTCTCGGGAGCCATTCTGTGACACGGAGACTCCATCTATCGTCCTTTCGTCAAAGCAGGTGTCTGGCCCAGCGATATTTGGACTTCTTCATGTACTGCAGCGGGTCTGCTAATTGCGACTTCTCCCGTACCTCCGAGCTTCGTAGGCCTTCTTGCCATTGCTGACGAAGGCTTGTCCTCAGAAGACATCTCTCTAGTGCACAATGCGTAGTTTGCATTGCTCTGGCGATTGTCTTGTTGTCGGGCTAGGTTTTCGCCGCGTAACACATCGCAGGCAGTAGAGAGGCATTGAATAATAATATTGTTAATATCCTCCTGCTGACCTTTTTTGAAGACGAGAACTGTTTTCAATTCCTTCCATGAGTCCGGAATCCTACCAAGACGAAGATAGTGGTTGAAGTGCTCGGCAAGAAGTGAGCAGAGGACACTGCCACCCGCACGAAGGAGATCAGCAGAAATGCCGTCCGGTCCGGGAGCAGTGCCCGGCTTCATCCTTCTGATGGCATGAGCAACTTCTGATTCCAGAATGGGAAGTGCTTCCTCAGCTGGTGGCATCAAGCATTTTGGAACAGTGATGAAAGAGCGAAATAGATCTGTGTAGAATTCTTGAACAATGGCTTCCATCGCTCTTCGAGACCTTTGCGTTGTTCCATCCTTATCCACAATGGCTGACATTATTGCCTTCTGGTCGCAGAGAGCTCGTTTGCAGCGCAAACGCGTATGCTTTTTTATGCTTGAACCTTTCCCAGCGACTTCTAACAGCTTCAATCTTCTGTAGGCTTGAATGGACTCCTTCACTGCAATTCTAAGGCCTTCGAGATGGTGACTTTTTCCAGATGTGAAGCATTAGGATCCAGTTTAACAGCTCTTCTTTGCTCCAAGAGTTTAATCGCATGTGCGTTGAGTCTTGAGGCAGACGGTAATGTGGTTTCGCGAGAGCTGCTAGCACATTTCAATAGTCCTTTGGAGAGAAGGTCGTAGTCTTCCGATGGATCTTCAAGAAGATTCCAATCATACGACTTTATTGCATATTCCAACTCCTCAGACTTGAATGTGGGATCCTCACCGGTGCCGGTTTACGAGTGTTACGCTTGAACATCCTCTTTTTGAGAGTCAGCTTCGCACGGACAAGACGGTGATCCGAGCCGGTGTCAAATGAAGGCAGCACGGAGAGGTCGAACAGACTCCAGCGTCTGTTTGTAAGAACGTGGTCGATCTCCGAACGTGTTTCTCCATTTGGGCTTTCTAGGTCCATCGTCGGTTTGAAGGCTTCTTAAACATAGAATTTCCATGGTAGAGACGGCACGCGGATAGGAAGTCTATCAGGCGCTCTCCGTTTTCGTTCCTTGAGGAAGTTCCATGTGGTCCTAGCCTCCATTCGTCGTGATCATTTGTACCGACGATAGCGTTAAAGTCACCAACGACAACTTTGTAGTAGCTCTTCTCGTCGATGACAGTCCTTTCGAACAGCTTGTAGAATTCCTCCTTCTCTTCATCTGTGGCCGCAGATGTTGGAGCATATCCATTTATGATGGAGATGGTTCCTTGATCTTTGGTTTCCAGACGAAGAACAGCTACTCGCGGACTGATGATCTTGTAAGAGTCTACTAGGAGGTGCACTGTGAATTGACGAGAAATCCAACTCCGTCAATATTCTTTCTGTCCACCTTTGCTCCGATAATGAGAAGCTCGTTGTGGTCGGTCTTTCTTATGGTTTCCGTTCTGCCTTTCGTTTCCTGCAGGGCGATAACGTCGTATTTGATGTTTCTGTAAAGCAGTGTCCGAAGATCCTGTTCAGATGCGATCGTACGACAGTTATAAGTGCAGAATAGGCAGTTTCCGTGTCGTGATGGGAGGGAGTTTCCGGTAGTCCGATTCCAATGACGTTCTGATAGTTTAACTCCGAGAGTAAATGCCTCCCCCCCCCCGGAGGTGGATGAAGCCGACGTCGTAGAAGTCCACCTCCGGCGCGCGGAGGACTGGGACGCGGGTTTAGTTGTTTGAGCCGTGGCGGTGGTGGTTACTCACATGTTCCTGGCTAGGGATACATGAGAACCGCCCGTACAGGACAAAGCATCGTGTACTGCGTGACCATTTGTGCCGTTAGCCATCACTAAGTGATGTTCACCCCTTCACCGCGATGAGGTGACACATAAAACAAATGAAGATCACAAAAAAAGACTACATCTGAGCAAATGATCCGAACATTTGCCTGGTAAATGTTCTACGAATTGTAAAGAGGAATGCATTTTGACAACTGTGTGCATCGCTCATTTTTCACTGTAACTCAGATTTTTCATCTTGTAGTTTGCCAATACTGCTTTTTCATAATTACATGCAAAAATGGTTAGCAGGAGGACGGTATCTAGCCACCTCTAGTCTGGGTATGCTCGACATTCAATCTTACCTCCTGAGGTTGGTCGACACGACTAGCAAAAAATAATCATGACGAAATGGGTAAATTTATGATCCTCAACCAGAGAGCTTGCACGCCCAAGAGTGGATATTAACATGCAGATAGGCAGCTTGGATCCATCCCAATCAAGGGGACACCGCTAGAAGAAGGAAACATTTTTATTTTCAATGCATTTTCTTTAAGCCTCAAGTGGCTGGTATCGAGGTCGTAAGCTCTCATAACAATGTTTCGAACTATCCTAGTCGGGGGGGGGGGGGGACCGTTAGGTGTCTCTTTCATATGTCATTCCATGCCACACATCCACGACCCCTAAATTTAAATGAAACCCTTCGCATCATGAGACAGCAGCTGAGGCTCTCGTAGGCACCCAAGCAAGGGATTAGAGAGGCAAATCAATACATGCCTACCTCTATTAGGATAGATCCCGATGTTCTTTTTTGCGACCAAAGCTCTAAACAAACTCAAGCAGTGTCCTTCAATTCTTCGAAATAGAATTGCCCCAAAAGCGGAAGAGCCTGCCATGCATTTTTCTTTCTTTATATGTTATTTTCCTATAAATGGGCAAATTCCTTTATAATTATGCTTCTTCCATTCTTTCTTTCCTGACTATGTCTTGGCGCTGTGCTATTCCGGGTAGGTCCCAGGTTCACGTCTGGGTAACGCATGCGAAGTGGCCATCGAGAGCTAAACGGAAGCTACGAGTTGCCTTTCTGTAGTCTAGGTTAGGCTAGTGTTGTTATTGCAGTAACAACACAAAATCCAGTTGGCTTTTGTAACAAATCGAGAGGCTATTGTTCTTTCACCAAAAGTCGAGAAGAAGTCGAAAAAGAATTTTTGCTCAAACTTCGCACGTCGTTTGTTTGAGGACCTGACGGCGGATGCGATACCCGTGCGGTTACGGTAGGTAACGGGGGGTTGGGGGGGGGGGGCTAGCTGAAGATTTTGAAATCCACTCAGACCTTGCATTTTGCATCCGTGATCTAAGGGGTACCTTTTGACGTGACAGTTACGAATTTTTCTATTTTCTAAAATATCAATTTGCTGTACACTACCTTTGTTCCAAAGTGGAACATTCATTGAAAATAGGTCGGACCGCATAGAGATAGAAAACCGTGTCATGACAAAGCTCTCCACATTGGCCGTAGCCTCAATCTCTGGAGTTCACCGCGTACTCTACCGTCATGCTAGAACATTAGCTCTTGCATGGCCTCTTGCTTTCATATTTAATTTTAGTTTTATGATGCCAGAAGTGCTAAATAACTGCCGTACATCGTTTGTTACGCCTATTTCTATTTCAGAACAACCATAGACCAGTCAGCACAACATCTATTTGTGCTAGAGTATTTGAAGAGATTTTCAAGTAAAGAAAAGTACGACATCCGGACGAAACCGATGTTATCTCAGATTCTCAGTATGGTTTTCAAAAATATGTAGGTCGATTATAACGGCCATGATCGAGTCGCTGAATGAATGGAGAACATTCCTTAATGACGGACGTGGTATACATGTGCTTTACTTCGACTTTGCCAAGGTTTTTAATAGAGTCTTTCATCAAAAGTTGCTGGTGAAGCTAACGGAAGTAGGGATTCACCCTAGGATCACAGCCTGGATAAAGTCATCTTTAGCGGGCAGAATGTTTTCCGTCAGAGTCAACTCAACATTTGCATAGCCCAGATCTGTGGTGTACCTCAAGGCGGAGTTTTATCACCAATTTTGTTTAACATTTATACCCATGACTTACCTGCAGTTGTGACGGATAACGGAGTTAGGGGTGCTGCCCTTGATGATTATGAGCTTAATGTCTGTGTGAGCTCTGTGTCAGATAAAGAAAATTGCAAAAAGCTCCCAATGATGTAAACAGATGGTCATTGGAATGGAATCTCCCGATATCGAAGGAAAAGGCAGAAGCCCTACATCTGGGTTAATCGATTGTTGATTCAAAGTACATAACGGGAGATTTTCAACTTCAGAAAGTGGGGGAAATTGCTGATCTTGGATTTCTGATACGAGGTTATCTATGTTTTGATTCCCATTGCAAAGAGGTAGGCAATAAGACACAATCATGATGCGCAACAGTTTTCGAGGTCTCTCGACTAGGAATCCCCTTCTTCTCTTGCAGGTGTACAAAGTCTATGTTAGACCGTTGTTATTATAGGATATGGACCTGCGGTTTTCAATCCTTCGAAGGTAGCTAGTGCCAAAACGTTGGAAAGGTGCAAAATAATTTCACGCGTAAAATCATGCTAAAAGCTGTTGGATTTCTTTGTGATCAAATCTCTTGTAGCAATACACGCAACTTCAACCTAGGGTTGGACTGTTTAGCTCTCAGAGGAAAAAGTTTGACCTTATCACGTTTTACAAGGCTTTGTCTCTGGAACGAAAGCGCATGCGCTTCTTCGATTGAGAGCTTCAATACTGGGGGAGGATCCGGGAAGCTATATATCA
Organism: Heligmosomoides polygyrus bakeri; assembly: GCA_947359475.1. Lineage (NCBI taxonomy): Eukaryota > Metazoa > Nematoda > Chromadorea > Rhabditida > Heligmosomidae > Heligmosomoides > Heligmosomoides polygyrus. The sequence continues at coordinate 26,935,955 of OX375867.1, forward strand.
AAACGGCAAAGCGTAGTGTGAGGCGAAACTGTTTTGCTACCAGAGCTGATGTTGAGTTTGAAAGGCTGATGAGGAATTACGGGATCCCGCTGAACTATTAGGTTGGAAAAAAAGTCTTTTCACATTTCGAAATTTTTTTTACCCTTCTCCTTGCAAACGCACTAGCCAATGTTGATTGCTGATTTCGTAATCCTATCACACTTGTCTACCGTTCGCACACGGACACAGGTTAAGACTCTTCTTGTAATTCGTTATCCATCCAATCTTCCGGACTCAATGCCAGATCTACCTCATGGCCATTTTCAGCACGGCATTCTTCATGAATTCATTAAAGAATCCACAGCACTTCAGGCAGCAGACCAAATTAACCATATATATGGCATGGGATCTGCTACTCATCGCGCCTGTTACGGGTGGTTCGGAAAGTCTTTAAAGGGAGATTATTCACTGAGGGCAAAGCATGGTCAGGAAGGCCAACTGAATTGGACGACACAGAACTACTCCATCTTCTTCGTACCGATAGTAGGCAGACGACACGTCAGCTGGCAGAGAAGCTCGAAGTGTCTCATAGGATAGTAGGGATCCATCTGAAGAACCACATGCCCTGTCAGACACTCAGAAAGGTCGACGGCTCTCCATCGCTGCTTCTCTTCTGTCCAGATAAGGAAGAAAATCGTTTCTTCCGCGGATTGTGACAAGCGAAGAGTCCTGGGTTCTGTGTGCCAACTTCGACGAAAAGGCAATGGGTACAAAAGGGAGAGAGCCCTAAGTCTGATCTCAAGCCCAATGTTCACGAAAGGAAGATTCTCTTGAGTGTTTGGTGGGATATCAGAGAAGTGATTTATCGGCAAACTCTCAGAAGTGGAGAGACACTTACTGCTGTCACATACTGCGGCCAACTCCACAAAGTCGTCGCAACTCTCTAAGAAAACAGGCTGGAGAAGTCGAAGGTGATGATCCTGCATGACGATGCAAAACTACATGTTGCAAGACTCACAAGAGAAATAATAAGGGAGCTAGGCTGGGAGGTAATGCCACATCCACCGTATAGCACTGACCTCGCCCCTACCCACTACCATTTCTTCCGTGCTCTCAAGCAAGAAATTGGAAAGAAATATTTTGAAGCAGATGAAGACCTCAAAAATTGGATTCAGCAATGGTTCGACTCCAGAACTGCGGTCTTTTAAGCGAGAGGAACTGGAAAATTACCCAGCCTTTGGAGAAGTGTAGCGGAACAAAATAGAGTTTATCTCAATTGATTTGACTTTGTAGTTGTGAAGTAATAAATCTTTGAATAAAATGAAAAGACTTTTTTTCCAACCTAATACAAAATTCCTACATTCAAAGGCATTCAAAATAAGCATCTGACATCCTGATTCGCTTTCTCTCATTCGCGATGTGTCATGTCTTTTTCTTGTTATGCCGTTGTCATCTCTAGCTCTTCTCTATCATCTTCACCGCATAGGCATTGACCTGTGTAATAAGCAGTTACAATGACATTGATAGTTTGCAGTGTGTACGCAGTGAGCAATAGTAACCAGATGAATTTAATTGGTAGCATGCATGAATCTAACGATAAATCATGGGCTCCTCTCAGCTAGCAGATTTATTTCGGATATAGCTTGGCTTCCTTCCTCGTTATATAGCCAGTCGTAGAGTCGTCATGTTTTTCGCTTATTGATTTTGTTGTTTTGTTATTGGCTTAGATAAAATAATAAATAGAAATAACGTTTAGCATTTCCTAATATTAGTACTGTCATATTTTTGATCTCTGTCTTAACTAGCCTTCCAGGTGAAGTTTGGGCAACAAAGCGACCCTTACCCACCTTGCCCAACGTAGCCTACCGTAATCGGCGGAAATTCGAAAACGGACATATTCGCGGCTAGCACACCTACTGGCTCTCCCAGCCGATGTTTTGGAGAGATTTTTTCGTCCGTTCCTTGACCTCTAGAGTCGCGAAAGTCAACAGTTCGCGGATACGTTAATGTTTTCGTCCTTGCTAGTTATCTGCATGTTCTCAACCCTGAAACAGTTAGGCCTCAATAAATACCGCTCCCGTGATTTTTTCGTTGTTCTCGCACTAAAAATGTGCGAAGTACCGAACGTATTAATGCCACCTTGAGCACATAAACGTCTTATCGAAGACGCTAGGATGGATCCACCTCTCCGCCGCTTCCCCTCTTCGGCCTACCGAATAGGAAAACGCCCTCAAATTTAATAATGTGTGCAGATTGGCTTATATCAGAAGAAGAAACGGTTATTCAGTCAATTCTATCGATGACTTTTTCAGGTACCAAGTATACTATTTTCGCTATCAATATTCGGGTACGGAACATTTACGGGTGAGTGCCGATTTCATAGTTTTTTCTCTATTTTTCCATTTTCCATGATAACTGCTCCTAATATGTCTCGAGTCCAGACATTCACTAGTTGCTGGCGTTGCCAGTTGTTTGCTCAAACCGTTCTTTGTTCCATTTTAGCTCGAAAATTGTTTTGGGTCGGGTAAAGGAACTTGACAGAGGTGGGACCGCCTGTGAGGAGCTGATCTTGGCTCTGCTCAGCTCTGAACGAGTGTGCTGCGTACCGCACCCGCTCTCGCGGAATACGTGCCTCGTTAGACGGATCGCATCCGGCAAATGCGCTTTTTCCGCAGGTGGACGCCGCGTCTCCTTGTCTGCTGGCGGCGATAGCCGAGCGATTCCCTGGACGCTCACAAGAACGACGGTGAATGGCGTGGGCGGCGGATTCTCCGCGGATTCTTCATCGTCCGTCCGAGCGGCACAAAGTGCATGGTGCTCGGCGTGAAGAGGCAGTCGGTGTCCGTGTCGTCGTGACGAGTTTTTTCTCCCGCCGCGATCCACTGCCTGCACGTGGAGTGAGCAGCCAGTGCTCGGACGGTGATGTATCGCCGTCGATGGAGCCAGTCCGTCTCCGCGTTTCGCGGTTCCTTTCCGGAATACATAATGCACTAAACGGGTGAAATACGGGTCTCCAGAGACGCTTTTTGTGCACGTTCCACGGAAAGGCTAGCGATCAAATTCAATGAGTCGGCCGTCCTTAAAAACGCATTGCATGCCAGGGCCTTCGCCAACGACACGGGTGCAGCGGGAGAGGAGTTCATGGAATAGACGAGCGCATAATGAGGAGCTCAGCCGATTTCCCGATTTCATGCACGTTCCCAAGAATTCTCTAACAGAGCGCGCATCGGGTAGGGCGACACTGCAGCTGCTGGAGTGGCGAAAGATAAACGGAGGATAAAGGAATAAGGACGGCGTCGATCGGTCCCTGTCGGGATGCGCCACACATTTGACTTCCACGGGATGTCGCGGATGAGTTGAATGTGTTTTTAACGTATACAATGACTTGCGGTGGCCAGCCTTTGTTGAAAACAAAAGAAAAGATAGGAAACAATAATTGTATGAAAATAAGAGAGGAGAGTAGACAAGATCGAAGAAGACAAGAGAAGCAAATTCATAAATATGAGCAGGGGAATGTTCGTATCGTCACTTTCTTCAGACGAACCTTTGTTTTATGCTCATCCCGTGAATCTTCATTGAAGAAGACGAGCATTCAATAAGACATTGTTTAACACAGTCAAGTGCGATTATTGTTTTTAAATTACTAAAATTTTTACTTTTTAAATTTTTAACAGTTTTAGTTTACTGTTCAACAAGTCAGAGCTTTATCCTTCCCAGACAGCTCTGGTATCAATTCATTGGACCATGGGGGAAGGCTTTCATATTCAAACTCGATCTTCATATTAAACTGTATGATCAAGTAGTTATTGAATTAAATGAAAAAAATAAGTAACTTATCTAGTTATCTGGTTTCGTTTATTCATGCTGATTCATTTAAGAATACTAAAGGATAAACGAAAGAGGTTGGCGTTTGTTAGTCCCCTTTCTCGGATGCGCCATGCATTCCAATTACATGCCACATCATCCTGTCAGAACCTACCCGTGATATCGGAATAGGTCGGCGCACTGATATCAGTATGGAACCGTTCAGCTGAAGACCTTACTAGCACAATGACAGGCCTCGGGGTGTCGCGCATGTTACGTGAGGTCAAACTGCACCGGTGTTTTGAGCGTAGCACCACTTCTCGGAAAATAAAAAGTGCGGGTTGGGGTCTCGCAACAAAATATCCTGCAACAAAATATAGCACCTTTACCAGCCGCTCCAGGCTTAAACAAAGATATTCAAATGCGACAACTTGATTACCTATTTCAGCTATATTAGCTAGCCTATAGTTACGGTGGCGAGCCGATGAACCCGTCATTGTTTCAACCTTCCTAGAGAGTTCTGGCTCCAATTCACTGACCACGGAGAGATGGAAGGCTTTCTTGGCCTGGGTGGGGCCAGAACTAAATACGCCGATTCGATGTGCACAAGACAGCTGGCCCGACCTCCAACCGCGTTACATACGTACCACACGACTACATTCAAAACTTCTCATAGTGCAGGTTGGAATGCTACGAAAAATTAAGAACATTAAGTTATCTTTATGGTGTGGTTGCATTTCTTAGCTAGTTTGAGTAATTAATTATTCAGGATCAAAGATCGATAAGGGGTTGCGTCCCTGCAAAATCTGAGTTCATTGAATTCTGTATAAGACAAGAGCCTTACAATTTTTTGGGAATCCGTTAACAATTTCTGGCAACTGGGCTTGGGAAGCGTGATCTTCCCCGGGTTTCCTCGAATCGGCTTTTCGCGGTGCCTCGAATTCAATTTTCCCCTGACTCGAGCCGGAACGGGCTTCACGTTGCGGCCGCCTCGGAAAGGAGGGCGAGTTCGCCGGCCCGTCTCGCGTTTCGCACGCGCTGAAAGCGGATCGTTGGAGTCGAGGCGTTCGCAGCGGCGCTGATTAAAAAGCGTGGCGCAATTCATAACTTCGTTGGCGGAAAACAACGGCGTCGGCTAGAAGGCAGGCAGGTCAGCTGCAGCTGAGCCGAGCCGTGGCCATCGCTCTTCGCTCGGCGCGCTTCTGATTCCGCGATCCACCAGGGATTTCCGGAGTGAGGCACGATGGCACGTCATCGCATCATGGTCGGAACAAAGCGCGGGGGAACGGAATCATGCACAGTGCACAGATGACGGCTTCCTGAGTGCCCTCAGCTCACTGCTGAACCCTGCCACATAGCTCACAATTCTCCTGAGGGAGTCACTCCTACCGGAGAAACTCACCACCTCAGTCACGGCTGCAGACTTCACGAGGCTCAAACGAAGGTCACTAAACTCCTTGTGGATGAGGAATGTGCCGCATGAAGCAGCAGACCGGCGTTCGATTCTGCAACCATTTATCATTGTGCTCCGCAGGCCGACACTTCTGAGCTCAAAAGGCAAGGCTGAGGCGTTTATGTCATCTGGGCTTAGCGGAAGGGCATCGTTCGGGGAGCGGCTTTTGACGGATATGCTGTGCTAGACGGCCAACCCGAAGTAAATCCGCCTTCGGTTTTTGCGTCGCCAATCAGCTCACAGTGCGAGGTCTTAAGGCGACTATAGGCTCATGAAGTTCTGATGACTACTCCCCTAGTGAGGGAGCACAATCGCTAAGCGAAAGACATCTACGCCAGCCGCTTATGAACAGAGCGAGTTGTTCGCTGTCTGTTTTTGCTCAAATCAGAAGTACATACATGTGAGTGGCTGATGCGGTCGGTTGGAGGCCTATTCTGGTTGATGGGGTCATAAATGGACCGGCGATTTTAATCGTAACTGTTTATTACACAGGACGATACCTCTGTGGCAAAGACGACAGAAAAGCTGCTAGGCATGACAACCGTGGAGCAGAAATAGACATAGCACAACAAGAATAAGAGAAAGCGAACCAGATACTTATTTAAAACGCAATAAATGTACGAGTTCTCCAATGGAGCGGGATCTCATTAGTCGTCACCAGTTTTTCAGGCTCAACACCAGCTCTGAAAAAAAGTTTTCGCCGCCGATTTGCTTTGTGCTCTGGAAAACTAAGCGTGCCATCGCTCTAATGAATTGGAATCAGTACCGAACGCGAAGAAGTAATTGGTATCTGACGTGGACTGACTATCCATCGTCACAGCAGTTCATTGGAAGTGCAGACGGAAAACGCATTCAGTGTCTGGGCGACATCTCACGGGGGATGACTACAAGTTGTTGATTAAGTAGAGCCATTTGTTCTTGATGCATATGCGATCGGCTATTCTGTTTTAAGCTTGTAAGTGTTAAGCTGATCACTATGATTATTCTGTCGTGTTTTTAATGAGGCGATTATTTCAGCCGGGGTTTCAACGAAATCGCTTTCTTAAAGGCTTAAAAGAAGCTCGAAATTTTCGATCGCGAAGCCATACGAGTTCTTCGAGATCTTGAAGAACACTATTTTGTCAAAAAGTCGATCGTAAAAAATAATCTTATAGAAGACCTAAAAGACCCAGAAAAACAGATAAATAACAAACAAATTCGAGAATGTCGAACACTTGGAGGTTTCTGATCACTATTTCTGCCTAATAAAAGACTTTACTAACGATCAGCCATGTATGAGAAACTTGGCTCCAAATTCAACATTCTAGAATTTTTTATCAATTATGTATTCTTTTGTGCTCACTAGGTCTTTCATAAGATTATTTTTTACGACCGACTTTTTGACAAAGTAGTATTCTTCAGAATCTCTATGAAGACTATTTCAGAAACTTGGAAACTTAAAAGTCGCCATATCTACTTCACAGATGAAAATCGATCAGTGAACCTGGTGACTCGTAGTATCATCAGAATTAGCTGCTAATCTATAAATAAAGGATCTTCAAGCTCTCGTACTATTATAACAGCACAAAACCTAACGAAACGAACAGCAACAACAGTGACAATAACAGCAGAAACGGTGACAGCAAATCACAGCAGTAAACGTATTGCTTCGCCTCTGTCTCCATTCAAAACATTTCAGAATTGGTTATCTGTGGTGTTTAGAACTAGTCCACATCTTCACCACATCTGTGAACATTTCTCTCGATGCAAAATATGTCTGCTGGTTTGAGACCTCCAAATTTCGTATTCTCTCAAGTTTTTGGCGAACACTGTAGGCCTCTAGTCAACTTTATGGTCAGCATTGCAGGAAAAGGTCGGATGCTGAAAGAGGACGAGTGCTACGTGCAGTTCATGACGAACCCGTACTTGAACATGGGCATGTACATCTCCTACTACTGGTCGACGCTGTTCGTTATGCTCTACCTCTACTGGGGCATCTACCGAGCCGCTAAGCAGCTCGCCATGAAGAGCGATCAGGTACACGAAGAGCCGTTGTTCCTACTTCTGACTTCGATTAGTGCTTCCCTTTGTTTCTCAGTCTGAAAGGAATCAACCTAAGCATGGCCTTCCCTGAGGTGTTAACCCATTTGGGAGATTATAGATTCTGATAAATGTTCTTCTCAGGAAGTAGTTTTATTAGTTTCTTGGTTGATCATAGTGGATTTATGTAGATAACGAGCAAATAGTCTTTTACCATGCCATTAAGCGAAATGGAACAACTGTGGACCTCTCTTCTCTTAATTTCATGAATCCCGCACTAAAGTTGCTCCGAATTGCGTTCCAAAATCCAGCCACCTGACCCGCAATTTTCAACAACGCCTCCACTATCTTTAGCACGTTGCTTTGAAGCAAAAGCGGAATCCAGTTTCAAGCATTTACAGAAAACAAAGCGATTGGCTCTGCTGACTGAACTTCGCAGACCGGAGCTGTCAGTGAGGACGAGCGACGCGAACAAAAGCAGCTCAGACTCGCCGAACGACAACGACACCAGCGACAGTAGCAAGTAAGCTCCGAATTCCTTGTCAGAGCGGATCTATGCGTCTACAGCATCGCCTGCCGCGAGTTCAAATGCCGCAGGGCAGTGCATTCAAAGCATACCGTCCCATCTACCAAACTGTCTCCAGACGCCATATATTACATCGATGCTCTTTAAAACCTTCTTTCGTCCTTCTCATTACCGTCAGGCTAGTAGGAAAAAATCTCTTCAACGCTTGATCGCTTCAGAACTCCTTGGATGGTGTATTTATTTATTTATTTATTTATTTATTTATTTATTTATTTATTTACTTGGAGATGTAAGACATTTCTTGCACAAAGAAAACAACAGCGAAAAAAACTTTAAAAGACTTTATTGTTGTCGCTTGAGTGTTTGAGACTTTGTATTCACATATAAAGTTTTTATATCAGTTTGGACACTTTAGGGCCAATTGGACACCATCTACACCAGACTGGACACGTTTTGAACTAAGTTGAACACTCTAAAAACGTCACTCTCTAAAAACCTCGAAATGAAATTTTGTCTCAGAAAATCTTCATATAATTTGCTTAAAAATTTTATTACTCACCTGCTTCGGAAAATTAACACAGACCTTAAGGCTTTATTAAAAAAGGAAAAAGTAGCTTATTTTGAAGTGCAAAGAAAGAGAGATATCAAGGCCGGCGCTACTGCAACATTTCTTCTTCACCTGTCACGCTTTGAAGGTGACGTCTGTGCTGGGCCACCTCTCGGTCCCACTTCTCTAGGTATAGTGACCATCCCATCCTTGCGTGTGCACATTTCTCGTATGTTATCATCGAGACTGATTTGATTCCTTGCTAGCTGAGGACCACCTTCTCCTTGAAAATCCGGCCAGTGCTCTTTTGTACACGACTCCCGCTGAGAGAGTCGCGCAGTAGTTCCCAGTTTCCAGATATTTCTGTTGAATATCCCGCTGGTTTGTCTCGGTTCTTCTAGTACTGCTCCAAAACAGGCGTAACCGCTTCTTTCCGTCCCCCGCGTTCGCAACGTTCTTGCAAGCGATTCGAACACCACCTGCTAGACGACCACCTGCAATTTCCCGCTCCGGTCGAGCTCTTTGAGACTCTCTGATATCCGGCCATTTCAGCCTTTCAGGGAGAATTCCTGGTAATTGTGGTGGCTACAAAGCCGGCCACATGAAGAGGCGCCCTCTGCCCGCCGTCTTCTCTGCGCTGTGTGCTTCTGCTTCTCAGCGCTATGAATGTCTCTGCGGCTGTTCAACTGCTCAGATTTGTTTGTTGATGCGCGGCCTCAGGGGAGGTGACTCGGATTCCATCCGAAGCGCTCCGTCATCCGTCTTTCCATCTCATCGGTCGTACATCAAATGAAATGCGCCCGGCCAAGCGCCGCTCGCTCGACCTTCTTCGGGCTCCGCTGACATGTCGAGCCATTCTCGCGCGCTTTCAGAGAAAATAGAAGGGTCGGTGGAACTTGGCCACTCACCTAAAAGGATCCACGACGAGGACCTGCAAAGCCACAGCTATGGCGCATGTGTGAGGCAAATCCGACAGTGCGATACGCACGGCAGCGTCGGTGCCATTAGTCAGGAGAATCAGCTTCTCCGAAAATTGAACGCGACGTCACCGATAATTAGATCAGGATCAGACACGTGCGCACTGAACTTACTGGGTCGGATGCATCAACATCTTAACCCGCGAGTATGCGGGGTATAAGGGGTAGAGATAGAGATAAGATCAGGGGCAAGATTTCATCAACAATTAAACCCGTGGGTATGCGGGGCATAAGCGGTAGAGATAAGATACGAGTCAGGTAGAGATAAGGTAAGAATCAGAGGCGCAGGCTTCATCGTGGGTATCTCTACCCCCTATGCCCACGGGTTAGTCGTTAATGAATCCGGCCTCAGGGAATGCTTCATCGGCTTTCACTCTAACCCTTGCACCCATTCCATGAACCTTTTTCTCTGCGTTTTCCTCTTCATTTATTTGTATCGTCTACCCCTTTTAATGAAGTTTTGCGCTTATCAACTATCATCATAAAACGCTAGGTTGAATTGTTGGGGAGTTGAGCTTTTTTCTCAATTTTCTCATCACCGCTGTTTTGTTTACGTTGATTGCTGCAGATAAACAAATAAATACCCCGCATACCCACTAGTTTAATCGTTGATGAATCCGACTCACGGAGACTGCGGGACCCGGCCTGAACACAGCTTATTCAGATGGTTGTGTTCCAGAACCTAGAAGAATACCCAAAAATTTTATGCGCACATCTCATCTTAATTCTCTACAAATTTAATATTGGAATTACTTGTCAGTGGAAATGGGGCAGGGATCATTTAGATTTCGCTTCTTTTAAATTTAAATAAACTTTTTTGTTTAGCCATATTATTTAGCTTGTTAGTTACATTCGAAAAAACGGTTATGTTATTGGATCTCAAGTTGCTTCTCCAATGAATACGTGAGTTATTTGATAGTATTTATCCTCTTTAGTTGGGTGTTTTCTTATTAGTTGTCGTAGGTAGAATGAATTTATATTAGGCAAATCATTTTCAGATCAATCCCGATGAAAAAAACGAAATCTAGTGCAAAAGGCAAAATCATATATCTTACTATATATAATTCGCTAAATCCGTGGGTCGCGTTGTCAATCACGTGTAGGGGGGGGGGGGGCTGAAGCAAAAAGATGCCTGCGCGGCGTATGCCGGCCGGGCTTTTCGTGAGCTTAACCATGGGAGATTGCTGGCGAATTATATCCTTGGCGGCGGAATGTCCAAGGTTACGATATTTTGAGCGGGCAAGGCGTCAGGGTATGGATGAGGATCAAGTGCCAACTTCGGAAATCAAAAGACGTGCCGCAGACGTCGTCCAACGTGCGTTGTGATTCAGCGTGTCGGAGTGCAGAAGAGGTGCCATAGCGTGGTGACATGCGAGTTGGGACTCAGTGTCACGTGTGCGTGCATGACTCTCACTCCGTTTCTTTGCCAGCACGTAGGTAAGAAAGTAATAGCGGGGAGGAGGGAAGGGGTAGGGAGAGTGACAATACTACTAATTTTAATTATGTTTCTGCAGACTAAGCACTTCGGATTGGGACTCTCATGATTTGTTTCTCGCCACCTAGAGAACGGGTACTTCGGACAGTAAATCGCGTACATGCGATGGAGGGTGGATGGGCTTCATAGGAGCAGTGAAGATTCTGCCCTGCCATATCCCGTTGCACTAATCTATGTAGTGAAACCTTTTTTTTTACTTAGTCAAAGTAAGGAGACCCAAAGAAGAAAGGAGGACGATTGGGGTTGTTCGGGGTTTGGGGCGAACCCCCTACCAGACGTTTGGCGGCCGTTAGGCTGCTGAACGTGTGGTATTACATAATATATAACTTGCCCAAGCTCGCTGATTCTCAAATGCTGACGAGGCTCGAAACTTGCAGTGCTTTCTTTCATACTTTCTACTTTTAGCAATAGCATAAAGGGTAAAGATCGGCTTACACAATCCCTTTTAGGATGCGCCGCGCATTCTACTTCAACGTGGAGATGTGGAGGCGACTTAAATGCGTGATAATGACTTGCGATGAGCAGTCGATTAAGGCGTCAGTGGTTTATCCTTCGCAGACAAGTCTGGTACCAATATACAGACCACGTAACGATGGAAAGCTTGGTTTGCCTAGGAGAGATTCCAAGGACCTGGAATCGGGTGTGCACGATCTCTTCTGACTGCGTTTCATGCACCCACTTGTAATCTCTTCCGACTGCGCTTCATGCACCCACATGTACTTCTGGCTGCAGACTTAGAGCCTCAAAATGTAGCCTCAAGAAAACATTTCTCGTCATTGCGATTCGTGGAAAGCATACGTCCTCCATTCCTACATGGTATTGTAACAACAAACACCTCCTCTTATGAAGCCCAGTGCGCCTGCAATCCTAACTGAAAGCACAGCAGTGATATGGAGGAGATGAGTCGAAGGAATTCGAAAATAAGCTGGGCACTGAAGGTATCCCGCATAGCTCTGTCGCAAAGAAAAGCCAGCATCACTTTTAATTCAATAATGAACAGAATCCTTTACGCCAGTGGTCATCTCCTCATTGGTGGTTAGTTGGCCCGGGCCATCTTCAAGCGCTTTGTTCAACTATGAGTAAAGATCTGAATGAGTGGTCCTGCATCGGCTCCGCTGTAAGGAGTGGTCATCGACGGCTTGCTTGACTTCTAAGCAGCTCACCGTCGCCTCAGTGGCTCACGTAGCCATGTGTTTGTGTGTTTACCGCCGAACACGCGTATATTCTCGCTCACGTCATCGAGAATGGGGCATGTTCAGGCCTTTGAAGAGGCCCGTGATTGCCGTCGTCGGCGAGGCGCCGAATGCATCAAGGACTCCTGCTGCGGGCGTCGGCACGACGGCGCGCAGGGAAACTCAATCACATCGGCACCCGCCGAGGGCCACGAAGAGCGCTAACTAAATATAGTTCATAAGCGCGCCGGCAATCAGGCCAATACATCTGCTACTACTGGATGCCATGAATCTCGTCTCGAGTTCACTCGCTGCAACGTACGTGTAGGGACCTTCAAAGAAATATTGGCATTTTATCTAAAATCAACACATTACGCAGTCTCGGGAGTAGCTACCGTAGAAGCGAGATATGTTTCGAGTTAAAAACAAATGTGTTTCAGAGCAGAACTCATTTCAACCATGGAGGCGCAACCTCCTTCAGCAATGACTCGCGTCTTCGGGCTCGGTGACCCGTGAAATGCATTTCGATGAAGTCGTTGTCATTCAGGAAGATTTTATGTATACCACTTTCACATCTAATTGGACACTTGTCAAATCAAACTGGACACTTTTCACGTCAAATTGGACGCTCTTCTAAGCTAGCCTAAGAGTTTCGAAATCAAATTTAACGCCTTCCAAAACAAAACGAGCTTCTTACAGGTTAAACTACACACTCTCCAATAGGGTTGGAATAATTTCTTGTCTAAGCTAAATCTGGGATAACTTTTTCGAATTTCTTAGCTCAGATGTCCTAATGAGTGTAATCATTTTATAAAATTTTTGTTTTTAGAAAAATAATAAACTAAATTTCGTTATAAGGCACAACAAGGCGGCAGTCACTTAGTGCGTTAAGAGATCAGATCGCGCTAAAATCGCGAGATTTTTATTTGATTGATAGTGCAGATGCTGACTGCGTGAAGCAACAGAGTGAGAATATGCGTGTTGTTTTCAACTGTTTTTCTTATGTCGTTTGCGTGTGTAAAAACTCCATGCGAGCAGCAATTTTGCAAAAAATCGAGTAAAAATCATGGAGTCTTGGACGAATGCGCAATCTCTTTTTAGCATTTAAAAATTGCCGCTCCCTTGTTTTATAGAATAAGCTATAAGTCATTATTTTTCCCCAAAAACGTGAGATTTTTATAAAATTTCAAACAAAGTGTCCGCTTATTGGGTAAGTTAATAAAACTTCAAGGAAATCGTACTAACATTTTCCTTAAACAAATAATTATTCACACCTTTTTGGAGAACTTCTAGTTTAATGTATAAGAAGCTCATTTCGATTTTTAAGACTTTGCTTTGATTTTGAACGATTTCGGCGAGCTTAGAACATGTCCAATTTGATCTGAAATGTCTCCAATTCGACGTGAAAATGGTATACGAAGCGCCGCTCTGTTTCGCATATTCGATAAGGGTTAGTTCAACTAACAACTTGAGAAAAAGCAGTTAACACCAGATGCACTACTGCAATGGTGTAGATGATTCTTGAAGCAATGGGCCGCAGGTTTTTATGACGAGCACGGCTGCAAACCAGACCTGCAAATACCCGTCCGGTTAGCTATGAGGCCCCTTGCGATAATGTAAGCCCGTTGAAGCTTCGGAACAGGTTGCGATGACACTAAGAACATTATGCTGTGAAGACTGGACAGCGAGCGGTACAGGTGAGCGACTCCTGTGGTGAACTTGATTTTGAGATCGCGCCATAAGCTTTTTGATGCTGCCTTGAGTGCTAGTACAAATGGCAGTTGCCTGAAGTTTTTCAACTGAACAATGTCCGACTTATTGCTGTTGCGGATCTTTATTCTAAGCAACAGTTTGGCAGCAACGCATTTCTTTCAAAGTCCATGTCGGAACTAGTCCGCGGAGTGAGCATGAAAATTTTTTTAAGGTTTAAGGTTTAGAGAGAAATTTTTTTAAACTGGAGCAGTCCCAAGAAAGAAGAACCAGCAGAGGATCATTGATTGCACATCGCCGTCCACCTACTCCCTATACGTCGTATCTTCGACGCCAGGATGAATCTTACATATGTGGATACACGAAGTTTTGGCAGACTGAGACGCAATCCATTGCTTCTTACAAAGGATAAAGGACGTTGCTCAATTGCCTTTGGGTGCGCCATATAATCTACTTCTACGTGATGTCGTGGTGGTAATTTGAATGCGTATTTCGCCATGCAATGAAGCCCAACAATGAGCAATCCGGCGCTTTATCCTTCCCAGACAAGTCTGGTACCAGTTCACCTATCCGGGATTATGGAAAGCTTGGTTGCCTTGAGCGGGAAATCCGAACCAAGAATCTGATATCGGGTGCACGCGATCGCCAGCGCCTCCTTCGACTGCGTCACACGCGCCCTATTGCTTCTTATGTGTACCAAGGAACATGGTGTAATGTTTCGTACCGGAAAAAGTTTTCTGGATCGAGAAATAAGGTGACCACTCAAACTCACCTCAGAGCATTGGGTCTGCAGTTTTGGGTCTGCTTTTTGCTGTGCACAATCTTACCATTAGGTGATCAAAGCTCGTATTTAAAATAAAATCGTAAGAGGCCTTAAGAGAGGTAGATTGTTCAAGAAATTTCATGTATCTTGCCTTACACTACCTCTCAACGATGCGTGGCACCGCAGTCCAAGAAGGCGCCGTCGCGTGTACCACGAGTCAAGGTTCTCGGTTCTGATCCCGCCAAGATCCAAGCGGGTCCAAGCGTTTCATCCTTTCGGGATAGATGAGTTGATATCGGGCTTGTAACGGAATGAGAAAACATTCACTTGTCCATTGCCTAGCCATCCAATCATTGTGTGGGCCAAGTACGCATTTAAGTTGGCCCCACGAGATCCCGTAGAAGGATGTAGATTGCGTGGTGCATCCAAGGAGGAATTGCTTGATGTTTCTCACCCTTCGGGGTCGGTGAATTTGTACCAGACTTGTATGGAAAGGATAAGGCACTGACATCTCCACTGGCTGGGCATCCAAATCGTTGTATAGACCAAATACGCATTCAAATTGCCTCCCTGAAATTCTGTAGAAGTGTAGAAAGCGTGCCACATCGTAACCGGGAATATTAACAGCATCCTTTATCCTTTTTATCCTGTTATCTGGTATCTCAGATTCTAACAGCCAACATATATAACTGCTTGCCTGCTGTTCAACAACCTGTTGAGTCAAAACTGAGGGGCTAAGAAATTTGCAATCATTCAAGCAGTGATAACTGTACCATGTCTGACCGTCGCTGAATCTTTGCATAATTTTAAACTTTAATTGTAGAATTGCTTTGACCTCGAGACCAAGATTGATATAATATTTTATCCGGCTAACGTATTTTTTTTTATTTTTTTTATTTTTTATTTAATCTCAAAGCGCAGCTCGTGCGGAACCACCTTTATGATTTGTACTACTCCTTCATGTGTGGTGTGTAGGTTCGGTAAAGGAGGGTGCATGATCTCGGGGGTGGTGTACCTCATAACCTGCTCTCGTGCAAGGCGGAATACATCGGTGAGACAGGCAGGCCACTTTGGGTAAGGATGAAGGAGCACATGGATGGACTTATCAAGTGCAAGCATTCGACACAGCATGGTAACTCAGGAGCTCGCCCCCTTTGCTGATCTTTGCGGTCTAACGCCAGATAGTGATGGAGGGATGGTCGCTGAAGAGACGACTAGAAGGGGCGAGTCTCATTCACCCAATCTGCCTCCATCTGAGGGTGACGTGACAGCCTCTCGGCTGCAGTCTTAAGGTTAGTTGGGACTGTGCCACTTCTGTTCTGTCTCGTTCCATCTCTATCTTCTTAGACCTCTGTGACTTGAAGGTAGTCCTTGGACGAACAACCTCTCTAAGTTCCCCTGTTTTTCCAGGCTCTGACGAAGGCGGTTGCGCCGAAACGATAGCCAAATAAAAATATTATATCAATCTTGGTCTCGAGGTCAAAGCAATTCTACGATTCTAATGATAACTGTTTTAGGGACTGTTATAAGTGAAACTTTGACCTATGCTATCAAACTCTAGGCGTGATGAAGTTAGGCAGAACTAGTTGAAAGCGAACGGTTTAAAGGACGAGTCGTGGATGATATACTGTCAAGGATAGATTCTTCGGCATTCATCACTTGCTCGTTTCAGGTGCTACAAAGTGCCGCCGACGTCAGCAGCAGACTCTACGGCGCGACCGTCGATTGCTCGAAACACAATGACCGTGCACAATAACTACGTCAATCACTGCCCAAATAACTGCTCGCCAACGTACAGGTACGACTGTTGATAGTTCAAGCCGTAAGGCCGTCTTGTCCTGAAGGCGTTTGTTTCAGCACTACTCCGCCTGCACCAGTGCCTTCTCCTGTTGATGTGCCCCGCACTGACCCGCTAGCGCTCGAGGCGCTGGCGTTCGATGTGGACCCCGCCGACCCCATAGTGGTCGACCCGTTGATATTTGAAGACCCGGCGCCCGAGGCAATGCTCGACGACGTCACGGCCGACGCCGACGTGCGCGACTCGCACTCCTCGCGCACGCCGTCGGAGCAGAGCCACTCCGGCCCGCTGGACGAGTACGATATCGTGCTGTCGGACGCTCACGGCTCGGCCTCGTCCCGCTCGCAGTCTCGACACAGCGATTCTGACCAACTGGGCGACGACGACGTCGTGCTGCACGTGAGCGTCGGAAGCCGCTCCTCCCAGTCGCCGTCCGATCAGAGCCGCTCGGAACGTGGCGACGAAGACTGCGAGGCGCGCAGCATTGCGTCCACGCCGTCCGAGCCGGCGTACGAGATTCTCATGGAGCTGGTCACCTCGGAGGAGCAGGGAGATAGGGCGCCAAGCGTCACGCTTCTCTCGCACGCGTTCTTCCGACAGGAGCCTTCTGCGGTCATCGAGCGGGAAAGCACCGCGCCGTGCGTCAGTCCTGAGCCGTCGCAGACGTCCGCGATTGAGAACACCGACCACTTCAGGTGAGCATATATACTCCGTACAATTTTGGCTGTACGAAGTGCATTGATAGACTACCCTATTATTAGTAGACGGTAACTATTGGTCGATTGATTGTTGAAGTATTGGGTCGAAGAAAAAATCTCGGCCAGAACTTCTGTTTCATTTCGAAAAATTTTTGTAGCAGTGCAGTTTCGATAAACTACAAGGTCTCGTTCATTATCTGAATCATGCGCGCAAGGTTCCGGCAGCTTTATGATTTCCTTACCCTAGAGCTGCCTGTGGTTGCGAATTAAAAAGTGGAAGGACTCAGTTTCCAGTTCCGATCAATTATTGAAATTGTTGTAGCGAAGGTGATGATTTACGGCGCCTAATAGCCGGTGGTCAGGCCAGGAGAGCATGAGGAAGGATTTACTATCCGAGTTCAGCAGCCGACTAACAGTTGAGCTCCGTGACTTGCAGACCAGCATTGTTGTGAAGTAGACAAGACACTTGTCGCGCTTCAATCGTTTCAGGCGAATAGCGTAGGCCCGTAGGCATCTGAAGTTTCGATGCAGCTTTCACTTGGACCCTCACTATGACCCCAGCGAAAGGGAACTCACAGTGGAGCATTCAGTTGATCCTCAGGAGTCGGGCCTTCTTCTCGTGTTGGTCACCTTTGGGCTCCCTTGGAGTTGTCCTGGGGCAGCCGCTGGTGATATGATTGACGCCAAGGACTCATTTCCCACCCCCGGTAGCAGTGTTCTCTAGAAGGTCCTCCATTCGTGGGAGAAGAAGCAACGGCAGCCGAATCACGCGCTTTCCAACTGTGAAAGACCTTTCGGTAGTTGATGCCTTGAAGAGGGTTAGCTGTGGTCCTCTGGTGGGGCTCGAATGTCGTCGGTAATTCGGGAGTTGGCGCGTGGAGCGCAGTCGGAGGAGGCGCCGGCTGTCGCTTGCACCCGATACCAGGTTCCTGGTTCGGACTTCCCGCCCAGGTCAACCAAGCCTTCCATCCCTCCGGGGTCGGTGAATTGGTACCAGACTTGTCTGGGAAGGATGAAGCTCTGACTTGTTCATCGGCTGGCCACCGCAAGTCACTGTATGGCCAAATACGCATTCAACTCGCCTCCACGACATCCCGTAGAAGTAGAATGAGTGGCGCATCCCAAAGGGATTGAATAACGCCGTCCTTTATTCTTATTCTTCGTCTAATTCGGGAGTAGTAGCGTTGGGCGTCGTCCAACGCGCTAGGACGTCCAGAACGTGCTTGTTCTTCCAAAGCGGTACCCACGATTGGAAGAGAAACGACCAACTGTGCATTCGGAGACCATGCGCTCCTCTGGACACAGCGCATGTTACCAACAGCCTTTAGCGATCCATGGACGCATAATATTAGGTGTGTCAGAAAGTCGCTCGACATTTGTTCTTCATTATTTTTATTCAGCATACAACGGAATCTACTCTACAATATGCCCACCGTCTCGGGTAGGCGGACAGAATCCCGTCACATTCGTTTTTCTCGCAAAGCGTCCGCCATTTTCCGAATATGACTGGTGTACTTGCTTCCGGTGACGGTTTGTTCTTTAGGGAGCAGCTCGTAATATTGTTTTCTTCACGAGTATCAGAAGCCGCAATGGTAGCGCATCTTGAAGTTTGGGATGCGCTGGCGGGTCTTCTCTTCCAGGGAGCCACACGGCACGTTGTGTGTTAGAATTGAGAGGAGCCAGCTCTCCTCTACAGTAATCAGGTCTTCCAGAAACTCCTTTCTTGGGCGGGCGTAGAAGGAGAAACTGACAATTGGAGTGCAACGCGTGGTATCGCTCGAGACATGAAGAACGAGAGTTTGGAGGTGACTGGGGACTGCTGAGTGTCTGCACCAGTGTCGCGACGCAGGACTGCGGGTGCTAATCTACGGATCCTCTTTGACAGCGTCGGGAACAGCAGTCTTCCACTGTGTTGGGGTGTTCCGACCAAGACTTGTCTTCGAAGTAGGAACCAGTACACACTGGCAAGCACACATTCGTTTTCATGCTGTCCTAGGTGACGCGTCGAGAACCTTCCACCAAATTTGGGTATAAATTGGGCTGCCTCCTCCATCCGCTCATTGCGCCTAAATTTGTCCTAAAATGACCTTCAATAAACTGCAGAGGAACGAGACAAAACCGATAGACTTTCTCCTTAACCCATTAGTTTGAGGACGACTAGTCGTGTCTTACTACCACGATGTAAGCTGTTGTTACAGCTGACAACTCAATTTTCATCATTCTCCTCTACTTCGTTGCAACTCTTCACCTAACGCCTTCATTTTCAGACCGGAGCTCGCGATACCATTCATCGATGCCGATAGTGTGTCATCGCTGGTTGGAAACGACGATCTGCGACGACTGGTGTCAGTGAAACGACCGCCCGAAGAGCCGCCGAAGATGGAAACAAACGGGGAAGGAAAACCGCAGGAAGCAGCGAAACCGGTAAAGAAGGCGCACAGGAGAAGGGCGGAAAAGAGGAACCCCGATAAGCCAAGGAATCACATCGGGAGCAACCATGCGCCGCAGACAAAGCCACCAGCTGAGCAGCCGCCAGCAGAGGCAGAGCAGGAGGAGCAGCAACAGCAGCAGCCGCAGCGGCCACAAGAACAGCAGCGAGAAGAAGGACAGCAACCACGGGAGCAACAACAACCGCAACAACACGAGGAGCCAGATCAGGAGCAGCAGCCGGTAAGAGTTCCTATGCACGTGACGGCAGCGAGTGCCTCATTAGAACATAGAGAAGCTTGAGCCTGCTTCCAGCAAAACAATTTTCTTAAGGGAAACTCCTTCCCATAAGGCGCAAGGGCGTGGATTCCCTGTGTCTGTTTGGGACCTGTAATTAAGTCTAAAAGCAACAATGCCTAAGCCTCCTCTTACAACTGGACTAGATCCAAAAGAATATCATGTGCTGATCGGAGAAACGCGCCATATTTCAGGCGCCGAGCACGTCCAGCGGTGCACCGCCGCCGACAGTAATCGAGACGTCCGAGGACATGAAGCTCCCGCTGATTGCAGTGTCGCGAGTGGAGAGCGTGAAGACGGTGGAAGGTGCCGTTGGTCGTCTACTGACAGCTGTTCGTAGCCGGTCGATACGTCGGAAGAAGCCGAAGCAGAAGACGGTAAGTGGCTGCGTGATCTCGGACTGTATGACAGCACACAGTGTCACGTTCTATCCTTTCATGCATGTGCCTCGCGGTGCTCCTGTTCTCCGCATAACTCACTACTGTCCATCTATCTCGATTTCAGGGCGTTTTGCAGGCGCTAAATCCATTTAAACAGCGAGAGGTACAGAGTCGAAACCGTTCCTTTGTTTTGAGCGCTGTTTTCAGTTTCGAGACGCTTCTTTTCACTAGGCATGAACGAGTGTCGCTGAGATTCTGCCGTTGCTCTTTGAGTTGCTTGCAAAAAGATTGACGAGTCCGACTAGAGGTCGACTTTGGAAGCGACCAGACCCTCCTTCCTTCGAGTCTGCTTTGTAGAGGACAGCGTGGAACTGTCTTATAGTGAAGAACGCCAAGCTGAGATTCCAACAAATCGAAACGGGAGTGGCAAGGGAAATTCCGGGAGCGCGAAATCTTGGTGCACGTTCCCAAGAAAGCTAAGCGGGCTGACAGGCCCGCAAATCTGCTAATGGGGTTCAGCTCCCGCCTAGTGCTGAACTTTTGATCGAAGTCAAACATCCTTGTGAACACTTATCCCCTTCAGCTTACCTCTGTTTGGGGTGTCATAAAGGTCTTACTTCACAGCTACGCTAATGCTCTATATCTTCTTCTAAAGCGCAAGAAAGCAGAAATCCTTCAATTTCCTGTTCTCTGTCAAGATCGTACCAAGCTCTTGAAGAATGCGTGGCGACGTTTGCCTGATTTGTGGTGTAAATGTCGCTTACAAAAAGTTTTGCAGTTCAAGAATGACAAGCTTTTGCGCGCGTGGTTGCCAGTCCTTCTATTTGACCAAAATACTGAAAACACAAGTTTGTGCACAACACTTTGAACTGTAACTGGTGCAGCGAGGAAAAAGAAAAAATGAAAAAAGAAAAGGGGTCTTAAAAATTGGGTTCCACACAAAATTCTGTCCCTAGAAACTGTTTCTTGTCTGAGATGGACTTCAATTTTTCCCATAAGAAATCATGAATTGTGCCACGATAGAAGAATAATTCAGGAATCCACCGTCACACAATTGAGGATACGATCACGGGCCTGAAGTTAAACTTACTAGAGATTGCATGGTGAACCGACTGCAACGTAGTTTTTGGTCCTCTACAGCGCCATAAATTTGCATGCCCTGTCAGTCACGAGAATTCGTTCCTAAACGAGAAAACGCGTGCTAACTGAATTTTATGATGCGACGCTTAGTGCGCTGGTGCTGGTCCAAAATCTTTCAGGTAGTCTTGAATGAACGCATTTTTTGCTCAAAGTAAAGGTGTAGAAGGATGTAAAAAATTTTCATTCCTTATTTGAAAATTTGTATATGTATATGTAACATTTGCGCTGCCAAACAAATGAAAATTGTGACATATTCGACAAGTGCTTGACGCAATTTGATCACCAGATATATGGAAGAATTTTTGCTTTCCGGCCATTCAACCATTCGGCTGTGGAACGTTGTCGTAGTTAGCAAATTCCACATCCATTCAAGCAATAGAGCTTTGCTCAGAAAGGAAATGCCTGTCTACCTCTACTCGACAGCGGAGCGCCCATAGCTCCCTCCAGAGGTTATACATACGTTTGATTGTGAGGTGCTGGCCTTTTTCTATCTCTTCGTGAGAGTGTAGCAGTCTCGTCAACGAGCGGACAGTGCAAGACTTGCTAGCAGCTGGCTTCCTCCTTATGCTCTTCTTCTTGGGACTCATCGTGCTCGATCTTTGAACGTCGGAGCTCTAGGACCTTATTACGGTGGACAACTGGCGTTACAGTCGCAGCAGCTTTGGCGCTGCTAACTTCCTTCATCTTGCCAGGCCATTCCTAGCCGTGAAGACAGCTCTAGCCCCGTAGGTCTGATAAACAACGTTCGCCTAGGGCAGGCTGAAGTTTTTTCCTTCGCTGTTTCCAAATGCGCGGCTGCAAGGGGTTAAAGAGTAGTCAAACAAGCGACGAGTTTCAATGGAATGGCCTTTTCCCAACCCACGTTTCCTGCTTCACTTTCTTGAAGAAATACTCAACTAATGTCTGTCGTGTGTTCGTGTCAGCTGGCTTTCTGCAGCGCTTTCCTCTTCGTACTATCACCGCCAACTGCCGACGTTTCAGGGAATCTTGCAGGCGTTGAATCCGTTTAAGAAACGAGAGGTACTCGAGTGCGAGTGGATTGACGCTTTCAGGTTGATTAGGGCGATAGGCGAGGAGACCGATTCCACCCCATCTCCGCGATGGAGTGGGTTTCTCCCCGTCCGCAAGGCCGCCGTAATCAACACAAAACCTAACTTTTCGCTTTGGCTGCGTTCAAGGCTTACGCTTGTGTGATTTATACCCACCCACCGCCTCGCCAACATCCGGCGAATCGATAGCTCATCCGCAGTCATCGATAAAATCACTCGATAGTCACCGACAGAACACACCATTGGCCTTCAAAGAGCGTCGATTCGCCGGGTATTGGCAGGCCACGGTGCGCAGCTGGAGAGCTCGTCCGAGCAGATTCGGCCGTTTTCAGCCGGCCTACAAGTCGCGGTCGGAGAACCGGGCGCGGAAGGCGCTGCGTACCATCACGTTCATCCTCGGCGCGTTCATCGTGCTGTGGACGCCGTTCTACGTGCTGGCCACCATCTACGGCTTCTGCGAGAGCTGCAAGAGCTCGCCGGCATTCAACATGCTCTACTCGATCAGCTACTATCTGTGCTACATGAACTCGCCGCTCAACCCGTTCTGCTACGCGATGGCCAACCAGCAATTCAAGAAGACGCTCACGCGCATTTTCAAGGGCGACTTCCGACGAGTTTAGGTACGTTTCGCTGCCTGAATATCCTTACAAACCTCTTACTGCACCTACTAATGTAAAGCGTTGTAGTTTGTTACAAAGGGTGAGAAGGCGAGAACGTTGAACTGCATTAGGCGTCGAGATCGTGTCGTGCACACATCTCCGCATGTCGTGCGGTTTACTTGATTGGGAGTGCAAACATCCAAAGAAAGCGCCATTTTGATGTACTCCCTCGCAAGACCTTCTAACGAAGGAATTCCCAACTAGGAATGCTATCAGTGCGGTCGCAAAGATGATTCAGAACTACTGTTTTATTGTCTTCAGTTGGACCCAAACATTAAATGGTACTCATTTTCAATTCAATCATGTTTTAGTATGTGCCACGCATTCTACTTCTATGGAATGTCGCAGGCAGATTCAATACGTACTGACCCATCTAATGACTTGGACAAGTCAGTGTTGTTGCCTCCCCAGGCAAGTGAGTGTATGGAATCACTGTCTCCGGAGGGATGGAAGGCTTGGTTGGCCTGGGCAGGGAGTCCGGACCAAAATTCAGTGGATCTAATGCCAATTTTCTACTATTCCTACCGTATGTGCAGACAATTTGAAGGCATATTTTGCCTACGGGCGCGTGCAGCGCAATCGGAGGATGTTCCGGCTGTCGCGTACACCCGACACCACGTTTCTGGTTCGGATTTCCCGCCCAGGCCAACCGAGTCTTCCATCCCTCCGGGGTCGGTGAATTGGTACCTGACTTATCTGGGAAGAATAAAGCGCTGAATTGTTCATTGTGTGGCCAAATACGCATTCAAACTGCCTACACGGCATCCCACAGAAGTAGGATGCGTGTCCCATCCCAAAAGAGATTGAGTAACCCGTTCTTTATCCTTTTATCCTTTACTTGGATTATAAAGTGACTTGCCATGGTCAGCACATGAGTACCTCCACCAGTGCATCCTTTCCAAACACGTTTGGTGCTGATTCAGTGCCTTCTAACAAGGGAGGAGAGGCCTGCTTGCCTATGCGGGACGCGAATCAAGAGCATCGAGGGGCGCCAGAGGTATTCAAAAGTTTGAAGGCGACTTTTAATCCCTGCTTCTGAAATCTGAAGTGGTCGCACAAGCATATCCCTGGCGTTTTGCCTATCTCCATGAAATCTGAGAAAAGTGAAGTAGGTAGAGAAAATCGAAAAAGCTGCGGGTGTAACGTATTTCCTAGAAATCATGAAAGCATGAACCTGCACAACTATAACCAAACACGTCGACAATCTTAGAAAGCTCACAGATTACGCACGCCTTGAATTCCTACCGACAGATATACTCTTTTCCTTCTAGGTGGCCAGGTAGATGAGCTGCGCCGCCGGTTGATGGTGCAGCTCAGCGGATTGTCCGCAGTGCGCCGTCAGAACTCGTCAAGCAGCCGTAGCGTTTCATGGGCCTGATGGTGAGAGTCAGTCGAGAGCGTGCTGCCGTACGGACTGGCCAGTGGAACGGCATAAGCCTCAAGAGTTCTGACGAAGAAGCTGCTCCTGACGCTTCGTTCGAGTTTTCTTTTGTGAGACCTTTCCGTATGGAACTGTGATATACTGGTGCTCTGATTTCATTGATGTTAGCCGAATATGTTGATGTCGTCGATGTTTGAAGTGGTCATTTTCTTCTGAGATGGGGTGCAGTATGGATGTCGCCAAGAGAAGCTTCACTGTGTAAATTGAGTCCTTTGAAATTGGACGACGACATGGCGCATCCATACCCGCAAGCCTTCTCGACTCCGATGCATAAGAAGATGTCAAATGTTGCTCTTTATTTATGCGTATGATGTTGATCTCTCCATGGTAATCCTCCGGTACCACCAGTGTTGCATTTAAAAATTGAATTCGCTAGATATCTATTGTCATTGGAACTGAAGTTGTGGAGTTCGGGGATGGACGCGAATTGGGTCTCCTCTGCCTTTGCCAACGGCGAAGTAATCCATCCGAAAGGGTGTCGAATTTGGAGGTTCCTCTCCCCCCATTTGGAGATTTCAGCTGATGCAGAGGTACCGAAATTCAGGTCACGACAACATCCATCTCTGCCACTTATGTCAACTCTGTGAAATGTGCCGACATCATGTTGTCATTCTGCGGAAAAAGGACATGGGGATGCTTGTATAGAATTTTAAATAAATTTTTTAGAACTTTTGCGTACATACGAGCGAGATCCTCCATCTGGCTCCACAACAGGGGAGAGCCCGATTCCTTCTGTCAGCTGTGTGACCGGAGCGGAGAGCAGCTGCTTTCAGGTCGTCATGTAACGTGTATCAGGGATGAGCCCTAGAATGAAATTTCGAAAGCAGGATAATGGACAATTTCGGCCAAAAATGATCGTTTCTCAGAGAAACGGGTAACAAACCAGCAATAAAAATTAGGACCTATTTTAAGCCAATATTTTTCCAATAGCAGATCGGAGCTTTAACGTTGTCCGCGACAGATGTGAGATAAGCTACTTTTAACTTTTCTGTTGACTTTTTTCTGTCTCCCAATCAATTTTACCGTTAATCCGGTCTCATGCCTAACAAACCTCCCCCATTTCCCCTGCTTCAGTGAAATGCTGCTACCAAACGTATCTAAATAGAACAGCAGTGCAGCCGTCTAGCTGTGGTAAGCAGACTTCATTCGTTATCGTTATTGTTTATTACGACTACATACATAAGGCAAGGACGCAAACAGACAAACAGTGGGGCAGTTCCCACAAACAGTGATACTGTTTAGCCAATTTCAGATTTAAGCAACAAACCTTCAATTCGGCTTCTGAATTGTCTCGGTGTTAGGGGAACTGAAGGTGCTAGGGAATTTCAAGTACAAATTACCTACCCCATCTACGTACAAGTGCAAGGCATTGCTCCCGAGTTCGTTCTTAGCCGAGGCAGCTGTAACTTCGCAGAGCCACCTCCTATGTATGCGAAGTATTCGTCTTGAAGAATCGACAAGGTCAGAATCAGTGGAAAGGTATGACAACTTACCTACAAGACATATGTCAAAAACCGTGCGGCGAGATTCCAGGGATGGCATTCCGACATATTTATTTCTGATTGATGCTTTCGACACACATGAATATAACAAATTCCCTGTTCCAAGGAAAGCCTTCCTAGTGAAGTTGTTCTGTACCTTCTCTACAGCAAATATGTCCTTTCTCTTATATGGAGCAAACATGGATACGCTTTATTCAACAAGGAGACGTATGTAAGTCTTGAACAACCTAGGGAGAGCAGATCTATTCCTAGTGACTAATGCCTTAAAGATGTTTGATGTTCGCAACATAGCCGAATTACATATAGCAAGATATGCTTCCCAAACTCTAGGTTATTGCTATAAGAGTGCAAAGCACACCCTTCAATGTTGTACCTATGAAAAAGTGTTTCCAATCCAGAAAAAAGGGTGTAAGACTAGAGTCTTCTAAAGAGACCGCGGCAACTGCCACTTTTCGCCTTATCAACCATCAAATCAATTTCATTTTGAAGCACGTACACCTCTTAGCCTGCAATAGTTTTAGAAATCTTCACTTCATCAGCCTACACTCTTGCGATGACGTTGCACTGCTGTATAGCATCAGGAATCTGCAGTGAAAGTGTTGAAAAGGAAAGGGGAAGAACTCTTGTGGGACTCCACCGATTACCCTCTTGTACTTAAAATTGAAGTCTACTTTAATCTGGAACGTTCGTCCGGTGAGATATTGAGCAATCCATATATGAAGGATGAGGTGGAACTTGTATCTCTTCAGTTTGAGAACCTTCTGGTAGAACACTCTATCAAGTCGCAACCGCATTTGTTACCATGCGCGGCTGTCAAGTCATTGAGGCATTCTAACAAATTGGTCTGAACAGACCAGGGGCAAGCCCAAAAGGCGTTGCTCAGCCACAACCGTCTTCTTGAGAGCCTGAAAAAACAGGAAGGTAAAGAAATCGTTCAGATAAAAATCTTTTCAGGTACAACAGTTTCATAATGAAATAGGAAAACGAGGCGGAGGGGGGGGGGGGCAGAAGAAGGCAGCTGACCTCATGAAAACAACTGAAAATCTGGCAAACTCTGCTCGGAAGGAGATAGATCTTACACTCATGCACATATTGTTAACTTATCCGTGCTGATTCAGTGCTCAGGAGTACTGTAGTTTATCAGCCTTTCAGATGTTTCTATACAGTCAGTTGGGTTGTTTTAGTCCTCCTTTTTCGTGTCGTCTTCCCATTACCTTGAGAAACTACTGCAACTCGTAATCATTTGACGAACATCTTCTAAACCTTCCTTTGTCTTTCCCAGACTGAAGGGTGGTTATCGGTAATGTCAGCAAAATGAA
The DNA here is from genome assembly GCA_947359475.1 of Heligmosomoides polygyrus bakeri. Classification (NCBI taxonomy): domain Eukaryota; kingdom Metazoa; phylum Nematoda; class Chromadorea; order Rhabditida; family Heligmosomidae; genus Heligmosomoides; species Heligmosomoides polygyrus. Next base: position 26,963,110 of record OX375867.1, read on the forward strand.
GTCCGTGTTACAATGTTGGTTCCAGAGCTTGGTCGCAGCCACTACTACTCTCCAACAGCATCCTATAATTCAGCAACAACTAGGATTTGTTTGTAAAGAATAGAACACTGCACGGTCTAATCTCCAAGTTCGACGTTCTTGAAACCTCGCATCTCTGGAGTTAGTTTCTCCAATTCTCTTTGTCTACGAGGCTTGATAAGAATTCTTTGTTGCGGTCAACGTTTCGCCGAACTCGTCTTTCTACCCTAAAAGAAACTCGAAATGCTTTCGGCTTGGTGAAACTCGCTGCATCAAAGACAACGCGTCCACCTCTTTGCCAGGAACAACATGATCCCGGGAGCGCTAGGAAGCGGTACTACATCCGTGCGCATGAACTCACCGACTCCTCCAGCGCCAAGAAACCGGATCAACTGCACACCGTGGAGCAAGCGAGACCTATTGGTATGGTCAAGTGTACCGTTCAGAGTGCCGGAAGGCCGAAATTGTGCACAAAGCAGTATACGCATTCAAGCAGTCTTGCACCCTGCAGACACGGTCATATAACCGACTGCGAACAAACTGCCTGGTTCTCATGGCATATTTACCGGCGCAACATCCATATCCAAGCCTGTTCGCATTTGACATCGGCGCACAGCTGTAGATTTTCGGTAGTGAAAGACAGATTGCATTGCTAAACGCGTTCATATTGGCCTGCGTCGCGCTCTGCTTTCTTGCACTTCACTTTTTGAGGTGGGCAATTTTGCATGCCAACATACGTGACTCTTCGCATCCTTGTTGCTGTTCTAAACATGTTACGAAGCACAGCACGTTCCAGAGCAGATGAATGAGGCGACTTGGCGTGGATGATGATGTTCTTGAAGCTGTCCTTTGAGAGGAAAGGATGGTCACATGTTGAAGTGTCATTGCTAGCTGTCTGGAATGTCAATTCTATTTGGTCTGTGAGTAACAAACTAACCAATCAGGGGCCGGATTCGTCAACGACTTACAACAATTTAACAGAGAAAATTACAGCCAAAATCCCTAATATGATTGCGCGGCTTATCAAGCGATATGGTGAGCGACAAGCCGCGGTATCTGAGTTTTCCGCTGTGAATTTTCTGTTAAAGTTACGTAAGTTGTTGATGAATCCGACCCCAGGCGGCCCCGTGGGCCCTTACAAGGTCGTCGTTCTCGCACTAGTTGCTCAGTGTCTTCCGCCTAATAAATCCATATTCCCGCCGTAGGATCTCCTTTACCCTTACGGTACCATTCTTTTAGACCTTGTGAAAGACGAGTTCGTCGAAACGTCGGACACAGTAAAGCATTTATATCAACCTGGTGGCCAAAGAGGGTTGAAAGAAACTGCACGGTCTATTATTTTATTAGTTGGTTAGGACCTCGAGTGGACAGACCTTAATGCGGTGAATACGCTGAAGAACTGCCTGCTTATACGAGAATAATGGATAAGGGGTAAAAGACGGCGTTATATGACATTTTCTTGAAATGCGTCCATCACTCATCCCGCTTCTTCGGGATATTGTGGAGTCAGCCAGTGAACAGATCAGTGTTCTATCCTCCCCGACAGGACTGGCATCAATTCAGCGACCTCGGAAGGATTGTTGGCCAAGGCGGAAGATCCGAGCTAAAAACCTGGAATCGGGAATACGCAACAGCGGGCGCCTCTCCCGACTGTGCTACCAAGCGATCGAGCGTTACCTAGTGGATAAATCAGCTTCGGCCTCAAGGCCTCCCGTCGTGAGTAGCATGGAGGTCAGAAAGTGCGACAATTGCTAGTTGTGATCCAGAACACCCCGTCTGCCAACCCACCCAAGAATTCGAACCAAGGAAAAGAGTGAATCGGAATACAACCGCTATGGTCCCTCATGCTGACTGTCTAGCGCGCATTGGAAGCTCTAACCCACTATATCGTTGCCCTGCAGGTGGGTGCTATTCCCTTTCGCATCCGCCAGTAAATTTAGTTTGCACGACGTGCCTGTGACCGCCAAACTTCACACTGGCACAATGAGAACGCATTTGAGGAAGAAGTTTTAGAAGTGTTAGCTGTAACGAATCCGTAATGCAAGGTTCTATACTCCGGTGTCATTGTTATCTCATTTCATAATTTGCTGTATAGGTCCCGAAACGATTCCCTTAGTTTCAAGTAATTACCGTACCCCAGCGCCTATAAAAGGCGCGTCCCCCAGCAGTCACGGTTCATTTCTGTGCTTGTCCAGACCGCGAGTAGCGGCTCTACTAATAAAGCTCTACGAAGGACTACCCTAGACACCAACCAAGGCCCGAACGGCTGGGAGATAAGGCAGCCGGAACGCGTTAGAAGGATACAGGAGACGCGACATAGGGGCCGAACCGAAGGAGCTGCAGTAGAACCGTTCGCAGACCGGAACGACCGGAAGGACGAGATCCTGCCGTTGATAGAGGCAGAGTACGGTCTCCAGGAACGAGGAAGGTGCTGCACCTACCCTCGTTGAGGCCCGTTAACCTTTCGGTCACACCGGAGGCTCGTCCAGTGTTCCTCAGTGGCCCTCTGTTGTGTTCTTGCGGAAACGCTCGATTGCGGCAAGACTGAGCTAACAACAGAAATATTACGGTGCTGTTTCAGATAAGCCGAGATGGCCTCTGAGAACGTGAATGACCTGGAAATGGAGCGTATGCTCTTGGACGAGCCCACGGAATCGGACAGAATTGCCGCACTACAGGCGTCAATCGACACCCTAGTCGGAGCGGTCAGAGAGATCGTGCAGAAAGGAGCGCTGCAGGTAAGACTAAGCGCAGTTACGATTGCCGACAAACTGTCAGTGCTAGAGGATATACCTAGCAGTTTGGTACACCCGCTTGATGGAGACACTACAACAGTGGATGTCGACCACCTCTCCAAGGTGATGGAAGAGTTTGTGCAGGCAAACTGCAAGACAATCCATGGAGAGCTGGCTCGACTGGAGTTCGTTCGCACGCAGCTTAGTAAAGCCCACGATTTGCTGCAAGCAGGGCTCCATGAGGAGTTAAGAGAGCAGCTTGAGCAGGCGAAATATGATGACAGCTGCGTGCGCGAACTCGCACAAGTGCTGGGTGTGGATACCACTGAGGTGGTAGGGAGAGTCAAAAGCCTAGTTCAGCTTCCTAGGGAAGTGAGTGCAGGCAAGCGAGGGCTAACATCTCCACTTCAGAGCGCAGCCCAGACGTTACAAGGCAGTAATAACTGCCAGGTGGAACAGCTCAATGTTGACGACTTTGACGACGTTGCTTACCACGCGACCTTTGATCCAGTCGCAGCCGCGCAGGGTGAGCTCTTGCTTCCTCAGCCTGACCCGCTACTCAATAGAGGATTGCAGCAAGCAAGGAAGAACGAGCGGCCGCCGAAGCGGAGGGTATCGTCCTCGACAGCAGTCCCGACGACCAGCATACGTCAAGGTGAGCTTTTGGATGCAAATTCCTCAAGCACTCCTGAATGCTCCATTGCTAAAATGTTTGCGGCCATGACATTGCCCGAGGTCGAGACGTTTAGTGACCCAAAAGGGAAGAACTACGGCCAATTCTTAGCAAGGTTCAGGATGAAATACCAAGGGCTGGGGCTCGGCGATGAAATGCTGGTTCACCTTTTATTCTCTAAGCTGGACGGGTACCCATTAGCAGTTGCGAACGCACTACCACGAGCGGTAAAAGAGGGAGGTTTCGAGCTTATAGCAAGTGCCCTGAAAGCAAAACTCACGGAGAATGACTCGGCCACGCAGATGAAAGCGTATATGAAACTCAAGACCCTCCGGAAAGTAGGGGATGTCGCAAGCTACTGCGTACAGCTGGAGGAGCTAACCCAGCTAGCGTATCCGGATGCGTCTGAGGGAGAACTTTCGCGTACTCGAGCAGGAGAGTTGGTGGCTCAGTTGACGGACTGGCCCGAGTATCTTCAACTGTTCACGACAATGGAGGTAGCGCCTAAAGAGTCCGCCTATGAAATGGTCAAGAGTTTGGCGCAGCGCTGCGAGCGAAGCCGAGAACTTGCGATGGCCTCGAAAAAGAACATGGACTCAGTTAAGGCAGGCCCCGTCCAAACGGTGAGGGGATCTCAACAGAGGAAACCTCAAGAAGCCATAAGACTGGACACCACAGATAACCCTGGAAGGACCAAACTGCCAAAATGCTTTAACTGCAATGGAAGCGGTCACTTCAGACGAGACTGCAAAAAGGCACGGGTCAATAAAGGAAACAGGGAAGAGAAGAAGTCCGATCGGTCTGAAGGGCCAAAAGTGTTTAGTGCGGCCCTAAGTAAATGGTTGGGTGGAGCGGAAAAGGCGTCAGTGCAACAAGGAGATCTAATAGGAGAGGTGCCAGTGAGGAATGTGAAACTGTTGGGGTTGGTCAGACGAGCACTCCTGGATACAGGTTCACAGATAAGCATAATTCCTCTCGAAATGTTGCGTGCTGCTCGCACTGCAGGATTTGATGTTGACTCTGACGTGGAGGAAATCACGCTCGGAAAACCCATGCCTATTTACGACGCGTCAGGAAACAAAATGACATTCAAAGGTGCAGTGAGGCTCACGCTACAAGTTGACGATGAAGCGGAACGCCGAGTTGCTCTATTCGTGAAGGAAGGTGGAGATGGAACGTTAGTTCTCGGCACTAATGCTCTCCACATATTGGGTTTTACCCTAACGTCAGGGCCTAGAAGCCTGCACCCGTCACTCGACCAGATCAAGGGCGATGGAAGCGCACCTAGTGGGCGGAAGAGCGACTCTCGGGAAGTTGCCGAAACAGTGACAGCGAGAAGCGCGAAAGTGGCCAAAAGAGTGTACATACGCCCTGGTGAGACAAAAACAGTCCCTGTACTGATTAGCAAGGACTGCGAAGGTGTATTGTGGTCAGACAACGACAGCATACCGGACCTGGTATGCGACGATTCTGCAGCAACTGTGAACGTACAGGTGACCAATTCCTTCGCAGGAGCGAAGCTGTTTCGCGCGGGGGAGAAGGTCGGTTCCCTCGAACCGGCACAAGTGGTCGAACAGGAGCCCGTCAACAGCGGAAGCATGTTGGAACGTACAGAAGCTTCTGTGCATGACCGAAAGAAGAAAGACGAGGAACGTCGGAAGCAGCGTGAAAAGGAGTTGGAAGAGGAGAAAGCCAGGATGGCTGAAAGAGCTCGCAAGCAGAAAGAAGCGAGAGAACGCGCTGAGTGCCTTGAACAGGAGAAGGCGCATGTGAAGAAGTTGCTTCAGGAAGCTCAATGAAAAGCCGAGGAGGAGCGCAAGGCGAAGGAAGCGAAGGACCGCGCTGCCTTCCAACGGAATGGCCCTGCACCTGTACCTCCGCCTGTACCTGATCACAGGAATATGGGTGCTCCTGACCCTAGGAACATGGTCCCTCCCGATCGAAGGCCAATGGGCTCTCCTGATCAGCGAGCTATGAATCCTTCCGTTGGGCCTGCCAAGCCTCCGCCTCCTGAGCCAGAGATATTCATCGCACTGCCGTCGTCCTTCGCCCGCGCTAATGCTGAGGTCATTTCCCCAGAAAATGTGACTCTCTACGTATATGCCGACTGGAGCACGCTGGCCAAGAAAATGCTGACGATGAAAATCACGACTTCAATCATCATCGTTTGGCCCGATGAGATGCCGGAGAGCCGTCCGATGAGGCAGGTGCTGATTTGTTTGGAGCGCCACCTGCAGTGTGGTGGAGCCCTCGCATTTTTCCCAAGTCCATATGAAGACGACAACGCCGAAGCTTGGACTGCTATGGGAAGAGTATGCGCGGAATATGTTAAGTATGTGACCGGGCCAAAGCGAAGATTCGACGCAATCGTTCGAGATCACTATAGTGACGCGTTAGACCACGTGACCTACACGCATCCAGCGCTGACGCTCGGAGCGCATCCTCGATACGGGAAAGCACCGTTCATCGGCCGGCAAATAGTGTGGTTCCTCGAGAAGTTGCGCCTTACCGTCGATGATCTCATCAAAATGAGGGAGTTTAGCTTCGCTTCGAGTGATGAGAGGGAGCGCCGACGTAAGGAAAAGGCAGCACAGAATAGGAGGCGCAAGCAGGAACACCTGCCGAACTTCTGGGTGGTCGAGGACCCAGAACACCGTCGCCATGATCGTCGAATTACTTTCGAGATGCCGAGCAGCCGTCGCCGCCCTATGGACAGGGAACCGACATCCGGACCGAACGTCAAGCAGCCGCCAGCCGATCGCCGCCGCCACGACCGAGAGACCAGCTATGAGCCGAGTCGCCGTCGCCACCACGAGGACATGGAGTCGCCACCTGGACTATCGCCGACGCCGAGAGACCGTTCCACCGACCGTTGCGATCGCCACTGCAAATCCAGAAGACTCGATCATCGCGAGGACCGCCAGCCACATCGTTCCGGTAGACCATAGTTGGCAGACCCTAGAGTCGGGACGACTCTCCGTCTACGGGGGGCATGTAACGAATCCGTAATGCAAGGTTCTATACTCCGGTGTCATTGTTATCTCATTTCATAATTTGCTGTATAGGTCCCGAAACGATTCCCTTAGTTTCAAGTAATTACCGTACCCCAGCGCCTATAAAAGGCGCGTCCCCCAGCAGTCACGGTTCATTTCTGTGCTTGTCCAGACCGCGAGTAGCGGCTCTACTAATAAAGCTCTACGAAGGACTACCCTAGACACCAACCAAGGCCCGAACGGCTGGGAGATAAGGCAGCCGGAACGCGTTAGAAGGATACAGGAGACGCGACATAGCGGCTTTCTTCTTTAGGATTCATAGATGGCAGAGTTGTCAGCCGAAACAAAAACGCATTGTCTAGCAGGCAATAAACAATAAATGCCTCGGAATAACTTTTCAGCAGCACGTCGTCTTTCAATGAATGTCGAAGTGTAATGGAAGAGGTTTGTTTTCATTAAACTTTTCTCAAATGCACAACACGTAACAATGATACAACAGTTGGAGGTAAGAAACAGAGAGCGTAGTGACGCTTGATGGCCCATTACTTTCGTGGAGGTTTGCTGAAACAAAGTTTGGATCGGTTCTGAATCACGTTGCCACTAAGGGGATTAGCAGCTTCCTTGCGGGAAGACACCGGAACCCACCTGTCTTTCCGCCTGTCCTTCTTCTCGTCTCGTCGCTCCTTTTCCCGTGGTGGAGATGAAACCCGGCGGTCATGCGATACCGGTCGGGATACTGTAATGAACCGTGACGTAGAGGGCAGATCAACAAGTCGCGGATTCAAACTTACATCTGGATTCGAGCAGTTCACGATCCTTGCGTGCCACCTTCGAGTGTCTGAAATATTCTTGTTCAAGCTAATGGGAAATAATACAGTTTTCGCGTCGAACTGAACACCTTCCAAATGCAACCGGACACCTTTAAAGTCAAAGTGGACACAAAATCCAAATCCAATTGGACACTTCCAAACAAGCTTGATGCTTATGAAATCGAATTGGACAAATAAATAAATAACACTTCGCAATCAAGATGAGGGTTTTTCAGATTAGACTATAGACTCCCAAAAAGGTTAAATAAATGGCTGTGTTTAGAAAAATGTACTGTGGCTTTCCGTGAAATGTTTAAACTCACCAGTCCTATAAGAAAGCAAACTGTTTAAATTTTATAAAATTTCATTTTTAACGAAAAATTGTGGCCCTATGCTTATTATTCTAGAATAAAGAAGGGCAGCGATTTTTAGGGTGTTATAGGAAAATATTGTTTCATGCATTCTCAACATTCTGAACGCACGCAAAGCCCAAACTTTTATTTTAGCGCAAAAATTGCTAATCTTTTGCACCTTAAAACGAGCCTCAAATCATAACTTTGCCTTTAAATTTTTGAATAAAATTTCAAACAATGTGTTCGCTGGTTGGGAATTGGAACTAAAACGTTTGTTGATTGAATCTCGAAAATCGAATCGAAAATCACCACCGAAGAAGAGGCACTGAAGTGTTCTAATTTCTGGAGATACACTCTATAGATATGCGCTCAGTAGAAATAAAGGAGCACAAGCTCCTTTGTAGGTAGCAGCGAGGCTAATGTGCTACAGAGCTGATAACGACCCCGACGTCGCTATTGGAAATCTAGTACGGTAGGCTGCGGTGGGTCACTGCACGGGAGCTGAAATCCTTCTAATCTTCCCTTATGTTCTCGAGAAGCTTTCCTACAGCTGACACCGATCTGCCTCTTTTAAAAGGCTGCTGCTTTCAATTACGGACAAATGTTGACTCACCCGTTCTGCTCATCATCTCGAGCTGACCGCTTGTGTCCTTTTGGATCACGTTTCCGATCGTCTCCTCTTTCTTCTCGCATGGAAGGTGGTAGCTGAATTTGAACGTCATTATTATACCTAGGTATACTTTAACAGCCATACATTAATCAAACTCCAAAATCTGCTACTAAGTGCAGTTCCCTGCCCTGACTTGGGGATAAACCTCAAGAGTCCAATGCTGAATTATAGAATTGTACCTAGACTCTTACGTCGATGCTCGGATAAAACTGCTGCTTGGATGCGAACTACTTTCTTTGAACGGCCATAAAAATAAAATTCTTTTCAGAGAAAATGTAAAGTCGTTCTTAAAGGGAGGCAGAACCGTGCATGAACAAGCAAGTACGATGCTTTCGTACTTGCTTGTTCATGCAGTAGTTAAGTCCTATAGCTCATTTTAAGAACCAGGGACCTAAAGTCTTAAGTCGGGGCCATGTGCTAGTGTACCGTTTGATGATGTCATCTTCCTGACGCTTGATTGTGCAAATACATTTATTCAGAAGCTTTCAATATCTTGTGGCCTGCTGCACTTACTATAGTGAAACTTTAGTTAAACCTGAGGTTTTTCTTATTCAAAATTTAACGGAAAGGTTTAGCCCTAAAACTGAGCTTTCAATTCAATGAAAAATTGTGTAGCCCTGTTTTCGTTCAGAAATTAAAATCGTTGACTGAAGCAGTCTCGAAATTGTTATGACAACGGGTAATCGCGCAATGCGGTATAACTGTCTAATCGTTCGCTCATCCAGCCCCAGTCGCCATGCAGCTACAGAAGCAACAAAGTTTTCAGCTGAGACAGAAGAGTGCTGCTGACCCAAACCATTGTGTCTAACTCTGCGAAATCAAAACTAGACTAACCGCAAAATACAGGCAATCGCCTGTTCAAAAAAAAAAAACACCCCAAATAAATCACAAAATCACATTCACATTAGCAACAACCATTCAAATAAACATCGGGGAACGCTGAAATGACCCTATGTCAACGTCGCACCGTCACATTTTCCTGCCCTTAATAGGTCATAAATCTCTACTGCAGCTAAACCGACATTAAAACAATGCATTCGGAAAAACTATTCAACCGAGCCTAGATTGCTACAGATCCTGCCCTTGACTAACCAACCTTTCGGCGTTGTCGCCTTGTTCAGAGCCTATAAAAGTCAAAACCATTTGCTATGCTACTCCTACTCTCCCCAAATGTCATTCGGTTATAAGGGAATCCCTCCAAAAACAAGAAAACTAAGAGAGCACTGTGTAAATTCAACAGCGCAGCTATCCTCTATATGATCTATCGACCGCCATCACCCTAGTTGTACGGAAGATGAGTGAATGAGCTTAAAAGTCTTGGGACCATCCACTCTAGGGTACTAGATGGCTACGACCTATAGTTCAATACCCACAGATGTCGACGAATGGATCCAGCATAAGCTCAAGGACTCTGAGCTCACTAACTCCGTCCAGCTGTGGAGACGGTGGACTCATTTGTCAGTTGCCTACTCATAAAGGTTAGCGGTATTCTTGACTTTCTACGATGTCATTCTCATTGTACTCTCTCCTTCTGAATGGAGTCATGTAGAATGAAAGGCATTGAAAAGGATAACTTCTCAAATAACCAGGACTTTGCTGACTTCGAAGGCAACACTGTTGCAAGGTGAGCTGCTATGAACATCCGTAACAAACCTGGCTCAGCTGAATAAGCCACCTCAACCGAATACCACGTCAAAATGCCCGGATTCAAGGAGAGGCGAAGATGCACAGTGCAAACACTTTTGAGACATCGTCTGTTATGCTCTGAAAGGTTTTTTAAGTAGGATTACTTCAATCTGGAAATGCAGTCTTCCGTAAGGACAAAATGTCTGTGTTAGCCAACCTCCGGGATTCGTCACGCAGTCTAGTTCTACGTAACATCGAGGAGGCGATTTGAGTCTATATTTGGCCTATACAGCTACTCGTGACGACCAGTTCATGGAAGAGTCAGTGTTCCATCCTTCTCAGGCAAAACTTGTAGCAATTAGCTGAGCCCAGGGATCCTTGACCTAGGCGGTAAATCCGATTCGGGTTTATGCGACATCCAGCGCCTCCTCTGACCGTGCTACTACCCTTGCCAGTTCTTCCATGTTTTTGGACGTAACACCTCTTCTAATAAGGGTATGGTGAATGCAGTTCCGTGGCGATAACGCCACTTAGCAACTATTCTGATTATTTATAATCTTTACAAATTCTGCTGCAGCATGAATGATGTGCCCATTTACACATACCTAAATCTACGTATAACTATAAGACTAATGGTGTTACGGCTGAGGATGTCGATAAAATTAAATATCTCAGCTTTCTTTTCGAACGCAGGCCTTCTTTTGACGAGCATTGTTGTCAAGTGGCTGCAATTGCTGAGCGCAGACTCTATCTCCCTTTTAAAACTTTGCGATCTAAGGGTCCGTATATTCTCTTCGAAGCCTAAAAAATCTCCGTTAGGTCCATTCCTGAATATGGGACTTGTGTTTATAGCCCTTATAAGGAGTCTGTGATTCAAAGACTCGAAAGAGTGCAGAAGAGTTTCACTAAGAAACTATAGAACACATGTTCTCAATTATTACGACATCCCTTCAAGCTCAGAAAGGAACAAAATAATGAGGATTGACAACCTTGAAATTGAAAGGAAAGGGAGAGACCTGTTATTGTTCTCCAAGATTTTATATGGAAGAATCGGACTTCGCTCTGACGATTTTTTCCAAACAGTTCGGTGTTCTACGAGAGGAGCTGGTTTCAGGTTAAGCTTCTACTGCCCTAAAACGGCTCATACCATTAAGCGCAATGGCGTGTCGTGCCAGCTTGGAGTTTGTCAAGCTAAGTAAATCAAGTCGCATTCCTACAGAATTTAGCAAGTTTAAGAAGATTGTCTTCCACTACCTACGCTAGAAATGTGGTTCCCTGTTTCAGCTATGCATTCTACATTGCTTGTTCATGTTTCTGCTACATACCTTAGTTCTGATTCACTCAGTTCACTACCATAGTTGTACGTTTGAGTATTTCACTACTGTCCAAGTTCGACTTTCAATAAACATTGACAAATTTCACTGCTGTGATTTCGTTTTGTGTTTCTACCGGTGTTTAGTAATGGATATGCATGTGCTTTCACCTGAAATAAATACATAATGTCAATCAAACTGCTCACCGCTGGCCCAACCTCCTCGTCATCGAGGCACCGCTCTTTTCTCTTCTCCACCTCCCTGGCCGGTTCCTCCTTTCGCGATGGAGTTGGATCCCTTTTCACTCGCACATCCTTCTTCTCTTCTTCCCGTTTTTCTTTCGGCTCCTTGAACTCCTTCTTCTCCTCTTTGACTTCCTTAACCACCTCCTTTCGCTCCTTATTGACGCCATTCGCAGGTTTGTCAGCTGACTGGGCTCGAGGCTGAAATCAGTGCATATTGCAACAGACAACGTTATAGAATGGCAATGAAGAAGTCGTTAATATGCACCTTCTTGTGCGGCGGACTTGGAGGAACTTCTCCCTCTTCGCGTTCGGCCGTTTCCTTCTTCACTTCCTTCACAACGGCTGTTTCCTCTTTCTTCTCTCGCTTTTCGGCCTTTGGCGTCTCCTTCTTCTCCGGCTCTTTCCGCTCAACGCTCTTCGGCTTTTCCACCTTCACTTTCTTCTTCGCATCAACAGTAGGTGTTGCCTGCAACATTGTCTTCAGAAAGACGGCGCATCAAGTGACCGTTCCATTAATTGCAATACGTATGTTAGGCGAAAAGAAACCACACTTACAGGGGCAACACGCTTCCGGTCCACTGCCGCATTTGCCTTTGCTGGATGTTTCAGCAACGGACGCTGAAATTTATAGGTTTTTCGACAATATTCAGAAGAGCGAAAAAGAGAACACGACAGAAATAGACCCGCTCTAACGAAAGGCGAATGACCACAGGGATATTAAGCAGCGCAATCTCAGCAAAAGCGGAGAAATACGGAGATAAGGCGCATCTCCTTGCATTGGAAGAATGTACGAAAGGAGGTTTCAAATCACTTACGGCTAAATACACTCAGGCCTATTGTTAAGGGTTCCACTCTCACATATCTAACAAAGTTACACATTTGCCCTGCCACATTGTTTCAGTTACCATCAGTTGATCTATAATATATACCTTATTAACTCCTCCGGCATCCCCGACAGGACCTACCGTAAGATCTCGAAATGGCCAGTACCACACTATTCCTCACTCTCTCCTATGTGGCTCTCTATCAGAGCTGTGTTAAAATTGGTGACGGTCTATTATTCGACTATTTGGTAAGAATCTCGAGTCGACACACTTTGTTAGAGTACATGCGCTGAAGAGCTTCTTAGGCGCAAATAAGGGGCGAAGGGTCAAACGAGGTGTTGGTCGACAACTATATGAGATGCATCACAAATTCTACTTGTACGGCATGCCGTGCAGGCAATTTGCGTATTTGGCCTATACAACAATTGCGGTGGCTAAAATCCCCTGAAGTCTAAAATACTCTGCAATAAAAACGCCAAGCCGCATAATTACGTACTATAACTGCTGTAGCAAAATCTGTCTTGAATGGGATAAAGCCGCCAGGTTTGAAAAAATACAGGGTGCGGGTCCACTGCACCCAATTTTTTTGGATGACAGCCTCTGATTCTAATTGATGCGCTTGTTTGCACTTGATAGCTCACTGATTTACTATACCGAAAGTTAAACTCACATGGAATTCCGAACCCTCGTATATGTGGACATTGCGCATTTTTAACCGCACAAGGTAGCTCGCCGCCTTCAAAGACAACTCGTCCCGTTTTCCTTTCTCGTTGTCTCGGACCTGTTAAATAGGAACATATGTGAACATCCGATGAAACCGAGAATGGGCAAAACCTTACCTTCTCTGACAATTTCTCGATGTTCTCCACCAAATCCTTCAGAAGAGGGAAGCACGGGGCAAGCTGCAATTATGTCAGGTAACCAAGCGACAAATGACCTCGGCGTTGATGTTGGAATAAAATGAGAACTACGAGCTAGCAACTGAAAACAAAAAAGAAATCAAATAATCTGAAAGTGAATCCTACAATAAATACTGGTTCATGAGAAACAGAAATCATTCCGCGCAAGGCAGCGATGATCATTAAAATAATTCACTCACCTTTGTCATTACTACTAAGCAATTCCGCACTTGTACGTACTCGTTATCCTCTACTGAAAGCACTGAATTAAAGGCAGTGTGAAGCCGCATCTGAAGAAAATAGGAGCTTTAAATTCCGCGATAGTCATCAAATATACCTCTGGAGCAACCACAACTGACCTGCCACTTGAAGCACAACCGTCGGAAGCTCTCATAGTTGACGCTCTCCGTTGTTTTATCCTGGCGCGTTTTTGAAACCAGTCCAGGAAACCCGTCGCACTCCTTAAAAGATAACAACATCACGAGCAAAATCTCCGTAAACGGAATCGATCTGACCGTCATCAATATCCGCAGAGATGAATTAACAAGAATCTGAATTTTATTTAATTATTCGGCCAATACATAACCAATAAAGGTTGTACCAATCTTGGCTAGCAGAAACCACTGCTCCATAAAGTACTTACTAGTTAGAAAAGGGTTAACTCCAAGGGGATGCGAAAGGTCCTTTGAGCCGCAGATTCAGAGGAAACCTGTGAATATACTACCCGCGGCTCATCGGTGAAGGGGACCAGTACCAGTAAATGTGGAATGAGTAGGAAAGGCACAACGGTACATTGCAATAGGTAGGCAAAACGATGGAAGTACTGTAGATTTATCAAAAACAAGAAAGAACGAGTGTCTGTAACCTTTCTCCTAGCCCAGCTTGCCTATATCTGGGTTGATTACAAAGCACTCCAGCTAGGATTTCGCCGAGAGATGATCAGAAGGGTCTATTTAACTACGTATTTCATCAGACTTTCGGTTGGTTTCAGTATCTCTGCTGGACTGCTTTTCCTCTCCCCTCCCCCAAACTCGCCTTATTCTCCTAATATATAATAGGATTTTTGAAACTTCTAGAAAGATAACTGATCCTGGGCAAGTAGCTTCTCCAACTCATCATGTGCTTGAAAGATTGAAAAAGTTGGCGTCGAAATCGTTGAGTCAGTATATCAATAACACAGCTTGAGGATACTAATGACTACTCATTGATCTCTCACGAGATATTTCTAACCAGCAGGGATAAGAGTCATTAATACGGCCTACATCCGTATCCTTGGCAGCCGAACACCGACCGTAAACTGCTCTCTGGATGGCTTGCCCGTCAGCAACAACGACTCGTAGTCCAGCATACATTAATAGTAGACACTCGCCATTTTTTCAAACAATCTACACTGAAGATAGTAGAAGCGTGGCTCAAATCGTTGTCACAACACAAACCTTCTCAAAGACTGCATTGTCGGAGTGCCAGCGCTGTGCGTGACAGAGAAGAATCTGCAGAAAAGTTCCAATGGAGTTCGCCTCGTTTTCTGTTAGCGCACAGATGAGCGGCAGAATGTCGATGAATAGCTGGAATGGCAACTAATAGAAACCCCCAGTGATAGAAGATAAAACTAACTAAAGGCAACTTACCTTGTCAATAAATACTAACGACTGAAACAGCGTGATTCGCTGCTGATGAAGGATAATTATCAACTTCGCACAATAAATCTGAAACGGAAAGACTGGGTGTTGGCAGTAAAGGAGCGGCAACGAAGTGCAGACTCACAGCATCTGATTCTGAGAATAGCACTCGAGGTAATATACAAGTTTGTATAAACGAACTGGTTTGCTGACCACCTGAAATGGACGCTTGCTCACCAGTGCACCCTATAAGAAGCTGTTCGATACATTTAATTTGACACATGTAATAGTAAACTGACAACTTGCAGCGCTTCAATACAATAAGGGTCTATAGAATAAATAACGACGACGTCTTCCAGGGATTTATACAGAACAGAAGAATTAATAAAATACAGGCTACCTTACCACCAATAAGTTAACTTTCTTTAGCTTCCGATTACATTGTAGATTTTGTATAATCGATCGGAAGGCAAGCTATAATGAAAACCTAGCCCCAGAATGGGACTCAAGCAATATATTTCGCATTTCTCGCCAAAATGTGCCCGACTACATTCTGGAGAGCGCCTCAGCAGAATGCTTTAGAAGTGATCTATGTATGTCAGAATCAGTGAGAAATGACTACCCTAGTCTCCCCTGCCGCTTGTTCTCCTAGCCTCAAAAGGTGGGCGAAACCAAGTAGATGACTTACGTCCGGCTTCGAAGAGATCGTCTTTAACACTGTGGAACCAGGCTCGTATTCTTGCCACGTGCTCTGCTTGCCGCTTTTCTTCATCTCTCAGCTTACTCTCCATAGCACGCAGCCTCTCGTCCTCTTTCGCTCGTTTAGATTTGCTCTGAAAAACTGTGGCTGAACCAAAATTCTTCAAAATCTATACAAGCGCGATGAAGCCTGTCCAAAGCTTAAATTTCTGCCACGATGTCTTGTCCTTAACAATTTCGCAGCACTTTTTCTTCTTCTTCAGCATTTGTCCCGCTTAGCAGCGGGATCCGTCCACTCTTCTGGTGTGGTGGCGCCACTTCGCACGATCAAACGCTTGATCGGAGTAGATATCAGCTTCCTTTAAGTCCATGTGCAACGCACCAAGCCAGCGTTCCTAGGCCGCCCTTTAGGCCGTTCTTCGGGCACATCTAGGTTGAGGCCAATCTCCCGAACGGTGTCGGAGACAGTGCGAACATGATCCAAACGCGTGACACCAGCCGTCCAGCGCAGCATTTTCATGAACTTGAAGAAGTCCAGCGCAGCATTTTCATGAACTTGAAGAAGAGTCCCTTATCGCGTGACTCCACCACCTTCTTCTTAATAGACCTATCAATCTGTAACACCTTGTCACTAAGTCTTTTGGAAAGTCTATAGTACTCCGTCCAATCTTCGTTTCCATAACGCCGGGGCAAGTCTCAACCTCCTTGTTGGCACGCCAGCACTCAGCACCGTAAATCGCTACTGGTCCGGATGACGGTTCTGTAGATTTCTGATTTGTGAAAGGAGTGGGGAAGTGTGGAACCTAATATTCACAACACTATAACAGTGATAAGGTAACACGTACTGTTTGTGTTTCATGGGAAATATGGGCGTTTGGGAACAGATTAGCTTCGTTTATTAATCACTTATTAATCGAATTATATCTACAAATCATTTATTCGGAAAATTTTTAACTTCTCCCCATCCATATGTTCATATCACTCTTGTTAAAAACACGCCCTTAGATGATCGTGACCTGCCAAACAACACAAGGATCAATAACGCATGTAATACGGTTGATCTGCACCATGAATTACGAGATACACCTCGACGAGATATGGTACGAATTAATCCTTAACGGTGACCTCAGCTGCAAACTGTATCGAATCCACAACATCTCTGGTCAACACCACGAGTATACACTCTTCCCATTCTACGGTACAACCCAGACAGGAAAGGTAGGCGGGCTGAATATCCAACATGATGGGCTTCCAAAGTTGTTTTCCACATTTTTTTTCCGCAAATATTGTCAGCATTGTGCACGACTTCAAGACTCACAGGTGGAAAATTTTCGCCCAAGCCTCCCATAAGGTAGGGGTGGGTATGTGTGTGTTGATCATAAGACCATTTCTTGGTATTTATGACAATATAAGATTTGAAAATGGTTAAAATAGATTATTGCGAATTTAGCAGGAAGTAAAAAGATGAAGGGCGGAGTTAATCAATCCCTGTTTGGAATGCGTGACGCACTCTACGGGATATGGAATAGGCAATTTGAATAGTACTTTGCCTACACAACGTGTTGCGATAGAGAGCCGATAATCAAGTCACATTACTGTCCTCAGACAAGTGTGCTAGCAAGCAGCCGATCCCGGAGTGATGGAAGGCTTGATTATATAGGCGAGACCAGAACCGATACCAATGTGATCAGCATTCGAAACGCGACCCCGTCTCCTATGATAATATTGGCCGAAACCTATTTCACTGTCTGAATCCGTAAGACTAGTAGGGATACGTCTGAAATGAGGCATCCCTAGATAATGTTCGCTGAACATCAGCTACATACGTTACGAGGACTAAAGAACAGAGTGCAAATGAAATGTGAAGAATGAATGAAAAGAAAAGGGTCATCAGTACCATCATAGGCGACTCAGCTACTTCCTTCATTTGACGTCGGATTGCGTCTATAGCCCTCTCGTAGGCAGCTGTCGGCACCTCGATGTCGTATGAGGAGAGCATCCAGAAGACGACAAATAACCTTAACATACGTCACTTCGGCACATTTTTATTCAGAACATTGCATAAGGGAGATTTCCGCTCTGCTTAATGTGAACAAAGCAATGGGGAAGGACTAACGTAGATGGACTCACCGTAAAGGAATGTCCCGGCATACATGAGGAGGTATACACGGTTCGAGCTCCTTTATCAACTTCGAAATCACATCATCGAAAGCCGATTTGAAGAACACGAACTGGAATAGGCAAAGGTAGAACAAAGACAGCACAATTTAGTGTGATCCATTTGTTTAGAAAAGTGCGAAAAAGGGGTCAGAAGTCGGTAAAAAAAAAACAACGAAGGTGACAACTCAAATCCAACGCACCTTCTGTTGAGTATCCATCTTCTTGTTCTCACCGTCCGCCTTCATGGCTCGCTTTGCGGTTTCGAAGGAAGCATTAATCTGTAGGTAAGATGGTTTCCTGGCCATTTCGCAAAAAAAAAACGACAAAAGACAGCTTCAGAAATAACTGCAAATTACTGACCTTGCACAGATACGTGGGTCTCGTGAGGTACATAGCGGCATCAATCCTAAGATGATAGTCGAGGATAAGCGAGTGTGCGGGCGGAATTCGCTGGGCGTAGTCGTCCGGCCGAACATTCGACCAAAGAAAGGTACAGAGTTGCAGCAACGTGTCACGGCACTAAAACCCATTACTATCACACCACTGCAAGCAAGCAAAAGGATGCCTCAGTCAACTGCTCAAAATAGCACGAAACAAAAGTGCCTCACAGACTTTATTTCATTAAAAGCATCTGATATCTAAGCTGGTACCATTGAATGTGATGTTAATTAAATGTAAGGCTAAACGTCTTTCTATTAAAAGTGGTGTTCCTCAGGGTGGTGTTTTGTCCCCAATCCTCTTTTCTATATATACCTCTGAAATTCCGTCCCTAGTTAATCAGCTTGGTGTTTCTTGTAAAATGTTCGCTGACGATATAAAAATTTATAAGAATATTGCTCTTCCAGAAGACCATCTTTCTCTTCAATCAGCAATAAATGCAATTGCGGATTGGTCATCAAAATGGGAACTTCCACTATCTCCACAAAAGTCACAAGTACTTTATCTAGGGCAGCAGGTAGGTAGATATCCTTACTACCTTGACAAGATGCATATTAGTAGTACAACTTCTCTGCGTGATTTGGGCTTTATTTTGGACACCCAACTTTCGTTCAAAGAACATATTGAAATAATATCGCTGAACGCATTGTGCACAGCCTCTTCAAATGTTTGCGAACAAATTCAATACAACACCTATTAATTGCCTATAAGTCGTATGTTAGACCAATTCTAGAATATGGCACCACAATTTTTAGTCCCAAATATAAGCGTGAAATTGCCAGGCTGGAATCTGTACAAAACAGCTTCACACTAAAGCTATGGATACGAGTACATGGGTATGATTACAACACCATCCCCTCACCGGCTTCACGAAACAGATTCTTCAATCTACA
Organism: Heligmosomoides polygyrus bakeri; assembly: GCA_947359475.1. NCBI lineage: Eukaryota > Metazoa > Nematoda > Chromadorea > Rhabditida > Heligmosomidae > Heligmosomoides > Heligmosomoides polygyrus. Next base: position 26,982,077 of record OX375867.1, read on the forward strand.
TACCCTTGAACGTCGTAGGAGAAGAAATGATTTAATTGCGATATATAAGATGATAAACGGTCTTACTCGTATTCCCCTTCAGGAGTTCTATACCTTTTCTTCATCGAACACAAGGGGTGGTCAGTGGAAGATCCAGTTTCCTGGAGCAAAAAGCAGTGTAAGGTTTCAATTTTTCACTTGCCGTGCTGGCTCTGATTTTTTGAGGTTATCTAAAAAAAACACATTATACCAAATTCCTTAAGGAAGTATAAAAAACTTCTTGACCGATATCTTCAGGATGCAGCTTAGTAGTTTTCAACTGTATTATGTTGATTCTTGTCGCCTGTTTTGTTTTTTCTTGTTTAGAATTACTTTAACTTATGCTTAGCTTTACCTTGTTTTTCTTTTGCATGGTTATCCATGTAGTGAATAAATAAATAAATAAATAAATAAATAAATAAATAAACGCAAACATAGACATTTGCTTTTCGTTCACAGGTCACACTTGTCGTTCAGAAGCTTGAGAAGAAGCATTCTTTCCCATCAAACTACAAATGCTTCAAAATACTATATCTGCGTGAACATATCAGTTCCTCGAACAAGATGCTTCGGACTTATCCACTGGTTTTCTTCCGTAGGCTGTCAACTAATTTTACCTAATGTATAGAAATTATTGTTAAATCATTTTTCATTACCTTTTTCTCCTGCTAAATAAAAATAACCACGGCACAAGTGATGTGAAACTCTCAATAACTAGTTGGTACGCTTCCTCATTGCCGCTCACCTGATCTACCATCTCTCCTACCAGCTTCAATGGCAGTCTCGAGCTTTCTCGATACACAACACATTCCCTCTGTTGAGCAATCAAGATGCACAACCCGACGGCAGTGTCACCGCTTAGAACTGCATCGCGCAAACGGGCTGAGGCTCGCTTATTTCTTGTCGTTGTAAAGCTGCCAGCCTGAATAGATCTTTAGACGTAAGCAATCGAACTTAAAATAAACTGCTGCTTAGACACAAGGTAGATGACCAAGTGATCAATTTTAGTTTCCAACAATCTTGGTTTCAAAAATGACCTGAATTCGGAAAAACCCTAATGAAAATCCTACGCCTACTCTTGCCTCTAAACGCTTTTATAGTTTTTGGAACCAGAAGACTAACACGAAGCCTATGATGGAATAGTAGCGCTCACCTCTTGCCTCAACAACTCGCCTCCTCCCAGAGCTTCCAGCTGATCAGCTGTCGCTCCTGCTACACCTTCTATGCACGCCATGTTTTGAATTACTTCACGAAGAACCAGGAGATCGAAGCTTGGATACACACAGTAAGAATGCGCCAACAAAATCGACCAACTGGACAACAACAGCGGAAAATAACGGAATCACCTCTTCTCATTCTTCAACTGATTCATCACATAGTTCAGCATTCCGGTTAGCTCAACATTGTATTTCTTGTAAACAGCACCGACCTGTAATACAAAACGTTATTCTGTCGGAATCCGGCAATTCTGGTAAGGTCAGTGATCAGATCCGTGCTTACGAAGAAACAAAGAAACCTCAAGCAAAAGTGGTCAATCTGAAAAAAAAAACGAATAGAAAGCACCTAACCAGAGTTGCCAACGCTTGCAGCCATGGACTCAATTTTCCATCGGATGCTTTCAGTTGCTGCTTATCGGGGCTAGCAAGCTGCTCAATTATGCAGTCTGAAAACGGTTTAGAAAGCTATGAAATGGAGAACAAGACAAGGATCAAAGCCAGCAGAAACGACAAATAACATTCCAAATCCGCACACGAAAACTCACATGTCAAAATATCAAACTCGAGATTTGTAAGAAACTTCAGGCTCTCAACAACCGGTTGGATCAAGTTATCAAATGTTTGCACCTGAAAATTCGCTAATAATTGCATTTAGTAGGAAACAGGAGCACATCTAGAATAGGAAAACAATAATGATTGATAACATACGAGAAAATTGTGTTAGAAACGGTAGGTCACCAGTACGAGTCAAGTACATGAATAAACGATAAATGAGTAAAGCCATATAATTGTGATAGTTTAATTATGAAAGTATGGAAAACAAAGAACTAATTTGGTTTCCGTTTCGAAGCTTTGCTCATAAAGGACTTTCGGCAGTGAGTTGTTAACTCTTTAAGGTTTATTTCTGTGGGTAGAAAAGAAAGACTAGGGCATTGGTTAAACTGAAGCCCGTTTGTTAATGAGCTCGTTCAGATAGAAATGAAAATCTCAATAGAATGGAGCGATCTTCAGGTAACCAAACTAGTTATCCTACGAATCTGAGGTAGACAGGTAAATTATTCCGAAGAAGACAAAATAGCATTCGCGTTTTAAGCGCGCAACAAGAACGGATTTAAAACCCATTCAGTGGAACTGTCCGGAATATGGGATCCCTCCAAGATGTGACGAAATAAGGATCGTTTTCCAACTGGAACAATGTTAAAGGATAAATAAAAGGATAAAGGACGGCGTTACTCAATCCCTTTTGGGATGCGCCAGCGCATTCTACTTCTACAGGATGTCGTGGAGGCGACATGAATGCGTATTTGGCCATACAATGACTTGCGGTGGCCAGCCGATGAACAAGTCAGCGCTTTATCCTTCCCAGACAAGTCTGGTACCAATTCACCGACCCCGGAGGGATGGAAGGCTTGGTTGGCCTGGGCGGGAAATCCGATCCAGGAACCTGGTATCGGGTGCACGCGACAGTCGCGCCTCCTCCGACTGCGCTACACGCGCCCTTCCGGAACAATGTTAAGGTAACATATTCACTGTCCGACCGTTGCTGAAACTTGGCGTAACAACGAATAAATAGTAGTACTTTAGGCTTGAAAACAAGTCTATTATACCTTGAACGTTAAACGGATAAAGATATAATACAATTTAGTCTCAGGCTTGAAGCACTTCTACGATTTCTGTTTAAAGAATGAGTTCAAAATTCAAAATTTTAAGAAACTTAAACAGCAAAAGATCAATTCAAACATAGCTAAACCAGTACCAGCTAATCCGTCAGCATGAAAGTCTTTGAAACCATTACCTGGCTAAGCAAATAGTCGAACACGGTAATCGGATGAATGTGGCATAGCTTTCCCAGTTGTCTACCCATCACTCGAACAGTTTCCTTGGATAAACGCCTAAAACAAGCACAACTGATAAACATTCTACGCACAGCAACAGCCAACTGCAGAAAAGGCTCTGCCTAAAAAGGTTGCACCCCGGGTCATGAGTGGACGCCTCGCCATTATGAATGAGACAGAAAACTGGTGATGATAACTTCCCGTAGAGTTATGTAGCACTGGGTAGCGAGGCTCGAACGCAAGTCCATCTCATGACAGCCGATAAAGAATGAAAGAACCAAAAATCGTCTATCCACAAGGCTATGGGACGGCTAGCCACTCGTATTGCACCACGCAGGTTATTGGATATGAGGGTACGTTCAGCAGAATCCGAATCAAATAGCTTTCACTAAAACCTTTAGTCCGATCCAAAAGATACGTTTTGTGGAGAAAAAACCTAATGTCAGTCAGTCACTAAATATCACCTCATCAGAAGAAATCATGAAGAGCGGCTAACTTTACATTTGATGGGATGTTAAATGGTAATGGGCTTATTTCTCTAACACATGAATCGTTTTGGCAAAACGTTCGCACTTGAGATAATTAAGAATTTGTTTGGACTCTCTAAACATTCATCGTCGTTTCTCATCGGCCTAGCATATTTACTGACTCTGAGGTAACTGACACTTAAGAATTATAGAACGAAAAACTGCACTGTAGCGTCTAACTTGCACTCACTTCAACACATATTTCGTCCTTCCGAGCACCTTGCCGCGCATAATATTCACTTCTGGATGACGTAGTGTATTACCGAACTTCCAGCTAAAATTCCAGAACTGATCGTGAAACTACGAAATGCCGTTGATGTGATACTGTAGTTTAAAACTCACTGCCCGTAAAGACGATATCTCCATGTATATGGGAAGAACTGAAGCAACGTCCACACCTCTTCGGATAAGCCAGCATTAAACTCCGACAGAGATAAGCCAGGCAGAATCACCTCGTCGACAATATCCATCATGGCTCTTGACACTGAAACGATGCAGTTTTGGCATCTGAACATCGCACAACCCTTTGCTACAGGAGATGCCCTATGCTATACTGAGACCTATTCCTAATGACGACAGCAACAGCTAAGACCTAGTGTGAGGCTCATCCCCTGTGGAGGGCTGCTCGATGTTCACCGATTTTTATGTCTTATGCAGATGACCAAGCACTGTCCTTGAAAAGCATGAAAAAGTCCCCAGACTACCTCAGGTACCTGTCCCTTCTTCACGGAGAGGTTAAGTATTATGAAGTTAATATGCACCATTCCGCAGGGCCACTTTTATTAGACAAAGAATGCTTTTGGGTACAAAGGAAAGTTACTGCTGCACTGCTCACTCGCAGCAGATTCATAAAAACTGTTACACAACTCAGTGCCCATCGAGCAACTTTCCGGTGGTTCTAACCTTTGCACTGCTCCGAAAACCTTACACAATTCCAATTCATCACCACCACTATCACATCAGGATTCCTAAGAGAAAATTGGACACTATACATCGCGATCAGAAAGAAAACGGATACAAAAATAATCTAGCTGAAAGAGGACAGCGATACGCCCACCTACCTGGTGAGTCCACTGGCGTTCCATCAGGTCCTTTCGGGTGCTCTCGATAGAAGGCGAGAAGAAGGCGAACCAGCCGCGTCATAATTAATGGGCGATAGGCCAGTCGAGGTCCAACATACCAGAGCACGGACGTCAGCGAAGCCAAACCAAACCAAGATGAAACCTTCAACGAATGTTGACGACTGCAGAAGCGACCGATTCACAGAAGAATTAATTAAAATCGGCTCACACGCTCGACAGATGGCGAATTTTCACGGTGTTTCGTGTGCGGAGTGATGTCTTCTAATTTATTCGAGCACTTCTCTGCATAGAAACTCTCTATGGATCTTCCAATCAGATCAGATATAGCGTTGCTGATTCGAGTACTAGAAGAGAGGGTTGTTGTAACTGTGAATATTCTCTGGTCGTTCTAAGAGAAAGAACACAGGATAGCACATACATTCCTGGGAGAAACTGGGATAAAAATTAGTGGGAGAAGGCTTTAGTGCATACTTTACCTGTGAACTACAATACAACATTTGTAACCATCCATCTTTTTATATCATTGAGAGCAGGTGATAATTGAGGAAAAACAAGGCTACAGTTAGAAGTCAAAAAGGAAAAAATCCTACGGATGAGTTGTATTCCGCAGAGAATGCCCTCATTATCACCTACTTCGCTCATGCACGCAAGGAACGTAATGAGTTCAATTTCCGAATGAAGGTCAGCCACACGTCTGTTAGCAGGCCTGTATGGAAACAGTGAACACTAACAGTAACCCTTTAAACTAGATCAACTTCAACAGGAAAATGAACCAATGGCACTGTGAATGCCTGTGATCTAGACGAAGCGGACCTAAAGCACTTGCTCAAACTGGGCTTCACCAAAAGGAAATGAAACATGCTCTTTTACGAGGTGGGACCTTAACCTACAAATGGCTCAAAATACGGACTGGCGAGGTGGATGGTATCGCTGGAGGAACCAGAACCACTTCCTCGCTCCAAATCGGAGCCTGCAATGGAACAATCAGAAAGGCTTCGTAACCCTAAAGACGTTGTGTAACACGATATCGACTAAGTCTTCCGAGAAAACAGACAGATCCCTAACTGAAGCAAAACACTGTTGAGTGCAGGGGCAACAGGGCTCAACCACAATCAACAACTACACTAATCACTTTCATTAACCATGCATTAACTAGCCTACATTGGTGTGTCCTTATTGCTCACCGTAGCAGTTTCGCAATTTTGCCGGAATGCAGTTCCCGTAAAGAGAGCCATGAGAAAATTTCAATTCTTTCACGCACTAACCTCGCCTGGACCGCATAGTACTCTGGAAGGCGATCGATTAAGGTCTTCGCTAAAGACCACGCTCCATCTTCAATAAGGGCGCATACCAAACCGAGTTTCTGATTGGTGGATAGAACAGCCTCCTAAAAATGCTAACTAAAACCAATACTCGCATTACTATTACGAACTGCAGGAGACAAGAACACGGGCTCTCTTACAGGTAAAACGTTGACGTGTTACCTCGTTAAGCTCCGCAGCAAGTTTAGCGTCATCAGCTTCTTGAATAGCGGCGACTGTTGCGAATGATACACCAACGATGGACTGTCCAGTGTCCATAGCATCGACATTTGCATTGCGGGATGGCTCCACGGGAATATTCGATGCCAAAATAGTTTCCGCCTGAAAATCGTATGCTTAAATTTCCACGCCACAAATTCAAACGATATAAAACAACAAAAATAGCGGATAAATAAAAAAGCTGCTTCGCACAACTGCACTAGTGTTGAATGCCGCTGGGTTGGTTAAAGATTAACAGCTCTTACATACACAACCATTGTGACTTTCAGGCAGCAGGTTCCGTACGGCAAAAACAGTCAAGTCAAAAAGTACTAGTCGAATCCACGCATCCTAAGCGTCGAGGGACCGCGCGTTTTAGTTCACCGTCTTTCCCTTGAAATTGCTGCTGGCAGCTGCTGATCCATAATCCTATGATATGGGGTCACCCAGCAAATTAACAATAACCGGCATTCGATGACCCCTATCATTTCCTGAGATCTAATGCTGACCGAGCGAAATATGATCAGAACCAGCTTACCTTCCTAGCCCGTTCACCAGCTTTAGCTGCTCGAGCACGGTGCGTCTCCTTTATGCCCTCAGCCTTCGGAATCATCTTAAATTTTAATCATTCATCGTGATTCATTCATGTCAAATTTGATACGCCAAGCTAACACAAAGCTTACAAACGCAGTGATTTTCATGAGATCGATCATGTCTTCTCGAATAAGCGACGAGGTTATAACATATAGAGAGAAAGGAGTTACTTTTCCAGCAGCCTAAATCGAGAAGCAATGAGACATATATATACTTGACTGATGCCATTCAAGAACAAGTACAAGTCTATTGCATTGTTTAAAGCGGACAACATATTCAAAGAAGCGATTAATTTATCAGTAAATGTAGCCTTAAGACGAAGCTCGCGACTTTAAGGTTCAAGGGTTAACGGAAAAGGAAGTACTCTGCATGTTCTCTCCTTGTAAAACCTCGGCATTGTTAAGGTATTTTATGTTCATCTGCGCAACAAGAACCAGCCTGCAGAAAGGACCAGCCTTTATTGAGCGGTCTACGGCTTCGACCCCGGAAAAGAAAGTGTTCTTACTAAGCTTGAGGTATGTGGAATAAGCTCTCTTTACTAGAAAATTGGACCAAATGGAGGTCTTAGTTCTATATTGCTCTGGCCATGGAAAGCTGAGGCCTCAAATTTGAGGAAGCAGAAGGGTCTACAAGTACAGATCAACTGAAATAGAAACAGATGGGAAAATTTACAGTGCACAGCAAGGTTACCACCCTAACCCCCTAACAAATCAGCTATCGAATGCCGTTAGGCGAAATAAGGCTTAGCTACATGTGAAGTATCCAAGGATTCTCCAGGATAATACCACGGAAGAGAGAGGAATGCGCAGTCATTAGAAAGCCTATTACAGTACGCTTAAGCAAAATTCCTCACATGATAAAATGTGTACTTGAATCCGAGCAGAGTGCACAAATAATCCTTGTTAGCCTTGATCTCCTTCAGCAGCGATATATAGAAATCCTTCTGCGTGGCACAGCACTCATAACACTCCAATGCGATGTCGATGACGCGATTGGGATCAAGATTGAACTGTCCTAAAATGAGGAAGGATTGACGATAAAAGAAGGCCGCTGCCAAAAAGGGAACCACTGATTGCTGAGGGCACGAACCAATGAGACATAAAACTCTGGTCATCATCGTCTTGGCTGGAAGTCCACCACCAGCGTCCATAAGTTCAGTGATCAACTTCGCGTAGCCCTCGCTCTCCTCGCGAAGCAAATTGTATTTCGCCTGCTTATAGCTGAAAAAAGAACTATTTCGATAGCACGAAGGCACGATGAAACTTCGGCTGAGTCCATTGTCGCTTTAACCCGTACTATCTCTACTATTTCTGATCTGCAGACCACATCAATGACGTAAAATTGTTACTACTATCGCTACTCTTCAGACATGGAATTCAATGGCCGCAAAACGCACAAGCACCCTTGTGTTCTGGAACATCTACCGGCGAAGAATGCAAAACAGATGCTTGTCAGGTATCCTGTCAGAGTAAATTGCAACTGACGTTTCATCACTTTTGAGCAGATCAACGTTAGTAGCGCCCTTTATCCTATTCGAAGGGATGCACCACTAAAAGACAAACACCAACAGTGTGGCCTTTCCTGGCTAGGAAACTGCAATTAAGGGTCCACCTCCAAGCCAGCTTTTTATAGGATAGTTTAGTTCCAATCTTATCGCAATTGTCACACACACATAAAGTCCAAAAGCGGAAAAAGAAAGGGAAAAGGGGAATAGTAAGCGGGAAAAGAAGAAAAGTTAAACTCTTTCTAGTGGGTGAAGAGAAGACACCAAGGCACTATTGTACTTTCGGGACTCCAAGAGGTCGAGGAAAGGTCGAGAAAATTTCTTCGCCCAAATCTCGCCCAGGGGGTTATTTGGCGTGCTGATCACATCCGTTTATGAAATTTTGGTCGATTACGGTAGGTTACGGTAGGTAAGGGGCATTATCAGGTCATAATCACCGATTTCACCCAAGTTTCGCCTAGGGAGTGATTTAGGGGTGCTGATCACGAGTCCGACATCCATTTTTTGCTTTACGCTGGAGTACAATAGGTTACGATAGGTACGGGTGGATAAGTCCATGACCACCAATCTCTCCAAAACTTCGCCTAGGGGTATTAATTGGGGTGCTACGGTAGTGGCACAGCATGCAAGCGGTCCCTAGCGATCGAACGCTATAGCTCTGTTCTGTGCTGATTGAAGCAGGGAAAGGGACTCCAGTGACGCACCCGTGCAAAAATTGCTTACATGCTGGAGTTCCTTTCCTTGCCCAAAATGGGAGCAAATAAAACGTGGATCTGTAATCGGAAGACGGAGATAAGATTGCCTTTACATTCGCAGTTGTAGCTACTCATCGCGCCTGCCCGATGCGGCATACTATGATGACTCCCCCCCCCCAACTACCATAGCGTCCAATAGCCTGTTATCAACGTTTTCCTTAGAAGTTGATTAGATCGCTATTGCTGTCCAAAGGTAAGATACTTCTTCAGATATTCTTAAGCATTCCTTACCTCTCTGGACGAAATTTGGGCGAGATCGGTGGCCATGACCGTATTCACCCGTACTACCGTAACCTACTGTACTCAGGCGTAAAACGAAAAATGGATGTCGGACTCGTGATCAGCACCCCAAATAACCCCCCCCCCCCCTTTAGGATTAGTTTGGGCGAAATCGGTGATTATGATATAGACAGGCTTGGACACCGTAAGAACAGTAACCAACCGCAATCGACCGAAATTTCGGAAACGGATGTCAGATTCGTGATCAGCACACCAAATACCCTCCTGGGCGAAGTTTGGGCGAAAAATTTTTTCGACCTTTCCTCGACCACTGGATTCCCGAAAGTACAACAGTGCCGACACCACCATACACTCGCCGGGTATGCCATTGTACTTGTCTGATCGAAAGTGCAAAGCCTATTTGTGCTGTGTTGCACAGAGAGAACTTGTGTTTTCACAACAATCAGGTAGACGTGACCTGCTGGATGAGTGCATGGCGTGAACCCTCCGTTTAACAGCGGAAAAATTCTACTTTTCTATATTTTAGTATAGACCAAAATTCTTTGTAACTAAATGCTTAAGCAGCGAACTTCTTTTGAAACTCTTGGGCGTGCGATTGTTTCCAGAGAGCCCAAGCAATGTTCTTAATAAGCAGCTTAGCTCCTTTGATCAATGGAAAGATTACCGTGAAAGTGGCAAGCCAAATCTATTATGAATGCTCTATTAGGCTAACGCTTCCGCGTAACAGTCTTTTTCAGATGCTGGTACAGAAGGAAACTTAGAAATTACTCGCCCAAAAATGGCATTAAGTTAGGGGAGCTGAAAAAAAAATAGTGCGAGAACACCGAGGGGCAGTAAGGGACTAAGACAGCTCAACCGATTTTATGTAGGCGGCCGAGGGGCTGGTTAGCCAAACTTGCATTGAGGAAGGCATGGCTACGTGAGACTATTTCAGTTTTAAACATGCTCAGTTTAGATCGAAAAAATCCATTTTGTCTTAAAAGCGTTGGGCGTGAGGAGCCATATCTACAGGGTGAACCATAAGTCCTAAAACCAAATTAGGCGACCTTATTAGTTTTTTTCCAATGGCAGAGAACCACATACCTACTGTTACGTCGTATCTTTACCGCTATACTCTTTGCAAGTATCATGGTTGTAGCTGCTCTTATTAGAAAGTGGTGCGCTCTAACGTAAAACTACCGAAAAACTTCCTCCGGCCCGCGGTGGAGCACTCCCATTCCGACGTAGGTGAATTTTCGAAGATTGGCGGTCGATCGTTCGTTATTAAGCAGTCCTGTAGGGCAATTTAGGGCTCTCTCAATGGCGAGAATCAAATGAAAGGAGCTGAACTACAACGGAATAACGCTATCAATTTTCTGATCATACACGATGCAGCAACCAGCTGGAAAAAATGCAATATTCAGCTGTGTGCGTAATCTATTTCTACGCGATATGCACTTTTAGAAAGCTACAAGGAAAGCGATACCAGTACACAAGTGAAACGAATACTCATCTATGAGGAGAAGAGAGAAAAAATTTGTGAGCGCAGTAGGAGCGCGTCGCTCAGGCTGGGTATTCAGCCGCAACTTGATTTGATGAAAAATGTCTCAAAGCTGAGCAATCCCAGAAAGGTCAAAGTAATTGTGCCTTTAATGCTACCTTTGCAGAACATTGGATGTGCAAACAATGGCTTCGTATGGCAGCCGTTCGTCTTACACGATTTTCCAAAATGTCTCCTCACTCCGTAGGTTTTTGTGTAGAAAGAGTAGAAATCAGTAAAATTGTTTGATCGATAGGCACAAAAAGACAACAGCATATTTTTGAATCAAACCGAGCTGTTTAAAGGCAAAATACACATTCTGGTAAAGCGATTGTGCTAAATGCAGAAAGAAAAGGACGTAGTAGCGGTCCTCCATCCATCTGCCAAACATCGTGCAAAAGACCAGCCGTGAACCTGCTTCATCTTTAGATTTTTGACCTTCGTTATTTGCCATCTTAGAGAAAAGGTTCTATTCTATGTAGCGTAGAAAAACTATTTTGTAATTTCAGTTTCGTAAGAGGTGTTGCAACGCGGGCTGCAAAGCTACCCATACGATCGAAAGGCTCTTATCAATCCAGGAGTGGCCCATCTTGAATAATACCGCTCCACCGTAAGCTACAGACAATGGGCAAGCAGTGTTTCAAATTGTGCCAAATTTGTGCATTCTAAGCCTTACTATACGCCTAAGTTTTTGATGCAGGACTTATGGTTCACCCTGTATAGTTCGTTCACTAAAGAATGCCTGAAGGCGAAATATGGAACCACTTGGAGCATATACGAATACAACGCACCTATGTCTAAGAGTCTTTTGGCTAATATTGTTTCAGCTGCTGGACAAATTGTAGTAAAATTAAGCAGAGAGCAGGAATACAGAGGACGAATGGAGTTGATTGTACTTCTCACTTACTAAAGGCGAGTTTTGAGTCGCACCAGCTGCTGCTTGTTGGTGGGTAGCGATGCCTCCAATACATCTAGTTCTATACGTAGTATATCGGCGGGAATTATCTGAAGAAAGAATGGATTAATGGCGAACAGAAGGCGTTTCGTCATCTCAGTTGCTAGGACATGTGAAGAAGAAGAAAGGAAATGAGCAAAGGAAGTGAGAATGGCAGTACCTGGTCAGCAATCAAGTTGACGAACTCAGTAAACCTGGAAACAGCTTTTTCCTTGTTTTCGGTAGAATGAGCATCACCTTCTACGACAACCAGGACATCTAGCAGTAATGACGGCAACAGCGGAGTAGTGCTCTAAACAGGGAACGATTCGAGTAGAAGTGAAACACAGACGGCACTAAGCAACTGCCAGGCACCGTCCGAAACGAGCTGAGAAATAGCACGTGAACTATGGCATTCAGCTGCTCTTTAAAAACAACGTAGGAAGTCACCATGTAGACTCACTCTGAGTTCCTGCAGCTTGCAAAACGCATCTTCCGGGGAAAGATCAAGTGCAATCACTTTCTGACAAATGCCCAGAACAGACAACAAAACATCGCCATCGCCGATTCTCTGCATTCGACTACAACTCCTGAAACATGAGGAGAGAAATAGACTGAAATAGATAAACAAGCACTCTGAACAAAAACACTCCCTCATCCTGCGACCTGGAATTAAAACCAAAGCTAGCAGGGGAGAGAAAAATAATCCTCGTAACACATGGAAACAACAAAATCCCGCCTGAGAAGAAGAACAAACCAACCACAGCAGAAAAACAGGGACATGTCTACTCGAAGGAAAATGAATCAAACGAAATCCTCCTACAACACTTCCACGAGAAGCCACGCAAGTATCGCTGTGCTCCAATCGCAACGAGCGCCCGAATCAAATTCGCGCGGCGCGAACACAAACTCGCGTCTAAAGCGACATGGTAGTGACGAGTTTTCCGGGGCGGGTTGGACGAGTTTCCGCACAGTATGCAGGCGATCGTCGCGGGACCGACTGGCGGCTGTCACGCGGTCGCAGCCGACCGAGGCCTCGTCGAGCTGAACTGTTCCGTGACTCGATCAAGGGTGGGAACACAATACAAGGTTTACACACATATAAGACCTTCCATCTCGGGAGGTAACACCACCTATGGTCCTTAGGCTCCACCAAGAGAAGGATAATAGTTTTAAGTGCGGATTAAAAGTGGTAGGACACTTCTGCTAAAACCATTTTCCGACGTTCTTAAGTTCCTTTGTTTATGTTCCTTTGTTGTTTTTGGACTTGCAGACGGATACGAAAAAAACCTTCATCAATAAACGATTATAGCATGCTTTATTCCAATCCGAAGAAGATTTTACTGCAGTGCTCCTTGCAGCTACAACGTTGTGGGTGATGCCAGCGCAGAAGGAAAGCGTTAGCCACAGAAGGTTTCAAACGTTGCTTCGGAGCGCAAAAGACCAAATCCACTGTTATTTAGATAAGCTATTTAATTTTCAGCTGCTCTTGTAAGCTTGGGACCAAGTTGTGGGGCAGCCTCAGGCAATCGAGATTTCTGCTTTAAAATAGAGAACTATTGGTATCTGGTAGTTAGGGGAGGGGTCACCATAGCATGCCGTGGGGTGCGGGAGTGGAGTAGCTACATACAGCCAATGTAAATGCAGTCTTATCTCCTATTTTCGATTACAGGTCCGTATTTTGTCTGCTTCCGTATTGGACGAGGGAAGGAGCTCCAGGATGGAGGCAATTTTAACACGGGTGCGTCACTCCAGCCACATCCTGGAGTCCCTTCCCCTGCTTAAATCAAGAGCATAGAACATAGCTATAGCATTGTTTGTTTGTTTTCCTCATTATAGGTTTGCCATCATTTCTTTTTGTTCGTGTTAGTGACACTTTTTATAAGGTGACCCCCCACAACTACCATAGCGGCATAGTTCGTTATAGCAGACTAAGAAAATCGTTCAACATCTACTGCAGAACTCCGCTTAAGTTGAATTTCCACCATCAATGAACAATGTGGACAGGTGTATGGATCAGTTCTTCAAAACAAATATAACATGTGAGCCATAGTCAGTTCTCTAGTGGAAGCGAAAACAGAAGCTCATGCTCATCCCAACAGTGCAAACGTTTGCAAACATTTTTAGGGAATTGAGGGAATTGATTTCTACTCCTTCCAGCTCCATGATTGTAGTTACTGCTCATTCCTAGCATTCGTCTCCTTTTCAATTCAACTTCCATAGATTCCTGCTGAGTAGAGAAGCTTACGCTCGCTCGCTGGTTTTCTGATGATTGATTGGAGTACTTGGGTCCCGCGACGATCGCCTGCATACTGTGCGAAAACTCGTCCAACCCGCTCCGGAAAACTCGTCACTACCATGTCGCTTTAGACGCGAGTCGAACACAACAGGGGCGGACTTAAGGTACGCCCTCAGCTGCGTTCGTGACACATAGCCGCTGCCGCAAACGATCTAAGCTGCTCCAACATCTCACGAATTGGTCCAAGTTGCGCCATCGGACCGCATAGATTTATGATGACCGCGAAAACGAACTTCATATCGTTGTGTTTGGCGTGTGAGCATTGGATTGTGAATGGAGCCGTCAAATACGCAATCAGCGGGCTATCTAACAAGCTATTAAGGACCGTAGGTTATCTCTGCATTGTGAAATCTTATCGGTTTTAAGTTAAGCAGACACCATTCAGTGAGAGAACGCATACGGTACAGACCATCCACACTTAGGACCTGTTCAGGAAGTCGAGTGTTCTGCCCCCTCGTCCACATGGACCGCCCACTCCCAACCCCCTGGGTTTGCTCGAGAGTACAGCGGCTGCCTTACGCGATAGTGGAGACGTAGACATTTGCCATGCCTCTGTTTAAAGGGCGGGGGTAGACTGCCACTACGCCAATACGCATTCAACTCGCCTCCACAACATACCGTAGAAGTGGGATGCGTGGCGCATCCCGAAGGGATTGAGTAACGCCGTCCTTTAACTTTTTATCATTACGTCGGGTCATACCGCGAAGGAGACGAGCGTTCCTCCCCCTGGCTCGTCCAACCCCCACCTCCTGGGTGTGCTCGAGATTGCCTTAAGGCCCCCACAGACTTCTGCGGCGTCGCCGCTGCCCTATGCTTAACCATAGGGCAGGGACGCAGAGGTCGCCGCCAGCGGTGTCGCTGGGCGGCGCCGCTGGCCGGCCGGCGGCACCGGCGGCGCCGCCCAGCGCCTGCGGCGTCGCTGGCAGAAATGACTTGAATCATTCCACCCGGCGGCGCTGCTCCAGCGTCTGCCTGTCTGCGCTCTGCGCTCTGCCCTTTCGCGGCGGGATCCAGAGCGGAGACGGTCGATGCGGGCGCGCGATCGTAATCGGGGCGCGTTATTGTTAAGCACCGGTCGGTCCCGACTAGAAACAGTACAGTACCTCGCCGTCACCGCTCCCACTGATGATGAGTCAAGCCGCCGAGCGGCGCCGCTCAGCGATTTCGCTCGGCGGCGCCGCAGAAGTCTGTGGGGGCCTTTACGAGATAGCGAAGACGCGGGCATTACGACACGCGAATAGGAGGCGGTTTCCGCGCGCGGCACTATCGGTGAGCAGGGTGCGAACGAAATTCTCGCTAAAACATTGCATCGGCCGGGAATCGAACCCGGGCCGCCCGCGTGGCAGGCGAGCATTCTACCACTGAACCACCGATGCTTGGACGTCTTCGAGCCTCGCCTGCGCCACGCGAATAGGAAGCGGTTTCCGCGCGCGGCACTACCGGCGAGCAGGGTGCGAACGAATTTCTCGCCAAAACATTGCATCGGCCGGGAATCGAACCCGGGCCGCCCGCGTGGCAGGCGAGCATTCTACCACTGAACCACCGATGCTTGGACGTCTTCGAGCCTCGCCTGCGCCACGCGAATAGGAAGCGGTTTCCGCGCGCGGCACTATCGGTGAGCAGGGTGCGAACGAATTTCTCGCCAAAACATTGCATCGGCCGGGAATCGAACCCGGGCCGCCCGCGTGGCAGGCGAGCATTCTACCACTGAACCACCGATGCTTGGACGTCTTCGAGCCTCGCCTGCGCCACGCGAATAGGAAGCGGTTTCCGCGCGCGGCACTATCGGTGAGCAGGGTGCGAACGAATTTCTCGCCAAAACATTGCATCGGCCGGGAATCGAACCCGGGCCGCCCGCGTGGCAGGCGAGCATTCTACCACTGAACCACCGATGCTTGGACGTCTTCGAGCCTCGCCTGCGCCACGCGAATAGGAAGCGGTTTCCGCGCGCGGCACTATCGGTGAGCAGGGTGCGAACGAAATTCTCGCCAAAACATTGCATCGGCCGGGAATCGAACCCATGCCGCCCGCGTGGCAGGCGAGCATTCTACCACTGAACCACCGATGCTTGGACGTCTTCGAGCCTCGCCTGCGCCACGCGAATAGGAAGCGGTTTCCGCGCGCGGCACTACCGGCGAGCAGGGTGCGAACGAATTTCTCGCCAAAACATTGCATCGGCCGGGAATCGAACCCGGGCCGCCCGCGTGGCAGGCGAGCATTCTACCACTGAACCACCGATGCTTGGACGTCTTCGAGCCTCGCCTGCGCCACGCGAATAGGAAGCGGTTTCCGCGCGCGGCACTATCGGTGAGCAGGGTGCGAACGAATTTCTCGCCAAAACATTGCATCGGCCGGGAATCGAACCCGGGCCGCCCGCGTGGCAGGCGAGCATTCTACCACTGAACCACCGATGCTTGGACGTCTTCGAGCCTCGCCTGCGCCACGCGAATAGGAAGCGGTTTCCGCGCGCGGCACTATCGGTGAGCAGGGTGCGAACGAATTTCTCGCCAAAACATTGCATCGGCCGGGAATCGAACCCGGGCCGCCCGCGTGGCAGGCGAGCATTCTACCACTGAACCACCGATGCTTGGACGTCTTCGAGCCTCGCCTGCGCCACGCGAATAGGAAGCGGTTTTCGCGCGCGGCACTACCGGCGAGCAGGGTGCGAACGAATTTCTCGCCAAAACATTGCATCGGCCGGGAATCGAACCCGGGCCGCCCGCGTGGCAGGCGAGCATTCTACCACTGAACCACCGATGCTTGGACGACTTCGAGCCTCGCCTGCGCCACGCGAATAGGAAGCGGTTTCCGCGCGCGGCACTATCGGTGAGCAGGGTGCGAACGAAATTCTCGCCAAAACATTGCATCGGCCGGGAATCGAACCCATGCCGCCCGCGTGGCAGGCGAGCATTCTACCACTGAACCACCGATGCTTGGACGTCTTCGAGCCTCGCCTGCGCCACGCGAATAGGAAGCGGTTTCCGCGCGCGGCACTATCGGTGAGCAGGGTGCGGACGAAATTCTCGCCAAAACATTGCATCGGCCGGGAATCGAACCCGGGCCGCCCGCGTGGCAGGCGAGCATTCTACCACTGAACCACCGATGCTTGGACGTCTTCGAGCCTCGCCTGCGCCACGCGAATAGGAAGCGGTTTCCGCGCGCGGCACTACCGGTGAGCAGGGTGCGAACGAATTTCTCGCCAAAACATTGCATCGGCCGGGAATCGAACCCGGGCCGCCCGCGTGGCAGGCGAGCATTCTACCACTGAACCACCGATGCTTGGACGTCTTCGAGCCTCGCCTGCGCCACGCGAATAGGAAGCGGTTTCCGCGCGCGGCACTACCGGTGAGCAGGGTGCGAACGAAATTCTCGCCAAAACATTGCATCGGCCGGGAATCGAACCCGGGCCGCCCGCGTGGCAGGCGAGCATTCTACCACTGAACCACCGATGCTTGGAGGTCTTCGAGCCTCGCCTGCGCCACGCGAATAGGAAGCGGTTTTCGCGCGCGGCACTATCGGTGAGCAGGGTGCGAACGAATTTCTCGCCAAAACATTGCATCGGCCGGGAATCGAACCCGGGCCGCCCGCGTGGCAGGCGAGCATTCTACCACTGAACCACCGATGCTTGGACGTCTTCGAGCCTCGCCTGCGCCACGCGAATAGGAAGCGGTTTCCGCGCGCGGCACTATCGGTGAGCAGGGTGCGAACGAAATTCTCGCCAAAACATTGCATCGGCCGGGAATCGAACCCGGGCCGCCCGCGTGGCAGGCGAGCATTCTACCACTGAACCACCGATGCTTGGACGTCTTCGAGCCTCGCCTGCGCCACGCGAATAGGAAGCGGTTTCCGCGCGCGGCACTATCGGTGAGCAGGGTGCGAACGAATTTCTCGCAAAAACATTGCATCGGCCGGGAATCGAACCCGGGCCGCCCGCGTGGCAGGCGAGCATTCTACCACTGAACCACCGATGCTTGGACGTCTTCGAGCCTCGCCTGCGCCACGCGAATAGGAAGCGGTTTTCGCGCGCGGCACTACCGGCGAGCAGGGTGCGAACGAATTTCTCGCCAAAACATTGCATCGGCCGGGAATCGAACCCGGGCCGCCCGCGTGGCAGGCGAGCATTCTACCACTGAACCACCGATGCTTGGACGTCTTCGAGCCTCGCCTGCGCCACGCGAATAGGAAGCGGTTTTCGCGCGCGGCACTACCGGCGAGCAGGGTGCGAACGAATTTCTCGCCAAAACATTGCATCGGCCGGGAATCGAACCCGGGCCGCCCGCGTGGCAGGCGAGCATTCTACCACTGAACCACCGATGCTTGGACGTCTTCGAGCCTCGCCTGCGCCACGCGAATAGGAAGCGGTTTCCGCGCGCGGCACTATCGGTGAGCAGGGTGCGAACGAATTTCTCGCCAAAACATTGCATCGGCCGGGAATCGAACCCGGGCCGCCCGCGTGGCAGGAGAGCATTCTACCACTGAACCACCGATGCTTGGACGTCTTCGAGCCTCGCCTGCGCCACGCGAATAGGAAGCGGTTTTCGCGCGCGGCACTACCGGCGAGCAGGGTGCGAACGAATTTCTCGCCAAAACATTGCATCGGCCGGGAATCGAACCCGGGCCGCCCGCGTGGCAGGCGAGCATTCTACCACTGAACCACCGATGCTTGGACGTCTTCGAGCCTCGCCTGCGCCACGCGAAGAGGAAGCGGTTTCCGCGCGCGGCACTACCGGCGAGCAGGGTGCGAACGAATTTCTCGCCAAAACATTGCATCGGCCGGGAATCGAACCCGGGCCGCCCGCGTGGCAGGCGAGCATTCTACCACTGAACCACCGATGCTTGGACGTCTTCGAGCCTCGCCTGCGCCACGCGAATAGGAAGCGGTTTCCGCGCGCGGCACTACCGGTGAGCAGGGTGCGAACGAATTTCTCGCCAAAACATTGCATCGGCCGGGAATCGAACCCGGGCCGCCCGCGTGGCAGGCGAGCATTCTACCACTAAACCACCGATGCTTGGACGTCTTCGAGCCTCGCCTGCGCCACGCGAATAGGAAGCGGTTTCCGCGCGCGGCACTATCGGTGAGCAGGGTGCGAACGAATTTCTCGCCAAAACATTGCATCGGCCGGGAATCGAACCCGGGCCGCCCGCGTGGCAGGCGAGCATTCTACCACTGAACCACCGATGCTTGGACGTCTTCGAGCCTCGCCTGCGCCACGCGAATAGGAAGCGGTTTCCGCGCGCGGCACTATCGGTGAGCAGGGTGCGAACGAATTTCTCGCCAAATCATTGCATCGGCCGGGAATCGAACCCGGGCCGCCCGCGTGGCAGGCGAGCATTCTACCACTGAACCACCGATGCTTGGACGTCTTCGAGCCTCGCCTGCGCCACGCGAAGAGGAAGCGGTTTCCGCGCGCGGCACTACCGGCGAGCAGGGTGCGAACGAATTTCTCGCCAAAACATTGCATCGGCCGGGAATCGAACCCGGGCCGCCCGCGTGGCAGGCGAGCATTCTACCACTGAACCACCGATGCTTGGACGTCTTCGAGCCTCGCCTGCGCCACGCGAATAGGAAGCGGTTTCCGCGCGCGGCACTACCGGTGAGCAGGGTGCGAACGAATTTCTCGCCAAAACATTGCATCGGCCGGGAATCGAACCCGGGCCGCCCGCGTGGCAGGCGAGCATTCTACCACTGAACCACCGATGCTTGGACGTCTTCGAGCCTCGCCTGCGCCACGCGAATAGGAAGCGGTTTCCGCGCGCGGCACTACCGGTGAGCAGGGTGCGAACGAAATTCTCGCCAAAACATTGCATCGGCCGGGAATCGAACCCGGGCCGCCCGCGTGGCAGGCGAGCATTCTACCACTGAACCACCGATGCTTGGAGGTCTTCGAGCCTCGCCTGCGCCACGCGAATAGGAAGCGGTTTTCGCGCGCGGCACTATCGGTGAGCAGGGTGCGAACGAATTTCTCGCCAAAACATTGCATCGGCCGGGAATCGAACCCGGGCCGCCCGCGTGGCAGGCGAGCATTCTACCACTGAACCACCGATGCTTGGACGTCTTCGAGCCTCGCCTGCGCCACGCGAATAGGAAGCGGTTTCCGCGCGCGGCACTATCGGTGAGCAGGGTGCGAACGAAATTCTCGCCAAAACATTGCATCGGCCGGGAATCGAACCCGGGCCGCCCGCGTGGCAGGCGAGCATTCTACCACTGAACCACCGATGCTTGGACGTCTTCGAGCCTCGCCTGCGCCACGCGAATAGGAAGCGGTTTCCGCGCGCGGCACTATCGGTGAGCAGGGTGCGAACGAATTTCTCGCAAAAACATTGCATCGGCCGGGAATCGAACCCGGGCCGCCCGCGTGGCAGGCGAGCATTCTACCACTGAACCACCGATGCTTGGACGTCTTCGAGCCTCGCCTGCGCCACGCGAGTAGGAAGCGGTTTTCGCGCGCGGCACTACCGGCGAGCAGGGTGCGAACGAATTTCTCGCCAAAACATTGCATCGGCCGGGAATCGAACCCGGGCCGCCCGCGTGGCAGGCGAGCATTCTACCACTGAACCACCGATGCTTGGACGTCTTCGAGCCTCGCCTGCGCCACGCGAATAGGAAGCGGTTTTCGCGCGCGGCACTACCGGCGAGCAGGGTGCGAACGAATTTCTCGCCAAAACATTGCATCGGCCGGGAATCGAACCCGGGCCGCCCGCGTGGCAGGCGAGCATTCTACCACTGAACCACCGATGCTTGGACGTCTTCGAGCCTCGCCTGCGCCACGCGAATAGGAAGCGGTTTCCGCGCGCGGCACTATCGGTGAGCAGGGTGCGAACGAATTTCTCGCCAAAACATTGCATCGGCCGGGAATCGAACCCGGGCCGCCCGCGTGGCAGGAGAGCATTCTACCACTGAACCACCGATGCTTGGACGTCTTCGAGCCTCGCCTGCGCCACGCGAATAGGAAGCGGTTTTCGCGCGCGGCACTACCGGCGAGCAGGGTGCGAACGAATTTCTCGCCAAAACATTGCATCGGCCGGGAATCGAACCCGGGCCGCCCGCGTGGCAGGCGAGCATTCTACCACTGAACCACCGATGCTTGGACGTCTTCGAGCCTCGCCTGCGCCACGCGAATAGGAAGCGGTTTTCGCGCGCGGCACTACCGGCGAGCAGGGTGCGAACGAATTTCTCGCCAAAACATTGCATCGGCCGGGAATCGAACCCGGGCCGCCCGCGTGGCAGGCGAGCATTCTACCACTGAACCACCGATGCTTGGACGCCTTCGAACCTCGCCTGCGCCACGCGAATAGGAAGCGGTTTCCGCGCGCGGCACTACCGGTGAGCAGGGTGCGAACGAATTTCTCGCCAAAACATTGCATCGGCCGGGAATCGAACCCGGGCCGCCCGCGTGGCAGGCGAGCATTCTACCACTGAACCACCGATGCTTGGACGTCTTCGAGCCTCGCCTGCGCCACGCGAATAGGAAGCGGTTTCCGCGCGCGGCACTATCGGTGAGCAGGGTGCGAACGAATTTCTCGCCAAATCATTGCATCGGCCGGGAATCGAACCCGGGCCGCCCGCGTGGCAGGCGAGCATTCTACCACTGAACCACCGATGCTTGGACGTCTTCGAGCCTCGCCTGCGCCACGCGAATAGGAAGCGGTTTCCGCGCGCGGCACTACCGGCGAGCAGGGTGCGAACGAATTTCTCGCCAAAACATTGCATCGGCCGGGAATCGAACCCGGGCCGCCCGCGTGGCAGGCGAGCATTCTACCACTAAACCACCGATGCTTGGACGTCTTCGAGCCTCGCCTGCGCCACGCGAATAGGAAGCGGTTTCCGCGCGCGGCACTATCTGTGAGCAGGGTGCGAACGAATTTCTCGCCAAAACATTGCATCGGCCGGGAATCGAACCCGGGCCGCCTGCGTGGCAGGCGAGCATTCTACCACTGAACCACCGATGCTTGGACGTCTTCGAGCCTCGCCTGCGCCACGCGAATAGGAAGCGGTTTCCGCGCGCGGCACTACCGGTGAGCAGGGTGCGAACGAATTTCTCGCCAAAACATTGCATCGGCCGGGAATCGAACCCGGGCCGCCCGCGTGGCAGGCGAGCATTCTACCACTGAACCACCGATGCTTGGACGTCTTCGAGCCTCGCCTGCGCCACGCGAATAGGAAGCGGTTTCCGCGCGCGGCACTACCGGTGAGCAGGGTGCGAACGAAATTCTCGCCAAAACATTGCATCGGCCGGGAATCGAACCCGGGCCGCCCGCGTGGCAGGCGAGCATTCTACCACTGAACCACCGATGCTTGGACGTCTTCGAGCCTCGCCTGCGCCACGCGAATAGGAAGCGGTTTTCGCGCGCGGCACTATCGGTGAGCAGGGTGCGAACGAATTTCTCGCCAAAACATTGCATCGGCCGGGAATCGAACCCGGGCCGCCCGCGTGGCAGGCGAGCATTCTACCACTGAGCCACCGATGCTTGGACGTCTTCGAGCCTCGCCTGCGCCACGCGAATAGGAAGCGGTTTCCGCGCGCGGCACTATCGGTGAGCAGGGTGCGAACGAATTTCTCGCCAAAACATTGCATCGGCCGGGAATCGAACCCGGGCCGCCCGCGTGGCAGGCGAGCATTCTACCACTGAACCACCGATGCTTGGACGTCTTCGAGCCTCGCCTGCGCCACGCGAATAGGAAGCGGTTTCCGCGCGCGGCACTACCGGTGAGCAGGGTGCGAACGAATTTCTCGCCAAAACATTGCATCGGCCGGGAATCGAACCCGGGCCGCCCGCGTGGCAGGCGAGCATTCTACCACTGAACCACCGATGCTTGGACGTCTTCGAGCCTCGCCTGCGCCACGCGAATAGGAAGCGGTTTCCGCGCGCGGCACTACCGGTGAGCAGGGTGCGAACGAATTTCTCGCCAAAACATTGCATCGGCCGGGAATCGAACCCGGGCCGCCCGCGTGGCAGGCGAGCATTCTACCACTGAACCACCGATGCTTGGACGTCTTCGAGCCTCGCCTGCGCCACGCGAATAGGAAGCGGTTTTCGCGCGCGGCACTACCGGCGAGCAGGGTGCGAACGAATTTCTCGCCAAAACATTGCATCGGCCGGGAATCGAACCCGGGCCGCCCGCGTGGCAGGCGAGCATTCTACCACTGAACCACCGATGCTTGGACGTCTTCGAGCCTCGCCTGCGCCACGCGAATAGGAAGCGGTTTCCGCGCGCGGCACTATCGGTGAGAAGGGTGCGAACGAATTTCTCGCCAAAACATTGCATCGGCCGGGAATCGAACCCGGGCCGCCCGCGTGGCAGGCGAGCATTCTACCACTGAACCACCGATGCTTGGACGTCTTCGAGCCTCGCCTGCGCCACGCGAATAGGAAGCGGTTTCCGCGCGCGGCACTATCGGTGAGCAGGGTGCGAACGAATTTCTCGCCAAAACATTGCATCGGCCGGGAATCGAACCCGGGCCGCCCGCGTGGCAGGCGAGCATTCTACCACTGAACCACCGATGCTTGGACGTCTTCGAGCCTCGCCTGCGCCACGCGAATAGGAAGCGGTTTCCGCGCGCGGCACTATCGGTGAGCAGGGTGCGAACGAATTTCTCGCCAAAACATTGCATCGGCCGGGAATCGAACCCGGGCCGCCCGCGTGGCTGGAGAGCATTCTACCACTGAACCACCGATGCTTGGACGTCTTCGAGCCTCGCCTGCGCCACGCGAATAGGAAGCGGTTTTCGCGCGCGGCACTACCGGCGAGCAGGGTGCGAACGAATTTCTCGCCAAAACATTGCATCGGCCGGGAATCGAACCCGGGCCGCCCGCGTGGCAGGCGAGCATTCTACCACTGAACCACCGATGCTTGGACGTCTTCGAGCCTCGCCTGCGCCACGCGAATAGGAAGCGGTTTTCGCGCGCGGCACTACCGGCGAGCAGGGTGCGAACGAATTTCTCGCCAAAACATTGCATCGGCCGGGAATCGAACCCGGGCCGCCCGCGTGGCAGGCGAGCATTCTACCACTGAACCACCGATGCTTGGACGCCTTCGAACCTCGCCTGCGCCACGCGAATAGGAAGCGGTTTCCGCGCGCGGCACTACCGGTGAGCAGGGTGCGAACGAATTTCTCGCCAAAACATTGCATCGGCCGGGAATCGAACCCGGGCCGCCCGCGTGGCAGGCGAGCATTCTACCACTGAACCACCGATGCTTGGACGTCTTCGAGCCTCGCCTGCGCCACGCGAATAGGAAGCGGTTTCCGCGCGCGGCACTACCGGTGAGCAGGGTGCGAACGAAATTCTCGCCAAAACATTGCATCGGCCGGGAATCGAACCCGGGCCGCCCGCGTGGCAGGCGAGCATTCTACCACTGAACCACCGATGCTTGGACGTCTTCGAGCCTCGCCTGCGCCACGCGAATAGGAAGCGGTTTTCGCGCGCGGCACTATCGGTGAGCAGGGTGCGAACGAATTTCTCGCCAAAACATTGCATCGGCCGGGAATCGAACCCGGGCCGCCCAGCGTGGCAGGCGAGCATTCTACCACTGAACCACCGATGCTTGGACGTCTTCGAGCCTCGCCTGCGCCACGCGAATAGGAAGCGGTTTCCGCGCGCGGCACTACCGGTGAGCAGGGTGCGAACGAATTTCTCGCCAAAACATTGCATCGGCCGGGAATCGAACCCGGGCCGCCCGCGTGGCAGGCGAGCATTCTACCACTGAACCACCGATGCTTGGACGTCTTCGAGCCTCGCCTGCGCCACGCGAATAGGAAGCGGTTTCCGCGCGCGGCACTACCGGTGAGCAGGGTGCGAACGAATTTCTCGCCAAAACATTGCATCGGCCGGGAATCGAACCCGGGCCGCCCGCGTGGCAGGCGAGCATTCTACCACTGAACCACCGATGCTTGGACGTCTTCGAGCCTCGCCTGCGCCACGCGAATAGGAAGCGGTTTCCGCGCGCGGCACTATCGGTGAGCAGGGTGCGAACGAATTTCTCGCCAAATCATTGCATCGGCCGGGAATCGAACCCGGGCCGCCCGCGTGGCAGGCGAGCATTCTACCACTGAACCACCGATGCTTGGACGTCTTCGAGCCTCGCCTGCGCCACGCGAATAGGAAGCGGTTTCCGCGCGCGGCACTACCGGCGAGCAGGGTGCGAACGAATTTCTCGCCAAAACATTGCATCGGCCGGGAATCGAACCCGGGCCGCCCGCGTGGCAGGCGAGCATTCTACCACTAAACCACCGATGCTTGGACGTCTTCGAGCCTCGCCTGCGCCACGCGAATAGGAAGCGGTTTCCGCGCGCGGCACTATCTGTGAGCAGGGTGCGAACGAATTTCTCGCCAAAACATTGCATCGGCCGGGAATCGAACCCGGGCCGCCTGCGTGGCAGGCGAGCATTCTACCACTGAACCACCGATGCTTGGACGTCTTCGAGCCTCGCCTGCGCCACGCGAATAGGAAGCGGTTTCCGCGCGCGGCACTACCGGTGAGCAGGGTGCGAACGAATTTCTCGCCAAAACATTGCATCGGCCGGGAATCGAACCCGGGCCGCCCGCGTGGCAGGCGAGCATTCTACCACTGAACCACCGATGCTTGGACGTCTTCGAGCCTCGCCTGCGCCACGCGAATAGGAAGCGGTTTCCGCGCGCGGCACTACCGGTGAGCAGGGTGCGAACGAAATTCTCGCCAAAACATTGCATCGGCCGGGAATCGAACCCGGGCCGCCCGCGTGGCAGGCGAGCATTCTACCACTGAACCACCGATGCTTGGACGTCTTCGAGCCTCGCCTGCGCCACGCGAATAGGAAGCGGTTTTCGCGCGCGGCACTATCGGTGAGCAGGGTGCGAACGAATTTCTCGCCAAAACATTGCATCGGCCGGGAATCGAACCCGGGCCGCCCGCGTGGCAGGCGAGCATTCTACCACTGAGCCACCGATGCTTGGACGTCTTCGAGCCTCGCCTGCGCCACGCGAATAGGAAGCGGTTTCCGCGCGCGGCACTATCGGTGAGCAGGGTGCGAACGAATTTCTCGCCAAAACATTGCATCGGCCGGGAATCGAACCCGGGCCGCCCGCGTGGCAGGCGAGCATTCTACCACTGAACCACCGATGCTTGGACGTCTTCGAGCCTCGCCTGCGCCACGCGAATAGGAAGCGGTTTCCGCGCGCGGCACTACCGGTGAGCAGGGTGCGAACGAATTTCTCGCCAAAACATTGCATCGGCCGGGAATCGAACCCGGGCCGCCCGCGTGGCAGGCGAGCATTCTACCACTGAACCACCGATGCTTGGACGTCTTCGAGCCTCGCCTGCGCCACGCGAATAGGAAGCGGTTTCCGCGCGCGGCACTACCGGTGAGCAGGGTGCGAACGAATTTCTCGCCAAAACATTGCATCGGCCGGGAATCGAACCCGGGCCGCCCGCGTGGCAGGCGAGCATTCTACCACTGAACCACCGATGCTTGGACGTCTTCGAGCCTCGCCTGCGCCACGCGAATAGGAAGCGGTTTTCGCGCGCGGCACTACCGGCGAGCAGGGTGCGAACGAATTTCTCGCCAAAACATTGCATCGGCCGGGAATCGAACCCGGGCCGCCCGCGTGGCAGGCGAGCATTCTACCACTGAACCACCGATGCTTGGACGTCTTCGAGCCTCGCCTGCGCCACGCGAATAGGAAGCGGTTTCCGCGCGCGGCACTATCGGTGAGAAGGGTGCGAACGAATTTCTCGCCAAAACATTGCATCGGCCGGGAATCGAACCCGGGCCGCCCGCGTGGCAGGCGAGCATTCTACCACTGAACCACCGATGCTTGGACGTCTTCGAGCCTCGCCTGCGCCACGCGAATAGGAAGCGGTTTCCGCGCGCGGCACTATCGGTGAGCAGGGTGCGAACGAATTTCTCGCCAAAACATTGCATCGGCCGGGAATCGAACCCGGGCCGCCCGCGTGGCAGGCGAGCATTCTACCACTGAACCACCGATGCTTGGACGTCTTCGAGCCTCGCCTGCGCCACGCGAATAGGAAGCGGTTTCCGCGCGCGGCACTATCGGTGAGCAGGGTGCGAACGAATTTCTCGCCAAAACATTGCATCGGCCGGGAATCGAACCCGGGCCGCCCGCGTGGCTGGAGAGCATTCTACCACTGAACCACCGATGCTTGGACGTCTTCGAGCCTCGCCTGCGCCACGCGAATAGGAAGCGGTTTTCGCGCGCGGCACTACCGGCGAGCAGGGTGCGAACGAATTTCTCGCCAAAACATTGCATCGGCCGGGAATCGAACCCGGGCCGCCCGCGTGGCAGGCGAGCATTCTACCACTGAACCACCGATGCTTGGACGTCTTCGAGCCTCGCCTGCGCCACGCGAATAGGAAGCGGTTTTCGCGCGCGGCACTACCGGCGAGCAGGGTGCGAACGAATTTCTCGCCAAAACATTGCATCGGCCGGGAATCGAACCCGGGCCGCCCGCGTGGCAGGCGAGCATTCTACCACTGAACCACCGATGCTTGGACGCCTTCGAACCTCGCCTGCGCCACGCGAATAGGAAGCGGTTTCCGCGCGCGGCACTACCGGTGAGCAGGGTGCGAACGAATTTCTCGCCAAAACATTGCATCGGCCGGGAATCGAACCCGGGCCGCCCGCGTGGCAGGCGAGCATTCTACCACTGAACCACCGATGCTTGGACGTCTTCGAGCCTCGCCTGCGCCACGCGAATAGGAAGCGGTTTCCGCGCGCGGCACTACCGGTGAGCAGGGTGCGAACGAAATTCTCGCCAAAACATTGCATCGGCCGGGAATCGAACCCGGGCCGCCCGCGTGGCAGGCGAGCATTCTACCACTGAACCACCGATGCTTGGACGTCTTCGAGCCTCGCCTGCGCCACGCGAATAGGAAGCGGTTTTCGCGCGCGGCACTATCGGTGAGCAGGGTGCGAACGAATTTCTCGCCAAAACATTGCATCGGCCGGGAATCGAACCCGGGCCGCCCGCGTGGCAGGCGAGCATTCTACCACTGAACCACCGATGCTTGGACGTCTTCGAGCCTCGCCTGCGCCACGCGAATAGGAAGCGGTTTCCGCGCGCGGCACTACCGGTGAGCAGGGTGCGAACGAATTTCTCGCCAAAACATTGCATCGGCCGGGAATCGAACCCGGGCCGCCCGCGTGGCAGGCGAGCATTCTACCACTGAACCACCGATGCTTGGACGTCTTCGAGCCTCGCCTGCGCCACGCGAATAGGAAGCGGTTTCCGCGCGCGGCACTACCGGTGAGCAGGGTGCGAACGAATTTCTCGCCAAAACATTGCATCGGCCGGGAATCGAACCCGGGCCGCCCGCGTGGCAGGCGAGCATTCTACCACTGAACCACCGATGCTTGGACGTCTTCGAGCCTCGCCTGCGCCACGCGAATAGGAAGCGGTTTCCGCGCGCGGCACTATCGGTGAGCAGGGTGCGAACGAATTTCTCGCCAAAACATTGCATCGGCCGGGAATCGAACCCGGGCCGCCCGCGTGGCAGGAGAGCATTCTACCACTGAACCACCGATGCTTGGACGTCTTCGAGCCTCGCCTGCGCCACGCGAATAGGAAGCGGTTTTCGCGCGCGGCACTACCGGCGAGCAGGGTGCGAACGAATTTCTCGCCAAAACATTGCATCGGCCGGGAATCGAACCCGGGCCGCCCGCGTGGCAGGCGAGCATTCTACCACTGAACCACCGATGCTTGGACGTCTTCGAGCCTCGCCTGCGCCACGCGAATAGGAAGCGGTTTTCGCGCGCGGCACTACCGGCGAGCAGGGTGCGAACGAATTTCTCGCCAAAACATTGCATCGGCCGGGAATCGAACCCGGGCCGCCCGCGTGGCAGGCGAGCATTCTACCTCTGAACCACCGATGCTTGGACGCCTTCGAACCTCGCCTGCGCCACGCGAATAGGAAGCGGTTTCCGCGCGCGGCACTACCGGTGAGCAGGGTGCGAACGAATTTCTCGCCAAAACATTGCATCGGCCGGGAATCGAACCCGGGCCGCCCGCGTGGCAGGCGAGCATTCTACCACTGAACCACCGATGCTTGGACGTCTTCGAGCCTCGCCTGCGCCACGCGAATAGGAAGCGGTTTCCGCGCGCGGCACTATCGGTGAGCAGGGTGCGAACGAATTTCTCGCCAAATCATTGCATCGGCCGGGAATCGAACCCGGGCCGCCCGCGTGGCAGGCGAGCATTCTACCACTGAACCACCGATGCTTGGACGTCTTCGAGCCTCGCCTGCGCCACGCGAATAGGAAGCGGTTTCCGCGCGCGGCACTACCGGCGAGCAGGGTGCGAACGAATTTCTCGCCAAAACATTGCATCGGCCGGGAATCGAACCCGGGCCGCCCGCGTGGCAGGCGAGCATTCTACCACTAAACCACCGATGCTTGGACGTCTTCGAGCCTCGCCTGCGCCACGCGAATAGGAAGCGGTTTCCGCGCGCGGCACTATCGGTGAGCAGGGTGCGAACGAATTTCTCGCCAAAACATTGCATCGGCCGGGAATCGAACCCGGGCCGCCCGCGTGGCTGGAGAGCATTCTACCACTGAACCACCGATGCTTGGACGTCTTCGAGCCTCGCCTGCGCCACGCGAATAGGAAGCGGTTTTCGCGCGCGGCACTACCGGCGAGCAGGGTGCGAACGAATTTCTCGCCAAAACATTGCATCGGCCGGGAATCGAACCCGGGCCGCCCGCGTGGCAGGCGAGCATTCTACCACTGAACCACCGATGCTTGGACGTCTTCGAGCCTCGCCTGCGCCACGCGAATAGGAAGCGGTTTTCGCGCGCGGCACTACCGGCGAGCAGGGTGCGAACGAATTTCTCGCCAAAACATTGCATCGGCCGGGAATCGAACCCGGGCCGCCCGCGTGGCAGGCGAGCATTCTACCACTGAACCACCGATGCTTGGACGCCTTCGAACCTCGCCTGCGCCACGCGAATAGGAAGCGGTTTCCGCGCGCGGCACTACCGGTGAGCAGGGTGCGAACGAATTTCTCGCCAAAACATTGCATCGGCCGGGAATCGAACCCGGGCCGCCCGCGTGGCAGGCGAGCATTCTACCACTGAACCACCGATGCTTGGACGTCTTCGAGCCTCGCCTGCGCCACGCGAATAGGAAGCGGTTTCCGCGCGCGGCACTACCGGTGAGCAGGGTGCGAACGAAATTCTCGCCAAAACATTGCATCGGCCGGGAATCGAACCCGGGCCGCCCGCGTGGCAGGCGAGCATTCTACCACTGAACCACCGATGCTTGGACGTCTTCGAGCCTCGCCTGCGCCACGCGAATAGGAAGCGGTTTTCGCGCGCGGCACTATCGGTGAGCAGGGTGCGAACGAATTTCTCGCCAAAACATTGCATCGGCCGGGAATCGAACCCGGGCCGCCCGCGTGGCAGGCGAGCATTCTACCACTGAACCACCGATGCTTGGACGTCTTCGAGCCTCGCCTGCGCCACGCGAATAGGAAGCGGTTTCCGCGCGCGGCACTACCGGTGAGCAGGGTGCGAACGAATTTCTCGCCAAAACATTGCATCGGCCGGGAATCGAACCCGGGCCGCCCGCGTGGCAGGCGAGCATTCTACCACTGAACCACCGATGCTTGGACGTCTTCGAGCCTCGCCTGCGCCACGCGAATAGGAAGCGGTTTCCGCGCGCGGCACTACCGGTGAGCAGGGTGCGAACGAATTTCTCGCCAAAACATTGCATCGGCCGGGAATCGAACCCGGGCCGCCCGCGTGGCAGGCGAGCATTCTACCACTGAACCACCGATGCTTGGACGTCTTCGAGCCTCGCCTGCGCCACGCGAATAGGAAGCGGTTTCCGCGCGCGGCACTATCGGTGAGCAGGGTGCGAACGAATTTCTCGCCAAAACATTGCATCGGCCGGGAATCGAACCCGGGCCGCCCGCGTGGCAGGAGAGCATTCTACCACTGAACCACCGATGCTTGGACGTCTTCGAGCCTCGCCTGCGCCACGCGAATAGGAAGCGGTTTTCGCGCGCGGCACTACCGGCGAGCAGGGTGCGAACGAATTTCTCGCCAAAACATTGCATCGGCCGGGAATCGAACCCGGGCCGCCCGCGTGGCAGGCGAGCATTCTACCACTGAACCACCGATGCTTGGACGTCTTCGAGCCTCGCCTGCGCCACGCGAATAGGAAGCGGTTTTCGCGCGCGGCACTACCGGCGAGCAGGGTGCGAACGAATTTCTCGCCAAAACATTGCATCGGCCGGGAATCGAACCCGGGCCGCCCGCGTGGCAGGCGAGCATTCTACCTCTGAACCACCGATGCTTGGACGCCTTCGAACCTCGCCTGCGCCACGCGAATAGGAAGCGGTTTCCGCGCGCGGCACTACCGGTGAGCAGGGTGCGAACGAATTTCTCGCCAAAACATTGCATCGGCCGGGAATCGAACCCGGGCCGCCCGCGTGGCAGGCGAGCATTCTACCACTGAACCACCGATGCTTGGACGTCTTCGAGCCTCGCCTGCGCCACGCGAATAGGAAGCGGTTTCCGCGCGCGGCACTATCGGTGAGCAGGGTGCGAACGAATTTCTCGCCAAATCATTGCATCGGCCGGGAATCGAACCCGGGCCGCCCGCGTGGCAGGCGAGCATTCTACCACTGAACCACCGATGCTTGGACGTCTTCGAGCCTCGCCTGCGCCACGCGAATAGGAAGCGGTTTCCGCGCGCGGCACTACCGGCGAGCAGGGTGCGAACGAATTTCTCGCCAAAACATTGCATCGGCCGGGAATCGAACCCGGGCCGCCCGCGTGGCAGGCGAGCATTCTACCACTGAACCACCGATGCTTGGACGTCTTCGAGCCTCGCCTGCGCCACGCGAATAGGAAGCGGTTTCCGCGCGCGGCACTACCGGTGAGCAGGGTGCGAACGAATTTCTCGCCAAAACATTGCATCGGCCGGGAATCGAACCCGGGCCGCCCGCGTGGCAGGCGAGCATTCTACCACTAAACCACCGATGCTTGGACGTCTTCGAGCCTCGCCTGCGCCACGCGAATAGGAAGCGGTTTCCGCGCGCGGCACTATCGGTGAGCAGGGTGCGAACGAATTTCTCGCCAAAACATTGCATCGGCCGGGAATCGAACCCGGGCCGCCCGCGTGGCAGGCGAGCATTCTACCACTGAACCACCGATGCTTGGACGTCTTCGAGCCTCGCCTGCGCCACGCGAATAGGAAGCGGTTTCCGCGCGCGGCACTACCGGTGAGCAGGGTGCGAACGAATTTCTCGCCAAAACATTGCATCGGCCGGGAATCTAACCCGGGCCGCCCGCGTGGCAGGCGAGCATTCTACCACTGAACCACCGATGCTTGGACGTCTTCGAGCCTCGCCTGCGCCACGCGAATAGGAAGCGGTTTCCGCGCGCGGCACTACCGGTGAGCAGGGTGCGAACGAATTTCTCGCCAAAACATTGCATCGGCCGGGAATCGAACCCGGGCCGCCCGCGTGGCAGGCGAGCATTCTACCACTGAACCACCGATGCTTGGACGTCTTCGAGCCTCGCCTGCGCCACGCGAATAGGAAGCGGTTTCCGCGCGCGGCACTACCGGTGAGCAGGGTGCGAACGAAATTCTCGCCAAAACATTGCATCGGCCGGGAATCGAACCCGGGCCGCCCGCGTGGCAGGCGAGCATTCTACCACTGAACCACCGATGCTTGGACGTCTTCGAGCCTCGCCTGCGCCACGCGAATAGGAAGCGGTTTTCGCGCGCGGCACTATCGGTGAGCAGGGTGCGAACGAATTTCTCGCCAAAACATTGCATCGGCCGGGAATCGAACCCGGGCCGCCCGCGTGGCAGGCGAGCATTCTACCACTGAACCACCGATGCTTGGACGTCTTCGAGCCTCGCCTGCGCCACGCGAATAGGAAGCGGTTTCCGCGCGCGGCACTATCGGTGAGCAGGGTGCGAACGAATTTCTCGCCAAAACATTGCATCGGCCGGGAATCGAACCCGGGCCGCCCGCGTGGCAGGCGAGCATTCTACCACTGAACCACCGATGCTTGGACGTCTTCGAGCCTCGCCTGCGCCACGCGAATAGGAAGCGGTTTCCGCGCGCGGCACTATCGGTGAGCAGGGTGCGAACGAATTTCTCGCCAAAACATTGCATCGGCCGGGAATCGAACCCGGGCCGCCCGCGTGGCAGGCGAGCATTCTACCACTGAACCACCGATGCTTGGACGTCTTCGAGCCTCGCCTGCGCCACGCGAATAGGAAGCGGTTTCCGCGCGCGGCACTATCGGTGAGCAGGGTGCGAACGAATTTCTCGCCAAAACATTGCATCGGCCGGGAATCGAACCCGGGCCGCCCGCGTGGCAGGCGAGCATTCTACCACTGAACCACCGATGCTTGGACGTCTTCGAGCCTCGCCTGCGCCACGCGAATAGGAAGCGGTTTTCGCGCGCGGCACTACCGGTGAGCAGGGTGCGAACGAATTTCTCGCCAAAACATTGCATCGGCCGGGAATCGAACCCGGGCCGCCCGCGTGGCAGGCGAGCATTCTACCACTGAACCACCGATGCTTGGACGTCTTCGAGCCTCGCCTGCGCCACGCGAATAGGAAGCGGTTTCCGCGCGCGGCACTATCGGTGAGCAGGGTGCGAACGAATTTCTCGCCAAAACATTGCATCGGCCGGGAATCGAACCCGGGCCGCCCGCGTGGCAGGCGAGCATTCTACCACTGAACCACCGATGCTTGGACGTCTTCGAGCCTCGCCTGCGCCACGCGAATAGGAAGCGGTTTCCGCGCGCGGCACTATCGGTGAGCAGGGTGCGAACGAATTTCTCGCCAAAACATTGCATCGGCCGGGAATCGAACCCGGGCCGCCCGCGTGGCAGGCGAGCATTCTACCACTGAACCACCGATGCTTGGACGTCTTCGAGCCTCGCCTGCGCCACGCGAATAGGAAGCGGTTTCCGCGCGCGGCACTATCGGTGAGCAGGGTGCGAACGAATTTCTCGCCAAAACATTGCATCGGCCGGGAATCGAACCCGGGCCGCCCGCGTGGCAGGCGAGCATTCTACCACTGAACCACCGATGCTTGGACGTCTTCGAGCCTCGCCTGCGCCACGCGAATAGGAAGCGGTTTCCGCGCGCGGCACTATCGGTGAGCAGGGTGCGAACGAATTTCTCGCCAAAACATTGCATCGGCCGGGAATCGAACCCGGGCCGCCCGCGTGGCAGGCGAGCATTCTACCACTGAACCACCGATGCTTGGACGTCTTCGAGCCTCGCCTGCGCCACGCGAATAGGAAGCGGTTTCCGCGCGCGGCACTATCGGTGAGCAGGGTGCGAACGAATTTCTCGCCAAAACATTGCATCGGCCGGGAATCGAACCCGGGCCGCCCGCGTGGCAGGCGAGCATTCTACCACTGAACCACCGATGCTTGGACGTCTTCGAGCCTCGCCTGCGCCACGCGAATAGGAAGCGGTTTCCGCGCGCGGCACTATCGGTGAGCAGGGTGCGAACGAATTTCTCGCCAAAACATTGCATCGGCCGGGAATCGAACCCGGGCCGCCCGCGTGGCAGGCGAGCATTCTACCACTGAACCACCGATGCTTGGACGTCTTCGAGCCTCGCCTGCGCCACGCGAATAGGAAGCGGTTTCCGCGCGCGGCACTATCGGTGAGCAGGGTGCGAACGAATTTCTCGCCAAAACATTGCATCGGCCGGGAATCGAACCCGGGCCGCCCGCGTGGCAGGCGAGCATTCTACCACTGAACCACCGATGCTTGGACGTCTTCGAGCCTCGCCTGCGCCACGCGAATAGGAAGCGGTTTCCGCGCGCGGCACTACCGGTGAGCAGGGTGCGA
The DNA here is from genome assembly GCA_947359475.1 of Heligmosomoides polygyrus bakeri. Lineage (NCBI taxonomy): Eukaryota > Metazoa > Nematoda > Chromadorea > Rhabditida > Heligmosomidae > Heligmosomoides > Heligmosomoides polygyrus. The sequence goes on from OX375867.1 coordinate 27,016,955, forward strand.
ACGAATTTCTCGCCAAAACATTGCATCGGCCGGGAATCGAACCCGGGCCGCCCGCGTGGCAGGCGAGCATTCTACCACTGAACCACCGATGCTTGGACGTCTTCGAGCCTCGCCTGCGCCACGCGAATAGGAAGCGGTTTCCGCGCGCGGCACTATCGGTGAGCAGGGTGCGAACGAATTTCTCGCCAAAACATTGCATCGGCCGGGAATCGAACCCGGGCCGCCCGCGTGGCAGGAGAGCATTCTACCACTGAACCACCGATGCTTGGACGTCTTCGAGCCTCGCCTGCGCCACGCGAATAGGAAGCGGTTTTCGCGCGCGGCACTACCGGCGAGCAGGGTGCGAACGAATTTCTCGCCAAAACATTGCATCGGCCGGGAATCGAACCCGGGCCGCCCGCGTGGCAGGCGAGCATTCTACCACTGAACCACCGATGCTTGGACGTCTTCGAGCCTCGCCTGCGCCACGCGAATAGGAAGCGGTTTTCGCGCGCGGCACTACCGGCGAGCAGGGTGCGAACGAATTTCTCGCCAAAACATTGCATCGGCCGGGAATCGAACCCGGGCCGCCCGCGTGGCAGGCGAGCATTCTACCTCTGAACCACCGATGCTTGGACGCCTTCGAACCTCGCCTGCGCCACGCGAATAGGAAGCGGTTTCCGCGCGCGGCACTACCGGTGAGCAGGGTGCGAACGAATTTCTCGCCAAAACATTGCATCGGCCGGGAATCGAACCCGGGCCGCCCGCGTGGCAGGCGAGCATTCTACCACTGAACCACCGATGCTTGGACGTCTTCGAGCCTCGCCTGCGCCACGCGAATAGGAAGCGGTTTCCGCGCGCGGCACTATCGGTGAGCAGGGTGCGAACGAATTTCTCGCCAAATCATTGCATCGGCCGGGAATCGAACCCGGGCCGCCCGCGTGGCAGGCGAGCATTCTACCACTGAACCACCGATGCTTGGACGTCTTCGAGCCTCGCCTGCGCCACGCGAATAGGAAGCGGTTTCCGCGCGCGGCACTACCGGCGAGCAGGGTGCGAACGAATTTCTCGCCAAAACATTGCATCGGCCGGGAATCGAACCCGGGCCGCCCGCGTGGCAGGCGAGCATTCTACCACTGAACCACCGATGCTTGGACGTCTTCGAGCCTCGCCTGCGCCACGCGAATAGGAAGCGGTTTCCGCGCGCGGCACTACCGGTGAGCAGGGTGCGAACGAATTTCTCGCCAAAACATTGCATCGGCCGGGAATCGAACCCGGGCCGCCCGCGTGGCAGGCGAGCATTCTACCACTAAACCACCGATGCTTGGACGTCTTCGAGCCTCGCCTGCGCCACGCGAATAGGAAGCGGTTTCCGCGCGCGGCACTATCGGTGAGCAGGGTGCGAACGAATTTCTCGCCAAAACATTGCATCGGCCGGGAATCGAACCCGGGCCGCCCGCGTGGCAGGCGAGCATTCTACCACTGAACCACCGATGCTTGGACGTCTTCGAGCCTCGCCTGCGCCACGCGAATAGGAAGCGGTTTCCGCGCGCGGCACTACCGGTGAGCAGGGTGCGAACGAATTTCTCGCCAAAACATTGCATCGGCCGGGAATCTAACCCGGGCCGCCCGCGTGGCAGGCGAGCATTCTACCACTGAACCACCGATGCTTGGACGTCTTCGAGCCTCGCCTGCGCCACGCGAATAGGAAGCGGTTTCCGCGCGCGGCACTACCGGTGAGCAGGGTGCGAACGAATTTCTCGCCAAAACATTGCATCGGCCGGGAATCGAACCCGGGCCGCCCGCGTGGCAGGCGAGCATTCTACCACTGAACCACCGATGCTTGGACGTCTTCGAGCCTCGCCTGCGCCACGCGAATAGGAAGCGGTTTCCGCGCGCGGCACTATCGGTGAGCAGGGTGCGAACGAATTTCTCGCCAAAACATTGCATCGGCCGGGAATCGAACCCGGGCCGCCCGCGTGGCAGGCGAGCATTCTACCACTGAACCACCGATGCTTGGACGTCTTCGAGCCTCGCCTGCGCCACGCGAATAGGAAGCGGTTTCCGCGCGCGGCACTATCGGTGAGCAGGGTGCGAACGAATTTCTCGCCAAAACATTGCATCGGCCGGGAATCGAACCCGGGCCGCCCGCGTGGCAGGCGAGCATTCTACCACTGAACCACCGATGCTTGGACGTCTTCGAGCCTCGCCTGCGCCACGCGAATAGGAAGCGGTTTCCGCGCGCGGCACTATCTGTGAGCAGGGTGCGAACGAATTTCTCGCCAAATCATTGCATCGGCTGGGAATCGAACCCGGGCCGCCCGCGTGGCAGGCGAGCATTCTACCACTGAACCACCGATGCTTGGACGTCTTCGAGCCTCGCCTGCGCCACGCGAATAGGAAGCGGTTTCCGCGCGCGGCACTACCGGTGAGAAGCGGTTTTCGCGCGCGGCACTACCGGCGAGCAGGGTGCGAACGAATTTCTCGCCAAAACATTGCATCGGCCGGGAATCGAACCCGGGCCGCCCGCGTGGCAGGCGAGCATTCTACCACTGAACCACCGATGCTTGGACGTCTTCGAGCCTCTGCCTGCGCCACGCGAATAGGAAGCGGTTTTCGCGCGCGGCACTACCGGCGAGCAGGGTGCGAACGAATTTCTCGCCAAAACATTGCATCGGCCGGGAATCGAACCCGGGCCGCCCGCGTGGCAGGCGAGCATTCTACCACTGAACCACCGATGCTTGGACGTCTTCGAGCCTCGCCTGCGCCACGCGAATAGGAAGCGGTTTCCGCGCGCGTCACTATCGGTGAGCAGGGTGCGAACGAAATTCTCGCCAAAACATTGCATCGGCCGGGAATCGAACCCGGGCCGCCCGCGTGGCAGGCGAGCATTCTACCACTGAACCACCGATGCTTGGACGTCTTCGAGCCTCGCCTGCGCCACGCGAATAGGAAGCGGTTTCCGCGCGCGGCACTACCGGCGAGCAGGGTGCGAACGAATTTCTCGCCAAAACATTGCATCGGCCGGGAATCGAACCCGGGCCGCCCGCGTGGCAGGCGAGCATTCTACCACTGAACCACCGATGCTTGGACGTCTTCGAGCCTCGCCTGCGCCACGCGAATAGGAAGCGGTTTCCGCGCGCGGCACTACCGGTGAGCAGGGTGCGAACGAAATTCTCGCCAAAACATTGCATCGGCCGGGAATCGAACCCGGGCCGCCCGCGTGGCAGGCGAGCATTCTACCACTGAACCACCGATGCTTGGACGTCTTCGAGCCTCGCCTGCGCCACGCGAATAGGAAGCGGTTTCCGCGCGCGGCACTACCGGTGAGCAGGGTGCGAACGAATTTCTCGCCAAAACATTGCATCGGCCGGGAATCGAACCCGGGCCGCCCGCGTGGCAGGCGAGCATTCTACCACTTAACCACCGATGCTTGGACGTCTTCGAGCCTCGCCTGCGCCACGCGAATAGGAAGCGGTTTCCGCGCGCGGCACTATCGGTGAGCAGGGTGCGAACGAAAAACATTGCATCGGCCGGGAATCGAACCCGGGCCGCCCGCGTGGCAGGCGAGCATTCTACCACTGAACCACCGATGCTTGGACGTCTTCGAGCCTCGCCTGCGCCACGCGAATAGGAAGCGGTTTCCGCGCGCGGCACTATCGGTGAGCAGGGTGCGAACGAATTTCTCGCCAAAACATTGCATCGGCCGGGAATCGAACCCGGGTCGCCCGCGTGGCAGGCGAGCATTCTACCACTGAACCACCGATGCTTGGACGTCTTCGAGCCTCGCCTGCGCCACGCGAATAGGAAGCGGTTTCCGCGCGCGGCACTACCGGCGAGCAGGGTGCGAACGAATTTCTCGCCAAAACATTGCATCGGCCGGGAATCGAACCCGGGCCGCCCGCGTGGCAGGCGAGCATTCTACCACTGAACCACCGATGCTTGGACGTCTTCGAGCCTCGCCTGCGCCACGCGAATAGGAAGCGGTTTCCGCGCGCGGCACTACCGGTGAGCAGGGTGCGAACGAAATTCTCGCCAAAACATTGCATCGGCCGGGAATCGAACCCGGGCCGCCCGCGTGGCAGGCGAGCATTCTACCACTGAACCACCGATGCTTGGACGTCTTCGAGCCTCGCCTGCGCCACGCGAATAGGAAGCGGTTTCCGCGCGCGGCACTACCGGTGAGCAGGGTGCGAACGAATTTCTCGCCAAAACATTGCATCGGCCGGGAATCGAACCCGGGCCGCCCGCGTGGCAGGCGAGCATTCTACCACTTAACCACCGATGCTTGGACGTCTTCGAGCCTCGCCTGCGCCACGCGAATAGGAAGCGGTTTCCGCGCGCGGCACTATCGGTGAGCAGGGTGCGAACGAAAAACATTGCATCGGCCGGGAATCGAACCCGGGCCGCCCGCGTGGCAGGCGAGCATTCTACCACTGAACCACCGATGCTTGGACGTCTTCGAGCCTCGCCTGCGCCACGCGAATAGGAAGCGGTTTCCGCGCGCGGCACTATCGGTGAGCAGGGTGCGAACGAATTTCTCGCCAAAACATTGCATCGGCCGGGAATCGAACCCGGGTCGCCCGCGTGGCAGGCGAGCACTCTACCACTGAACCACCGATGCTTGGACGTCTTCGAGCCTCGCCTGCGTCACGCGAATAGGAAGCGGTTTCCGCGCGCGGCACTATCGGTGAGCAGGGTGCGAACGAATTTCTCGCCAAAACATTGCATCGGCCGGGAATCGAACCCGGGCCGCCAGCGTGGCAGGCGAGCATTCTACCACTGAACCACCGATGCTTGGACGTCTTCGAGCCTCGCCTGCGCCACGCGAATAGGAAGCGGTTTCCGCGCGCGGCACTATCGGTGAGCAGGGTGCGAACGAAAAACATTGCATCGGCCGGGAATCGAACCCGGGCCGCCCGCGTGGCAGGCGAGCATTCTACCACTGAACCACCGATGCTTGGACGTCTTCGAGCCTCGCCTGCGCCACGCGAATAGGAAGCGGTTTCCGCGCGCGGCACTACCGGTGAGCAGGGTGCGAACGAATTTCTCGCCAAAACATTGCATCGGCCGGGAATCGAACCCGGGCCGCCCGCGTGGCAGGCGAGCATTCTACCACTGAACCACCGATGCTTGGACGTCTTCGAGCCTCGCCTGCGCCACGCGAATAGGAAGCGGTTTCCGCGCGCGGCACTATCGGTGAGCAGGGTGCGAACGAAAAACATTGCATCGGCCGGGAATCGAACCCGGGCCGCCCGCGTGGCAGGCGAGCATTCTACCACTGAACCACCGATGCTTGGACGTCTTCGAGCCTCGCCTGCGCCACGCGAATAGGAAGCGGTTTCCGCGCGCGGCACTATCGGTGAGCAGGGTGCGAACGAATTTCTCGCCAAAACATTGCATCGGCCGGGAATCGAACCCGGGTCGCCCGCGTGGCAGGCGAGCATTCTACCACTGAACCACCGATGCTTGGACGTCTTCGAGCCTCGCCTGCGTCACGCGAATAGGAAGCGGTTTCCGCGCGCGGCACTATCGGTGAGCAGGGTGCGAACGAATTTCTCGCCAAAACATTGCATCGGCCGGGAATCGAACCCGGGCCGCCCGCGTGGCAGGCGAGCATTCTACCACTGAACCACCGATGCTTGGACGTCTTCGAGCCTCGCCTGCGCCACGCGAATAGGAAGCGGTTTCCGCGCGCGGCACTATCGGTGAGCAGGGTGCGAACGAAAAACATTGCATCGGCCGGGAATCGAACCCGGGCCGCCCGCGTGGCAGGCGAGCATTCTACCACTGAACCACCGATGCTTGGACGTCTTCGAGCCTCGCCTGCGCCACGCGAATAGGAAGCGGTTTCCGCGCGCGGCACTATCGGTGAGCAGGGTGCGAACGAATTTCTCGCCAAAACATTGCATCGGCCGGGAATCGAACCCGGGTCGCCCGCGTGGCAGGCGAGCATTCTGCCACTGAACCACCGATGCTTGGACGTCTTCGAGCCTCGCCTGCGCCACGCGAATAGGAAGCGGTTTCCGCGCGCGGCACTACCGGCGAGCAGGGTGCGAACGAATTTCTCGCCAAAACATTGCATCGGCCGGGAATCGAACCCGGGCCGCCCGCGTGGCAGGCGAGCATTCTACCACTGAACCACCGATGCTTGGACGTCTTCGAGCCTCGCCTGCGCCACGCGAATAGGAAGCGGTTTCCGCGCGCGGCACTATCGGTGAGCAGGGTGCGAACGAAAAACATTGCATCGGCCGGGAATCGAACCCGGGCCGCCCGCGTGGCAGGCGAGCATTCTACCACTGAACCACCGATGCTTGGACGTCTTCGAGCCTCGCCTGCGCCACGCGAATAGGAAGCGGTTTCCGCGCGCGGCACTATCGGTGAGCAGGGTGCGAACGATTTTCTCGCCAAAACATTGCATCGGCCGGGAATCGAACCCGGGTCGCCCGCGTGGCAGGCGAGCATTCTGCCACTGAACCACCGATGCTTGGACGTCTTCGAGCCTCGCCTGCGCCACGCGAATAGGAAGCGGTTTTCGCGCGCGGCACTACCGGTGAGCAGGGTGCGAACGAAATTCTCGCCAAAACATTGCATCGGCCGGGAATCGAACCCGGGCCGCCCGCGTGGCAGGCGAGCATTCTACCACTGAACCACCGATGCTTGGACGTCTTCGAGCCTCGCCTGCGCCACGCGAATAGGAAGCGGTTTCCGCGCGCGGCACTACCGGCGAGCAGGGTGCGAACGAATTTCTCGCCAAAACATTGCATCGGCCGGGAATCGAACCCGGGCCGCCCGCGTGGCAGGCGAGCATTCTACCACTGAACCACCGATGCTTGGACGTCTTCGAGCCTCGCCTGCGCCACGCGAATAGGAAGCGGTTTCCGCGCGCGGCACTATCGGTGAGCAGGGTGCGAACGAATTTCTCGCCAAAACATTGCATCGGCCGGGAATCGAACCCGGGTCGCCCGCGTGGCAGGCGAGCATTCTGCCACTGAACCACCGATGCTTGGACGTCTTCGAGCCTCGCCTGCGCCACGCGAATAGGAAGCGGTTTCCGCGCGCGGCACTACCGGCGAGCAGGGTGCGAACGAATTTCTCGCCAAAACATTGCATCGGCCGGGAATCGAACCCGGGCCGCCCGCGTGGCAGGCGAGCATTCTACCACTGAACCACCGATGCTTGGACGTCTTCGAGCCTCGCCTGCGCCACGCGAATAGGAAGCGGTTTCCGCGCGCGGCACTATCGGTGAGCAGGGTGCGAACGAAAAACATTGCATCGGCCGGGAATCGAACCCGGGCCGCCCGCGTGGCAGGCGAGCATTCCGCCACTGAACCACCGATGCTTGGACGTCTTCGAGCCTCGCCTGCGCCACGCGAATAGGAAGCGGTTTCCGCGCGCGGCACTACCGGCGAGCAGGGTGCGAACGAATTTCTCGCCAAAACATTGCATCGGCCGGGAATCGAACCCGGGCCGCCCGCGTGGCAGGCGAGCATTCTACCACTGAACCACCGATGCTTGGACGTCTTCGAGCCTCGCCTGCGCCACGCGAATAGGAAGCGGTTTCCGCGCGCGGCACTATCGGTGAGCAGGGTGCGAACGAATTTCTCGCCAAAACATTGCATCGGCCGGGAATCGAACCCGGGTCGCCCGCGTGGCAGGCGAGCATTCTGCCACTGAACCACCGATGCTTGGACGTCTTCGAGCCTCGCCTGCGCCACGCGAATAGGAAGCGGTTTCCGCGCGCGGCACTACCGGCGAGCAGGGTGCGAACGAATTTCTCGCCAAAACATTGCATCGGCCGGGAATCGAACCCGGGCCGCCCGCGTGGCAGGCGAGCATTCTACCACTGAACCACCGATGCTTGGACGTCTTCGAGCCTCGCCTGCGCCACGCGAATAGGAAGCGGTTTCCGCGCGCGGCACTATCGGTGAGCAGGGTGCGAACGAAAAACATTGCATCGGCCGGGAATCGAACCCGGGCCGCCCGCGTGGCAGGCGAGCATTCTACCACTGAACCACCGATGCTTGGACGTCTTCGAGCCTCGCCTGCGCCACGCGAATAGGAAGCGGTTTCCGCGCGCGGCACTATCGGTGAGCAGGGTGCGAACGAATTTCTCGCCAAAACATTGCATCGGCCGGGAATCGAACCCGGGTCGCCCGCGTGGCAGGCGAGCATTCCGCCACTGAACCACCGATGCTTGGACGTCTTCGAGCCTCGCCTGCGCCACGCGAATAGGAAGCGGTTTCCGCGCGCGGCACTACCGGCGAGCAGGGTGCGAACGAATTTCTCGCCAAAACATTGCATCGGCCGGGAATCGAACCCGGGCCGCCCGCGTGGCAGGCGAGCATTCTACCACTGAACCACCGATGCTTGGACGTCTTCGAGCCTCGCCTGCGCCACGCGAATAGGAAGCGGTTTCCGCGCGCGGCACTACCGGTGAGCAGGGTGCGAACGAATTTCTCGCCAAAACATTGCATCGGCCGGGAATCGAACCCGGGCCGCCCGCGTGGCAGGCGAGCATTCTACCACTGAACCACCGATGCTTGGACGTCTTCGAGCCTCGCCTGCGCCACGCGAATAGGAAGCGGTTTCCGCGCGCGGCACTACCGGTGAGCAGGGTGCGAACGAAATTCTCGCCAAAACATTGCATCGGCCGGGAATCGAACCCGGGCCGCCCGCGTGGCAGGCGAGCATTCTACCACTGAACCACCGATGCTTGGACGTCTTCGAGCCTCGCCTGCGCCACGCGAATAGGAAGCGGTTTTCGCGCGCGGCACTACCGGTGAGCAGGGTGCGAACGAAATTCTCGCCAAAACATTGCATCGGCCGGGAATCGAACCCGGGCCGCCCGCGTGGCAGGCGAGCATTCTACCACTGAACCACCGATGCTTGGACGTCTTCGAGCCTCGCCTGCGCCACGCGAATAGGAAGCGGTTTCCGCGCGCGGCACTACCGGTGAGCAGGGTGCGAACGAATTTCTCGCCAAAACATTGCATCGGCCGGGAATCGAACCCGGGCCGCCCGCGTGGCAGGCGAGCATTCTACCACTGAACCACCGATGCTTGGACGTCTTCGAGCCTCGCCTGCGTCACGCGAATAGGAAGCGGTTTCCGCGCGCGGCACTATCGGTGAGCAGGGTGCGAACGAATTTCTCGCCAAAACATTGCATCGGCCGGGAATCGAACCCGGGCCGCCCGCGTGGCAGGCGAGCATTCTACCACTGAACCACCGATGCTTGGACGTCTTCGAGCCTCGCCTGCGCCACGCGAATAGGAAGCGGTTTCCGCGCGCGGCACTACCGGTGAGCAGGGTGCGAACGAATTTCTCGCCAAAACATTGCATCGGCCGGGAATCGAACCCGGGCCGCCCGCGTGGCAGGCGAGCATTCTACCACTGAACCACCGATGCTTGGACGTCTTCGAGCCTCGCCTGCGCCACGCGAATAGGAAGCGGTTTCCGCGCGCGGCACTATCGGTGAGCAGGGTGCGAACGAATTTCTCGCCAAAACATTGCATCGGCCGGGAATCGAACCCGGGTCGCCCGCGTGGCAGGCGAGCATTCTACCACTGAACCACCGATGCTTGGACGTCTTCGAGCCTCGCCTGCGTCACGCGAATAGGAAGCGGTTTCCGCGCGCGGCACTATCGGTGAGCAGGGTGCGAACGAATTTCTCGCCAAAACATTGCATCGGCCGGGAATCGAACCCGGGCCGCCCGCGTGGCAGGCGAGCATTCTACCACTGAACCACCGATGCTTGGACGTCTTCGAGCCTCGCCTGCGCCACGCGAATAGGAAGCGGTTTCCGCGCGCGGCACTATCGGTGAGCAGGGTGCGAACGAAAAACATTGCATCGGCCGGGAATCGAACCCGGGCCGCCCGCGTGGCAGGCGAGCATTCTACCACTGAACCACCGATGCTTGGACGTCTTCGAGCCTCGCCTGCGCCACGCGAATAGGAAGCGGTTTCCGCGCGCGGCACTATCGGTGAGCAGGGTGCGAACGAAAAACATTGCATCGGCCGGGAATCGAACCCGGGCCGCCCGCGTGGCAGGCGAGCATTCTACCACTGAACCACCGATGCTTGGACGTCTTCGAGCCTCGCCTGCGCCACGCGAATAGGAAGCGGTTTCCGCGCGCGGCACTATCGGTGAGCAGGGTGCGAACGAATTTCTCTCCAAAACATTGCATCGGCCGGGAATCGAACCCGGGTCGCCCGCGTGGCAGGCGAGCATTCTGCCACTGAACCACCGATGCTTGGACGTCTTCGAGCCTCGCCTGCGCCACGCGAATAGGAAGCGGTTTCCGCGCGCGGCACTACCGGCGAGCAGGGTGCGAACGAATTTCTCGCCAAAACATTGCATCGGCCGGGAATCGAACCCGGGCCGCCCGCGTGGCAGGCGAGCATTCTACCACTGAACCACCGATGCTTGGACGTCTTCGAGCCTCGCCTGCGCCACGCGAATAGGAAGCGGTTTCCGCGCGCGGCACTATCGGTGAGCAGGGTGCGAACGAAATTCTCGCCAAAACATTGCATCGGCCGGGAATCGAACCCGGGCCGCCCGCGTGGCAGGCGAGCATTCTGCCACTGAACCACCGATGCTTGGACGTCTTCGAGCCTCGCCTGCGCCACGCGAATAGGAAGCGGTTTCCGCGCGCGGCACTACCGGCGAGCAGGGTGCGAACGAATTTCTCGCCAAAACATTGCATCGGCCGGGAATCTAACCCGGGCCGCCCGCGTGGCAGGCGAGCATTCTACCACTGAACCACCGATGCTTGGACGTCTTCGAGCCTCGCCTGCGCCACGCGAATAGGAAGCGGTTTCCGCGCGCGGCACTATCGGTGAGCAGGGTGCGAACGAAATTCTCGCCAAAACATTGCATCGGCCGGGAATCGAACCCGGGCCGCCCGCGTGGCAGGCGAGCATTCTGCCACTGAACCACCGATGCTTGGACGTCTTCGAGCCTCGCCTGCGCCACGCGAATAGGAAGCGGTTTCCGCGCGCGGCACTACCGGCGAGCAGGGTGCGAACGAATTTCTCGCCAAAACATTGCATCGGCCGGGAATCGAACCCGGGCCGCCCGCGTAGCAGGCGAGCATTCTACCACTGAACCACCGATGCTTGGACGTCTTCGAGCCTCGCCTGCGCCACGCGAATAGGAAGCGGTTTCCGCGCGCGGCACTACCGGTGAGCAGGGTGCGAACGAATTTCTCGCCAAAACATTGCATCGGCCGGGAATCTAACCCGGGCCGCCCGCGTGGCAGGCGAGCATTCTACCACTGAACCACCGATGCTTGGACGTCTTCGAGCCTCGCCTGCGCCACGCGAATAGGAAGCGGTTTCCGCGCGCGGCACTACCGGTGAGCAGGGTGCGAACGAATTTCTCGCCAAAACATTGCATCGGCCGGGAATCGAACCCGGGCCGCCCGCGTGGCAGGCGAGCATTCTACCACTGAACCACCGATGCTTGGACGTCTTCGAGCCTCGCCTGCGCCACGCGAATAGGAAGCGGTTTCCGCGCGCGGCACTACCGGTGAGCAGGGTGCGAACGAAATTCTCGCCAAAACATTGCATCGGCCGGGAATCGAACCCGGGCCGCCCGCGTGGCAGGCGAGCATTCTACCACTGAACCACCGATGCTTGGACGTCTTCGAGCCTCGCCTGCGCCACGCGAATAGGAAGCGGTTTTCGCGCGCGGCACTACCGGTGAGCAGGGTGCGAACGAAATTCTCGCCAAAACATTGCATCGGCCGGGAATCGAACCCGGGCCGCCCGCGTGGCAGGCGAGCATTCTACCACTGAACCACCGATGCTTGGACGTCTTCGAGCCTCGCCTGCGCCACGCGAATAGGAAGCGGTTTCCGCGCGCGGCACTACCGGTGAGCAGGGTGCGAACGAATTTCTCGCCAAAACATTGCATCGGCCGGGAATCGAACCCGGGCCGCCCGCGTGGCAGGCGAGCATTCTACCACTAAACCACCGATGCTTGGACGTCTTCGAGCCTCGCCTGCGCCACGCGAATAGGAAGCGGTTTCCGCGCGCGGCACTATCGGTGAGCAGGGTGCGAACGAATTTCTCGCCAAAACATTGCATCGGCCGGGAATCGAACCCGGGCCGCCCGCGTGGCAGGCGAGCATTCTACCACTGAACCACCGATGCTTGGACGTCTTCGAGCCTCGCCTGCGCCACGCGAATAGGAAGCGGTTTCCGCGCGCGGCACTACCGGTGAGCAGGGTGCGAACGAATTTCTCGCCAAAACATTGCATCGGCCGGGAATCTAACCCGGGCCGCCCGCGTGGCAGGCGAGCATTCTACCACTGAACCACCGATGCTTGGACGTCTTCGAGCCTCGCCTGCGCCACGCGAATAGGAAGCGGTTTCCGCGCGCGGCACTACCGGTGAGCAGGGTGCGAACGAATTTCTCGCCAAAACATTGCATCGGCCGGGAATCGAACCCGGGCCGCCCGCGTGGCAGGCGAGCATTCTACCACTGAACCACCGATGCTTGGACGTCTTCGAGCCTCGCCTGCGCCACGCGAATAGGAAGCGGTTTCCGCGCGCGGCACTACCGGTGAGCAGGGTGCGAACGAAATTCTCGCCAAAACATTGCATCGGCCGGGAATCGAACCCGGGCCGCCCGCGTGGCAGGCGAGCATTCTACCACTGAACCACCGATGCTTGGACGTCTTCGAGCCTCGCCTGCGCCACGCGAATAGGAAGCGGTTTTCGCGCGCGGCACTATCGGTGAGCAGGGTGCGAACGAATTTCTCGCCAAAACATTGCATCGGCCGGGAATCGAACCCGGGCCGCCCGCGTGGCAGGCGAGCATTCTACCACTGAACCACCGATGCTTGGACGTCTTCGAGCCTCGCCTGCGCCACGCGAATAGGAAGCGGTTTCCGCGCGCGGCACTATCGGTGAGCAGGGTGCGAACGAATTTCTCGCCAAAACATTGCATCGGCCGGGAATCGAACCCGGGCCGCCCGCGTGGCAGGCGAGCATTCTACCACTGAACCACCGATGCTTGGACGTCTTCGAGCCTCGCCTGCGCCACGCGAATAGGAAGCGGTTTCCGCGCGCGGCACTACCGGTGAGCAGGGTGCGAACGAATTTCTCGCCAAAACATTGCATCGGCCGGGAATCGAACCCGGGCCGCCCGCGTGGCAGGCGAGCATTCTACCACTGAACCACCGATGCTTGGACGTCTTCGAGCCTCGCCTGCGCCACGCGAATAGGAAGCGGTTTTCGCGCGCGGCACTACCGGCGAGCAGGGTGCGAACGAATTTCTCGCCAAAACATTGCATCGGCCGGGAATCGAACCCGGGCCGCCCGCGTGGCAGGCGAGCATTCTACCACTGAACCACCGATGCTTGGACGTCTTCGAGCCTCGCCTGCGCCACGCGAATAGGAAGCGGTTTCCGCGCGCGGCACTATCGGTGAGCAGGGTGCGAACGAATTTCTCGCCAAAACATTGCATCGGCCGGGAATCGAACCCGGGCCGCCCGCGTGGCAGGCGAGCATTCTACCACTGAACCACCGATGCTTGGACGTCTTCGAGCCTCGCCTGCGCCACGCGAATAGGAAGCGGTTTCCGCGCGCGGCACTATCGGTGAGCAGGGTGCGAACGAATTTCTCGCCAAAACATTGCATCGGCCGGGAATCGAACCCGGGCCGCCCGCGTGGCAGGCGAGCATTCTACCACTGAACCACCGATGCTTGGACGTCTTCGAGCCTCGCCTGCGCCACGCGAATAGGAAGCGGTTTCCGCGCGCGGCACTACCGGTGAGCAGGGTGCGAACGAATTTCTCGCCAAAACATTGCATCGGCCGGGAATCGAACCCGGGCCGCCCGCGTGGCAGGCGAGCATTCTACCACTGAACCACCGATGCTTGGACGTCTTCGAGCCTCGCCTGCGCCACGCGAATAGGAAGCGGTTTCCGCGCGCGGCACTACCGGTGAGCAGGGTGCGAACGAATTTCTCGCCAAAACATTGCATCGGCCGGGAATCGAACCCGGGCCGCCCGCGTGGCAGGCGAGCATTCTACCACTGAACCACCGATGCTTGGACGTCTTCGAGCCTCGCCTGCGCCACGCGAATAGGAAGCGGTTTCCGCGCGCGGCACTACCGGTGAGCAGGGTGCGAACGAATTTCTCGCCAAAACATTGCATCGGCCGGGAATCGAACCCGGGCCGCCCGCGTGGCAGGCGAGCATTCTACCACTGAACCACCGATGCTTGGACGTCTTCGAGCCTCGCCTGCGCCACGCGAATAGGAAGCGGTTTTCGCGCGCGGCACTACCGGCGAGCAGGGTGCGAACGAATTTCTCGCCAAAACATTGCATCGGCCGGGAATCGAACCCGGGCCGCCCGCGTGGCAGGCGAGCATTCTACCACTGAACCACCGATGCTTGGACGTCTTCGAGCCTCGCCTGCGCCACGCGAATAGGAAGCGGTTTCCGCGCGCGGCACTATCGGTGAGCAGGGTGCGAACGAATTTCTCGCCAAAACATTGCATCGGCCGGGAATCGAACCCGGGCCGCCCGCGTGGCAGGCGAGCATTCTACCACTGAACCACCGATGCTTGGACGTCTTCGAGCCTCGCCTGCGCCACGCGAATAGGAAGCGGTTTCCGCGCGCGGCACTATCGGTGAGCAGGGTGCGAACGAATTTCTCGCCAAAACATTGCATCGGCCGGGAATCGAACCCGGGCCGCCCGCGTGGCAGGCGAGCATTCTACCACTGAACCACCGATGCTTGGACGTCTTCGAGCCTCGCCTGCGCCACGCGAATAGGAAGCGGTTTCCGCGCGCGGCACTACCGGTGAGCAGGGTGCGAACGAATTTCTCGCCAAAACATTGCATCGGCCGGGAATCGAACCCGGGCCGCCCGCGTGGCAGGCGAGCATTCTACCACTGAACCACCGATGCTTGGACGTCTTCGAGCCTCGCCTGCGCCACGCGAATAGGAAGCGGTTTCCGCGCGCGGCACTACCGGTGAGCAGGGTGCGAACGAAATTCTCGCCAAAACATTGCATCGGCCGGGAATCGAACCCGGGCCGCCCGCGTGGCAGGCGAGCATTCTACCACTGAACCACCGATGCTTGGACGTCTTCGAGCCTCGCCTGCGCCACGCGAATAGGAAGCGGTTTTCGCGCGCGGCACTATCGGTGAGCAGGGTGCGAACGAATTTCTCGCCAAAACATTGCATCGGCCGGGAATCGAACCCGGGCCGCCCGCGTGGCAGGCGAGCATTCTACCACTGAACCACCGATGCTTGGACGTCTTCGAGCCTCGCCTGCGCCACGCGAATAGGAAGCGGTTTCCGCGCGCGGCACTACCGGTGAGCAGGGTGCGAACGAATTTCTCGCCAAAACATTGCATCGGCCGGGAATCGAACCCGGGCCGCCCGCGTGGCAGGCGAGCATTCTACCACTGAACCACCGATGCTTGGACGTCTTCGAGCCTCGCCTGCGCCACGCGAATAGGAAGCGGTTTTCGCGCGCGGCACTACCGGCGAGCAGGGTGCGAACGAATTTCTCGCCAAAACATTGCATCGGCCGGGAATCGAACCCGGGCCGCCCGCGTGGCAGGCGAGCATTCTACCACTGAACCACCGATGCTTGGACGTCTTCGAGCCTCGCCTGCGCCACGCGAATAGGAAGCGGTTTCCGCGCGCGGCACTATCGGTGAGCAGGGTGCGAACGAATTTCTCGCCAAAACATTGCATCGGCCGGGAATCGAACCCGGGCCGCCCGCGTGGCAGGCGAGCATTCTACCACTGAACCACCGATGCTTGGACGTCT
The DNA here is from genome assembly GCA_947359475.1 of Heligmosomoides polygyrus bakeri. Lineage (NCBI taxonomy): Eukaryota > Metazoa > Nematoda > Chromadorea > Rhabditida > Heligmosomidae > Heligmosomoides > Heligmosomoides polygyrus. Next base: position 27,032,733 of record OX375867.1, read on the forward strand.
TCGAGCCTCGCCTGCGCCACGCGAATAGGAAGCGGTTTCCGCGCGCGGCACTATCGGTGAGCAGGGTGCGAACGAATTTCTCGCCAAAACATTGCATCGGCCGGGAATCGAACCCGGGCCGCCCGCGTGGCAGGCGAGCATTCTACCACTGAACCACCGATGCTTGGACGTCTTCGAGCCTCGCCTGCGCCACGCGAATAGGAAGCGGTTTCCGCGCGCGGCACTACCGGTGAGCAGGGTGCGAACGAATTTCTCGCCAAAACATTGCATCGGCCGGGAATCGAACCCGGGCCGCCCGCGTGGCAGGCGAGCATTCTACCACTGAACCACCGATGCTTGGACGTCTTCGAGCCTCGCCTGCGCCACGCGAATAGGAAGCGGTTTCCGCGCGCGGCACTACCGGTGAGCAGGGTGCGAACGAATTTCTCGCCAAAACATTGCATCGGCCGGGAATCGAACCCGGGCCGCCCGCGTGGCAGGCGAGCATTCTACCACTGAACCACCGATGCTTGGACGTCTTCGAGCCTCGCCTGCGCCACGCGAATAGGAAGCGGTTTCCGCGCGCGGCACTACCGGTGAGCAGGGTGCGAACGAATTTCTCGCCAAAACATTGCATCGGCCGGGAATCGAACCCGGGCCGCCCGCGTGGCAGGCGAGCATTCTACCACTGAACCACCGATGCTTGGACGTCTTCGAGCCTCGCCTGCGCCACGCGAATAGGAAGCGGTTTTCGCGCGCGGCACTACCGGCGAGCAGGGTGCGAACGAATTTCTCGCCAAAACATTGCATCGGCCGGGAATCGAACCCGGGCCGCCCGCGTGGCAGGCGAGCATTCTACCACTGAACCACCGATGCTTGGACGTCTTCGAGCCTCGCCTGCGCCACGCGAATAGGAAGCGGTTTCCGCGCGCGGCACTATCGGTGAGCAGGGTGCGAACGAATTTCTCGCCAAAACATTGCATCGGCCGGGAATCGAACCCGGGCCGCCCGCGTGGCAGGCGAGCATTCTACCACTGAACCACCGATGCTTGGACGTCTTCGAGCCTCGCCTGCGCCACGCGAATAGGAAGCGGTTTCCGCGCGCGGCACTATCGGTGAGCAGGGTGCGAACGAATTTCTCGCCAAAACATTGCATCGGCCGGGAATCGAACCCGGGCCGCCCGCGTGGCAGGCGAGCATTCTACCACTGAACCACCGATGCTTGGACGTCTTCGAGCCTCGCCTGCGCCACGCGAATAGGAAGCGGTTTCCGCGCGCGGCACTACCGGTGAGCAGGGTGCGAACGAATTTCTCGCCAAAACATTGCATCGGCCGGGAATCGAACCCGGGCCGCCCGCGTGGCAGGCGAGCATTCTACCACTGAACCACCGATGCTTGGACGTCTTCGAGCCTCGCCTGCGCCACGCGAATAGGAAGCGGTTTCCGCGCGCGGCACTACCGGTGAGCAGGGTGCGAACGAAATTCTCGCCAAAACATTGCATCGGCCGGGAATCGAACCCGGGCCGCCCGCGTGGCAGGCGAGCATTCTACCACTGAACCACCGATGCTTGGACGTCTTCGAGCCTCGCCTGCGCCACGCGAATAGGAAGCGGTTTTCGCGCGCGGCACTATCGGTGAGCAGGGTGCGAACGAATTTCTCGCCAAAACATTGCATCGGCCGGGAATCGAACCCGGGCCGCCCGCGTGGCAGGCGAGCATTCTACCACTGAACCACCGATGCTTGGACGTCTTCGAGCCTCGCCTGCGCCACGCGAATAGGAAGCGGTTTCCGCGCGCGGCACTATCGGTGAGCAGGGTGCGAACGAATTTCTCGCCAAAACATTGCATCGGCCGGGAATCGAACCCGGGCCGCCCGCGTGGCAGGCGAGCATTCTACCACTGAACCACCGATGCTTGGACGTCTTCGAGCCTCGCCTGCGCCACGCGAATAGGAAGCGGTTTCCGCGCGCGGCACTACCGGTGAGCAGGGTGCGAACGAATTTCTCGCCAAAACATTGCATCGGCCGGGAATCGAACCCGGGCCGCCCGCGTGGCAGGCGAGCATTCTACCACTGAACCACCGATGCTTGGACGTCTTCGAGCCTCGCCTGCGCCACGCGAATAGGAAGCGGTTTCCGCGCGCGGCACTACCGGTGAGCAGGGTGCGAACGAATTTCTCGCCAAAACATTGCATCGGCCGGGAATCGAACCCGGGCCGCCCGCGTGGCAGGCGAGCATTCTACCACTGAACCACCGATGCTTGGACGTCTTCGAGCCTCGCCTGCGCCACGCGAATAGGAAGCGGTTTTCGCGCGCGGCACTACCGGCGAGCAGGGTGCGAACGAATTTCTCGCCAAAACATTGCATCGGCCGGGAATCGAACCCGGGCCGCCCGCGTGGCAGGCGAGCATTCTACCACTGAACCACCGATGCTTGGACGTCTTCGAGCCTCGCCTGCGCCACGCGAATAGGAAGCGGTTTCCGCGCGCGGCACTATCGGTGAGCAGGGTGCGAACGAATTTCTCGCCAAAACATTGCATCGGCCGGGAATCGAACCCGGGCCGCCCGCGTGGCAGGCGAGCATTCTACCACTGAACCACCGATGCTTGGACGTCTTCGAGCCTCGCCTGCGCCACGCGAATAGGAAGCGGTTTCCGCGCGCGGCACTATCGGTGAGCAGGGTGCGAACGAATTTCTCGCCAAAACATTGCATCGGCCGGGAATCGAACCCGGGCCGCCCGCGTGGCAGGCGAGCATTCTACCACTGAACCACCGATGCTTGGACGTCTTCGAGCCTCGCCTGCGCCACGCGAATAGGAAGCGGTTTTCGCGCGCGGCACTACCGGTGAGCAGGGTGCGAACGAATTTCTCGCCAAAACATTGCATCGGCCGGGAATCGAACCCGGGCCGCCCGCGTGGCAGGCGAGCATTCTACCACTGAACCACCGATGCTTGGACGTCTTCGAGCCTCGCCTGCGCCACGCGAATAGGAAGCGGTTTCCGCGCGCGGCACTATCGGTGAGCAGGGTGCGAACGAATTTCTCGCCAAAACATTGCATCGGCCGGGAATCGAACCCGGGCCGCCCGCGTGGCAGGCGAGCATTCTACCACTGAACCACCGATGCTTGGACGTCTTCGAGCCTCGCCTGCGCCACGCGAATAGGAAGCGGTTTCCGCGCGCGGCACTATCGGTGAGCAGGGTGCGAACGAATTTCTCGCCAAAACATTGCATCGGCCGGGAATCGAACCCGGGCCGCCCGCGTGGCAGGCGAGCATTCTACCACTGAACCACCGATGCTTGGACGTCTTCGAGCCTCGCCTGCGCCACGCGAATAGGAAGCGGTTTCCGCGCGCGGCACTATCGGTGAGCAGGGTGCGAACGAATTTCTCGCCAAAACATTGCATCGGCCGGGAATCGAACCCGGGCCGCCCGCGTGGCAGGCGAGCATTCTACCACTGAACCACCGATGCTTGGACGTCTTCGAGCCTCGCCTGCGCCACGCGAATAGGAAGCGGTTTCCGCGCGCGGCACTATCGGTGAGCAGGGTGCGAACGAATTTCTCGCCAAAACATTGCATCGGCCGGGAATCGAACCCGGGCCGCCCGCGTGGCAGGCGAGCATTCTACCACTGAACCACCGATGCTTGGACGTCTTCGAGCCTCGCCTGCGCCACGCGAATAGGAAGCGGTTTCCGCGCGCGGCACTATCGGTGAGCAGGGTGCGAACGAATTTCTCGCCAAAACATTGCATCGGCCGGGAATCGAACCCGGGCCGCCCGCGTGGCAGGCGAGCATTCTACCACTGAACCACCGATGCTTGGACGTCTTCGAGCCTCGCCTGCGCCACGCGAATAGGAAGCGGTTTCCGCGCGCGGCACTATCGGTGAGCAGGGTGCGAACGAATTTCTCGCCGAAACATTGCATCGGCCGGGAATCGAACCCGGGCCGCCCGCGTGGCAGGCGAGCATTCTACCACTGAACCACCGATGCTTGGACGTCTTCGAGCCTCGCCTGCGCCACGCGAATAGGAAGCGGTTTCCGCGCGCGGCACTATCTGTGAGCAGGGTGCGAACGAATTTCTCGCCAAATCATTGCATCGGCTGGGAATCGAACCCGGGCCGCCCGCGTGGCAGGCGAGCATTCTACCACTGAACCACCGATGCTTGGACGTCTTCGAGCCTCGCCTGCGCCACGCGAATAGGAAGCGGTTTCCGCGCGCGGCACTACCGGTGAGAAGCGGTTTTCGCGCGCGGCACTACCGGCGAGCAGGGTGCGAACGAATTTCTCGCCAAAACATTGCATCGGCCGGGAATCGAACCCGGGCCGCCCGCGTGGCAGGCGAGCATTCTACCACTGAACCACCGATGCTTGGACGTCTTCGAGCCTCTGCCTGCGCCACGCGAATAGGAAGCGGTTTTCGCGCGCGGCACTACCGGCGAGCAGGGTGCGAACGAATTTCTCGCCAAAACATTGCATCGGCCGGGAATCGAACCCGGGCCGCCCGCGTGGCAGGCGAGCATTCTACCACTGAACCACCGATGCTTGGACGTCTTCGAGCCTCGCCTGCGCCACGCGAATAGGAAGCGGTTTCCGCGCGCGGCACTATCGGTGAGCAGGGTGCGAACGAAATTCTCGCCAAAACATTGCATCGGCCGGGAATCGAACCCGGGCCGCCCGCGTGGCAGGCGAGCATTCTACCACTGAACCACCGATGCTTGGACGTCTTCGAGCCTCGCCTGCGCCACGCGAATAGGAAGCGGTTTCCGCGCGCGGCACTACCGGCGAGCAGGGTGCGAACGAATTTCTCGCCAAAACATTGCATCGGCCGGGAATCGAACCCGGGCCGCCCGCGTGGCAGGCGAGCATTCTACCACTGAACCACCGATGCTTGGACGTCTTCGAGCCTCGCCTGCGCCACGCGAATAGGAAGCGGTTTCCGCGCGCGGCACTACCGGTGAGCAGGGTGCGAACGAAATTCTCGCCAAAACATTGCATCGGCCGGGAATCGAACCCGGGCCGCCCGCGTGGCAGGCGAGCATTCTACCACTGAACCACCGATGCTTGGACGTCTTCGAGCCTCGCCTGCGCCACGCGAATAGGAAGCGGTTTTCGCGCGCGGCACTACCGGTGAGCAGGGTGCGAACGAATTTCTCGCCAAAACATTGCATCGGCCGGGAATCGAACCCGGGCCGCCCGCGTGGCAGGCGAGCATTCTACCACTGAACCACCGATGCTTGGACGTCTTCGAGCCTCGCCTGCGCCACGCGAATAGGAAGCGGTTTCCGCGCGCGGCACTATCGGTGAGCAGGGTGCGAACGAATTTCTCGCCAAAACATTGCATCGGCCGGGAATCGAACCCGGGCCGCCCGCGTGGCAGGCGAGCATTCTACCACTGAACCACCGATGCTTGGACGTCTTCGAGCCTCGCCTGCGCCACGCGAATAGGAAGCGGTTTCCGCGCGCGGCACTATCGGTGAGCAGGGTGCGAACGAATTTCTCGCCAAAACATTGCATCGGCCGGGAATCGAACCCGGGCCGCCCGCGTGGCAGGCGAGCATTCTACCACTGAACCACCGATGCTTGGACGTCTTCGAGCCTCGCCTGCGCCACGCGAATAGGAAGCGGTTTCCGCGCGCGGCACTATCGGTGAGCAGGGTGCGAACGAATTTCTCGCCAAAACATTGCATCGGCCGGGAATCGAACCCGGGCCGCCCGCGTGGCAGGCGAGCATTCTACCACTGAACCACCGATGCTTGGACGTCTTCGAGCCTCGCCTGCGCCACGCGAATAGGAAGCGGTTTCCGCGCGCGGCACTATCGGTGAGCAGGGTGCGAACGAATTTCTCGCCAAAACATTGCATCGGCCGGGAATCGAACCCGGGCCGCCCGCGTGGCAGGCGAGCATTCTACCACTGAACCACCGATGCTTGGACGTCTTCGAGCCTCGCCTGCGCCACGCGAATAGGAAGCGGTTTCCGCGCGCGGCACTATCGGTGAGCAGGGTGCGAACGAATTTCTCGCCAAAACATTGCATCGGCCGGGAATCGAACCCGGGCCGCCCGCGTGGCAGGCGAGCATTCTACCACTGAACCACCGATGCTTGGACGTCTTCGAGCCTCGCCTGCGCCACGCGAATAGGAAGCGGTTTCCGCGCGCGGCACTATCGGTGAGCAGGGTGCGAACGAATTTCTCGCCGAAACATTGCATCGGCCGGGAATCGAACCCGGGCCGCCCGCGTGGCAGGCGAGCATTCTACCACTGAACCACCGATGCTTGGACGTCTTCGAGCCTCGCCTGCGCCACGCGAATAGGAAGCGGTTTCCGCGCGCGGCACTATCTGTGAGCAGGGTGCGAACGAATTTCTCGCCAAATCATTGCATCGGCTGGGAATCGAACCCGGGCCGCCCGCGTGGCAGGCGAGCATTCTACCACTGAACCACCGATGCTTGGACGTCTTCGAGCCTCGCCTGCGCCACGCGAATAGGAAGCGGTTTCCGCGCGCGGCACTACCGGTGAGAAGCGGTTTTCGCGCGCGGCACTACCGGCGAGCAGGGTGCGAACGAATTTCTCGCCAAAACATTGCATCGGCCGGGAATCGAACCCGGGCCGCCCGCGTGGCAGGCGAGCATTCTACCACTGAACCACCGATGCTTGGACGTCTTCGAGCCTCGCCTGCGCCACGCGAATAGGAAGCGGTTTTCGCGCGCGGCACTACCGGTGAGCAGGGTGCGAACGAATTTCTCGCCAAAACATTGCATCGGCCGGGAATCGAACCCGGGCCGCCCGCGTGGCAGGCGAGCATTCTACCACTGAACCACCGATGCTTGGACGTCTTCGAGCCTCGCCTGCGCCACGCGAATAGGAAGCGGTTTCCGCGCGCGGCACTATCGGTGAGCAGGGTGCGAACGAATTTCTCGCCAAAACATTGCATCGGCCGGGAATCGAACCCGGGCCGCCCGCGTGGCAGGCGAGCATTCTACCACTGAACCACCGATGCTTGGACGTCTTCGAGCCTCGCCTGCGCCACGCGAATAGGAAGCGGTTTCCGCGCGCGGCACTATCGGTGAGCAGGGTGCGAACGAATTTCTCGCCAAAACATTGCATCGGCCGGGAATCGAACCCGGGCCGCCCGCGTGGCAGGCGAGCATTCTACCACTGAACCACCGATGCTTGGACGTCTTCGAGCCTCGCCTGCGCCACGCGAATAGGAAGCGGTTTCCGCGCGCGGCACTATCGGTGAGCAGGGTGCGAACGAATTTCTCGCCGAAACATTGCATCGGCCGGGAATCGAACCCGGGCCGCCCGCGTGGCAGGCGAGCATTCTACCACTGAACCACCGATGCTTGGACGTCTTCGAGCCTCGCCTGCGCCACGCGAATAGGAAGCGGTTTCCGCGCGCGGCACTATCTGTGAGCAGGGTGCGAACGAATTTCTCGCCAAATCATTGCATCGGCTGGGAATCGAACCCGGGCCGCCCGCGTGGCAGGCGAGCATTCTACCACTGAACCACCGATGCTTGGACGTCTTCGAGCCTCGCCTGCGCCACGCGAATAGGAAGCGGTTTCCGCGCGCGGCACTACCGGTGAGAAGCGGTTTTCGCGCGCGGCACTACCGGCGAGCAGGGTGCGAACGAATTTCTCGCCAAAACATTGCATCGGCCGGGAATCGAACCCGGGCCGCCCGCGTGGCAGGCGAGCATTCTACCACTGAACCACCGATGCTTGGACGTCTTCGAGCCTCTGCCTGCGCCACGCGAATAGGAAGCGGTTTTCGCGCGCGGCACTACCGGCGAGCAGGGTGCGAACGAATTTCTCGCCAAAACATTGCATCGGCCGGGAATCGAACCCGGGCCGCCCGCGTGGCAGGCGAGCATTCTACCACTGAACCACCGATGCTTGGACGTCTTCGAGCCTCGCCTGCGCCACGCGAATAGGAAGCGGTTTCCGCGCGCGGCACTATCGGTGAGCAGGGTGCGAACGAAATTCTCGCCAAAACATTGCATCGGCCGGGAATCGAACCCGGGCCGCCCGCGTGGCAGGCGAGCATTCTACCACTGAACCACCGATGCTTGGACGTCTTCGAGCCTCGCCTGCGCCACGCGAATAGGAAGCGGTTTCCGCGCGCGGCACTACCGGCGAGCAGGGTGCGAACGAATTTCTCGCCAAAACATTGCATCGGCCGGGAATCGAACCCGGGCCGCCCGCGTGGCAGGCGAGCATTCTACCACTGAACCACCGATGCTTGGACGTCTTCGAGCCTCGCCTGCGCCACGCGAATAGGAAGCGGTTTCCGCGCGCGGCACTACCGGTGAGCAGGGTGCGAACGAAATTCTCGCCAAAACATTGCATCGGCCGGGAATCGAACCCGGGCCGCCCGCGTGGCAGGCGAGCATTCTACCACTGAACCACCGATGCTTGGACGTCTTCGAGCCTCGCCTGCGCCACGCGAATAGGAAGCGGTTTCCGCGCGCGGCACTATCGGTGAGCAGGGTGCGAACGAAAAACATTGCATCGGCCGGGAATCGAACCCGGGCCGCCCGCGTGGCAGGCGAGCATTCTACCACTGAACCACCGATGCTTGGACGTCTTCGAGCCTCGCCTGCGCCACGCGAATAGGAAGCGGTTTCCGCGCGCGGCACTATCGGTGAGCAGGGTGCGAACGAAAAACATTGCATCGGCCGGGAATCGAACCCGGGCCGCCCGCGTGGCAGGCGAGCATTCTACCACTGAACCACCGATGCTTGGACGTCTTCGAGCCTCGCCTGCGCCACGCGAATAGGAAGCGGTTTCCGCGCGCGGCACTACCGGTGAGCAGGGTGCGAACGAATTTCTCGCCAAAACATTGCATCGGCCGGGAATCGAACCCGGGCCGCCCGCGTGGCAGGCGAGCATTCTACCACTGAACCACCGATGCTTGGACGTCTTCGAGCCTCGCCTGCGTCACGCGAATAGGAAGCGGTTTCCGCGCGCGGCACTATCGGTGAGCAGGGTGCGAACGAATTTCTCGCCAAAACATTGCATCGGCCGGGAATCGAACCCGGGCCGCCAGCGTGGCAGGCGAGCATTCTACCACTGAACCACCGATGCTTGGACGTCTTCGAGCCTCGCCTGCGCCACGCGAATAGGAAGCGGTTTCCGCGCGCGGCACTATCGGTGAGCAGGGTGCGAACGAATTTCTCGCCAAAACATTGCATCGGCCGGGAATCGAACCCGGGCCGCCCGCGTGGCAGGCGAGCATTCTACCACTGAACCACCGATGCTTGGACGTCTTCGAGCCTCGCCTGCGCCACGCGAATAGGAAGCGGTTTCCGCGCGCGGCACTATCGGTGAGCAGGGTGCGAACGAATTTCTCGCCAAAACATTGCATCGGCCGGGAATCGAACCCGGGCCGCCCGCGTGGCAGGCGAGCATTCTACCACTGAACCACCGATGCTTGGACGTCTTCGAGCCTCGCCTGCGCCACGCGAATAGGAAGCGGTTTCCGCGCGCGGCACTATCGGTGAGCAGGGTGCGAACGAATTTCTCGCCAAAACATTGCATCGGCCGGGAATCGAACCCGGGCCGCCCGCGTGGCAGGCGAGCATTCTACCACTGAACCACCGATGCTTGGACGTCTTCGAGCCTCGCCTGCGCCACGCGAATAGGAAGCGGTTTTCGCGCGCGGCACTACCGGTGAGCAGGGTGCGAACGAATTTCTCGCCAAAACATTGCATCGGCCGGGAATCGAACCCGGGCCGCCCGCGTGGCAGGCGAGCATTCTACCACTGAACCACCGATGCTTGGACGTCTTCGAGCCTCGCCTGCGCCACGCGAATAGGAAGCGGTTTCCGCGCGCGGCACTATCGGTGAGCAGGGTGCGAACGAATTTCTCGCCAAAACATTGCATCGGCCGGGAATCGAACCCGGGCCGCCCGCGTGGCAGGCGAGCATTCTACCACTGAACCACCGATGCTTGGACGTCTTCGAGCCTCGCCTGCGCCACGCGAATAGGAAGCGGTTTCCGCGCGCGGCACTATCGGTGAGCAGGGTGCGAACGAATTTCTCGCCAAAACATTGCATCGGCCGGGAATCGAACCCGGGCCGCCCGCGTGGCAGGCGAGCATTCTACCACTGAACCACCGATGCTTGGACGTCTTCGAGCCTCGCCTGCGCCACGCGAATAGGAAGCGGTTTCCGCGCGCGGCACTATCGGTGAGCAGGGTGCGAACGAATTTCTCGCCAAAACATTGCATCGGCCGGGAATCGAACCCGGGCCGCCCGCGTGGCAGGCGAGCATTCTACCACTGAACCACCGATGCTTGGACGTCTTCGAGCCTCGCCTGCGCCACGCGAATAGGAAGCGGTTTCCGCGCGCGGCACTATCGGTGAGCAGGGTGCGAACGAATTTCTCGCCAAAACATTGCATCGGCCGGGAATCGAACCCGGGCCGCCCGCGTGGCAGGCGAGCATTCTACCACTGAACCACCGATGCTTGGACGTCTTCGAGCCTCGCCTGCGCCACGCGAATAGGAAGCGGTTTCCGCGCGCGGCACTATCGGTGAGCAGGGTGCGAACGAATTTCTCGCCAAAACATTGCATCGGCCGGGAATCGAACCCGGGCCGCCCGCGTGGCAGGCGAGCATTCTACCACTGAACCACCGATGCTTGGACGTCTTCGAGCCTCGCCTGCGCCACGCGAATAGGAAGCGGTTTCCGCGCGCGGCACTATCGGTGAGCAGGGTGCGAACGAATTTCTCGCCAAAACATTGCATCGGCCGGGAATCGAACCCGGGCCGCCCGCGTGGCAGGCGAGCATTCTACCACTGAACCACCGATGCTTGGACGTCTTCGAGCCTCGCCTGCGCCACGCGAATAGGAAGCGGTTTCCGCGCGCGGCACTATCGGTGAGCAGGGTGCGAACGAATTTCTCGCCAAAACATTGCATCGGCCGGGAATCGAACCCGGGCCGCCCGCGTGGCAGGCGAGCATTCTACCACTGAACCACCGATGCTTGGACGTCTTCGAGCCTCGCCTGCGCCACGCGAATAGGAAGCGGTTTCCGCGCGCGGCACTATCGGTGAGCAGGGTGCGAACGAATTTCTCGCCGAAACATTGCATCGGCCGGGAATCGAACCCGGGCCGCCCGCGTGGCAGGCGAGCATTCTACCACTGAACCACCGATGCTTGGACGTCTTCGAGCCTCGCCTGCGCCACGCGAATAGGAAGCGGTTTCCGCGCGCGGCACTATCTGTGAGCAGGGTGCGAACGAATTTCTCGCCAAATCATTGCATCGGCTGGGAATCGAACCCGGGCCGCCCGCGTGGCAGGCGAGCATTCTACCACTGAACCACCGATGCTTGGACGTCTTCGAGCCTCGCCTGCGCCACGCGAATAGGAAGCGGTTTCCGCGCGCGGCACTATCGGTGAGCAGGGTGCGAACGAATTTCTCGCCAAAACATTGCATCGGCCGGGAATCGAACCCGGGCCGCCCGCGTGGCAGGCGAGCATTCTACCACTGAACCACCGATGCTTGGACGTCTTCGAGCCTCGCCTGCGCCACGCGAATAGGAAGCGGTTTCCGCGCGCGGCACTATCGGTGAGCAGGGTGCGAACGAATTTCTCGCCAAAACATTGCATCGGCCGGGAATCGAACCCGGGCCGCCCGCGTGGCAGGCGAGCATTCTACCACTGAACCACCGATGCTTGGACGTCTTCGAGCCTCGCCTGCGCCACGCGAATAGGAAGCGGTTTCCGCGCGCGGCACTACCGGTGAGAAGCGGTTTTCGCGCGCGGCACTACCGGCGAGCAGGGTGCGAACGAATTTCTCGCCAAAACATTGCATCGGCCGGGAATCGAACCCGGGCCGCCCGCGTGGCAGGCGAGCATTCTACCACTGAACCACCGATGCTTGGACGTCTTCGAGCCTCTGCCTGCGCCACGCGAATAGGAAGCGGTTTTCGCGCGCGGCACTACCGGCGAGCAGGGTGCGAACGAATTTCTCGCCAAAACATTGCATCGGCCGGGAATCGAACCCGGGCCGCCCGCGTGGCAGGCGAGCATTCTACCACTGAACCACCGATGCTTGGACGTCTTCGAGCCTCGCCTGCGCCACGCGAATAGGAAGCGGTTTCCGCGCGCGGCACTATCGGTGAGCAGGGTGCGAACGAAATTCTCGCCAAAACATTGCATCGGCCGGGAATCGAACCCGGGCCGCCCGCGTGGCAGGCGAGCATTCTACCACTGAACCACCGATGCTTGGACGTCTTCGAGCCTCGCCTGCGCCACGCGAATAGGAACCGGTTTCCGCGCGCGGCACTACCGGCGAGCAGGGTGCGAACGAATTTCTCGCCAAAACATTGCATCGGCCGGGAATCGAACCCGGGCCGCCCGCGTGGCAGGCGAGCATTCTACCACTGAACCACCGATGCTTGGACGTCTTCGAGCCTCGCCTGCGCCACGCGAATAGGAAGCGGTTTTCGCGCGCGGCACTACCGGCGAGCAGGGTGCGAACGAAATTCTCGCCAAAACATTGCATCGGCCGGGAATCGAACCCGGGCCGCCCGCGTGGCAGGCGAGCATTCTACCACTGAACCACCGATGCTTGGACGTCTTCGAGCCTCGCCTGCGCCACGCGAATAGGAAGCGGTTTCCGCGCGCGGCACTACCGGCGAGCAGGGTGCGAACGAATTTCTCGCCAAAACATTGCATCGGCCGGGAATCGAACCCGGGCCGCCCGCGTGGCAGGCGAGCATTCTACCACTGAACCACCGATGCTTGGACGTCTTCGAGCCTCGCCTGCGCCACGCGAATAGGAACCGGTTTCCGCGCGCGGCACTACCGGCGAGCAGGGTGCGAACGAATTTCTCGCCAAAACATTGCATCGGCCGGGAATCGAACCCGGGCCGCCCGCGTGGCAGGCGAGCATTCTACCACTGAACCACCGATGCTTGGACGTCTTCGAGCCTCGCCTGCGCCACGCGAATAGGAAGCGGTTTTCGCGCGCGGCACTACCGGCGAGCAGGGTGCGAACGAATTTCTCGCCAAAACATTGCATCGGCCGGGAATCGAACCAGGGCCGCCCGCGTGGCAGGCGAGCATTCTACCACTGAACCACCGATGCTTGGACGTCTTCGAGCCTCGCCTGCGCCACGCGAATAGGAAGCGGTTTCCGCGCGCGGCACTACCGGTGAGCAGGGTGCGAACGAAATTCTCGCCAAAACATTGCATCGGCCGGGAATCGAACCCGGGCCGCCCGCGTGGCAGGCGAGCATTCTACCACTGAACCACCGATGCTTGGACGTCTTCGAGCCTCGCCTGCGCCACGCGAATAGGAAGCGGTTTCCGCGCGCGGCACTACCGGCGAGCAGGGTGCGAACGAATTTCTCGCCAAAACATTGCATCGGCCGGGAATGGAACCCGGGCCGCCCGCGTGGCAGGCGAGCATTCTACCACTGAACCACCGATGCTTGGACGTGTTCGAGCCTCGCCTGCGCCACGCGAATAGGAAGCGGTTTCCGCGCGCGGCACTATCGGTGAGCAGGGTGCGAACGAAATTCTCGCCAAAACATTGCATCGGCCGGGAATCGAACCCGGGCCGCCCGCGTGGCAGGCGAGCATTCTACCACTGAACCACCGATGCTTGGACGTCTTCGAGCCTCGCCTGCGCCACGCGAATAGGAAGCGGTTTCCGCGCGCGGCACTATCGGTGAGCAGGGTGCGAACGAAATTCTCGCCAAAACATTGCATCGGCCGGGAATCGAACCCGGGCCGCCCGCGTGGCAGGCGAGCATTCTACCACTGAACCACCGATGCTTGGACGTCTTCGAGCCTCGCCTGCGCCACGCGAATAGGAACCGGTTTCCGCGCGCGGCACTACCGGCGAGCAGGGTGCGAACGAATTTCTCGCCAAAACATTGCATCGGCCGGGAATCGAACCCAGGCCGCCCGCGTGGCAGGCGAGCATTCTACCACTGAACCACCGATGCTTGGACGTCTTCGAGCCTCGCCTGCGCCACGCGAATAGGAAGCGGTTTTCGCGCGCGGCACTACCGGCGAGCAGGGTGCGAAGGAATTTCTCGCCAAAACATTGCATCGGCCGGGAATCGAACCCGGGCCGCCCGCGTGGCAGGCGAGCATTCTACCACTGAACCACCGATGCTTGGACGTCTTCGAGCCTCGCCTGCGCCACGCGAATAGGAAGCGGTTTCCGCGCGCGGCACTACCGGTGAGCAGGGTGCGAACGAAATTCTCGCCAAAACATTGCATCGGCCGGGAATCGAACCCGGGCCGCCCGCGTGGCAGGCGAGCATTCTACCACTGAACCACCGATGCTTGGACGTCTTCGAGCCTCGCCTGCGCCACGCGAATAGGAAGCGGTTTCCGCGCGCGGCACTACCGGCGAGCAGGGTGCGAACGAATTTCTCGCCAAAACATTGCATCGGCCGGGAATCGAACCCGGGCCGCCCGCGTGGCAGGCGAGCATTCTACCACTGAACCACCGATGCTTGGACGTCTTCGAGCCTCGCCTGCGCCACGCGAATAGGAAGCGGTTTCCGCGCGCGGCACTACCGGTGAGCAGGGTGCGAACGAAATTCTCGCCAAAACATTGCATCGGCCGGGAATCGAACCCGGGCCGCCCGCGTGGCAGGCGAGCATTCTACCACTGAACCACCGATGCTTGGACGTCTTCGAGCCTCGCCTGCGCCACGCGAATAGGAAGCGGTTTCCGCGCGCGGCACTACCGGCGAGCAGGGTGCGAACGAATTTCTCGCCAAAACATTGCATCGGCCGGGAATCGAACCCGGGCCGCCCGCGTGGCAGGCGAGCATTCTACCACTGAACCACCGATGCTTGGACGTGTTCGAGCCTCGCCTGCGCCACGCGAATAGGAAGCGGTTTCCGCGCGCGGCACTATCGGTGAGCAGGGTGCGAACGAAATTCTCGCCAAATCATTGCATCGGCCGGGAATCGAACCCGGGCCGCCCGCGTGGCAGGCGAGCATTCTACCACTGAACCACCGATGCTTGGACGTCTTCGAGCCTCGCCTGCGCCACGCGAATAGGAAGCGGTTTTCGCGCGCGGCACTACCGGCGAGCAGGGTGCGAACGAATTTCTCGCCAAAACATTGCATCGGCCGGGAATGGAACCCGGGCCGCCCGCGTGGCAGGCGAGCATTCTACCACTGAACCACCGATGCTTGGACGTGTTCGAGCCTCGCCTGCGCCACGCGAATAGGAAGCGGTTTCCGCGCGCGGCACTATCGGTGAGCAGGGTGCGAACGAAATTCTCGCCAAAACATTGCATCGGCCGGGAATCGAACCCGGGCCGCCCGCGTGGCAGGCGAGCATTCTACCACTGAACCACCGATGCTTGGACGTCTTCGAGCCTCGCCTGCGCCACGCGAATAGGAAGCGGTTTCCGCGCGCGGCACTATCGGTGAGCAGGGTGCGAACGAAATTCTCGCCAAAACATTGCATCGGCCGGGAATCGAACCCGGGCCGCCCGCGTGGCAGGCGAGCATTCTACCACTGAACCACCGATGCTTGGACGTCTTCGAGCCTCGCCTGCGCCACGCGAATAGGAACCGGTTTCCGCGCGCGGCACTACCGGCGAGCAGGGTGCGAACGAATTTCTCGCCAAAACATTGCATCGGCCGGGAATCGAACCCGGGCCGCCCGCGTGGCAGGCGAGCATTCTACCACTGAACCACCGATGCTTGGACGTCTTCGAGCCTCGCCTGCGCCACGCGAATAGGAAGCGGTTTTCGCGCGCGGCACTACCGGCGAGCAGGGTGCGAAGGAATTTCTCGCCAAAACATTGCATCGGCCGGGAATCGAACCCGGGCCGCCCGCGTGGCAGGCGAGCATTCTACCACTGAACCACCGATGCTTGGACGTCTTCGAGCCTCGCCTGCGCCACGCGAATAGGAAGCGGTTTCCGCGCGCGGCACTACCGGTGAGCAGGGTGCGAACGAAATTCTCGCCAAAACATTGCATCGGCCGGGAATCGAACCCGGGCCGCCCGCGTGGCAGGCGAGCATTCTACCACTGAACCACCGATGCTTGGACGTCTTCGAGCCTCGCCTGCGCCACGCGAATAGGAAGCGGTTTCCGCGCGCGGCACTACCGGCGAGCAGGGTGCGAACGAATTTCTCGCCAAAACATTGCATCGGCCGGGAATCGAACCCGGGCCGCCCGCGTGGCAGGCGAGCATTCTACCACTGAACCACCGATGCTTGGACGTCTTCGAGCCTCGCCTGCGCCACGCGAATAGGAAGCGGTTTCCGCGCGCGGCACTACCGGTGAGCAGGGTGCGAACGAAATTCTCGCCAAAACATTGCATCGGCCGGGAATCGAACCCGGGCCGCCCGCGTGGCAGGCGAGCATTCTACCACTGAACCACCGATGCTTGGACGTCTTCGAGCCTCGCCTGCGCCACGCGAATAGGAAGCGGTTTCCGCGCGCGGCACTACCGGCGAGCAGGGTGCGAACGAATTTCTCGCCAAAACATTGCATCGGCCGGGAATCGAACCCGGGCCGCCCGCGTGGCAGGCGAGCATTCTACCACTGAACCACCGATGCTTGGACGTGTTCGAGCCTCGCCTGCGCCACGCGAATAGGAAGCGGTTTCCGCGCGCGGCACTATCGGTGAGCAGGGTGCGAACGAAATTCTCGCCAAATCATTGCATCGGCCGGGAATCGAACCCGGGCCGCCCGCGTGGCAGGCGAGCATTCTACCACTGAACCACCGATGCTTGGACGTCTTCGAGCCTCGCCTGCGCCACGCGAATAGGAAGCGGTTTTCGCGCGCGGCACTACCGGCGAGCAGGGTGCGAACGAATTTCTCGCCAAAACATTGCATCGGCCGGGAATCGAACCCGGGCCGCCCGCGTGGCAGGCGAGCATTCTACCACTGAACCACCGATGCTTGGACGTCTTCGAGCCTCGCCTGCGCCACGCGAATAGGAAGCGGTTTCCGCGCGCGGCACTACCGGTGAGCAGGGTGCGAACGAAATTCTCGCCAAAACATTGCATCGGCCGGGAATCGAACCCGGGCCGCCCGCGTGGCAGGCGAGCATTCTACCACTGAACCACCGATGCTTGGACGTCTTCGAGCCTCGCCTGCGCCACGCGAATAGGAAGCGGTTTCCGCGCGCGGCACTACCGGTGAGCAGGGTGCGAACGAATTTCTCGCCAAAACATTGCATCGGCCGGGAATCGAACCCGGGCCGCCCGCGTGGCAGGCGAGCATTCTACCACTGAACCACCGATGCTTGGACGTCTTCGAGCCTCGCCTGCGCCACGCGAATAGGAAGCGGTTTCCGCGCGCGGCACTATCGGTGAGCAGGGTGCGAACGAAATTCTCGCCAAAACATTGCATCGGCCGGGAATCGAACCCGGGCCGCCCGCGTGGCAGGCGAGCATTCTACCACTGAACCACCGATGCTTGGACGTCTTCGAGCCTCGCCTGCGCCACGCGAATAGGAAGCGGTTTCCGCGCGCGGCACTATCGGTGAGCAGGGTTCGAACGAATTTCTCGCCAAAACATTGCATCGGCCGGGAATCGAACCCGGGCCGCCCGCGTGGCAGGCGAGCATTCTACCACTGAACCACCGATGCTTGGACGTGTTCGAGCCTCGCCTGCGCCACGCGAATAGGAAGCGGTTTTCGCGCGCGGCACTACCGGCGAGCAGGGTGCGAACGAATTTCTCGCCAAAACATTGCATCGGCCGGGAATCGAACCCGGGCCGCCCGCGTGGCAGGCGAGCATTCTACCACTGAACCACCGATGCTTGGACGTCTTCGAGCCTCGCCTGCGCCACGCGAATAGGAAGCGGTTTCCGCGCGCGGCACTATCGGTGAGCAGGGTGCGAACGAAATTCTCGCCAAAACATTGCATCGGCCGGGAATCGAACCCGGGCCGCCCGCGTGGCAGGCGAGCATTCTACCACTGAACCACCGATGCTTGGACGTCTTCGAGCCTCGCCTGCGCCACGCGAATAGGAAGCGGTTTCCGCGCGCGGCACTACCGGCGAGCAGGGTGCGAACGAATTTCTCGCCAAAACATTGCATCGGCCGGGAATCGAACCCGGGCCGCCCGCGTGGCAGGCGAGCATTCTACCACTGAACCACCGATGCTTGGACGTCTTCGAGCCTCGCCTGCGCCACGCGAATAGGAACGCGCGCGGCACTACCGGTGAGCAGGGTGCGAACGAATTTCTCGCCAAAACATTGCATCGGCCGGGAATCGAACCCGGGCCGCCCGCGTGGCAGGCGAGCATTCTACCACTGAACCACCGATGCTTGGACGTGTTCGAGCCTCGCCTGCGCCACGCGAATAGGAAGCGGTTTCCGCGCGCGGCACTATCGGTGAGCAGGGTGCGAACGAAATTCTCGCCAAATCATTGCATCGGCCGGGAATCGAACCCGGGCCGCCCGCGTGGCAGGCGAGCATTCTACCACTGAACCACCGATGCTTGGACGTCTTCGAGCCTCGCGTGCGCCACGCGAATAGGAAGCGGTTTCCGCGCGCGGCACTATCGGTGAGCAGGGTGCGAACGAAATTCTCGCCAAAACATTGCATCGGCCGGGAATCGAACCCGGGCCGCCCGCGTGGCAGGCGAGCATTCTACCACTGAACCACCGATGC
>OX375867.1:27056336-27148189 GCA_947359475.1 Heligmosomoides polygyrus bakeri
CAAGGAGGGTAAACTCTTATACGTTGTAAGAGATTTAGCAATACATAAATTAGCTACTCCTCGTGACCCTCCGCAGCGGGATAGTTATTCACTGGCTCTTAGTGCCAGCAGAACTTCACTAGCTCCACTCGCCTCCACCTGCTCTGCTCGCCCCACCAGCTCCGCTTGTCTCCAATTCTTCAGGCTCACGCTAGGACAGACGAACCACCAACTCGCTGCATACCCGCAGTTACAAAAATGACCATGAGAACCACTCGCTCTCAAACTACGAATTCTTCATGCTCAACTCTAGATCTATCGTTATTAAAATTCCTGATATGAACCTCCTTCTACATCACATGCCCAATGACCTATTCATAACAGAAAGTTGGTGTAAGCCCCATACAATCCATGATGCAATTCTTAGCTATAATTCCGAATACTCTGTCTACCGATGTGACCGCCAAGGAGAAAGAATTGGAGGAGGTGTCCTGGCAGTTTTTCACCCACAAATTCCCCATAGACTAATACTTGAAAAGGAGTTCAACACTAAAAGTTATTAGTTATAGTTACAGTTATTGGTCTTCCACATAGAAACAGAACATGGTAACGTTCTACTTTTATTAGGATATCGTACCCCTTACTTCACATTAAACACGTTTATAGAATTCGGCAGGTGTCTACACTGATGAATGAAATTCCGATATACTTATATTGGGTGATTTTAACTTTCCTACTATTAAATGAAATATTATGGCATACAGAGGAAACACCTCAACCGTTTCCTTTTCCATCTTTATCTAATTTGCCATTGAGTTGAATCTAACACAATTGGTGAATCAACCTACCCATGGTCTTAATATTTTAGAGATCCTGCTTGTATCGGAGCCTAACATAATTAAAAAAGTAAACCTCCTTCCCCCCTTTAACGCATCTGATCATATATGTATCTCTTTCAAGATTTCTGGCGTACAAGAGTACCCTAACCAAAAGCCTAGATTCTTTAGGAATTTTTACAAGGGTGATTACGATTCAATAATTTCTATCCTTTCCCGAATTGACTGGATAGCAGTAAGCAACTCATTCACTATTGTTGACGTGCTATACAACAGATTTGTAGAAACATGCCAGAACCTCATAGGAAAATACGCCTCCTTGGAAATACACAGAGAAACTCGTGAGAATTATCCAAGAAGTATAGTCCTTCTAAAATATGAAGTAGACAACCTATATTCGTCTGTCAACTCATTAAGAAATGCAAGCTATGCTAGCCTCTCTTGAAAACTTAAAAGAGCAATTGCCAGACACCAGCTAACTCAGGAAAAGAGTATAGAAATGCGTAAAAATGTCAAGCGATTCTTCAGGTGCTGCAAAAAGAACCCGAAATTATCAGAATCTATCCCCGATCTAATCTCAAGGGATACACAAATAAAAGATGATCAAGGGAAGTCCAAACTTTTTCCTGACTATTCTAAATCTGTTTACAAACAGCCATTTGACACAGGTGCTCATTTGCCCCTAAAACCGACAGAGAACTGAACTGGATAGATAACTCAAAGGAATTAGTCTACAACACACTACGCAAGCTGACAAATAGGTTTTCCACATTATCGGATAATATTCCTTATATATTCTTTAAAAAAGCGGCCTTTGGCTTGGTCTCCTCCTTAACAATACTTTCAACAAATTTCTACTTTCTGGTGAAGTCTCGGAACTATGGAAATATTGCCTTGTACGACCTGTTCACGAAAAGGGCACTAAAAATTGTGTTACTAACTGTATACCTATCTGCCTTACCAGCTCAACAAGCAATGTAATGGAACGTATCTTATGCAAAAAATAGTGAGTTACCTTAACGACAATGACTTCATTTGTAAAGAGCAGCATGGCTTCCTATGACAGAAGTGAACAACAACCGCTCTAATTTTGACATTACCATTATGGCAAAAGAAATAGACAGGGTGACTTTGTTTCTGTTTGCTATTTAGATTATGCTAAAGACTAGATTTGACTCAATATCCATCCCATTACTGTTTAAAATGCTTTATGCATACGGAATAAAAGGACAACTTCTATACTTTCTAAGATATTTTCTCAGTGAACGTTCTCAGTCCGTAGTAGTCAACAACTGCTTTTCCCCTTCCTATCTCACGCCTAGTGGAGTTCACCAGAGAACATGTTTAGGTCCTGCTGCGAATCGGTAGTCCCAGTGCAGGTGAAGCTGTGCCAGTTGACTGGTCCCAACCGACTGCCCCATGGCAGCCGACGCCTGCTAAGCCTCCACAGCCTCCGCCTAGGTAGCGTGGGCAACCCCAAGGCCCAGACCCATCTCGACCCCGTCGGCGGGGGCGCAGCGTGAGCGCCCCGCTCGCCCAAGTGGGCGGAGCCCATTCACGGCATCCTCGTACAGGCATGTAGTGGGAACCTGGGACTGTAATGTTAATTGTTACCCCGCGTAAGGTCTCTGTTATACTCCCGCGGATGCTCCCGCGGGAGTATAACAGAGGCCTAAGACTTGGATAGACTTGTGCGTGTATTGTTGTCGACCGGCTAAGCGGGGGCGGAGCTCACCCGCGCCGGTGAGCGTAGCCCGCCCGTGAGCCGGCACCAGGGCGCTACGGCCACGGGGCGGAGCCCGCCCGCGGGCGCGAGGCACCGCGCTCCCGCTGGTGCCTCGCGCCCGCGGGAGCGCGGTGCGCCGCTGCCAGGACGTCGGCCGATCGATAAGCGCGCGGCGTCCTGTGTGAACACGCGCGGCCAAGTCAACTATACCGAGGGACCAACCATGCACCTCCTACCCGGTGCCCAACAGAGTACCATTACATGTTTATAACACATAGCCTTTTACTGACAGAATACATGTGAATATAGAACATTACAAAATAACATAGGGGTCGAAACGGTGCTGTAATGAAACTAGGACTCACTTGTCCGCTTCAGCGATCGGTAGATGGAGTGAGCGTCTCTCTGGAGTGGGCCCTTCCAATGGGGCAGGTGAACGTCAGCCGTGCCCTCAGCAATGGAATGTCGTGAGGCGTGGTAGGGCCCCTCAGCTTCCTCCGAGATGGTTTTGGACTCTGACAACATGGCGAAAGGGCGACGCGCACTGCCCGCGGCGGAGCGGTGCCCGAGGCGCGGATCACGATCGATGACGCGCATCGATCGGACCGGCCACGCCCAGTGCCTGAGGCTGGCGGCACGCGGTCGGAGGACCGAGCGGTCGAGACGAGGGAGCCGGAAAGAAAGAGCCAAGGATATTGCCCCCGGCGCCGAACCGCGCGGCTTTTATAGCCGCGGAGGGCTATGGGCGGAGCTTAAGTTGAGCAGGCCGCGGCGGCAGGCCGGGCAGCGCACGCCTTACGGAGGGAAGTCTTGAGGGTACGGGCGCCCGCGGCAGAATTGAAGGGAGCGATACTCGCGGTTCGCGACAGGTCCTCTCACGTTTCTTATTTTTATCAATGACCTACCTCTCTTTACCTTCTGAGTGTATTTGCAGCATCTATGCGAACGACATCAAACTATTTAAGTTAATGATTTCCAAAAACTTCAGGAAGGAATAAATGCTGTTGAAAAGTGGTCAAACTCATGGTCATGAGATATTTCAATTCAATATTTCAATTTCAACTGCTATCACAAGAATAGGACGACATCATCCAAACATTTTGTTTTCATTGAGAGGAGCTACACTAAATAGTGACAATAAAATACGTGATTTAGGAATTGTTTACGACAGTAGTCTCAATGTCGATAATTACGTTCACGAAATAGTAAGAAAAGCTTCTAGAAATTCAAACATTATTTTAAGAGCATTCAAAGTAAGGGACGCCTCCTTACTTTTCAAGCTTTTTAATTTGTATGTTAGACCAATATTATAATACTGCTCACCAATTTGGACGCCACAAAAAAGTAGCTTGATTACAGAAACTGAAAAGGTCCAACAAAGCTTCACATATCGCTCGTTCCGCTGTTGCGGGCTAATAGAACTTTCGTACGATTAACGCCTATCCCAACATAGCGTCGATGCTTTAGAATTCAGAAGAAAAATTACGGGTCTTGCCATAGTATACCGATTGACTACAAACGAGATCAGTTTTAGTATCTCTGATCTGTTTGAAATTTCTCGAACGATTGGCATTATTAGAGGACATCCATATCAGATAGGACCTACTAAGCCTAATCCGACTCAGTACAAAAACTCGTTCCTCATAAGAAGCTCCTATGCATTCCAGACTCGTCTCTACCTGATATTAAGATCAACATTTCTAGTTAGTGTAGCAATCTTCTTCAGAACCACTGCCATAAACAAGTACTAAGTCACATAACTTTACAAGTATAATTTAAGAATTTTGTTATATCATTTTGTTACATCAAAATGCTGGTTACTGTAATTCTAACATTGAGGCTTCCCTGCACGGCTTCTGATATATCTCCATGTTCGGATGAAGATCGACACTTATATGTATATTAGGTTGGTGCATAAGTTTTTGAAATTTGGGGCATGAAATATTTATTATTACAACATACGAACAACAATATCAAATCATTTGAAGTAACCACCCTTTACATCAATTGTCTTTTGCAACGCAACTTGTCATGGATGCCTTTTCTCCAAAACGTGGCCGGTTGTGATTCGAAGAATGTGAGCAGTGCCCGCAGGTCGCCAACTCAGCCGCCGTCGCTCTAGTAATATGCGGTCTAGCGTTGTCGTGTTGATAATACACCTTCACTTGCTCTCCTCGTGTAGTTTGAAGCTGGGCCCTCAACTTCCTCAGTTGGTTGACGTAAACATCTGCCGTGCCGTCACTGTTATCCCTTCGTCTAGCAGCTCCCATATTCTACGGCAAGAACGCTCCAGCAAATGCACAGCATCACCTTTTTCACGTGTAGGTCGGGTTTCGGAATGTCCTCTGCCTGTCCAGTTGCGTCAACCCACTGTGCACGTCGGTGATAATTAAAGTAGAGTATCCACTTCTCATCCCCGGTGACAAGGTTGTCCACCCATCCGTGGGTACGTCTGAGGGTAAGGAGAGACAGAGCGACATCGGCTCTGCGATCCATGTCATGTTGCGTCAAGTCGTGAGGTACCCAGCGACCCAATTTTTGCACCTTGCCAATCGACGTCAATCCTCGAACGACTGTTGAGCGACTAACACCAAGAGTGCTTGATAGTTCGCGAGTGGTTCGGTATGGGTCCGCCTCCACTACTTCGGAGACCGTCCAAATCCAGTGTCATCGGGCGCCCTTCTCGTTCATCATCTTCAACGGAGAATTCACCAACTGCAAACTTCGAGAACCACTGGTACACAGTACTTCGAGCAGAAGCACTCTCGTTGTAAACATCCTTCAGGCGACGATACGATTCGTTGGCATTGAGGCCAGATTGATGCAGGAATAACATGACATGCCAAATATGCGTCTCAGTTGGGATGAATTGCCTAGCCATAATAGCTGACGTTAACAACGCAGAAGTAAATGTTAGGAACAGTTTTGTAGCCCTTTCCTTTCCCTATCGATCGATCATTTACGCGTTGATACATGTGAGAAATTTGGCGGGAAAATGCGCTTTCAATTCAGGAGGGATCAAATGTCCGAGAACTTATGCATCAACCTAATTATCTAATTATTTTATTTATTTATTTATTTATTTATTTATTTATTTATTCAAGGCATAGACCAGGGTCTGGCGTAAGCAAGTTAAGAAACAAAACAATACAACAACACAAACACTAGAATTACAAAAACATACATAACACAAAACATCAGCCGAATGAAACATGGCATCATCAACACGGCGTATGTCATGTTGGGCACCCCACAATTTTCAGCTTGAGAAGAACCTTCTGCAGGTTTGAACAGAGAGTTCCGTCAGGTCATCTTGCTCACCAAGCAAGAGGTTGAATTCCTTGAGTGCTCTATAGGTTAGAAAGTCGGACCTGACCGATACCCTTAGCTTCAGCTTTCCTCTTACAGAGCTTGTCAGTATCCCATCGAAGAAATCCGTTGGAATAATAGACAGCTTTAATTTAAATATAAATATATATTATTCGATTGACACCTTATATATATTCTTGGATCTTTTATCACAAGCCAAGAACTATTCGTCATCATATCTTATAATGAACTATGATTATGTTATATGGATCTCTTATCACAAACCAAGAACTATGCGTCACGTCTCCTCAACAACTATGGTTATATTGTGCGAATCTCTTATTCCAAGTCAAGAACTACATCGAGCCAAGAACTATGCATAATTCGTCACCATCTATACCGTCAACTGTAATTGGCGGCAGCGCGGCAGGAGGTACACCCGCCCCTGCTAGGGGGCGTGGCGGCAGGAGACACAGCCGCTCTTCTGAGGGCCTGAAACTTTTGTTTTCTGTGTCAAAGGTTTCGTAAGCAGCCGTGAGGCTCTCGTAGAAGCCTAGGGAGTTGGGGGTGAGTGAGCAAGAGGGATGAGAGGAATAGTCACACAATTGCCACGTAGATGGAGTCCAAAAAATTCAATAAATTAGGAAATCCGGCTTTTTACATATTAGATTACTGTAACCTAACTGCAGTGAGGAAAATTTTATTTGACGAATTTAACAATTTTAACGAAAAAATTTTTGTTAAAAAATGCTCGTTAAAAATTTACCGAAAAAATTTAACGCTCAGCCCTGGGGCCGGATTCATGAACGCGGCCGGAGGTAAATTCTACGCCCACTTACCTCGACGGCCATTTACTCGCCACTTTCCCCGAACTTACCTCCGTTTTCTGATTCATGACGGCCAAGGCGAGGGTTTTGCTCCGCGGCCAATTTCTGACCCAATGTGCATACCTCCGCTGGCCCGCTGGCATCAGCTAACAGCGAAATCAAGCAGTCACACTTGCTGCTGGGACGTCGCTGGCACCGACACTAGCAGCATCGTATTTAGGGGAAATGAAATGTGAAATGTGGGGTTGGGCGAGGGGGGGGGGGGGAGAGGGAGAGGGGTGGAAACTAGTAGCCTAGCAGGAAGTAGAGAAACAATGGTAAATGTGGGCCTACATGACTAATAATGGGTGCCATCCACCACAGTAGCCTCCATAGACAACATATGCCAAGGAAGGCTAAGGTGGCGGACGGGCATAGTCCACCCACGCAAATCGTTAATTTCGATTTGCGTGGTGGACTAGGCTCATGGTGGCCCAAGCCGACCCACAATGCCACTAAAGGAAGCAATTCACTTAAAAGTAAGTGGCATTTTGGGCCGCCATGGTCCACAGAGCCCAAAAAATCATGGAATGCAAGCCTAATAGAGAAAAACAACAGGTAAAACAACTCACCGAAGTGCGGTGAAAGACGTGCGCATAGCGACGGCAACTAGGCGCCCCTGCCAGGCATTAAATTTGCGGCTGGCGGCCAGCTCAGAGCTGGCTAAGGGCCAGCGGAGGCATGCATTGGGTCAGAAGTTGGCCGCGGAGCAAAACCCTCGCCTTTCAGGTAAATGTTCCCCGACGCGCTGACGGGGTAGCATTTACCTCGACACTTACCTCGGATTTTTCCCGCCGCGCGTTCATGAATCGTGCGTAAGTGGGAAGTGGGGGTAAATTTTACACTTACCCGCCGGTAAATCGTTCATGAATCCGGGCCCTGGTTTTTTCTCGACTCTTATGCGCTAAAATCACTACGCACACCTGCATCATCGCGCCTTTATTCCATTGAACCGCTGTGTTCTCCGCAAGGGGTCATAACGTTGTCTTTCCTGAGGCCACTCAGGTCCTCCTGACCTCATATTCGTGATGAACGCCTTAAATTACCCTAACACCGTTGACAATGTTCAGGAGATGTTTTTCGACCTCAGCACTCCTCACATTGCAACGAAGCACAGTTTTCTTTCGCGTAGCTATCTCGCATTGTGATACTTTTTTACCTGCTGAACCTTCTTGCTTTCAACTTGAGTACCATTGCTGTTGGTAGTAAAACTGGAGTACCGTAGCTGTTGGTATGAAAGTTTCACGAATCGTCGTGTTTTCCAAATTTGGGGCTCTAGTAGTGAAGCACATGGCGCTAAATGAGAGAATGAAGGGAAAGGTTTGATGAGGTTGACTGGCTGCTATTATATTTGCCATATAGAGGTCGAGTAGAGTAGAAAAGTTCGCTTCTTTGAGTTCGGATCTCTGACAGCATGTCTTCCTTCTACTTTCCGAGTATTCGGTAAGCCAAAATTTACTCGTCAAATGCGTTCCCGAAATACATTACACGCATCCTCCGTCTTTTATCAGTGCTTCATTAGAAAATGGAGTGTATAAAACGCTCCTACTTGTCGCAAACATTATCCGAGATAAGAGATGACGAAGGATTCTCTATCAAATACCTTTCAAGCTGTTTTAAACAGGAGCAGATCTTGAAGAAAATCAAAAACGTTTTAAAATAACAGCATATCTGCGGAGCAATTGTAGAGGTAAGGAAGGTGTCATAGGAACAAGATCAAGCAGTACTCCACGATTGATCCTCCAAACATGAAGGCGGTCGACATGCGACCGATTAGGGTGTGGTTGTTCCAACACAATGGCATAGTGGCCGCAGATGATGTGTAGGAACACAGTCTCCCTGCTTGCCGTAGCTATTGACCCGGTCGATAGCGGAGCTGAGAACTAAGCGTTCATCGACATAACGCAGTAAGGCCTGGAATTGCACGAAATATCGAACAATGCCAAAAAAATCAAAATGCCCGATTCCCACATAGTATTTCGGTTAGGTATCATGACCGGGTGAAGCGGCAGCTTATAGTAAAAGCACATCGGCACATCACTCAACAGAGGTTTTAACACTTTGTTTAGGCTTAGGGCGGATGATATACATAGAGGCTATATGTTGTCATGGGATTGTTGCGATCAAAACTCTCGCGCCAGGCGGGCTTCGAACTCGCACCGTTTGATTTCCGTGCAGCGATGCAACGCCTTTAACAACCGGCGCCGATTGCTTGAACGCAACCTCCGCGAAATCTTCGAGGCGTATCAGCACTCATGCCAGAAGGTGCGGGTTCGAGTCCTTCCTGGCGCAAGAGTTTTGATTTCAACAAAACATCTTGTAACAACACTCAACAAAGGATTCAGGTGAATGGCGTTGCTTAACCTTGGCAAAGATTGTTAAGACTTTTTTCCCGCACGCGTGTCGGCGTTGTCGCCTTTTTCAGGTGCTAGAGAAATCGAATCGAATTTAAGGGTTATCTCTCAATTTTATCTAATTTTGTACTTCTTCTTCAGCGTTTGTCCCGCTTCGTGGCGAGGTCCGCTATTCTGGTGTCATGACACCACCGTTCCTGTTCTAGATCGGAGTGGACACCAGCTACTTTCAAGTCCGTATGCAACGTATCAGCCCGCGCCGCTTCGGGCGCCTTCTAGGCCGCTTTCCTATTACCTCGAAGTTAAGGCATATCTTGCGGACGCTGTCTTCCTTTCCACGTAGAACGTGGCGGCGACATCGCAAGCGAGCTTCGCGCATCTTGTCAGCTATCGGCGCGACACCGAACTTCTGCCGAATGGCACCGTTTCGGATGCGGTCCACGTGTGTGACTGCAGCCGTCCAGCGCAGCATCTTCGTCTCCATGACGCTGAGGCGCGTTTCAACTTCCTTGGTCGCTGGCCAACACTCAGCGCCGTACATGGCCACTGGCCGGACGACTGCTCTGTAGATCTTCGACTTAAAGCGCTCTGGTATCTTCTTGTCGCAGAGCATGCCAGTCAACAAGCGCCAGTTGGACCAAGCTGCACTCACGCGTGAACTCACTTCGACCATCAGTTTGCCGCCAGACGCGACTGCTGATTCCAGGTACTTAAAAACCGAAGTGTGTGGGAGCTCGATGCCGTTAACCTTGATGGAGCTGGACACAGTAACGTCCGCGGTTAGGTATTTGGTCTTCTTCACGTTCAGTTTGAGTCCAAATCGCTCCAAGCGATCACACCAAGCTTGCAGCTCTCGCTCGAGTTCACTTTTATCTTCGCTAGCGAGCATCACGTCATCGGCATAAAGCAACGTCCAGGGGACGGGCTTCTGAAGATCTCGTGTGATGGCATCCATGACAACAACAAAGAGGAGTGGGGAAAGCGCAGAACCCTGGTGTAATCCGTCAGAGATGGGAACCTCCATCGGGGTTCCAGCTGCAGCTTGAACTCGACTCTTTGGACAAGAGTAGAGAATTCGCACCCACTCTATGACCTCTTCAGGAACTCCATGTTGACGCAGGGCGTACCATATCACTTCACGCGGTACGCGGTCAAAGGCCTTCTCCAAGTCGAGAAAGGCTTCATGCACCGGCTTCTGTTTCTCGCGATCCTTCTCCATCAGGAGGCGGACGGCGCGTTTAGCATCAATAGTTATACAACCAGACACAAAGCCGCACTGGTTATCGGAGAGCTTGACGATTTCAGGAATTCGTTTGTCGAGGATTCGCTCGAAGATCTTCATGCTGTGCGAAAGCAAGCGTAATTGGAGCAGTCTGCAGGACTGCCCTTCTTCTTCCAAATCGGAATCGTCGTACTTTGGCGCAAACACTCAGGCACTTTCTTCTCCGCCACAACCTGAATAAAGAACTTCGCCAACCACTCAGCAGGGTACCAGTACTTGGGCTTCCACAAATCAGCTGCCACGTCATCGAGCCCAGTCGCTTTGCCTGGCCTCATCTGCTTCAAAGTCGCTCCAATCTCCTCCACGGTGATCTCCTGAACGAGACCGTGGGTTGGAGCCGTAGAAGGGATGGCTGGATGAGGAAATTCTACTATAGAGGTCTCCTCAAGGTAGTCGCGCCATCGCTTCAATGCCTTCTTGCGGTCCGTAAGAAGATGGCCGTTCTCATTATTGATGCCGAAAAATTTCTTAATATCTCGGTCTGCCGATCTCGAAACTTTGCAAGTCGGTACAGATACCGCTCACCATCGCGCGATCGAGCTTCTCGTTGACATCTCCATAATGAGTGGCTTTTGCAACAGCTACGGCCATCTTTGCAGCATTCTTGGCTTCTTGGTACTTTCGCAGGTTATCGGTCGTCCTTTCGCAGAGAAACACGTGATAAAGCGACTTCTTCTCTCGCACTTTTGCTTTCACGTCATCTGTCCACAGCCAGGCCTGCT
This sequence comes from Heligmosomoides polygyrus bakeri, assembly GCA_947359475.1. Classification (NCBI taxonomy): domain Eukaryota; kingdom Metazoa; phylum Nematoda; class Chromadorea; order Rhabditida; family Heligmosomidae; genus Heligmosomoides; species Heligmosomoides polygyrus. The sequence goes on from OX375867.1 coordinate 27,067,411, forward strand.
TGTCGACTTTTCGTCGCCTAGGCTTCGTAATGCCGAGTTCCGACTGTGCAGCTTGACGTATCGCGTCGGTCGCCATCTTCCAAGTTTCGTGGACAGTTGTGACCGTCGGTAACCGCACGCGAGAAATCACAGCTGCTTCCTTCTCTTTCATTCGCCACCACTTGATTCTTGCAGCACCACATCGCTCGACCTGCTTCAGCCTCGGAGGGGCGATCCTCAAAGTGCAGATCAGCGGTCGGTGCTGTGGGGCGACCGCCTCATACGGCACGATCTTCGCGTCTGTGACAAGACTCCGGTCGCTATCTCTCACAAGGACAAAGTCTATCTGAGTCTTGGTACTCCCTCTGTAGTATGAGATATGGTGCGAGTCGCGTTTTCGGAAGACGGTGTTCATTATGGTGAGGTTGTGCGATTCCACGTAATCGAAAATGCGCTCACCATCGGCGCTACGTGATCCGTATCCGAACCCACCATGACGGACCCGTCTTTCGTAGAACCTACGAGCCCATTAAGGTCACCAGCGACTATGATGACATCTTTCGACTGTACCTCTGCTGTCTTCTCATCAAGCAGGTTCCAGGTTATATCTAATTTTGTACATCCATATGTATTTCTATGTGAGTATTAATATGCTTAAATATCTAGGGAAGGCAGGCACAGAGCGCAGTTAGATAAAGGCACAGGCACGTCGGCCATAGAAACGGAACCAATTTGTCAATTTTACAACGTGGTGCTTTACTGTTCATAGTAAGTGCTCTTACGTTGGCTAAAATCTTAAGAAAAAAAAACTCACTGAAAATATTCCAGAAGAGGGGCTCAAGTGGACGATAACCTCGTATATTACTTGTTCTCCGTCGACCAGTTCTTTCAAACTTGATGTCTTAAAGAGACACATTATTCATGAATAAATTTTTGGTACATGTCGGAAATGCGCACCGAAGTGGGATCCAGGAACGCGTTAGCCAATCAGCTTGCACACATCGGGCGTACTGTTCAGAGGTGTGTGTAGGGAGCGTATCCTGATTGGCTGACATGTGCTTGTCGGTACTTAGAATGTTATGATCGGCTGAGGCGTTCCTAGATCCCATTGCAGTGCGGATTTCCGACATGTAACAAATTGTCTTTACAATTTCAGTACTCCTCATGAGACGGGCCTAGTTATTGTGTAGCCCGCTCATTGTTCAGTTCAGGAATGCCATAGCATTGGCTCTGGAATACTTCTTTTCTGACTCTTCAAAGGAAAGTTCCTCAGAATACGGGCTAACACTTGGACAGACTCAGCACTTTCTGGCGCAAGCGCTCACCGTATTATAGGTCTGTTTCTGACACTTGTCCTTTAAGCCAGCATTACGCAGCTGTTGATTGAGTTCATTGACGAGAAACTCGCCCATTTCTGCTTGAAACTCGACATCTCTGAACGACACCATACGTGAAGAATTTGGATATGAAATAGCTAGTGCAGTGCCTCTACAGAACACATCGAAAACCCTATTATATTACCTAATAACCGTCCAGTTGTACTGACAGAGACAATACTGCGACGGGATTGGGAGAGTTCGGCAATTTCTTGCACCTCGCCACTCTCTAAACAGCGACGATCCTTTGCTGAGGGGAGACATGTCACGATAAGAGATGTCGGAAAAATTGGAGGACGGTTGTAGCTGGAATTAAATCAAATTCTTTTGGAAGATGGTTGAGCGTATTACACATTCTAAATAAAATACAAGAACTCAGGGCAGAAAATCACATTATGCATTGGAAAATCATTTTGAAAACGATTTCACTGTATTTTCACATCTTATGTGATTTAGCGGTTCAACGGCAGTGTCTCCGCAGAATGTACAAAGCCATATCGGTTGAGGGCTGAACAATGTATAAAAACAACCATGGATCATGGTTGCTTTACATCCGTCGCTTGATTTGAAGGCAGCGTTAAGCAGAGCTACTTTTGTGAAACATCAATTGGAATATCGATGTCCTAGGAAGTCCTTTACATTAGCGAGAATTATGAAGACCTCTTTGGCGCGTGTAACGTAGTCGGAGGAGGTGTGGGCTGTCGCGTGCATCCGATACCAGGTCCCTGGTTCGGACCTCCCTCCCAGGCTAACCAAGCCTTCCAACCTTCTGGGATCGGTGAGAACGCGACCAGACTTATCGCGGCAGGGATAATACGCTGATTTGTTAATCGGCTGGCCACTACAGGTTAATGCATGGCCGAATACGCATTCAAATCGCCTTCATGACATGCCGTAGGAGTAGAATGCGTGGCGAAGAGAGATTGAATAACGTCTTTTATATCTTATCCTTATTCCTATGAAGAAACGCGATTACAAGGGACCGTACCAAAGGTTGGAGGAGCGAGCGAATACCAACGTGGGAACGTCGCCAACAACTCCATGGGCATTACTGCCACGACTCTCCAAGGATACACTGGAGCTAGCTGCACTTGGATCCCGTCGCGAAGCACGTACGTTCGCGCGCCTTCTCCGCGACGCACTAAGAACACTCCCGAGCGCAACTGGCGTTCACTCCGCTCGTCATCAAAGCGGCTGGTTCGTCTCATCCTCATCTCATCGGCTCTTCCGTTGTCGTCGCCGTTGGGCCTATGTTATACTTCGGCGACGCGTCGGGGACGCTATATTGCGCGGGCTGCTACGCGCTAACATAGGCCTTAGCAGCGCATGTCCACATCCATGCGGACATAGACTACAACAACCGCGCAGGACTATGGATTGTCCAAGACAGCAGCTCAGCACTTTCCTGCGACAGCGGCTTCCTGCAAATTCCCCTTGGGTCGTACAGCGTCGCAAAGGTCTTGCCCACCTAGCTCCTTGAGGAAGTCGATTTTGCCGAAAAGTCCAACGAAGACGTCACCAACATTGAATAGCTCAGCCAACCGCAAAACTCACGTATGCGACAACTAATTGTAGTTGCGCCTAAATAAGGTAGTTCCCTGTTATCTGGAGAACTCATTTGCTGAGTAATTTACCATCATCTTCTGGTCAGTAAATCTTACAGTTACACCTTAAAATCTAAATGCCACACGTCCTGTCGAAAGCTTTGTTTCACAGCACGTTATTCTCCCCACTCGGCCTAGATTTTCAGCGTCATCGCCCACGCAAGTAAATCATCATGAATGATGTTGCGAGAAAGGGAATGCGATCAGCGTTGGCGACGCGGTGTTCTCATGTTTCACACAGAAAAAAGGGCTTGATATCGGAAAGTTTTTAGCAGAAGTTGGATCTCATTATGGCCCGCCAAAGACTGCTTGATCGTGATTATGAAGTTGCTCCAAGTGCATGTTGACAATGATCTGATATTCCTGATTTTCTGCAACGTACCTTTAATATGTCGATAAGTGTTGCATGCAGATCAAAATGCGTCATCAGCTCGAGCACTTTTTGTTCAAGTTGTACATGGATGGATGTGTTACGGTATACGGCAGGCAGAATCACCATCAAGAAGGGATTTCTGTCTTCGTACTGTCCAAGGCGGAGATGTCCAATCTAAACATAACAAATTAAGCAAGGGATAAGCAAGGAAGTAATGTAACTAAGTGTGCAAGAAATTCGGCCTGCAGACTGTACATCACAAGCAGGAAACAAAGCCGCAAACCACTTGCCCTTCGATTACCGTGGTCGCCCATGAAGAAGAAAAACGAGCGATCAATTGCGGCTCGGTTTCTTTGGAAAAAGTCGAGGAATTGGACATCGGTGTGAAAGATGCCTGTCATAGAATCGTGGGCCAGAGTGGTCGGCCACAGTCGAGCGATTTTAGGCTTTGCTGAACAACATATCTGACTTATTTTAGGTAGCAACGTTCGGACCTAACTTTTAAAGCAACGAGCTGAAACGTACTGCGGTGTTGCTATAATAGTGTTACACAACAAAAATTTCCCATATGTCAATTTTATTTATTTATTTATTTATTCAAGCACATAATTGTGCGCTCAATACCAAGCGTTAAACACAACGTTAGAACACAACAACATTAATAATGGCAAACTATTAACCAAGCTGTACATACGGAACAAAATCATTAATAAATCTCTAAAAAAGAGAAAAAAGAAAGCACGGATTGCGATTTGGATTTTTTAGGATAGCAGCAATTGTGATGTTTCAAGAGATTTACGAACAGTTTGGTTGTTTCGCCAAGAGTAGCCCTGCTTTGTTTTAATATAATAAAAGAATTTTTCTATAAAAGTCTTCAAAAACATAAACATAAACATAAAAGGTCAAAACAGAAAGCATCCGTAAAGACATCTTGGCCATAAATGCGTTAGGACTACGACCTTCTACACGAACGATTTCGAGGCGGGCCCTGCATCTCAAAGGCCTCTTTAAACTGAAACGCACTACAAAGTACTAAACCTAGACTGATAAATAGGCGCTACTGCAACTGCCTAAAATTAATGTGGCTTTCCATTCCAACTGCGTTCAAAAGTACAGCGGGTCCTCTGAAAATTGGTTCGATCTTATTAGATAGTTCCGTGAGCTCCACTTTCAAAGCATGTCCTCCCCTTGAGCTTCGACAATGCATGATTTCTAGAAAACTAAAACTGCAAATGGAACGAGCACTTGCAAGAAACTCCGCTGAATATTCCGCAACAAATTGTATTTTATTGCTGAACCATGGCTCTCTGCCCATTGCGTAGCTGTGGAGATCATGCACAGAATTTAACGTTTTTGAGTATTTCATTCTGTCTACGTATGATGCCGCTACAGTGAAGACGAAAATATGTTCAGCTAAGCACGATATTCATTGTTTCAAACTTTCAGAGAAAATGAGGTCGTGCGAAAAGCTCTGGGCCGGAATACTACTGCTGATAGGTACATACGTAATGCTAGTGGTGTGGTCGCATGATTGCTGCCTGTGCTGCGGTAGGCTATGTACGAGCTGTTTACATTTTCCGCTTCAATCTCATCAATAAATACCATTTGTTTGTTTCGGTTAAAAAATCAATAAAAAAATCAAGAAGAAAAACAACTTCTCGTTGCCTTTGATCGAGTCGTGCAATAATGCCGTAATCGCCAAACAATATCTGCCATTTTCACGTATTGGGTTGATCGAAAAATCTTGCAACACTAGCACACAATATTACAACACAATACAATATAATACAATACACAAAAACATCAGTCCATACACGTCTAAGATCGCGCCCCATCTTTCAGGCCACCTTTCAATTCCTTTTCGCCAGAATTCCGAGGACTGTGAGGAAAGGAATTCAGAAACCTCTATTTCCAGTTGACGTCGATCATCAATATCTCTACCGTGAAGATGCTGCTTCAAAGTTTGAGCAGGTGGTATTCAGAAGGAGCGCGGTCTGGAAAGTACGGTGGATGGGGCAGAACTTCCCAGCCCAACTCCTGGATTTTCTCGCGACTCACTTTTGCGACACGAGGACGCGCGTTGCAGCAGGTAGACACTCTCCCGTTTTCGACGTTTTTGGCGCACGGCGTCGGCCAAGCCCTGGAGCTGGGTAGCGTAGACAGATGCTGTGAATGTGGTCTCACTATCCAGCAACTCCCAGTAAAGCATGCCTTCTGAGTCCAACAGAGGGGGGTCCGGAACGAGGGCGATCTTCGAGAGAGATATCTCCAGCCTTGAAGCGCTGATACCAACGGGCCACTGTGGAATAGTGAATGATTTCCTCCTTTAATGCAGCGCGGATGTTGGAGGCTGCAGTCCTTGGGTAATGGCCTTGCAGAAATTTGAAGAAGACGATAGGTCGTAGGATGCTGCTGCTTATCGTTGACATTGTTGCTGTATTCGTACTCGACGAGGTCTTGTATAGTATACATACTTGAGGAAGCCTCGAGAATGTACTGTCACGTCACCACACAAGATCAATAGCCCGTCACCGGCGCGACGCGAGAGTATACCACAGGCCTAAGGGTCCGTTTATACTTCTACGCCGAGCGATGCGACGCCACGCAATGTGTCCACATTGATCGAGCGACGTGATGGATCAATGTGGCCACAATATGTGACGTCGCGTCGCTCGGCGTTGAAGCACAAACGGGCCAGATCAGCAAGTTTACTTTCTCCAGCGTCAGGATAACCCAAAAATATTGATTGAGTGCAAACGATAGGAATTTTGGGTTAATTCAAACGCTGTAGCTATTTTTTCTCAAGACACTCCGTAAAGGTGAAGTTTTATAAAAATTTTCTTAGAGAGGACAATTTAAACTTGGTTAGACAATGTCTTTTTAAAATATACTTGGTTTACAGAATGTTCGTTTTATTTATAAAGATGTTCCGGCTCCGAAAGAAAAGATGTCAAGTGTGAATTGAAAAGTGTCCAGTCTCAAATGAAAAGAATCCAATTTAAACTGAAAATCGTACATATTCGTGATCATGTAGTTGACTTTTAAGTAGCTGTACATTTGCCGGTGTTATTCGTCACTGGTTAATATTTTATAGGCACCTTTGTTCTCATTAAAAAACGTAATGTATAAATTAATTATTTTATTAAATATAATTAAATCCCCTTCATGTGCCACCTCATCGCGGTGAGGGGGTGAACACCACTTGTGATCGCCAACGGCACAAAAGCTTTGTCACGCAATGTCAGCTTTGTCACCTTCCCACCACATCACGGAAACTATCTATTCGTCTGCACTTATAACTGTCGTACGATCTCATCTGAGCAGGATCTTTGGACAATGCTTTACAGAAGCCGCAACATCAAATGCGACGTGATCGCTCTGCAGGAAACGAAATGCAGAACGAAACCATAAGAAAGACCAACCACAATGAACTTCTCATTATCGGAGCAAATCTATGGTCAACCAGTGGTGTGGCATGGGACTCTTAAGGCTAAATGGAGTCGCACTACAACAGATCGACTCCAACGTCTATCTGGGACGAGAGCTGAACATGGATAAGACCTTGCTCCTGAAATCGCCCGCAGGAGACGCGCAGCATGGGCAGCCTTCAGTTCGGTTTGCGAAGTCTTCGATCAGGTCAAGGATGCCGGCCTCAAGGCCTCGATATTCAACGCCTCTGTACTGCCTGCGATGTCTCACGCGACGGAAACCTGGCCCCACAACAAGACAATCGCCAGAGCAATGCAAACTACGCATCGTGCACTGGAGAGATGTCTTCTGAGGCAAGAAGGCCTAAGAAGCTCGGAGCTACGGGAAAAGTCGCAATTAGCAGACCCACTGCAGTACATGAAGAAGTCCAAAGATCTTTCAGAGAGTGGAGTCTGCCTCACTGGATGCAAGCAGCCAGAGATCGAGCGGTCTGGAAGAGTTGTGGTCCCCGCTGAGAAGACCTCCAGCCGACAAAAGGACCTTCAAAGTGTCATAGTAAATAAGTAGTATAATTAAATGTAAAAAATCTACATATAAGCATAGTGTTTATTTATTGTCAGTGTTTAGGTTATTTATTATGTGTTCTATAGTAACAACATCAAACGGCTAGTGGTGGGATACGAAGAGGGGTAGCGAAACTAACAAACCTTGATACGCTCTCATGAACTTCTCCATATATTCCAGCATTTGCAGGTGGCTCTCGCTGCATGAGTTTTGAGGCAAGCTCTTACGGAAGGTATCAGATTTAAATCTGCGAATGTCAAATGGCCTAAACACAATGGATATTTGCTTGCGCATATATCTAAAGAGCACAGACTTGAGACAAGCAACAGGTGCAAATAGGACTGAGAAAAACACGAAAAATAGAAGAAGGTCTTTGAAAAATTTCGAATGAACTGGCAGATATAAGGCTGAGTCATAAATTTTTTTTTGTTTTTTTTTCATGTGTTCAAAGCCAACTCGCTGAAGCGTTATGCTTTATTTGAAAGCTTGTTTTTAACTAATCATTTTAAGTTTTAAATTGTTATTTTATCTTTCTTTGTTGAAAGTTTTATTCTCTAGAGCGATGTCCACTCAAAGTGAGAAAGTGTGATTTCATATTCAATTAGTTCAAGCTCAGCAGCAACCCAGCATAGGGGGCAAGCCCATCAGGAAGTCATCGGCAAGTTCACTCCCGAATGAATTGTTGGAGGTGGTGTCTGGGTGGCAGTTCCATTCCACCCACAAGGACAAACAAGACAAAACACTTCCCGGACGACCAAGTGCCGTACTCAAAAATCGTCTTCTCCAGCCCATCAAGACGAATCCTTCCCAAACCACACGACGACTGACCGCTGATCTCCTCTCAGTTAGCCATCAAACGCACGGATGCACAGGATTGGAAGGTTGCCAAAATCGCCGGCGACGGTGCCTCATGCGTCCATGGAAACTGAAATCGCTGTGCTTCTGACACACGGGAACTCTTGCAAGGACCACTTCAAGCAAGGAGGCCTGAGTCGATTTTTTACCAACTATGAAGGGCAGGTGCTTTGCGATAACCAAAAAGCAGTGGTGGAATGAGGCAAGCAGGGGGCTCTGACGACAAAACCAGAACTCCACAAAAAGAAGGTCCTGCTCTGTGCGTTTAGTGGAGGTGTAATGGTCCAGTGCACCAACTGCTGCTTCCACGTAGCAGGCCTTCACCATCTTCTGTAATCAGCTAGACCAAATGAAGCAAAAATTGGTCGAAAAAGGAGCTTAAACGAGCCGAAGTTTCTTCCAAGGCAACTCCTGACCCTACAAGGCACTTCGGACGCTGGCAAACATCGAATAGTTGGGCTGGACGAAAATAGTCATCCGTCGTACAGCCTAGACTTTGCGTCGTACGGCTCTACTCCGTGGCAGTCGGGAAATCACCTACTCCGTGGCAGGCGCTTCAACGAAGTCGGTGGTAACGATAATGGTGAACTTCTTCAGGCCGAATCTAACCAGATTCTACGGAGATGGAATCCACTCGCTGCATGAAAACGGGAAGAAAGTCATTAAGAATAGCGGCAATTACTTCGTCTAAGCCAATCAATTTCCGTTTGTCACAATCTTATTTTTTCTGGAAGATAAATTTTGTTGTAAAGTGTATAATAAGAACGGTGGTGGTTACAAAAATATTGCAAGAAAGTTAAAAAAAAGGAAAACATAGGCTTTATTTATCATATTTTTAGGCTCAAATGGCGATGACAAAGGATGCTGGAAACAGAACAGAACGAAAAAACCACAGGCTATCTGTACAACAGCTTTGGAATCTCCACATTAGACCACAGAGGAGGTGGTGAAGTTGACAGCGTCAGGACCACGCTGTATTGTTGGAGGACGAAATAGGATAGCACTGACAGAACATTGGATCTTGGCGATTAGGTTCCCATCCTATTTTACGATGATGATGATGATGATGATAGCTAGTCATTGGTTCCGTCGTACGATTCCTCATACGACAGAACCAATGACTAGCTCAGATCCACCCTCTAGCTTTTAGTTTTTGTTTTCGGGTTTGCTACATTTATGCAAACCCGTCGTTTTTGCACCTTTGTGCGGTTATTTCCCCCTTTCCCTCTTACATAACGAATTTTAAAGGAGATCGCACCCCCCCCCCCCCGCCCCCGCTAACAAGGTGTTATGCGCAATGCTTTTCCTATGGATCTCGTGGCTGCGGTCACGAGAGCTTCGTTAGGAACCACAGGCAGAATTATAGCATTTTTCAGAATCTTGATGCTTCTAAAATCTAAAAAGTGAAAAAAGTCTTCCAAGCAAGCGTCCTACAGGTGAAACTACACACTTTGCAAGATAAATTTTTGTTCGAAGAAAGTTTGGTATAACTCTCTTGAAATCTTTTAGTTTATCTACCCAAAGTATAATAAATTTATAACATTTTTATAGTTTAAAAGCCAATTTAAAGCGCAAAAAATTATTTAATGCGTTAAAAGAAGAGAGGGCGCCATGCACTCGATTAGCTGCGATTTTCATTTGACTGGAAATGCAAATGCTGCCTACATGAAGTAGCAAAGCGAGAATGTGTGCGTGTTTTTTACAATTGTTTTTGCTGTTTCGTTTATTGTGAAGCTCCATGAAAACACAAATCTATCCATCGGATAAAAATCGCGACGTTTTGGACGAGGGCATGGACCACTCTCTTCTAGCAATCGAAAATGCCCAACTCCTTGTTCTTTAAAACAGACGTTAAACCAGTATTCCTTCTTAGAAAATAAGATTTTTTAAATTCCGTAATATTTGTTTAATTATGGGGTAGGTGAATCAAAACTTTAAAGAAGGTCATAGGAAACTTCCCTTCAACAAAAATTTATTCGAACATTTTTGCAGAGTATCTAATTTAATGTGAAAGGAACTAAAATTTGGAAGATGTTCAGTTTGCTTTCAAAAGCGTCAAGGTTGATTGGAAGAGTGTCCAATTTGATTTGAAAGTGGAAAAATAAATAGAAAATAATATATGTAAAATAAAATCATGAATAAAGAAAAAAGAAAAATTTAAACGAAAACAGCTTACCTCCACAAGTGATCAGCTTCGCTTCTGTTGAGGCCGACGCAGTTGGGGTAATACAACATTCCCGAACCCCAGTCTTGGGCAATCATTGTCTGGAACGATGCCGTAACAAAAAAAAAAACGGAACGGACAGCAGTCTAGTTCCCTACTATTTGGTTGCCCCACATGGAACGTCGCTTCAGGCCGAAAATTAGATTCATACAAAGCAATTAAAACCAAACTTAATTTGGTAATATTTACTCTACAATTATAAACAACCTTTGTACAATGTACACGCAAAGATCGGATCGCGTCTTTATAGAAATGAGCTGGCCGAATCGAGGAAGTTGGTCACCCAAATCCGGATTTCGTCGTAGTCGGCGAACTTCTTCCTAGCCAAGGCGTGCTGCATCGAGCGGAATACGTAGTAGTAGGGGAAATGTCAGGACTGAAGAGATATCTTTGTCAAATGCCGCCACCAACGAACATGCGATTCTACAGCGGATTTCCTCAACTTGAACTCGTGGAGCAGGGACACGCGCTCAATCATTTTCTGGTCCATTGTAAACTATAGACTATAATTCTGAAGACTATAATTTCTGAAACCAATGAGGGAATAATGTGGGAAAAATAGGAAAAGTAGAACATGAAACGCCGCGAAAAACTAACCCTAAGTGGGCTCACAACCGATGTGAATAATTGTAAAAAGAAGGTCACAATGTATACGACATTCCGTGTGGGGCAACCTAATATGAAGAATGAAAGTTTCCTGCATATCTGACGGTGAAAAGGTGAACCGTATACTTCTAAATGGCTATTGGCAGCGTGCATAATAAGTCTACACAACTTGCGTTCTTACGTACCTTATAGCCGGCATTACTGTATTCCGATATCATGTAGTGGTAACGGTCGAGCGGCTTATGACACATCACGCTGTCGTTCCAGTCGGGAACCAGGGGCGGTAGACCAACGAGGTCCCTACTGCCACCTTCCACAGATTTGCCTGCATTCGAAGGTTGATAGTTATAAAATTAAATGTCTGTTGAGAGCATACATAAGACCCTAGAATTATTTAGCCGCCTATTATTTTATTTATTTATTTATTTATTTATTTATTTATTTATTTATTTATTCACTACATGGATAACCATGTAAAAGAAAAACAAGGTAAAACTAAAAATAAGTTAAAGTAATTCTAAACAGGAAAAAACAGAACAGGCAACAAGAATCAACATAATACAGTTGAAAACTACTAAACTACATCCTGAAGATATCGGTCAAGAAGTTTTTTATACTTCCTTAAGGAATTTGGTATAATGTATTTTTTAGATAACCTCAGAAAATCAGAGCCAGCCCGGCAAGTGAAAAATTGAGACCTTACACTGCTTTTTGCTCCAGGAAACTGGATCTTCCATTGACCACCCCTTGTGTTCGATGAAGAAAATGTATAGAACTCCTGAAGGGGAATACGAGTAAGACCGTTTATCATCTTATATATCGCAATTAAATCATATCTTCTCCTACGATGTTCAAGGGTATGTAGATTGAAGAATCTGTTTCGTGAAGCCGGTGAGGGGATGGTGTTGTAATCATACCCATGTACTCGTATCCATAGCTTTCTTGTGAAGCTGTTTTGTACAGATTCTAGCCTGGCAATTTCACGCTTATATTTGGGACTAAAAATTGTGGTGCCATATTCTAGAATTGGTCTAACATACGACTTATAGGCAATTAATAGGTGTTGTATTGAATTTGTTCGCAAACATTTGAAGAGGCTGTGCACAATTCGTTCAGCTTTTTTCGATATTATTTCGATATGTTCTTTGAACGAAAGTTGGGTGTCCAAAATAAAGCCCAAATCACGCAGGGAAGTTGTACTACTAATATGCATCTTGTCGAGGTAGTAAGGATATCTACCTACCTGCTGCCCTAGATAAAGTACTTGTGACTTTTGCGGAGATAATGGAAGTTCCCATTTTGATGACCAATCCGCAATTGCATTTATTGCAGATTGAAGAGAAAGATGGTCTTCTCGAAGAGCAATATTCTTATAAATTTTTATATCGTCAGCGAACATTTTACAAGAAACACCAAGCTGATTAACTAGGGACGGAATTTCAGAGGTATATATAGAAAAGAGGATTGGGGACAAAACACCACCTTGAGGAACACCACTTTTAATAGAAAGACGTTCAGAGAATGCGTCATTTACCCTAACTTGAAAAGATCTACCAGATATAAAGTTTTTTATCCACAGAGTAATTCTATGATGGACACCTATATCCGTGAGCTTGACAATTAGTTTATCCAAAGGGACCTTGTCGAAAGCCTTCATAAAATCAAAATAAATTACATCCACATCAATTTTTTGTTCAAGAGATTTCGTCCAATCATTAAGCGTAGATAACATCAGTGTTTCAGTAGATTTACCTGAACGGAAGCCATGTTGATCATTAGGGATAAGATTATTGGACTCGAGATATAATACAAGCGCTGTCTTGAGTTTTCTCTCGAAGACCCTAGCAAAAACTGATGTGATGCTAATTGGACGAAAGTTTGATACAAGTTGGTGGGGAGGCTTCTTTGGAATAGGTGTAACAAACGCATGTTTCCAACGGGATGGTACTTCGCCAGTCATATAACTTGCATTAAATATGTGCTCAAGAGGGTAAGCAATCGCGATGGCAATTTTTCTGATAAAGTAGGACGGTACTTCATCCGGAGTAGTAGCATAACTAGGTGGTAGCTTACAAAGTTCATTATAAATCTCCTCCTTATAGAACCAAACCGAACTTTCCATGCTGGAATTATTATTATTAACAGCAAAGGAGTCCATGTTGAAAGGACGTTCTGCAAAGGTCTTTTGAAAATATTTAGCTAGCATGGTAGCCTTTGTTGAGTCAGTTAATGCTACGACGCCGGTTTCGTCCTTCAGTGTGTGGATTCGCTCGGTACGTTTCAGTACAGAATTTAACAGTTTATAGAGAGATGATTTGTTAGGAGTATCGAGAATTTTTCTCTCAACATACTTGTGGAATTTGTTTAAAAGTCGGTCGAATCTATTATTGATTTTTTGAAAACGGTGAAGGTTTTCAGAACTTGGGCAATGTTGATATGTCGACCATAGTTTTTCTTTCTGTTCAAAAAGTCTGACTAGGTTGGGAGGAAGTTTATTAAAGTGTACTGGTAACTTTTCGGTAGGTACTAGTTGGTCAATGCATTTATGGAGAATTGAGATAAAGAACTCGTACTTGTCATTCACAGTAACTTGTTCCTCAAGGAGTGTTCTCCAATCTATTGAAAGCAAATACTGACAGATAATGTCGTAGTTTGCTTTATGAAATGCTTTTTGAATTCGATACCTTGGTTTACTCAGTGAATAATCAGTTCTAAATGAAATGCTAGAATGATCGCTGGAACCTATTGGTGACCCAATAATGATGTCTTTGACAAGTCCCAAACTGCTGCTGAGAACAATATCAAGCAGATGGTTATGTCGAGTGGGCGTCACAATGTTCTGATGAAGATTGCAAGATTGGCACATATCAACAAAACATTTTGATGCCATAGAAACTGAAGACGGATAATTTTTAGACCAATCAATATCTGGAAAATTGAAATCGCCTAGAACAAGGCATTGGGTTTTAGAGGAGCAGAGATCACTTAATACCTTGACAAGCATGATTGTGCTGTTTAGAGATGCAGAAGGAACCCTATAAACAGCAACAAGTCTCAAGGTTGTATCAGCTAATCTCAAATCGCAGCACAGTATTTCAAAGCTGTCAGCTACCGATTCGCACCATACAGTCTCAGAGTGGATGCCAGACCTAACGAGAATGAGTACACCACCACCTCTCTTGAGAGTCCTGTCGCATCTTATGTGGCAAAACTGGCCACACAAATCATTGAGAATTATGGTTGAATTTATCGAATCTTGTAGCCACGTTTCTGTGATGACAACAATGTCTGAGTTTAATTTCCTTATGGTGAACTTTAACGGTAGTATGTTTTTCTGAATAGATCGTATGTTGCAATAAAGGAAACTTAGGTCTTTGACCAATATCCGAGGAGAGTTTAGCAGTTTCCCGTTGAAATATCCAGCTGAGTAGGCTGGTTGTTAGTGACGGTCACACCCAGAGATGCTCTTCGGGCTAACCTAGCTTCCCGATTGCGCTCCCTTTCCTCTTTTGTTAAGGAGGGACGTATATAGACACCTCTACAGGAAAAAGAGCGCAACCAGGAAGCTCTCCTAAGCACCAAAGATTGGTAGAATGTGTTAGGAAGTACAACCTTTAAAAGACGTGGACGACCTTCTTGAGGCTTACCAAGTCGATATGTTAGTTGCGGAACACATTCTACATTTAGATGATCAAGAACATTTCTTACAGAATTAAAATCGTGGATGGCTCGTTCTGTAGATCTAGAATCAATAGACTCAGTGATGCCAGATATGACGACGGAACGGAGTCTTTCTTTTTCATCGACGGCCGACAAATTGCTAGCAGCAAAAGAATCACGTGGGAGGAACTGAGCCGCACTGCTCACTCTTCCAGCTTCAGCTAAAGCGGCCTTTAGAGCACCATTCTCTTCACGCAGATTAGCCACCTGTTCTAGCAGCTCTTGATTTTTGGTTAATACCAGATTGAGCTGCTGCTGAACAGTAAGCATATGGTTGAAGAGAATTTTAACAAAGGCAGGAGTCTTCTTATCTGCTTGCAGTTGTTCAAGCGCGAGCGCCACTTCATCTGCTCCATGTACAGCAACCGGATCTTCACCAGTCATCGCAATTTTGCTCGTTTTCTGCGATTGAGAGGACTTCGACGGCGACATGGTTGAACAAGAATGTTGCGAAATGGCAATCGATTAGTGAGTCGTTGAGCGCAACAAACAGACAGACAGAAGACACAGGATATACCTGACAAGGTGGCTTTAGCAGTAGATTTCACTGGACAGAACCCGCCACAAGGTTCTTCAATATATGTAGTAAGCGGATGTCAGCGAAATCGAGGCTGGAAGTAACTGCGGTGGAGAGTAGGAGCGAGCTGAGTTGAACGACCGCACGGCAACACCGCAAGCACCGGAATGACACAATATTTGGCACTTTTTGACAGGTTCTAGAAGAGCTCGGTAGGATTTTTTTCAATTCAAACACCTGTTCTATATATCTAAAGTCGGAAATGCGTAGCAGGGGGCCTACGACGTTTCCGACTATTTCGCCGTTTCGAGCGATTAATTTTGAAATTATGAACGCTCGTTTGCTGTAATATGGAGAGCAGGGGCAAGGAACGTTCCATCACGTTGCTTCTGGGCGAAAACACGGTCCTCTCATGTGTCATATTCCGAAGGCGTGAGTAGGAAACGAGGAGAAGATGCCGTATGTCTGGTAAGAAATTGCTAAACGATCTCAACACAATGCACCAATGGCGAAAAGCAGAAAGAAGACAAACCACATCAGATGACAGCTCAGAAACTCCTGGAAGATGGAATGCTTATGGAATACTTGCTGAATTTGCCTAAGCGCAAACCGAAGCAGAGGCAGGGGGGACCAGGACCGCGGCGATTTTTATGACTCTAAATACATTGTCCTTCGACGGCCCCTCGACGAGCGGTGTCGCGCGCAGCTTTATTTGTCGAAGAAGACATGCCGTGAATATGGAATTGAATCCTATAAAGATTCGAATGCTAATCGTTCTACAGTTGAAAAATAAATATCTTCTAGAAGCCGTCCTCGAATCAATTAGGACGGGGCCATTCTTTGACTATTTTAGCGGATTGCATCGCACGACACCAGCGACATAGTGATCTGAAACTGTATTATGTAAAATGCCGATGTTAGTTGCCAATTACAGTTTGAAATTACCACTTTAGGAAGATTTTTTTTACAGTGTACAGAGATTTTTCGGAGCGAATCGATGATGGCGACGTAATCAAATACTTGACTTGTCGTGGAAAGATTCCTTTCTACAAGAACCTTTTTTTGTTGACTTAGTGGTACGTTGCCATATAGCTGTCGCAACGATGTTTTGTTGCGATCAAAACTTCTAGCGCCATGCGGGACTCGAACCCGTACCTCTCTCTGACCGGGCGGGAATGCTCTACGCCTTCACACCACCGGCGCCGTCTGATCGATCGCAGCATCCACACCTCGTGCGACCGATCAGCACTCACTCGTATCCGGGATAAGAGGGAGGTGATTGTTTCTATCAAGACCATCAGCTTTATTGGTTCCATGCTGATATCAGTGGTCAGCTCATTCCGGATACGGGTGGGTGCTGATCGGCCCCACGAGCTGTAGATGTTGCGTTCGATCAAACGGCGCCGGTGGTATAAAGCCGTAGAGCATTCCCGCTCGGTCACAGGGAGGTGCAAGTTCGAGTCCCGTCTGGCGCTAGAAGTTTTGATCGCAACAAAACATTGTTGTGACAGCTTGCAACCTCAATACCAGCCACTTGAGGCTTAAAGGAACTGATTTAAGTTGCCATATAGCATTTCGAGCATTGGTAATATACCTCAAAAAATAGATTACCTGTATCGAAAAACAAGAACAAAACAGCACAGAGATCGGCCGGACGTTGAACCCGTCCTGCCTAGTTTGAAAGATTACCTTTATTTTTTACTCCGAAGCAATCACCATCCAAAACGTTATAGGATTCAATTCCATGTGATGTTTGACATGTCTCCTTCCGCAAAAACTTCTCCACACTGTTGATCCCTCATTTGAAAGGCATAAGTTATGCAAAACCAATTAAAAATCTAAAAACAATCGAAAAAGAAAGAAAGCACTTAAGAAGAATAAAGCTGTGGTGCAGTTAATGGGCTCGCATCAAATCTATCCCTGGAAGGGGCTTGGTCGTAAATCGTCGGCAAAAATCGAACCCCACGCTTCACCCTAGTCGCTCATAATCGGTTTTTTCCAGCAACTCCGACGCGTGACCAGTTTGGAAGATAAGAAATAGGAACATTGTTTCACCGAACATCAACGGAAATCCGTTTGGACGGCTGTTAATGCCGACTTTGTTTAGAAACTCCATTTGAACTGCACCCATATGATCCTTGAGATAAGCGATAGTTTTGGGAAGCCCTCTAAAATAACTCCCGATGAGCGGTCCAATGAGAAAAGGCATCAACAGTTGACTTACCTCTTCGCCATGAAGGTGGACACAGAATCAAGTATTAGCAGGTAAACGTCGGGCATGAATGTAGCCACCGAGTCTTTGCCAGGCTTTTCACTACAAAAACAAGAAAATTAGCTACTTTCGACAAAAATTCTGTTGTTGTTTCTTTGCTCCGTTTATCTGCAGACAATATTAAATTACATGAGGTTGGTTAGACTGTCCAGATACGCAGGGTGATTCATATGAAGTCCGATCGAAAAAAAACTCAAACTCAAATATTCCAGGCATATTTGTGAGGATGATTCTCTGGCCCAGAAACATGCTCATGACATCGACAAGAGCATTCAGCATGATTGGGCACTAGCCCACTGCCCGAAGCAAATGCTGGATTTATTTATTTATTTATTTATTTTCACATAACTGCGCACACAATTCTAGAATACAAGAAATCCATGGACACAATGTGATTAGTTACACAACATGGTAAAAAAAGAGAAACCTCAACAAACCAAAGCCGAACAGCGTTACGAGCTAATTGAAGGAAAGGGAAAGAACTGCTGGGAAGAAAAAAAACAACAAGGAGAAGCGAAATATTTTGTCACGAGGCAAAGAAAAAATTGGGGAGTGAGGGGTTGATTTGTGGAGCTATTGATGGAGAAGAGCAGTGGCCAGCCAAACACTGCAAGTCATAATCGAACACGGCTCCGGATACCAACTTAGTAGGTCCGTCAACTCCATCGCTCCATCAACACCTGCGTAAGGTGTGGTGTAGGAAGAGGGAAGAAAGCTAGATATCCTAGAGTAATGAGAGCAAACAGAAACTGTCATGGAAGAAAAGATAAAAGCAGCAGAGATGGGCAGGAAAGAAAAAGAAAAATGGAAAATTTGTGTACAAACAAAAAAGAAACAAATAGGAACATGAATTAGAAACAAATAACGGAGAAAACAAATACACCAAAGCAACATGTTTACTTGTGTGAAGCCAAGGCATGACAGAGCTATGAATTAGAGGCTAAGGAGAAGGAAGGACTGCAATGTTGCCCTTAGGTGATATCAGTGAGGTGTAGTGTTGAAATTAGGTCTACTTTCCTCAATCTTTTTCGAAAAACAAAAGTATTTGGTAACTCTAAAAGGCCTGGAGGTAGCATTTGTAACCAGCGAGCACCTCGGTAAAAAAGGGAGTTAAACACTTTTCACGATTTTCTCTTTTAATAGTGGGATAGTGGAAGCGGTAGCTATTACGATGGCCTAATGTAGGCAAAAAGATCCAATACTTACAGGGTCTAAGTCGAGACTCTCCTTTAAGAACCTTGAAGCAAAAAACTAAATCGTTGAATACGCGTCTATAAAGAAGACTTCTAAGGTTAAAAAGTTTAATTCTCTCTTGATAATTTGGGATTGCCCTCATATCACCCGAACTTGATACACATCTGCAAAATAGAATCCTAGTGAAAGACTTCTGAACCTTCTCAATTTTGGTCTGGAGCCTTTGGTCTGGAGTCTAATGTCACAAGCTTCAGGATTTAAGGAAAAAGGGTTTCGTTCCTCAAACTCGCCCAATCACAATGTTTGGATTTTGTTATCTGCAATTAGGTTGTAACATAAGTTCTTTCCGCTTTTGATTTTTTGAACTACTTATTTTTTAAGAAAAACCAACAATCAGTCAACAATATAATCACCACTACTATTGATCACTTGCTGCCATCGCGCCTGTGGAACTCTGGAGGTTTCGATGAGAAGCTTGAATTCAGGTTCTGTTCCAGGTCACTTCTGTCATCGTATGTTTCCCATCCAAGAAATGCTGCAGAGAGCGGAGAAAGGAAAGTCGGATGGCGCTGGCTCAGTCGAATAAGGGGAATTGGGTAGGGCTTCCCAGCCCGGTTTCCTCTATTTTCTGCGCGTCTGGAATGCAACACGCGGGCGGGCGCCGTCGTGTAGAAGACAAATCTTCTTTGGTTGCTCGAGTCTCCGATCCAGTGCAGCTGGATACGTTCCAGCTGAAGAGTGTAGATGTCGGCGGTTACTGTGACACCATCTCGTAGTGTACAACTCCAGAGCCCAACCACCAAACCGACAACAATGCTTTCTTCTCGTGAACTCTTCCATTGACGACCGGCTCAGGGTCCTTTCCCGCGTCCACCCATTTCTTACGCTTAAGATGGTTAACCAAGAACACGTCCTTTTCATAGCCCGTCACTATGTTTTTGAGCCATTCGTAGTGACGCCTTCTGTAGATCAAGAAAATACAGGTATCTACTCGCTGAAGTCGTCAGTTTGTGAGGCATCCATTTGCCGTACGTTGCAACTTTCCCAAGCTCTCGAACATGGCGGTCTATCGTCATGTGGCTGCAGCCAATCTTCTTGCCACATTCCTGGGATCATTTGCAGGATCGACTTCGACGAGGCCTCTGAGAGTCTCATTATTAACCTCCACTAGACGTCCCGACCTCGTGCCATCTTCCAGACCGCTTACGCCTGGCTTAAGGCTGGATAACCATCTTCTTCTCCTTATTCTTCAGCGTTTGTCACGTTCGTCGTGGAGTCCGCTCTTCTGGTGTCGTAACGCCACCTTTCCCGATCCTGCGCTTGATCAGGGTGGACGCCAGTTACATTCATGTCCACATGCAACGTATCCGACCAACGCAGCTTCGGGCGTCCTCTACGCCGCTTTCCTGACACTTTCAACTCAAGCCCTATCTTGCGGACGCTGTCTTCTCTCTCATGCAGAACGTGGCCGTACCATTGCAAGCGAGCTTCGCGCATCTTGTCCGTTATCGGCGCGACAACAAACTTACGCGGTACGCGATCGAAGTCCTTCTCCAAGTCGAGAAAGGCTATATGTACCGGCTTCTGTTTCTCGCGATGCTTCTCCACCAGGAGCCGGGTCGCGTGTATAGCTTCAATGGTCCCACAACCAGACACAAAGCCGCACTGATTGTCGTATATATATTCAACCGTAAGATAAGCATATTTGTGTGCAATTACGGTATGGTTAGTGAAACGGTAAGATATGTATGTGGTGCAGATATGAATAGTTGAAAAACTAGCAAATATGGCGCAAATAGATAGCCTTGGTCTGTTAAAGCATTGCTGGTCTAAAATTTCCTCCTGTGATCATGAGAAAGCGTAATAACAACAAACGAAAAATGTTGGCAGCACTCGGACTCGAACTGAAAAATCTGCCGGTGTGCTCCTACGAGGCGGTACTCCTATCGACTGCGCCGTCGAGGCACATCTCCGCTGGTGCCGTAGGGGTTGATGAGTGTTGCGCACACGCCTTCACAATTCTTTTTCAGGTCTTTAAAAAGGTGTTCAGCAAAAACTGACTGTGGTTCTGGATTCCGCTCACTGGATCCTACATCCTGTTAAAATAACATCGCAAAAGTCCACCTTGAGTTGATGACCTTTCCTTGTAAGAAAGCGTTCAATACTATTTAGAAGGATATTAGAAGGAACGGCAGCGTACAAAGCAACGTATTCGATGATGGAAATAAAATGTTGCTTGAATAAGTAAAAATAAACCCTAAAAGCTGTAGAAGATGAACGCGCTCACTTCTGTTCGTAGATCTGTGTGTGGAGAAATGACTCCGTCGTGTTGTCCTTCGTGCACTCTGTTTCAATCACGTCGCATTCAAATGTCGCGTTTGTGGGAAGTGGCATCCATTTTGCCTCCATCGTGCGGCTATCGCGACTGCCCGGTTCCAGAAAAATGCACCTTGAAATTTTGTATGAAAGCGACATAAAGCCAAGAAAGAAAGCACAAATTTTTGTTCAATTTTTTATTTTCTTCTTTTAGTGGAAGTCTAGCATTTGTGGCATGAAAGTTTTACAACACTTGATATCCTTATTTTACCTGTGATAGAGCAATTGGGTGTCACATGCATCCCAATCAGGGATGGCTGGAATTTCTGTTTTCTGATTTTCTTTGAATTTCTGGTATTTTTTTTCTGTTTTTTGGAGGAAGGAAATGTAAACAGAGCTGCGTACGAGGCTTTATCACAGAAATCCTATAATAACCATTCAAAAACGGTCATGAAATTCCTTGCAAAAAATGATTCTCGAGTATTTTAAATTACAGGACTGTGGTATTTTTGAATGCGTCCTGTAGAGACTGCGCTACCCACACATCAACTAGTAAGCTCTGTTTGTTAGAATGATGCATTTCATTTTGTATATTCCACCTGTCATCCCATTGGTTGCTGATTTGCTGGATTAGAAACCACCAATTTCTTCTCTACTCGTCCCCGCGTGTGGTAAAGTGGCCCAACTACTGGTCGTCTGAGAAACATGTAGAGCCTCGTTCAAGTTAGCTTAAGCTCCGGCGTATCTGATTTCCGAGCCTCAGCTGAGCTATGTGACTGGGTGTCGTTGCGGGAGCAACTCGTAATACAACATTCTTCGCGATTCAAGAAGCAGCGGAGGAGACACTTCTTGGGTTGAAAGCCCACTTTAGATGTCGTCGGTGGGTCTTCTCCTGCGTGTCACAATCACAGATTACCCAACTCTCATCTCCAGCAATCAGGCCCTCTGGAAACTCCTTTTGGTTCGACAGAAGACGAGACTGACAAATGGATATCTCGATGAACACCATGGTCAGGACGAGAGGGTTAAGAGGAACTCATCGAATCAGTACTTTTCTGGAGTCGATGGACTGATGGGTGCCGCTGCAAGACTGCGTGTGCTAATCTCGGAATCCTCTTTGACAGCGTCGAGGCGATGGAGTTTTACACTGTGTGGGATATCCTGCCCGAGGTTGCCTTCGAAGTCCGTGTCTCCTCCTCTGAAGCGAGCGAACCAGAGCTTGACAGTGCTGATAGAAGTGGTGTCCTCTCCTTATGCGTTTTTGATATTTCGCACGGTTGCTGCCGCTCTAGTTGATGCCTCGAAGGCAGTCGTGTGGAACTGACATCGTTCTTAAAGTCTGGAAGGCATACACCCATCACGGAAGAGTTTCGAGAATGATCTAAAAGTGCCACATGTTAGGTTACAGTTAAATAAAAAATAACGCACTCAATTCCTTTTGGGATGCGCCACGAATTATACTTCTGCGGGATACCGTGGAGGCTATATGAATGCGTATTTGGCCATATATTCACTTGAGATGGCCAGCCGATAAAAAATCACCAATTTATACTTCCCAGAGGAGGTCATTGGTAAATGGAGAGTTGAGCATTTTACGGGATGTGCGGAATTTGCGTTTCCGTGTCTGAATTCATTCCAGTTTTCGGCCGTTTTCAGCCATTCCTTTCCGTTCCATGTTCCGCTCTTTTTTGGGACGAAAGACGGTACGGAGGTGGTGCCCCATCACTGCCTTCATTCGCCTCTTGAACTTAAACGAAAGTCTAAAGAAAGAGATTAACTATGCGTCGCCTCTTCAGCGACTGTATTGCTTTCAGACCGGTGGTGCATCCTGATGTCGAAACAGTGCGATAACCAAATTGAATTCTTTTTCTTTTCTTGAAATGATGTACTACCAAATAATATAAGGTCAGAAAGCTTTTCATGAGTATTTGAATCAATCCGTTGTCCAGAGCAGGGGTGTGCGTAATTACGATTTACGGTGATTTTTGGCAAATTTTTTTACGATTTACGACATTTTGGGTCGTAAATCGTAAATTTTCGTAAATGCGATCTTCGGTCCACGGATGTCAAACGTTCACATAACGTGATACAATTCAAATTATAACGATCTAACCACTTTTTAAAGGCTTCCCTCATAGCTCATTGCTATTTCCTATTTACTTTTTCATGCTCTGCTGTGGCGCTGTGACAGAACAACGCAGCTTTGTAGATAATCCGCTCGAGTTAATTCCTGGCAACGGAATGGAGCTAGCCTTTTTTCTGACCATGCTCTATCACAAGTTCTTACATTCGAATTGCCTAAGAGCACTTCGTTGCAGTTCACAGAAAGACATGAAAACTCTCCTTGCACTGGAATGAAGATGATCACTTGCTGAACCATACTCAATGCTGCAACGACCGCCTAGCCTACTTGTAACTTTTTCACCACTTGTTCACCACATAGACGACTCTGTCCAATGCACACGAGTAGAACTCATGCAAAGTCATCAAGGAATATTGGACTTACTGCAGGCTGTGGAATAACTGCTAAGCTGTTGGAAAGAGTAAAACAATCGTTTCAGTCTGATGATCACTGCACGTCATGGCGCGGAGTCTATTTGCGTATGAGGTGCGCCCTAAGCAAAACGTTTGACATTTCCATGACAAAAGTGAAAAAGTTTGAAACTTTTGGTCTCGTTTTCAGTGGTTTGATTGAGGCTGTTGCGTTCGCCCTATGCGATCCTTTCAGAATGCTAAAGACTGGGCAAAAGATACGGTAGCGTTTGTTACAAAGGTAGTGGAGAGCAGAACTGGCGAATGCAAGCAGTCATTAATTAGTAATGCAATATTTTGGAGTTTCCGAAATTTAACAAGTGCAAGCAAACCTGCGAGCGAAATAAATCCCGAAGTAGTTGCCTGGTATCGCCGAACGACGATCTATCATTCCAGAGGCCGGATTCATCAACAATTAACCCGTGGGTATGCGGGTGATAAGGGGTAGAGATAAGATAAGAGTCAGGCAGAGATAACGCAAGAGTCAGAGACGCAGGCTTCATTGTGGTATCTCTACCCCTTATACCCGCGGGTTAGTCGTTGATGAATCCGGCCCCAGAAGTTGCGGTTGCCTTCAAAATGATAAGGACAAGGCAAGACGTTAATCAGTTCCTGTTTAAGATGCGCCATCCTTTCTTTCTACCTCTGCGGAATATCGCAGAGGTTATTTGAGGGTGGGTTTGCCTTATAGAAATAATTGCGTTCCCGCCGATGTGGAGGTCAGTGTTTTATCCTTCCCAGGCAAGTGGTACCAATTCACAACCCAGCGGGTATGGAAGACTTGATTGTCGGTGATAGGATGCGAATCAAGAACTCCTATTTTAGCACGCGATAGCTATCCTCCTCCGCCTTCTCTACCATGGGTTTCCCTTATATGTTTAAAATGCACCTTGTACGAGTCAGCAGAATGATAAACATTTTTGATCGTCCAAGCAGTGTAAGCTTTTTATTTGGGCACTCTGTATAGACGCCGTTTAAGATACCTTTTTTGAACAAGCAGATTATTTTGGTTCTCCAAAAACTTGTCCAGCTTTATTTGAGAGGTGCTAGTTGATTTTAATGGCTTCCGTCTTGATTAGAAAAGTGTCCAGGCCGAACTGAAAACCCTGAAAACATCTCAATAAAACATAGTTAGCTTCAATTAGCTTTAACATAATACAAAAAAGGAAATTAGATACATTATAAGTCAGACATCTCTTACGATTTACGGTCTACGATTTACAATTTACGACAATTTTTGTAATTACGATTCACGATTTAAGAAATTTCGAATTTCATTTACGCACACCTCTGGTCCGGTGCTCACCTTTTTCCCTAATAATCTTAGGCTCGACCTGGAACACCAATTCTAGATCAGAGTTCTATAAGCACTCTTAGGTGGGTAACATTGCTTTCCATAGGGGACATTGGATCTATCCTAGTCGGGGAGGTGGCGTGCCTTGCCTCGCCTTGCCTCTTCACACCTTCCGAGTTCGTTCCAGAGTTTCAGCCACTGCCAAATGATACTACGTTACCCATGCGAACTCAGAGAGTGGGTGTATTGCCGTGGGATGCTGAACGCAACTGTTACCTTAGCACTGCCCCTCCCAATTAGGATAGATCTGGAACATTCAATAAGACTGGTCAAGTGTTATAAGTGGCTAAAACTAGCATCTTGCTCATCGGCTAGGTTTAGTGTGTTCAAAATACCTTCTTCCTATTTACAGAAAGATTTTGCATTTACTTCGACTTGTTACACTAGCAATATTTGAAAATACATCTTAGTAATGTTACGAATACAAGGATTTTTGTTGTTACATGTTGCTGGAAAAGAGTAGCATGCTGCCTTGCCGTCTAACAAAAATTGTTAGCGGTAACTTAAATAGTTATTACTACCACCATTGATCTATATTTCCACCAGTAAACATCTTTATTACTACCACCATGGATATATATCTCCACTAGTAAACATCCTTAACTTCAGCTACATGTATGGTAAAGTTCCTTTACGTTGGAAGCATGCTTATGTTACACCTGCTCCAAAGAAGCCACCTTATTCTAACGTCTCGAACTATCGTCCCATTAGCATAACGTTTTTGCTAGATTTTTTGAAAAAGATTTAACACTATCGATAGTGTGACATTAGCAAAACAACGGCATAATACCTGATGATCAACAGGGATTTAGAACAGGAAGATCAACTGAGACTTCGATGCTTGTCTCTCTTAAAGAATAGACAAAAGTGCTTGATGAAAACCTAGATGTTGATATCATTTCTTCGATTTCTCCAAAGCGTTTGATAAAGCTTCTTTCAAGGAGCTTATCTTCAAACTTCAAAATACCAATTTGCATAATTTGAATCTTATGGTAGTAAAATGGATTAGCAACTTCATCACTGAAAGATCTTTCCAAGTCGAAGTCAAACAGTCTTTTTCTCCGCCTATCCAATCACCAGTGGAGTACCTTAAGGTGGGGTTTTATCTCCCATCTTGTTCATTATATACACATCTGATTTGCCGAGCTCGATAAGACCGTTTAATAACTTCTGCCAAATGTTTGCTGACGATATCAAAGTGTAATCAAAGCCGTTGCTGATTGGTCTGCGATCTGGAAGCTCCCTTTCCCTAGAAGATGATTACGCCTATAACCTCAATGAAAATCAGATGAATAAAACCTATAAACCACAAGACCTAGGCTTTATTTTAGACGATAAACTTACGTTTGACGAACATTGCGAAGTAATAGCGAGTAAGGCAGATAGAGCCGTTCACAGTTTATTCAGAGGCTTGTCCACAAACTCAATTATTCGCCTCAGACTGGCTTACATTTCTTATGTCAGCTCCATACTTGAATATGGCAAGACTATCTTCAGCCCATCTTCTAAGCGCAACCAAGCCAGGATAGAAATGGCGTAGAATAATTTCACTCGAAAGCTTTGGATACGTCTTTATGATTATGATTACATATCCATCCCACCCCCTAATGTTCAAAACAAAATTTTCAATCTTTCTAGTTTGTTACTTTGCAGGAAGAGGAACGATCTGCTCATGATTTACAAAATGATCACTGAAAGAGTAAGCTTAGGTCTTGAAAATTTTTACACAACTTCCTCTTCGAATGCGCGTGGTTGCAAGTCAAAAATTCGTTTCCTAAGGCAAGGTCTCGACTACGAACTTTCTTCTTTACCCAAAGAGCTGGTACGGAGTTTTAAAAATTTTCTAAAAAAATACGCTCTACCAATTTTCATTTTACAACCTAAAAAGCTCATTGGTAGGTACCTCGAAGGATGATTCATTAGGCTGCTGTAATCTTGTTGTAATCTCCTAGCATACAATATGTTATGTTGTGTTTTGTTCTCCTCGTTGTGTTTATCTTGTGTTGCCTTTCGAAGCTGACCGTAAATATAACAGTTCTGCCTGCGTGAGCATCCACATACTATAAATAAATAAATATGAAAAATCAAGTGAAGTAATGGTTTTGAGTTATTTCCGTTTCCGTGTTTCGTATTCCGCTTTCCGCCCGTTTTTGAGCCTTTTCGTTCCGTATTCCGTGTTCGCTCTTCTAGAAAAAATTTCTGCACATCCCTGAGCATTTTTCTAAAAATTATAAGAGGAGTTTCTTACCACCCTAGCAGTTTATAGCTAACCATAAGCAAGTAAGTTCACCTGGCTTTACATTCGTGCCCCGACCTTTCGTCGCTTAGCTTCACGCGTCCATCAGTTAATGCGGTGATTGGCATATATACTTTGCAATCCTGTAAAAACTTTAGCATTCTATAGATGGACTACTAGCAACAATGTCACACAGGGGTCCCAGAAATAGGACAGTTTAGTAGATCCTTAAACTCTCACCTGCTTTCCCACGAACGATCTCCAGCACTTAACCTGAAGTCTCAAATAGAAACAAAAAATTCGTTGTTATGGGTACACACTCCGCACTGCCCTTCCGATGGTATTTTCTTGATTATTGCAATTGGCAGCAGCGTGGAGTGTAGCATGCAGCAGAGAATAACACGGGCTTTTATGTTTGTTAAGGCTCCAGACTCATCCTAAGCAACAACCTTTCTAGAGTAGTGGTTAAGGGAAGTTCGTCCACATAAATACAAAGTGGGAACTAAGCTCCTGTCGCGATATAACTGGCTATACTCCAAAACATTCAAAAGCAATAATCTTCCAGTAGTTTATTTAACAATACACATGCAAACACGCAGTCACATTTCGAAATATCCTCCATTAGCCTTCCTGCAAGCTTTCTTACGCTTGACGAAATTGTCGACGTTGTCACTGGGGTATCCAGGGTAATTTCGACCCAAGCAAACTCTGTTTCAATTCCGCAGAGGTTGAAATGTGTCATCGGCAAGCTTTCTCTCCAAATTCGACCATATAGCAAAATCTATCGAATTGAGATCTGGCGAATTTGAGGGCCAACGTCCTTGGCTCAATGTCCTGGAAACAGCTGGTCGCACAGTGCCATGGCTGATGATATCGCTGCATGAGCAGGTGCCCACACTTGTTGCAGGAGCCATTCGATGTCACCGAAGTGTTCGCGAGTGCGCGGTAGAAAGACTTCTCGAAGAATTGTTTCTGGTAGTATTCCTTGTCGATTTTCGCTCCTTTCTCCACAAAACGAGAGAACTTTTTCCAGAGGCACAAATCTCTGCCTAGACCAGGACGGTTGCTGGAAAATGGCTTCGATTGACTACCAATGAATTCGCTGAGCCAGGTGTGAGCAAAATCCTGTCGTTATGCGGGTTGTGAGAACTTTCCACGCTAAAAATCTTCTCATCCAGGAAGAGCACTTGCTTATTTTCGACCATTGGCGACCAAGCGAAGCATCGTCTGCATCCTTTTGATCCTATTTGCCTTCATAGCATCCGTCAACAAGTGACCTTTGTGTACCCAATAAGAACGAAGATGTAGCTGATTCCTGACGAATTTTCGAACAGCTGTGTGAGAAATTCCTAGGTTTCTCATTTCTCTCATGGATCGTTGCGGATTGTAACAGATTTTGCTTCTTATAATTTCAAAAACCCTCAGCATTACCTGAGAAAATGTCCCTCCACTTTTTGGACGATCTCCATCTGTGCCAAGTTCCACGAACCTCTATACAATTGCTCGAACAGTTTATCGTACATTTGAAGCTGCTGAGAGATGATCTTGTTTGGTACACCGCTCCTGTGTAACTCGATGACAGCGATCCTTTCACTTCTGTCCAGCATGACTTTGACATTAGCAAACCAATGCAAGAGAAAGTTGGTGTGCAAATAGAGATCGACCAATAACATAAGTAGACGCCATTGGTATATCAAGTATGAATGTGGTCTGATCGCGGTCAGAGTTGCGGCAGGGACTTAGTTTTCCCCCGATATATAAATATACATATATAATATAATGTATATTTACGTATATATATATATATATATATATATATATATATATATACAAGGTTGCTACAATGTGCTAATCAGGAAGGAAGTTGCTGTATTGAAACAGTTGATGCAGAAAGCGACCAATCCTCTGGAGTCAAACGTCTGCCGTAAACAACATCAGATGTAATTTAAATAAAAAATGTAAGATGATTTAAAGAGACAGTATGAGGTACTAGGTCAGCCAGAAAACCTTGACTCAATTTGTTAATGTTTTTTTTTAAATTTCTATCATGACAGATAGCCATGATTTACCGCGTGATAGCTGTCTGTTTTAGGTTGGTGAAAAAGACTGGCACCCAAAATTTTGAAAAATTTTCAAGATTTAGCAATAGCTTCCAAGGACTGTTTGGTGCTACGTAATTGTAGCCCAAACATTCTAGAATATTTCGAATACGTGGCAATTTGCTTCTGAGGGCATATAAATATACGATTGCAGTGAAGACTGACCGACTCCGTGACTCGGACAAGGCCTCGCGACTGACCATCGCTCAGTCTCTCCTTGTTCGTTTTCCTAATAAGGACTTTCTTGAGAATGTTGTCACGGGAGATGAATCCTGGTTCTTTCTCGTTAACCATACTCGGAAGGCCCGTGGCTTCCTCAAGAAGGACCACAACCTCAATGCGAACATCAACCAGAGGAAGATAATGCTGTGCTGTTTATGGGATTCGTGAGGAACGCTCTATCGCGAGCTTCCTGAGGACGGCACCGCAGTAACAGCGAACATCTTCGCTACACCGCTGCAGAAGCTGAGTGAGGCCACGTCGCGGAGACGGCGAGAGCGGAAGAATGTTCACCTTTTTCACGACAATCCTCGTCCCCCAGATTGAAAGTCATCTCACCAGAAGTTACAGGAGCTTAGGTGGGAGGTGCTGCCTCAACCATCGTATTTGCCAGATCTTGCGCCATCGGAATACCACCTCTTACGAGCTCTCAAGCAACACCTAAAGGGTAGGCGCTTCAACGACCGAACCGAACTGGAATCCAAGATGGAGCACTTCTTCGAATAACAGCTGACTTCATTCTGGAAGAAATGATTTCATGATTTTCAATCTATTTTTTCAATCTGTCGCAGTTTGGCATAGAGTCTCCTGCGTCTTCCTTCATGATGTTACTTGAGGAGTTGGCTTACAGCCACAATCTCACACAATACGTTAAGGAGCCTACCAGAATGGGAAACATTCTATATCTGGTTTTTACTACGAAACAAGAACTGATAAGTGGAGTTACGATTTTACCTCCAGTAGGTGCAAGCTATCATAAAAGTATTTCATTTACTATTGCACATACTGTCATAGAATGTATACCTGTCTACCGCCGTGTGTATTCTTGCTGCAATTTCACTCAAATCTTCAATGAACTAGCAGGCTTACGATGGATAGATCTTCTAGAGACCAAAAATAATGTTAATAAAAAGTGCGAATTGTTTTTGTCTCTCGTGCATTATGTTATTGAATTTCATGTGCCTTGGAAACTAGTGTCTTCTTTCAAATCCACCCGACTTCCTCGTCATATACAAAAAATGCTAGAACACCGTGACTGTTTATTTCTAGAAGCTAGGAGATGTAATGACTGGTCAAACTATTAACTGCTACTTAGAAAAGAAGATAATTGAAGACGGTAATAAACATAACTTCTACGCATATTTAAGTGTTATTAGTGGCTCTTTAGCGTATATTTTTAACCAATCATTAATGTATGCAGAAGTACCCTTGAGATGGAAACACTCGTTTGTCATCCCCATATTGAAGAAAGAACCTTCTGACAGTCCAGAGAATTGTAGGCCAGTGAGCATAACGTCATTTTTCTGCAGTCTATTTAAAAAGGTTGTTAAGCAGCATTTAGTGCACCATCTTTCTGTCCATAGGATCATTGCTACACAACAGCATGGTTTTGTATCAGGAGGATCTGTAGAGACGAACCTAATCAAATGCATGAATGACTGGACTGAAGCGCTTGATAACAAGTGATGCTGTGATGTTATTTATTTTGACTTTGCTAAGGCGTTTGATAGGGTATCTCACAAAAAGTTGCTGTTCAAATTAGAACTTAGGATACATCCAATGCTAACGAAGTGGATCGCTGATTTGTTAAATGAGAGAACGCTTCAAGTTAAAATTGGACATATATTCTCCGAAGTTAAACATATAACAAGTAGAGTACTCAAGGTGGGGTATTATCGCCTATACTGTTTAACATTTTTACTTCGGAAATACCAGAAATTTTGCGTAATGCTTGTGATTGTGCCATGTATGCAGATGATGTAAAAATATACAGGGTCATTGATAGTGTTGATGATGAATTATGTCTTCAAAGAGGAACCAACTTATTGGTTTCCTGGTCTAAACAATGGCAACTCCCATTGGCTCCGCACAAAACGAGTTTCATGCGTATTAGCAGAGATCATTGGATTTCATTAGAGATCTTGGTTTCACATACAGCAGCAAACTAGACTTTTCTAAACATGTGAAAGACCGTTGTAGGATAGCGCTTCTGCGTACATTCCACATATTTAAAGCCCTTTCTACAAAGAACAGAGCTCTTTGAATAAGGGCTTACAAGACTTATATACGCTTATTAGTTGAAACGAGCACTACAGTATTCAACCCTAGTAGTAAAAGATATCTCCAGAATTGAGAAGATCCAAAATAATTTTATTAGGAAATTATTTATTCGCATGGGAGGCTTCTTATACTCCAACATCCCCCACGCAGTGTTCAGAAATAGACATTTGGATCTTCCATACCTCGCTTCACGACGAAAGGTATTTGATGTTTGTCTCGTTCATAAAATTCTGCACCAACCTAGTGTGGCTGCGATTATGAAAATACATAGTTTGATGTCTTCCCGAACTAGAGGTAGTATAATGAAAATAGCCTTGCCTTGTCCGAGATCATCAGTTCGTTCTTGCTTCTTTACGCATAGAGCAGGTAGCGCTTACATAAGAATCACGAAAAACCTGTCAAATGCTTACTCCGTACCCCAGTTCTAGCGGTACGCATCAAAAATGTTGCTTACGTTTGACGGACTCTAGTCATGGAGATCGACCACACCCCATTCTTGCTTGATTGTGCATTTTTCTGATGTTTGTTTGTTTGTTTGTACTGTCCTACTTCTATCTCGCGTCTGCCTTTCGCGACGTAATAATCATTAACATTAACATGATCTTCCCGTCAGATGACAGAAGGTTGTAAATGGTAACTACCTTGTAGATTAAAGTCGCTCACAAAAGAAACAATAAAATTTTGAAAAAAATTACTCTGTGGTGCAAGACGTTTTCACCGATCATTGTCGAAACTTCTCCGAGATAGGCGTGTTAAGCGATGTCGCCTTCCTAAGCTTAAACACCGTGCTAATTCCACGCGACCATCGTCTTCTATGAATGGCGTCGAGGCACCGGAGCGATGGCGGCCGTCAGCATATTGGGAGACGTCACCACATTTATCAGCACTGTGTATCAGTGCTTAGCACTGGTTAGCTCACTTCAGAGGAAGAGACGCAAAGTTCGAAAGAAACAGCCAAGAGTCCGCCATTCTCAACGCTGTCAAAAAGGATCCGATGGTTAGCACCAACAGTTCTGCGCA
This sequence comes from Heligmosomoides polygyrus bakeri, assembly GCA_947359475.1. Lineage (NCBI taxonomy): Eukaryota > Metazoa > Nematoda > Chromadorea > Rhabditida > Heligmosomidae > Heligmosomoides > Heligmosomoides polygyrus. The sequence continues at coordinate 27,099,961 of OX375867.1, forward strand.
AAACTCGGATGCACCCCATCCAACAGTCCTCAGTCGGAGATGGAGAAGGAGATGAGAGTTGGATAACCAGCGATTCTTACACGCGTCGTGTCTTGAGGAAGACCCCGACGCAAGCCATAATGGGCCTTCGTCCCAAGAAGTGTCTCCATTGCTGCTTCTGGGATTCGCGAGGAATGTTTTAATACGTGTTGCTCCCGCAAGGACCTCAGTCCCTGGTAATATTTACGTCAATCTGCTTCAGAAATGGCGAATGCTGCATGAGAAAAGTGGTGGAGACGAGCTTCTGTCCACTTCCTTCACGATAATGCTAGGCTGCATGTGCTAAATGGACAAGTGAAAATTAGAGGAGCTGGACTGCGATACGGTTTCCCACCCACTCTATTCCCCTGCTATAGGTCTCAGTGACTATCACTTACTTCGACACCTCAAGGCTTTCCTAGCTGAATAACAGAATGAAGAAGAAAAATGTCAAAGGGCTCAAGACTTTCTGGCCAACCTAATACTTGAGGAGTGTCAGCGAGCGCATCCTCAACGTTCACTTCATCTAAAGATTACCTCTGCCATTTCAAGTTATCACGCCATCCTCAGATATTGAATCTATGTTCAATCAAACCTTACATAAGTATGCTTAAACATCTGTTTGAGACAGCCTGTGTAATTGAAAATTTCCAAATCGTCACACCTTCTTAGGATTATCATCAGGCCTATAATACTCCAGCAGCTCTTTGTCCATTGGATTGTAGACTATCAGTGGACATGTATCGAAAATCGAACTGGTGCCGTTGCCACGTCGATGTGTTGCTGAAAATCAATCTTAAAAAGGGGACATTCTTATACAAATTATTTGAACTTTCAAAATTCTGTTCATCTCGATCTCTATTTGCACCCATGCCAAAAACAAAGTTTACCGCTTTTCTAGACAGGTCTGATTAATGTGAGGATACACACGATGACAAAAAAAGCGCTACATATATAGGTTCCGAGTTTCGGAATGCTGTATGCCATATAGCTGAAGGAAAGGCATTGTAGCTCTCGTGTTCAAGAGGTTTTTTCACAAATCTTACAGTACCCGAATGGATGAAAAATACGGGAAAAGTGCCATCTCGCTAACCTATATTTAGTGGCGGTCTTCGTCAAAAATTTATCTATTAAAAAAAGCAGTTCAAAAAAACGCACAAAGTACAGACTTTAGAGAATGATGGATAGAAACCGTATTGAGAGCTCAGCAGGGAAGGGTATCGGACGTATGCTTGCACCTCGAAAACAAATAGCACTTCGGGAATCTTCTACCTTCATGTAGTAGAGAAGTATGTCCCATTTTTGGAAAGTCCTTCAGCATACCGAGTGAGGGCCCTTAAAGCTTTACTATGGGTTGATCACCATCACAAGCTACCTTACAGATATCGAATATGCGGAAAAAATCCAAAAAATACTGCCATATCAAGGAATCGAGTGCCTAACCACGCCCTTGTAAAGCAGTGTTTTTGGTTTTTTCTACGTATAGGTTTGCAAGATATTGGCTAGTGAGACAGAGCAATTGGGGAGGGGGGCTAACTCTAGCAGGGGAAGGGGGGGGGGGCTAACTCGGTAGGTTCAAGGATTTAGCAAAAACAGAGCATACATTTCCACTATTTGAAGTGTGGGAATTCCTGCAGGGATATTCATCTTGGCCGTTCAGACATACACCTGATGCAGAGCTGAGCGCGATATTCTCGAAATCGTGTCTCGTTTACAGGGTGGTCCACATAAAGTGTTACGCAGATAGTTGTATACAACTTTGCGCAAGCTAATTCAAAATAAGGAAAATTTACAACTATTCGAAAGAAAAGAAAATTCTACATAAAATGTCATACATCACAATTAGAAAAAAAAACTCATTTGGCTACAATGCAACCGTCCAATTTCTTTCGGAATGCACGCCATCATTTCTGGTGAAATTTCGTCTCATGCCTTCTCCATAGCTCTTTTCAGCGAATCCAGTAATCTGTGGCTGAAAGACCAGGCTTTTTACTTTAGAACTGATCAGATGGCAAAATACGTAGGGTTGAGATCGGGCGAGTTTGAAGGCCAAATATCCTTCGTCCACAAATCAGGAGGATTGGCCTCACACCATTCTGAGTCTTCTTGGTACCGTGTACTGATGCCCAATCATTGTGGAGGGTCCAGTCGATGTCACAAGCATTTTCTTGTGTGTGCTCATTCTGCGCATTTTGGAGTCCGACGGTAAAGATCTTTTCGTTTGTGAAGAAGACCCGGTCGAGCTTGTCACTGCGCGTAAAAGTCTTCATACTGCTCCAATGTGGAGGCCTTTCATTTCCCCAGTGAGGTGCTGTCCTTTAGCGAATTTGTAGGGATGCAGTCCCAGATCATCCCTGGTCAATCGCTGCATAGTTGAACGACTTACGTTGTGCTCCTTAGCTAGTTCCCTGATGCTTGATTGATTTCGGCGAAGTTTGCCGTTGACGACCTTTCGAAGAGCAGGAGTTCTTGCAGTTCGTCGTGGTCTTATCACTCCCGTCTCTTCGAACGTTTGACGACGCGGTGTAATTGCATCTGATGCAGTTTGAGCATCTTTGATGTCGTGGAAAAGGACGAGCGGCGTTTGAACATAGAGACTACTGCTGGACGATCCTCAAGCAAAACCATGTTTACCTAGAGAGGGAAGAATAAGATTGACCATAGGTGGACTAAAAAATATGAAGAAACCGAATAACACCACAGCAAAGCACGAAGGAGGAGAAAGAAAATAGGCTTTCTATAGCCTGTAACACTTTATGTGGACCATCCTGTACAGAGTAAACTGATGTTCCACATTAAGAAAAGGACGTTTGGTTGGCTGTCACGCTAAAGCTGTTTCAGCAAGTTACAGAAATTATGTTACAGGCACAGCTGCCAAATTCGAGTCATTGTGAGAGCAGATTTCGGCCGCAGTTATTCAAACAAAGACCTTTAAAAAAAGTTACTAGATAATTACCATCAAAAAGATTCTCTCATTTGTAATGGCTTCCAAATGTCAAACAGTTCTGTGTTTTCCAACTGCAATTGCCCTTTCATTTATGCCAATTATCAATGCTAATTAATCTGGGCTTATTATATAGTGAAATAGGCATTGGGCAATCGTAAATAATACGCTTCAACCTGATCTTTATCGGGCGCATAGCAAACAGGACTCAAGCGTTCAGTTTTAAGAAGAAGTGTTGGAAGTTTAGTTCATTATTCATCTGAACTTTTGAATTTTCATTATGCAAAGAGTCCCTCCTTTCTTCTAAAGAAAGGCCTCGTCTTTATCGCATGTAGTGAAAAGCGGTCAATGATAGTAGAAGTTCTAGCCTTTCAGAAAAATGAAGCATGATTTACCTGAAGCCATTAACGTGCTCGTATTAGTCATGCAATACAGAGCTGTGGGTGCACCACTGCTGATTGGCATCTCCATGCAGTTTCAGCTATTGTCCTCTACATCGATGCTGTCAGTATCTAATTAGAAATGTTAAAATTGGTATCAGGTGAGGCTGAGCTAAGTTCCATTAGTAGAGAGATACAATACCGCATGGTCAAAAGTGGGCGAAAAAACGCCAACATAGCGTCGCACGCTCCTAACTCCTTCAGTTTTAGGTTTTTTGAATAAAGGTTGGTGCCATTCGATTCGCCTCTTCGAGATCTACACAAGCATGTGCAAAGCTTTACCGGAACACCGTATTTTCGCCGTGGGTGGTCCAAAATTGGCTGGACGGGCGATTAGAGAAGCTTATTTCCCAGGATATGCGTGCTTTCGGAGTATCTCGAAGATGGCGTACGTCGCCAGTGCTCTGTCATGCCAGGAATGCCCCGAGAGTGCGCCGTGCACAATGCACACAAAACCTAACCTATCAATCGAGTGGGCGAGCGCATGTTCCCTGCGCTTCTATCTTCTCTCACTGGGAACTGCGACGTTTTCAAGACTATTTCGAGCCGTTTGGGGAGTTTTATCAGAAATTCCCCGCCACCCCACTCAGAATTAGCTCCAATCTGTCCAAGCGAAACTTTGGTGTGCGCCGTGAACAATGCATAGAGAGCCCAGATTTGAGTCATCGACACTCGGAATGGCGCCGTTCCGTTCAGCATGAAAAGCGCTATCGAACGGTATCAATTTCGACCGATTTTGGAATCATCAATTTTTTGACTGCTAAGCATCGAGGACGAGGCCGCGGCGAAAGGACGATGACGTCATCGAAAAATCGGTGTCTTCGAGTTGGGCTATGCTTGATACCATGCGATAGAGCTTTTCATGCTGAATTGAATGGTGTCATTTAGAGTGGGAAAAACTGGAATCCGGGCGAGAAACAGCGCGGAGAGCGTCTGCCGTTGTTGCGCTAAATTGCACGCGCGGACGTGTTCGGAGCACAATAACTCTGTCAAGTTCGAATCATTTCGGCTGCAGCTTGTAGGCCCCGTAGGAAGTAGAACGGTCTATAAGCACACTGAAGCAGAATTGCTTAGCTTAGGAGGGGACAATGTTACAGCGGTGCGAAAATGCAGGTGAGGCTTGCTTGACGCATTTTCTCCGATTTCGGTGGACCACTGCGAGAAGACACGGCGAGCTAACGGCCTCAAAATGCGTATGCGGACAGACCACTTGAGGTACTTTACGGCGACTGGCTCAGAACTTCTCAGCTGCCTAAACTGCTTTAGCCCCATCTGCCGTTTTAGGGCGGCGGACTTAGCGGTCGACGTTTCCTGCACTCTTACTTGTCCATATTTGGGTTTTCGACACTCCCAATAACACCTTTTTGTTTATAACGAAAAGCTCTATCGAATGGTTTCACTCTCGACCAATTTCAAAAAAATCGATTATTTGACAATATCGATGACGCGGGCGCTCTAGGCCGAGCTGCGCGGACGATGACGTCATCGAAAACCGGTAAATCTCGACTTCGGTAGGTTTTGGATTTTCTTCTGGATAATTGAGGGTGGTCGGGTCAGGATCATCGATTTTGTTCAAAATTCGTGTAGGGTCGGGGACTTATTCGGGCTCCCGAACACGATGCCGAGGTACATTTGTACGATTAGGGCAGGAGAGCGCTCATACCGATAACTGAGGGTGATCGGTGATCGCCGCCCGACCACCCTCAAATGGGAAGCAACGTGCTGAAGTCGGCGGAATTTTCAAAAACGAACGTCGGATTCGTAATCAGCGCCCCAATTAACCACTAGATGATTTTGGACGAAGTCTGCACGAGGAAATTTGGTCAATTTTGAAAATACCGGTTTTCGATGACGTCATCGTCCGCGCAGCTCGGCCTAGAGTGCCCGCGTCATCGATATTGTCAAATAATCGATTTTTTTGAAATTGGTCGAGAGTGAAACCATTCGATAGAGCTTTTCGTTATAAACAAAACGGTGTTATTGGGAGTGTCGAGCATAGCCCAACTCGAAGACACCGATTTTTCGATGACGTCATCGTCCTTTCGCCGCGGCCTCGTCCTCGATGCTTAGCAGTCAAAAAATTGATAATTCCAAAATCGGTCGAAATTGATACCGTTCGATAGCGCTTTTCATGCTGAACGGAACGGCGCCATTCCGAGTGTCGATGACTCAAATCTGGGCTCTCTATGCATTGTTCACGGCGCACACCAAAGTTTCGCTGGGACAGAATGGAGCTAATCCTGAGTGGAGTGGCGGGGAATTTCTGATAACATTCTCCAAACGGCTCGAAATAGTCTTGAAAACGTCGCAGTTCCCAGTGAGAGAAGATAGAAGCGCAGGGGACATGCGCTCGCCCACTCGATTGATAGGTTAGGTTTTGTGTGCATTGTGCACGGCGCACTCTCGGGGCATTCCTGGCATGACAGAGCACTGGCGACGTACGCCATCTTCGAGATACTCCGAAAGCACGCATATCCTGGGAAATAAGCTTCTCTAATCGCCCGTCCAGCCAATTTTGGACCACCCACGGCGAAAATACGGGTGTTCCGGTAAAGTTTAACACATGTTTGTGTAGATCTCGAAGAGGCGAATCGAATGGTACCAACCTTTATTCCAAAAACCTAAAGCTGAAGGAGTTAGGAGCGTGCGACGCTATGTTGGCGTTTTTTCGCCCACTTTTGACCGTGCGGCGCGAGCGGTATTGTAACCTCGAGCATATGTAATTAAAGATACCATTTTCTCCTCCATTAAGACACTTTTCAGCCCAACTTCGTTACTTTTCAGATCAGATTTGACACTGTTCCAACCCAGCTTGACGCTTTTGAAATCAAAATAAACATCTTCCGAACCGAAACGTTTTCCAGATTAAACTAGAGGTTCTTCAACGCGGTTAAAATATTATTTCCACGGAATATTCAGTGTAGCTCTGTCGCAAGTTTTTTGATTCACCTGCCTTCAACATGTGAACGCACTGTTTGAAGCTTTATAAGAAGCTTTTTCTAGGAACAATAATGCATTAACTTTTGTTTTGAACCGCACAAAGCCAACAATCAGTGTGCACTGAAAGGGTAGATTGCGCCATGCACCCGACTAGATCGTCATGATTTTTGTTCGACTGATAGAGTAAACGATGCTTACTTGAAAACTCGATGCGAGGATATGATTTTTACACTTGTCCTTGTAGTACCAATTATGTCTGCGTTAATCCACAAAAACAAAATTTTTGCTATCAGTCAAACGGAAATGACAACGTTAGAGTCGAGTGCATAGCGCGACCTCTTTTTTGATTGCCATATGATTGCTGTCTTTCTGCACTTTAAAACGAAGTTGGATTTATTATTTCCCCTTGAAGGCAACAAAAAAAGAAAGTTATACTAAGTTTCCCTTAAACAAAAATAGTTCTAGCCGCGTCAAAGAATATCGAGTTCATTCGTCCTGATTTGAAATGTGTTCAGTTTGATATCAAGTTGATATCAGCGTCAAGCTTGGTTGTCCAGTTTGGTTTGAAGAGCGTTTGACGTGAAAATGGTATATAGATAAAGGTGGTAAGCCACTGTACAGATGCTGCCCATATTACTGTTCTATGGCTGTAGGATGTGAAGGAACCGCCTCACAGCTCTAAAGCAGTTCTGTAGGAGGAGGTTTCGATAACGTACCCTGAACGAAACTTGTTAGCTCATTTCTGGCGTGTACGATGCGAATCATTTGAGCACATAGTGTGACGCAACCTCCGTGCCGCCTATTCATTCCAGTTCGATTATGAATTGGTTGGCATTGAAACAGTTCATGCGTTAAGCGTTCAAAGGCTATCATCAACAACAAAAAACCGTGCTGTGGCTTCAAGCCTTCAGCTCATGGTTTGAATCGTATTCGTCGGTGATGCTCTCCATTGCCGCAATGTCGGATTCGTTCGCAATGCCTTTTGATAGGTGAACACCACACGACGTATGTACATATGTGAGCAGAGAAACACAAAGTCACCTTATAAAGTCAGCTATCATCGCTAACTTTCCGTCTGTCACTCAGAACACAGGCAGTTGTCAACTTACGACATTCACTCAGACAACTGCCCTGGCTACACTTCAAATTGACACTCTGAGTTAGAAGGTTTAACCCGTCTAATGTTTGCACCAGTGATGCGGCAGTACAGCCATAGCAAGTCTTTCCAAGCATCAGGCGATTTTATCCTCCTTCTCCATTATTCTATTGTTACAGCGATCAAACTGGGGATGCCCAATATTGGTTGTTCTCCTGAATGCACAGTTAAAGGAGTCGGCGGCTGTCTGGCGTATAATCCCGCCTGGGCAGCCAAGGCTTCCACCCATCCGAGGTCAGTGGGCCGGTGCCATACTTGTTAGAGAGAATAAAACACCGGCTTGCCCATCGGCTGGCCACGGCGTCATTGTAAAGGCCAAATACGCATTTAAATTGCCTACGAGTAGAAGGCGTGGCTCATCCCAAACAAAGACTGATTATCGCCGTCCTTTACGCTGTATCCATTATTTGCCTCCCTAGTACCATGTGTGCTTTGCCTAAGTTTCTTCCGTAATAAAATGAAAAACGGATTTTTGCAGGGAGTAGGCAAGCGTGATCGTTTTAAGCATAGAATTATTATTATCTCGACTGCTATACATTCCATGTACTTACAATCTTGTCTCAAGGAAAAGATGCTCCTACGAAGACCTACTGCCTTAGAAGGAGCCTAGGACATGGTGTCGGAATTATAGGACTCGACGAAGCGCAAGGAACAAAATGCTTCTGCTTGTGAAACATGCGCAAAAAGATCGGATGCGTTTCCACAGGAAATTCCCACTATGGGTCACACAAATGGCAGCTCCTTAAAGAGGGCCAATTGCGTGGTGGGCTTCACAAAGCTGCGTTACATCTTTACGGCGTTCAGCGCCGCGTGCGGTAAGTGTGGAAGGAATCTCTTCCCCTCCCCCCCCCCCCCCCCCACTTCGAGCGCGGCTCCATGTCTGGAGCAGTGTCCTGGAATCTTCAAAAACTCGTCCGTACTTGGTTCTTACGTACGCTCAATGGCAACTTATGTTGTCTTGTACTTCAAATGCGAAGTGTATGTCTAGGTAATGGAACGCTGACTTAGAAGCAACAGAGAAACTATATTTAAAGCCTTCATAAAGCCATTCGAAGTATGGAGTAATGAAAGAATGCGAAATTTGCCCTATTCGTCCAACGACCTAGAAAACTGTTATAAAAGGAAAATATGATGAAATGATGGACTACATATGATGGGCTTACATCCGACTAATCTACAGAAAACATCAAAACTGTTTCTTAATGAAAGCCATTTGGGAGAAAAGGATAATAAAAAAGAATCGTTGCTAAGAATAGAACAAGCAAAAATTGGCTGTGAATTTTTACAGTAATTTCCGAACCAGGAAAACTCATATTACATAGGTTGAGGAATAAGCTCGTGACGTCTTCGTCGAAGAGTCTTATTTAAACGATTAGCATTTTGTTTGATAAACTGCATGTATTTATTATAAAGTGCCTTTTCTACAATACAAAACGGTGCTATTTCTTCTTTAGAATAATTTAGTTTCTCGTTATTTTTAGGCCTAGAAATGGAATACCCAGAAGGCAAAAAATCAGCATTTTAGACATCGCGTATCGCATGAAGCCACCAACTCCTTTCTTTTCTTCATATTAACGAATAAGCACCATTTCTCATCACCATCTCTTGTGATGACTGGGTACAAAAAACGCTGTTTATGGTCGTGTGTTGCTCGATGCACGGCGAGTTGTTGTGAAGCAGTTTGAAGAGGTTGTTCCTTGTTAATTTCAATCAGGTCGTCGGACACACAAGCTCCCAATTTTTCGGCAAATCCCATCGTGTGGAGCTGGTTATGGCTCACTCACGACTTGTTTGGCGAGGGTTCTTTTCCGAAAGCGCCTTGAGGCTTCCAAAGGTCTTCCGCTACGCAAGATGTCTTCGAGTGATAGAAGACGCCGTTCCTGAGCTTCACAAACCATTTCCATGCTGTGACACCTACGTCGTACGCCTCGCAAATATCTCGGGCTGCTTCGGCTGCTTTTTGAACATGACGAAATCCGAAGAAGAGTAGGTGTCGAAGAGCCAAAAAAAATAACCCAAAACCAAATCATTCTATGAAAACAAATGACTCCGTTTTCTAGGGCAGCAAAAGTACTTTCTAATAAATACAAACAGCAAAAAAGCAAGCCATTTAAAGAATGCTCTTCGAGAAAAATGCTACGAACTTATTTCTCAGCCTAATAAATTCCTTGCTTGCTTGATCGCCGCGCTTAGTCGACACCTTCAAATAATCTGATTTTTTTTAAACGTTCGCACTTGGACGCCATTTCCGTCATTATCGAAATACCATTCGACGCAGAAAACTGATTACATTGCGGTTGTCTGTAATTGATGGCTAATTGTGAATCACAATGTAAAACATTCGGCCTCACATGTCAACCACGTTGGTACAGAGCCGAAATGCAGTGCATGTGACATATTGTCATGAAACGGCGCTTTATGAAACGATGATAATGTTGAAGGACTAAAATGTTCAGCAACCTGTGCTTCAATGCATATCGCAGCTTTTAAAGAAGAACGACAAGTTTGACGATTGCCATCGAGGTCGGTAACAGAGGAAAGTTGAGCGTTTGTTAATAAGTTAAGAAGGCGACGAAGCTTAGAATAACAGGACAAATCCCCGAATGATGCTAGATTCCTATTGTGAACAGTACAGTGGAAACATTTTCTGATAAACCCTTCTAGATGGGGATGAACTCAGCTTTCGCAGCTCTTCTGAAGATCGCATTATGCCAACATGGATCGCGTTGTCTCGTGCATTTTTATAGCATTTTCACGTCGAGTTGGACAATTTTCAAATCAAATTGGGCGCTTCAAATAGTTTCTTTAAGCCTCAATTGGCTGGTATCGAGGTTGTAAATTGTCACGACGATGTCTTGTTGCGATCAAAACTTCTAGCCGCAGGCGGACTCGAACCCGCACCTTCCTCTAACCGGGCGGGAATGCTCTACGCCATTACACCACCGGAGCCGTTTGATCGAACGCAACATCCACACCTCGTGGGACCGATCAGCACCCACCCGTATCCGGGATGAGCTGGCCGTTGATATCAGCATGGGACCAGCTTAACTGGTGTTGCGGATGTGGATGTTGCGTTCGATCAAACGGCGCCGGTGGTGTAATGGCGTAGAGCATTCCCGCCCGATCAGAGGGAGGTGCGGGTTCGAGTCCCGCCTGGCGCTAGAAGTTTTGATCGCAACGAAACATCGTTGTGACAGCTTACAAATTGGACACTATTCCAAGAAAGTTTACGTTTTTGAAATCAAAATGAACATATTCCAAATCGAAACGCTTTTTCCGCATTAAAACTGAGACTCTCCGGGAAGGTTGAATAATTTTTGTTATAGGAAAATTTAGCACCTTTTTTAGACATTTCAAAAGTCCGCTATACATCAAAGTGTTTATTTTGGAAGGCAAGATAATAAATTAAAATGTGTTTTAAAGCGCAGTAAGACATCTGTCAACTGGTGTATTAAAAGGAAAGATCGCGCCCTGGACTCGGCTAGGCTCGGCGTTGCGATTTTCATTTGGTTGCTAGCAAAAAATCTATTTACATGAAGTAACGCTGTTGTAAATGATACAACAAGAAAATTTATAAAAATACGTATATTCTTACATCGCTGTTGAGTACAAGTGAGCAGCATTTACACTATCAATTTAATAAAAATGATGAGGATCTAGTCGAGTGCGTGGCGCAGCCTCTTTTTAATACAATAAATGATAGTGAAAACAAAGAAAAAGGAAAATGATGCCTTTTTGCGCTTCAAAAATTTGAATTCCCAATTGATCTTTAAAAGATAAGAATTTTATAAAATTAAAACCGGGTGTTCACTTAACGGATCTGAATATAAAAATTTCAACGAAATTCATACTTTGCTTGTACAAAAAATATTCTGTTGTTTTCGGAGAGTTTCGGTTTCAATGTGAAAGCAATATGGTTTCATTGGAAGATGTTATTTCATAAGCGTCAAATTTGCTTAGGAGAGTGTCCAATGTCATTTGAAAGGTGTCCAATTGAGTTTTAAAAATAACCAATTCGATCTCAAGAGTGTTTAATTTAATTCGAAAGTATCCAGTTTGACGTGAAGTGGTCACCTTCCCCTTCTCGTCTTCTCCTGGAAAGCTAGTTGAAAAGTTGGGGCAACAATGAGAGGCGAAATTGATGTTTCCACTTGTGTTCTGCGTTAAGGGCATGTAGTGCATGCAGAAAACTGCCATAAACAGCCACTTAAGTTGTAGCAGAGACCTGTGAGTTCTCGAACGTTCCACCAGTAGTAAGCAAATCCAACAACGTTGACTGTAAGCAGAACAAGAGCGGTCAAGTGGGATCGTAGAGGCGCCGGAATTTCACGGGTAGCTTTAGATGCCATTCGCGACACACTCATATCTGAACAACGAACGTTACTTGGACACGGGAACAATGCGAGTTGAAGAGCCCTCCACGGCTGTCTGCACGCGGAGAGAAAATGGCACCAGATTTTTAGGGGGTTATGTTTACGCTAGTGCATAATGGTGATCAATAGGAGGCTACAGTGAAGTCATATCTGCACTGTACAAGCAGAATGCCGTGGACGACGGGCAAAAGCATGACGAGACCACACCTCTTGTGGAGGGAGCTCTTCGTGCACGCGGTTTCAACCGCTTGCTAGAAGAAGAAGAACCCTTTGGGGAGGTAATAGAGTGCGCCAAAATGGGTAAGAAAAACTTTGTAGAAACTACAGAAACTTGGGAAAACTATATTACCCTTAAAATTTGGCCGACCGTGTCTCATAGGGAGGGGTTACAAACTAAGTAGTAGTTTTCCAAGGCAAGTAAAGCAGTTAAATTCATAAATCTGGATAGAATGAAAAGACACTGTCGATAACAAGGCTACGGATTTGCGGTAACACCCAATAAACTGCAAGCGATAGCAAATTAATCACATCTACATAGAACAGAAAATGATGGGGTGGCGATGTCCGTTCCTCCACGTAGTGCCACTGGAAACTGTTCGCTCTGTGAGCTAAGCCGATCACGGACACTCGATTGCAGGCGACAGGCCGTTGTGACAGGCCAGCCTACGAAGACCCATGTCACATCACATGGTGTATGTCAGCTCACGTATTTCGAGATAGTGCTACAGCGTCCGCGGGAGCCGATGCGCACTCGCAGAGCCCGGTGAGTGTGGAAAGTATGCGAGGGTCCCTGATGCATCGGGAGGAAACTGAGCTAGTCCGAAAGTCCCTTAACGTAAGCAGGGCCCGCGTGGCTACGCTGAATGTGGGTACGTTGACGGGCCGCTCGTGCGAGTTGGTTGCGAGTTGGTCGAGCGTAGAAGAGTTAATTTCTGTGCGATGCAGGAGACGAGGTAGTCCTACCGCAAGTCAAGGGACGTAGGACGAGGCTTTAAGGCCGTCCTATGTGGAAGTCCCATGTTCACCCTGATCTGGTGCTGGATCGGGAAGGTGGCGTCATAACACCAGAATAGCGGACCCCACTATGATGCAGAATAAACGCTGAATAATAATAATAATAATAATAATAATAATAATAATAATAATAATAATAATAAGAACAGAAAATGATGGGCTTAAAGATGCAACCTAACAAAAAGCGGTAATTTCTGTTCAAGGACGGCACCATACAGAGGTTATGGCCCTTTCAAGACTGCACCTGAAAAAAAAGCGCTGAAAAAAATCTAGCTAAAAGGCCATTTTACGTAAGCGTCTATAAAACACAGTTCCCCGGAAGTTTCCATCGCATTACGCAAGTAGAAAATTGCCTAAGCAACCTTCCAAAGAGCATCAGTCTTTAAATATCCTCCCGGAGAACTTCAGTAATTCGAATTAGTATTAGGACGATGCAAAATAATGGCCATCTTAAAGCAACTGCTTTGAAACTATATTTCCTCAGAAGTTATCTCGCAATAGAGGAAAGTTTTTCATTCAAAATAACAATAAAAAGGATCAACACATAACTGTCAACAAGAAGCTAGTTGAATTCAAGCAGCGTAAAATTATGGAGAAAGGAGGCGACGAAATCGCCGAATGCGTTTCTGGCATCGTCTCGGTTACGGAAGCATTACTAGCGCAAAAAAAAAATGCCGAGAAGCTTGAAAGAGTGATAGCCGATGAAAAAAGTAATAATCGCAGAAAAAAGTAGTGGTAATGGAATGAACGAGAGTTCCATATCACACATCAATCAGCTCCTTTTTTCGCTCATGAGGCGTACGGTCAGGTGTCGTCATGAGGCAGATATTAACACCTTCTCTGTTGATCAATGCCGAGTGCATTCGATGCTATTTTTGGTGCATTTTGTCAATTTCCTCGGAGTATATATTTCTCCGCTGCGATGAAGTGGTGGATCAAACCGGTTTCTAACCGCGAAACAGCCACCATGACAATTCTTTGGTGCTATGCTCACTTTGGGAAAAGCTTCGGAACTTCGTTGTGGTCCAACCATTGGCCAGACTGGTGTCAACTGTCATAGAAAATCCATTTTTTCGCCACACGTCACTATAAGTTCCGGAAAGGAATCGCCTTTGTTGCGCAAAAGAAGAGGCGAACACTCGCAAAAGACGAGGAGATTACTGATGTTCGGGCAACTCGTGCGGCATCCACTTAATGAGTGCCCTTGTCTTTCCATTTCTGTTCAAACGCCGTGCTACGGTTGTGTGATCAGCGCTGAGCTTTTCGGCAATTTTTCTAGTGGATACTCTTCGATTAGGATCTGCCATTGCTTCCAACTCGAGAAGTTCTGACTTCAGCCTCGATACTTGGGACTGAAGTTAGAATTTCGCGAACCATCGACGCGGAGTACTTCCAGATGTGGTGTCTTCATCCATGCACTGATGACATTTCGAGATGCTTCTGCAGCACTGTGACTGAGTTTGAACTCGTGATGCAAAACGACGCGAATGTCAGGTTTTTTCGGTTAAGAATTTGTCTAATTGTCAATGCTGAAGCACCGCAAGTACGAAAAGGGCCTTAATTTCGCATCGAGGTAGTAGAATACCTAAAATATAAAGGAGGACTTTAGCTTCACCAAGCCTAAAAACACTGAGGCCAACAACAGCTAACGAGCCGATGTAAGAAGGTAGCATATCTCCATCACGTGCGGAGTTAGAGTTACGTTAGCGGTGGCATCCCTGAAAACGGTTTCTACTTGTACTCGAGACGGAAATCGTTCTTGGAAAACCAGGCTAAACCAGGCTTTGTAGTGTATTAAAATACCATTGATTGGAAAAGGATTACTCGCCGAATAGATACCATCTTCCCTCCATTCTGAACCTATCCGCTGCTCATTTTGCTTGAAGCAGGATAGCTTTAGATTAAAGTGAACATTTTGCAAATCAAGTCAGATAAATCTAAGGTACAAATAGGCAAGTATACTCAAGCTAATATTATTTTTAAGGCAATTCTTTATTTAAAATTAGTCGTTGCAGAGTGTCTGAAAACCAACTACGTTGTTTGAAGAAGCACGAGGTTTTTGTTATTGGACTCAAATAACATTTTTAGCTTCATTCTGAGGAGATGGAGATTAGTGAATTTGGTGCTGTGTTGCAGGGAGAGGCTGCGGTCAGCACCCGTTCTATCTCTGCTGGAATGATAGTGTAATTGCAGTTTACATGACTGTGGGTTTGGAAGGAAGGAACAAAGGCGACCATTGTAATCAATATACTACAATTCTTGAAAACATAACTTCAGGTTAATAGAACATTCTGTCCTATCGGTTTGATTGATGAGATATTTATTTACACTAATAATCAAATAAACACTGAAATGTTTTAGAGTGTGCACGGCACAATCCCTTCATTCGATCATTTATTTGCGTCGGGCTTTGAACACCATTGTAGACAGAGGGATATAAATCTTATGCTTATTCAAGACGTATACACCAGGGATGTAGGGATTTGATACGAACGGGGAAGACAGAGTACGGAACAGAAGAGTTCAAAGATGACCGTCAATCGGAACGGAATGCACAAAGGCGAAAATATGCGAATTTCATCACTTCTTTACATTCCTTATAAAGGTTTCCAAAATGGAAGCAATTATCAGCAAAAGCAGATGCAATTGTTCCTCAGCGAGCGTGGTATAGCAATACGAAGACCTTTTCAAGCTCTTCTGTGCTACGAGGTTATTAGGCAGAATGTTTATTGGCCTGACATTTCGACCGTCTCGTCGTCTTCACAGGCCTAAAGCGGTTCGAGGTCTTATCTTTGCAATTTACCCAGCCAAGAGCCTCGACCACGCTAACATTTCTGACCAAAGCCAGAAACACAGCGCGAAAAGTCGAATGTCGAAGATAAGCTCATCTTCCACCATTCAATTGTAGCGATTGCTCTACTAAGTGTCAGTAGGGATCCGTAGCGAATGAGTCATGCCGTAGTATTGAGAACAGCACGTCGCTCCTGATCATTTTCACAGCTCGCAGTGCGGTCCGAAGGACAACTAGTACAGTGCAGAAGCGTAAAAATTATCAGGAGCGAAATGCTATTCTCAATACCATAACTGGCACGGCATGACTCACTCGCCACTGGTCCATGCTGACACTAAGTAGTTGCGCAAGCGCTACTATTGAACGGTGGAGCACCGTGTAAGTTTATCTTCGACATTCGACTTTTCGTGCTGTTTCCTGGCTTTAGGTCAGAAATGCTAGCGTGGTGGAGGCGCTTGATCGGGTAAGCTGCAAAGATAAGAAATCCAACCGTTTTTAGACCTCTGAAGACGACGAGACGTTCGAAACGTCAGACAATAAACATTCCACCTAACAACTTCGTAGCATAGAAGAGCTTGGAAGCTGTTTCACAATAATGCCGAAATTCCAAGACGACCGAACAGAGACCAAGACCTTTATTTTCCCTTTACTATTTTCAGCCAAAAGAAGAAACGCCAGGAAGCAGTAACAATAATACCGCACCGTGAATACAGCCAACCGGAAGACATTTGGTGATGGTCTAGTTAATAATAATCAATAATAATAAATTAGCTTTTGTATGTCCGTTCCAGCACATTCGGCATGGTGTCATTCGAAACCAAGTAGAATATGTGTGACTTTCATGTCATGACTTTTTGGAGCACGAGTCATCCTGAGTCACTCTGAAGATATTGCTGTAACACCAGAGACCTACAGTACCGGCAACAACTTTGGTCTTTGGCTGGAAAAACCGCAAAAAACCAATTTTTCTCCGCTTTTCTCTAACGCTCTTCAAAAGCGCATTGTAAATTGCAACACATATTCGTGATCAGCACTGAGCTCTCTTCCCTATGAGCTGCAAATCGCCTAGCAAGTGCCTGAAAAATAGATCAGTGACCTAATTTCTGCCTGGCGCGGCTGACCCCTTCCCTCGTGGGAGATAATTACAAACACAGCTCCTAAGCAGCTAATGAAGGAAGAAATTTGGCCTATTAAAGCCTATTTTCTACCTTATATATATTGTAGCACACAGTTCTCTGAACTCCTTAGCTCTTTTGCGGTGACAATGATGAAATTTTTTTAAAGAACTGATAATTCAATTGAAGCTAGTTTCAGAAAACGTGTCCACTTTGGAAGACTCTAATTTTGGAATATCAAGTTTATGTGTGCTTATACTCATTTGTCCCGTTAAACGTTATAGTTGAAATCAAGCTGCGAAAATGGAACCTTTGGGGTTGAAATCATTAATAATTGAAGCTGGCAAAGTTGCCCACATGACACTTTTTGCAGTTACCCGCACAGTTTTCCCACGATTGAAGCAATCACAGGATCATTTCTTTAAAGATAGAAATATAGGGATTTGGAGGACTATAAAAAACCCTTATGCTCTTCCATATGTGAGATTTTGACTAGCCTAGAGGACATTTCAGCCACTCTGCTACGAAGACAAGCCCTTTTTGGCGAAGTTTTCCGTTGCTATTTTGGTTGATCGTGGCAAATCTTTTTTAGGAATGGCTAAAATACTGAACCACAGAGGAGTCGAACGATAGACCATGCCGCTCCTCTACTTCTGCACCACCACCGCTCGGCAAGCAGCGCATCCAGGCTACTTTAGCTGGTCCTTTTGTGAGCGGAGTCATGCTAAAATGTTCCACAGTTCCGTTCACAGATTCGCGCAGCAGAAACGTAACACATATTTGGAATCAGCATTCGAAGCCACGTCCCACGATGTGCATCTCGGGGTTCGAGGCCGTAGTCGCCTAATATCCTTCTCTTGTTAGTTAACTACGGAGTGGGTGGACCCTTCTCGAGTCCTGAAAGCTATCACAGTTCTAACTCAGCACTATTAACCCTCATTAACAAAAATAAGAAGCTATAAAGGATTCAGTTTGACTACCTTGTCAAGGCACCAAGGGATGTAGACGAGAGTCCTTTATCTGGAACAATCATGAGTGGAAAGCGTAAGAAAAATTAAGGTTGTCCCATACGGAATATGGCATACATTGAGGCCTTCTTTTTACAGTTATTCCCATCGGTTGTGAGCTCATTTAAAATTAATTTTTTTGCGGCGTTTCATCCTCTACATTTTCTGTTTTTCACACATTATTCCCTCTTCGGTTTCAGAATTTATAGTCTCCAGGCTACAATGGGCAAGAAAATGATTGTGCGCGCGTGTCTGCTCTGCGAGTTGAAATTGAAGAAATCTGGAAACTCATCGTTCATTTGTAGCTGCCTTTAGCAAAGATGTCGTTTTCAAAAGACAATGCGAGCGGTGGTTTCAACTTCTTGCCGCCGGCGACAAAAGCTTTGAAGACGAAGAGTATGGGAGACTGGCGTCTGTCCTGGATAGCGACCCTTCACGTAATGCCGTTGAAGCTGATCCGTCAAGATCTGCAGCCTGCAGTAGAGCTTGTCTGCTCCAAATCTTACTCCAAATCCTGCTCCAAATTTAAATCCAAATTGAGTTGAGACGACCTCTACCAACTTGTTGAAGCGGCCTATGCCGCAAAAGTCGTTCAGTATAAAATCGAGGAACTTGGCTGAATCGCTTTGCCTCATCCGCTGTACAGCCCTCACATTGCCAATCCGACTACCACATATTTCGCTCGATATGTGGTAGACGCCTTAGATGGGAAAATGTTCTCTGACTACGACGAAATCCGGATTTAGGTTACCAACTTCCTCGATTCGCAGCCAGGTCACTTCTTGAAAGACGAAACCCAATCTTTGCGTATAAGTTGGACAAAGGTTGTCTATAATTGTAGAATATATATATATATTCAAATTAGGTTTGGTCTTAGCCGCTCTGTATGAATTTAACTTTTTGGTCTGAAGCGATATTCCCTGTGGGGCACATTAATGGGTGTACGGTTAGAAGGTCGAAAAACGTTTTAAAAAATAAATATTCTAGTTTTCATTCCGTGTAGAGATGTCCATTGGAGTGTATGTGATGTCGATTGGAGATGTCCTGGCGTACAGGAGAGAAATGGGGAACGTATAGCCTATTTAGCTGCTCAACCCTTCAGCAATGCTTTGGGCAGCAGCCCGCTGTCGCGGAATAGTTCAAGCCTCTGTACAAGCTTGCTCGTTTTTTGCTGTTGTGAGCCGAAGCCATGTTCCGCACAATCTTCGTCTGTTCAGAATGTTGGATTATTCATATGATATTGCCACCCCTTCTTGTTCAGGACTGGCGGTGTAGTTTTACCGTTCGCAGTTCGTTCACTCTGCGCTGATACGTGTGGATGATGCCACAAAAGCGTTGGAAAAGTGTGTTTTGAACGCATGTCGATGACGTCCAAAGTAATACGCTGCCCTGAAGACACCGAGACGAAGCGGTTCGATGAAGAGGCTTCAGCGATCTTGCTGATATCTCCCTCGAAATTCGCCGAAACCATGCAGATAAGGGGTACATTGTTCCTTCTAGGTAGCTGTAAAAGGCGCCGAACTAACACGTTTTCCTGGACCATAGGATGACCAAGAGTGGAGATGATCTGTTGATGTGTTATGGCGTCCCCTGAAGGAGACCGTAGTACAACGTTCCCTCGGACGCGAATGCTGCTATGTCTGCTCCCGCTGAAGTCGCGTGGAACTGTAGCCGACGCAACATTCAAGTATTTCCGGACAAAGACAATCTAGTGACGACACAACCGCATTACGCACTTCACACTGGGTGCCGCAATGCGGTTGTGGAAGGCTGCAACCAAGCAGCATTGTGCTTTGCTTAGCAATAAAGAACGCCGACAATGTTCCACGACCAAGCAAAGAAGGCACCACGCAAGACCGCTGAGCGCGTCAACTCATGGCATATCGTCAAGATTGTGGTGCTCTACGTGATGCGCCCATAAGCAATAGATCGTTCAGAAACACGGATACTTATCGCGACCGCGGCAAACCAGAGCAGCGCATACCAGACGACCTTCTGAGACGATCACTCACCATCAGAGGTAAGGGTGTTCGTGGTGCGTGGCGTTTAAACCGCACAGTTTAAGCGCTCGCTTCCCTGAGAGTCCTCAGGTGAAACATATCAGACCCGATGTATTCCACATGGGGACCTCAGAAAATCAAGCGTATGCATGTATTCGTTAAGAGCAAGCGCTGACGGAATGTATCCTGCAAACGAACGGTGACCACATCCGTGAGAAAGCTCATTGTTTTTTGACAGCACTGGATATCGGGGCCGATATCAGTACAGCAATCGGAATGCTTACGAAGCGAAGACACTTAGTGTCCGACTACTTTGGTTTTTTGCGTTATGAGCGCACCTTTGTTCTCACAAATAACGAATAAACGGACAAAAATATGATTTTTCAATGGACTGAAACGAGCTTGATTCTTTTGTTCAGTTTATCGCCACTGCTTCAAAAAATCGTAAGCTAAACTGGCTCTTGCTTTTGAGAGGGTCATTCGTGGTCATTCTGAAGATGTTCCGTCTGATGGGCAATGTGTTTGCAGATGGAAGGGGGTAAAGTTTTCAACGTCAAACTACTGCTCGGCAAGTGGACATGCTGCTAAACACTACTAAAAACCGTCAATGTGACTAAGCCCCACAAGCACTTATATTTTCATTATTTATTCATTATTGCAGTACTGCTTACTTGCAGTGAGAGTGCACTAGTACATGGAATAAAAACATTGAGAGCGACGTTAGACTAAAACCAACCATCGAGAGCTGAGGAACGCCGTTCAGTAACGAACGCGAAAGTTTTATGTATACCACAGAGCGTGTGTTGAGAAATCGTTTATGGCGCAGTTGTTCCAACACAGTGACATAGCGGCCGCAGTACATTATTGTGAAGGCAGTTTCCCTGTTGACCGTAGCGATTCAGACGACTGATGCCAGAGCTGAGAATTAAGCCATCTTCCGTAGAGCGTACAAAGGCCTGGAAGAATGTCATAGTCGTGTTCTCATTACGACGAAAGCTATGATGCAACACGCAGAGGAGCAGACGGCTGGCTCCCGCAATTTCCAAGGCGTTTGCTTCTAGTGGAACGAATGAAATTTGTCTCCGACTATTGGATGAAACTCTGGCCGAAATACACGGAAAGCGAGATGGATTCTGTAAGGCGAAGTGCAACCTAGACAAACGTTCTGCGCTTTTTAATATGTGTCCTAATTTTGATTACCTATGTCATGAAGCATCGAACAAAGGCGATCAAACGATCAAAATGCGCTTTTTTCTAGATCATTGAAAACCGGAGAGCCTAGTCTAAATTGCGCTCAGCAGCAGGGGCGTGCGGAGTTTTTTTCTCGAAAAGCCCGGAACACGAAATACGAAATGGAAGAGCTCAAAAATGGACCCAAACCGGAATGCGAAACATGGAAACGGAAAAACTCAAACCTCTTTTCTTAAATTAACTCCTTATAAATATTAGGTTGTAACGAATTAAATGGCACTGGCTCGCGCCATTTTTTGGCGCGTCCTTACGCGTTTGATCAAGAACAAACCGTAACATGTGGCATATCATTTAGAAGCGCAAACTTTGCTCTACCGGTGAGTACCAAACTTTCTATGTAAAAGTGGGAAAACTTTAGAGTTTTATTGACTTCTTTGCAGATGGACAAAAGGGTAATCCGAGGCATTTACTTGTATGAATTCAAGCTGGGCACTACAGCTAAGGAGGCGGACGAGAAGATCAACGCCGCATTCGGTCAAGGATGTTCCACAATTCGGACGGCGTATCTTTGGTATCAGAAGTTCCGGAATGGAGATGAGAGCTTGGAAGGACATGAAGGTCGTGGGAGGCATAGTGATGTTGATGAGGACAAGCGGAGAGATGTGGTAGAGGAGGATCCACGCAAAGGTACCAGGGAGATAGCGAAGGTTCTTGGCGTCAGTCACAACACAGCTGCCCGGCATCTGAAGGAAATTGGAAAGACCAAAAAGCTGGAAAGATGGGTGCCTCACGAGCTGTCTGAGGAGCAAAGAAACTGACGATATGAGATCTCGTCTGCACTGCTTCTACGGAACGAAACGGACCCATTCCTTGATCGCATCGTAACCTGTGACGAGAAATGGATAATGTACGACAACAGGCGACGATCGGCACAGTGGGTGGACAGCGATGAGAGCCCCAAGGTTTTTGCGAAGCCGGAATTGCACCAAAAGAAAGTAATGGTGACAGTATGGTGGTATTCGCTGGGAATTATTCACCACAACTTCCCCCCTCCCGGTGAATCCATCACGGCAGAGAAGTACTGCATTAAAATTGAAGAAATGATGAAAAAGTTGAAGGATATCCGGCCGGCCTTGGTAAACCGAAGGCGAGTTCTCCTTCTGCACGACAATGCTCGCCCCCATGTAGCACGAATGACGTTGCAGAAAATGAATGAGCTGAGCATTGAAACTCTACCACATCCTTCGTTTTCTCCCGACCTCTCCCCAACAGACTACCCTTTCTTCAAGCATCTTGGCGACTTCTTGGTAGGGAAAATATTCAAATACCAACAGGATGCCGAAAGTGCCTTCGAAGATTTAGTCAATTCCAGAACTTCTGATTTTTATGCTACTGGGATAAAAAAGCTTGCGTCACGTTGGCAAAGATGTGTAGAATCAGATGGTTTTTATTTCGATTAATAAACTTGTCTACGAGCCGAGATATTGACTGTTTAAATTTACAGTGGTTCAGTGCCATTTATTTCGTTACAACCTAATAAATAAATAAGTAGATATCCGCAATGGTAGTAAGTAGTAACTGAGTTGCCGTTAACGAATTTAGGAAGCGGGCAAGGCAGCATGCGACTCTTTTCCAGCAACACTTAGCAATAAAAAATTCTCAAATTCGTTTAGTTACTAAGATGACTTTTCAAATATTGCCTGTGTAAGAAATCGAAGTTTATGCAAAATCTTTCTGTAAATAGGAAGAAAGTGTTTTAAACGCAAAGAACCCAATTTACGAGTAAGATGCCAGAGATTTCGCTATTCATGACACTTAACCGGTCTTACAGGATGTCTCGGATCTATCCTAATTGGGAGGAGCAGCGCGAAGGTTAAAGTTGCGTTCGGCACCCACCACCCGAAGTTCGCATGGGTACCATGTATCATTTGGACACAGCTGAAGCTCTGGGACAAACACAAGAAGGGGTGGAGAGGAAGGCACCACTTGCCCTCCTTGAGGATGGATCCAATGTCCTCTATTGAAAGTAGTTCTAGCAACCTGAGGGTGCTTTTAAAACTTTAATCTACAATTTGTGTTACATGCCAAAGCTAAGATTATACCGCATTGTCCGAATAAGAAATTTGGTTCTTGATTCAAACACTCGTGAAACCTGTGGTCTTACGCTATTCGGTTGTAGATCGTTTCAGGAAAAGAAAAAAATCCAACTTGGTTACCACACCGTTTTGACATCAAGATGCTCCACCAGGTTGAAAGCAACAAGGTCACAAAAAGGCAACGCAAAGTTGATTTCCTTCTTCAGCCTTTCGTTCATGTTCAAGAGGTGAACGAAGGCAGTGCAAAACAATCAATGAGTGATGATACACCATTTTCGTTTTGTTTTCCAGCCCAAAAGAGAGCGAAATGCGAAACGGAACGGAAAGACTAAAAACGGCCGAAAACGTTTTTTTTTACGTTGAAACACGGAACACGGAAATTTCGCACCCTACTCAGCAGCCAAACAGATCAACAACCGCTGCTTGAGCGGAGGAGCGGTCGTGTTATTTCGAGTCGTTTTTAACCCGAGCGTGGCTGCCGGTAACATATTAAAGATCGGTCGCACTTGAAAAAAAAACACAGGGAACAGTCTAAGGGAGCCGTAGAAGCTGCGATTCAGGAAATGAACGAGCAGATCTCTCGTTAGGTCGTTCTTCAACCCTTCTCGCACGCGTGTTCAATTTCATACCTTGAATCGACACCGTGCTCGCGGATCATTTTATCAGTCGGAAAGCTGAATTCTTTCAGAACCACAACAAACGAATCGGATAATGGCTACCTTAAAAAATCGGCACCCATTCGGATTAGTCAAATGAGTCGATTTTCTTTGGGTCGTTTCCAACTTGAATTGGACATTTTCAATTCAAATTGGACTAATTTCTATAACAAAATTGGACGCTTTTTAAAACAAGCTAGAGGCCTATGAATCAAAGGAAAATCGCAACGTCCAGGACGAGTGCATGGCGCAATTTTTCCTTTTAATAACTAAAAAATTGACGCTTTTCTGCACTCTGGAACTCACTTTAAAGCATTATTTTTCTTTGAAAGTAAGGATATTGCATAATTTCAATCAATATGTTTATTTTTTAGGGTAAGAGAATTAAAGCTTTTCAAAGAAAGTCCGATTTCTAAATTTTGTGTAGACACCTAATTATTTTAAACTTCTTAGATAGTGTGTGGATTAACCGGGAAATGCCTGCTTTGAGATGGAAGAAACGTTCAGTTTCACTTCATAGGTGCCGTATTTGATTGGAAAAGAGTTCTATCTGGCCTGAAAACTGACGAATTTTATTTGAAAGTGGTCAGCTTGCAAAGTGTTTAGTGTGACGTGAAACTGCTATAAATAAGTTGAATTTACATTCATTGCAGTTATAAATTACTCGACTTTTTTCTATTACAGTTTGAGATCGTTGAGATACGTTAGAAATCAGAAAAGTCTTGTCCATTATATTTTGTCCTGTGAGCTTCCTTGCTCCTGCTTTTTTAATTACATAGAATTAATGTTGGTATGGATTTCTTCATGAAAATCCTGAAACAGCGACATGGCGCGCCTCGAGCTCCTCGAGATCCATTGGAGCACTCTGGCACGCGACAGGGACGACGGTGCTGGCGTCTTCTCGAGCAACTCCATGATCAAAGCGACGACAGGTGAAACAGGTTGTGCAAGGCACGCAGCAGGCAGTCGTAATAGGCTCAGGATGATGCGTGCGCACCTTTATTTGAGGTTCTTGGTTAGTAACACAACGTTTGTCTACTAATTGGGATGACATTCACATCTAGTTCTAACACCAGGATTTGTCAAACACCTGCGGAATTTAACGTAACACTTACTGAGAAAAGCCCACCAGACGGGCTGAGGTAAACGATGACGTCATAGAGCGTCTGGCTGCCATCGAGTAGTTGCTGTACTTTTGATACCTAAACAATTCGACAATAGTCCACCCGTAGACCCGCTCGTCGTGAGCTCAACTATTGTTATGGCAACATTTTTCCCATTATTCACATTCCGCCCATAGAAATGAACACACAATAATGATTCAGCGGTTAAAACGACTTTTAGGTACGATCAAAGTTCTTGTACCAGGCGGGCGGGACCCCTTTCGCTTTCCGAGCAGCGATTCTACCCTTACATCACCACCGCAGTTTGATTGAACAGAACATCTACGATAACTTCCCAGAAACGAGCTGTCAGTACTCAACCGTGATATCGGGATGAGCCGGCTGCTGAAACCAAAGATCTAGTATTTGACATGAAGATATGCACTCGTGCTCCTTCTTTGTTACTCTACATATCTCAGCTTCTTGGAGGGAAGGGGGAGGTCAAGATACCAAAAAACCGAGTACGCGACGAGCATGACAACCCTGGAAAGAGATGAAAAGAAGAAGAAAATTTACAGCTAAGTCTCGTTAGTCTGCTTCGGAGCTGATCCAGAAGTCATTAGATTAACCTTCTCTTCTAACAACCAACTATAAAGGGCCGGGCACACTCCTGCTGCTTGACGCAGCTCCAATGATAAGAATAAGGCATAGACGCAGAGTGCGTGTCTCTGCGTCAGGGGCGGCGGCGCGCTTATGGCACACTTCGCTTCAGCGTTGGCGCCCAGCGTCAGCTGACGCTGACAAGTAAGATAGGAAAGCCCTTTCCTCAACCAAACCAGCCAACCGACCGGCTGAGCGATGGTTGGCAGTGGTCCAATGCCGACACCAGAGAAAGAAAGAACGACCGTCCTTCACCGCAAACATATCCTGAGCCTGAGAGCGATGCCCCGCCCCATTTTTGACGCACTAAGGCCGCTGCCGAGTGTGCCCAACCCTTAATAATAATGCCACCATTCAGTTGTTCGATCGAAAGCTTAAGATTCCTATCGGGAAAAGAGTACAGCAGGGAGACACGATTTCTCCTAAGCTATTCACAGCGGCACTCCAGGATGCCATGAAGGACTTGAACTGGGACGATAAAGGCTACCTTGACGGTAAATGAATCAGCAACCTTCGTTTTGCCGACGATGTTGTTCTCATCTCTACCAGCACGGCAAAAGTCGAGGAAATGCTGAACGAGTTCAATGTGGCAGGTATGAAGATTGGATTGGACATGAATATGTCCAAAACGCAGTTTATGGTCAACCAGTGGTGTGACACGAGACTCGTAAGGTTAAATGGAGTCTACAACAGGTCGACTCCTACGTCTATCTGGGAAGAGAGCTGAACATGGATAACGACCTCGCTCCTAAAATCGCCCGCAGGAGACGCGCAGCATGGCAGCCTTCAGTTTGGTTTGCGAACTCACCGATCAGGTCAAGGATGCCGGCCTCAGGGCCTCGATATCCAACGCCTCTGTACTGCCTGCAATGTGTTACGCGACGGAAACCTGGCCCGACAAGAAGACAATCGCCAGAGCGATGCAAACTACGCATCGTGCACTGGAGAGATGTCTTCTAAGGACAAGCCTTCGTCAGCAACAGCAAGACGGCCTACGAAGCTCGGAGCTAAGGGAGAAGTCGCAATTATCAGATCTGCTGCAGTACATGAAGAAGTCCAAATATCGCTGGGCCAAGCACCTGCCTCGACGAAAGAAAGATAGATGGAGTCTCCGTGTCACAGAATGGCTCCCGAGAGACCATAAGAGACCACTGGGACGATCGCCAACGCGATGGGTAGATTAATACTCAATATTCTGCTACGAAGGATTGTAATCTTTGCTATACCACGATACTGTTCCCGCAATATATCTTATGCGCCGATGAATGTATGAATTCTAATGGCCGTGAAGCTGATTCGCATTGTTGAACGAGTACCAGCAAGAGGGAATAACTTTTCGGATTTTCAGAAGAAATCTAGTGAACAATAACCGAACAGTGACTTAGGGCAACCTCCGTAGTTTGTGACTCAGTGTGAGGTTCACTCACCGACTCATAAGACTGCTTCTGGCACTTATTACGTAAACCGGCGTTGGTGAGCTGCTGATTGAGCTGCTCTGCGAGAAAATCTCCCAAATCTTTTAGAAGTTTGGCGTCACTGAAATGGTGGTGCATCTCTACGAGCACGCAGTACTTCATGTCCGTCTTGGATAGGACCAAGCAGCTCAAAGTTTGTGCGTGTAATCACACTTACCTAACAACCGTCCAATTGTACTGACAGATGCAGTATTGTGATGGTATGGGGAGAGTTCGGCAATTTCTGACGCCTCGCCACTCCCTCAAAAGCGACGATCCTTTGCTGAGGGGCAACATATCTCGATAGGAAGTGTCGGCAAAACCAGCAGACGGTTGAAACTGAAACAAACAAAGGCAGTGCAACAAGATTAGAAGTACGGTGATGTGTCAGTTCCCTTATGCCAAAGTTTGAAAATTTTGGCGGAATTCGCGACGTGGCGGATTCTTTAGATCCTATAGTATAGAATAACGTATGATACATCAACGGGAAAACAAGAAGACAGCAAAATTGAACGTAAATTATTGAGAAAAAAATGAAAAATGGGTGAAAATATTAACCTACAGGCGATGAGGAATTTTGCCCTGTTCCTCCCTGACAGGCGGATTGAGTGCGATCGGTTTCTTATTCACTATTTAGGTCAGTTCAGATCTCCCTTTTCTAGTGTTGTAGTGATTTTATAATTGTTACTTGCGTGTTTGTTACTGTCATGAACCTTTCAACGAAGGACTGGTGAACACATCCGGTGAACCTGGTGGCACCCTGACAAAGCCAATTTGAAAATCAAATTAATTACCCTCTACGAAGTTAGATTGTGTGTCCGATCTCATCGGTCATCATTTCACCGCTTCATACATTACGTTTTGGCTACAGGAAATGGAATAATGTTAAGAAGATTTAGTCCGAGGAACCATCCATTGGTATTCATACATGACTTCGATGAACAAAAATCTAATCCCGTAACCTGCCACGTGAACTCACGTTCACGATGATTCATGGAGGAATGCCGGAGATTCTCAGAAAGCGAGTATAAAAGAGGGATGCGGCGGAGGATGACGTGCTTAGATCTGACGAATAAGCGCCGCCGAAGCGTCACGGTTGCTCCGACGTCCCAGCAGTCTTATCCGGCTCTGTGGACAGAAACTACGCTGGATTTGAAGGACGAGATGGACGCCTTCGGAGCCCGACGACCGACGACGAGATAGCAAGTCAGAAGCCGGACGCCGTTCCTAGCTTGAAACGTAATGGAAGTGAAACTAATGTAACAATAATATAAATTTAATTTAATTATGAAATAAGAAAGAATAAATTAAAGAGAAAGAAAGCCGACGTACTTTTATCTATTCGCTTTCGGGGATATATCACGTAACTTACTAGGGAAGGGCTTCGACCTCCCATGGAACTTCAAGTTGAGACCAGAATCATTAGAAATAGATCAGAATGCTGACTACGAATATGGGTGTCAAAATTGCAAAATGAAATTCCCGAGCGAGTTATGTCTTGCCAAAATCGGGTGGCCTCACCACATGCTGGCCGTGCGACACAGCTGGCGTGAGAGAGGTGAGTCATCTGGGCTCCGTAAGGACGACCCGTCACCTGCGGCGGTGGCGCAGAGGTAGCGCTGATGCTCGTCAGGTGCGACGTCGTTGGTTTGGTTCCCGTTGCCGCCAGTTTTTCTTGCAAATCATAATTTGTCTTCGGAATTACCTTTTATTCTGAATTATGACACTTGTTTGACTAAATAGCTGGGAAAACCACCATACACGTTCCGAAAATGCTTGAGGGCAAAAAACTGCTGTGGTGACAACTTTATTTACTATTTTGCACAAATAGAGTCCAAATCATATATTGAACAACTAGAGGTGTTTCTAACAACCTTGTCATTTATGGAACAAAGCAACAAAAAAATGTACGAAGTAGACATGTTGCTCACATACTGCACATCTTATACATGCAGCCTCTCTACAACCAGCAACAAAACTGTCACTTCTAGCAAGATCAAACAAATATTCACCAGGAGCGACAAACACACCTGAGTGATCACTAATGTAACCTGCCTTATGCCATGAGTATTTCAAAAAGCTTGAAAACCTAGAGGCACACAACATCAAATCTGCGACAGAACCTTCAGTAGGTTGTCTCTCTGGGTGGGAACAAAAGGCAATTTCGAAGATAAATTATGCCAAAATCTGGCAGCAGCGGGAACCGAACCAACGACATCGCGCCTGACGAGCAGAAGCACTACCCCTGCGCCATGGTCGCAAGTGGCGGGCGTTTCTTACGGAGTCCCGATGACTCACCACTCTCGCGCCAGATGTGTCGCTCGGCCAACCTGTGGTGAGACCACCCGATTTCGGCAGGTCATAACTCGCTCAGGAGTTTCATTTTGCAGTTTTGACAACCATATTCGTATTCAGCATTCCGATCTCTTTCTAATGATGCTGTTCTCAACTTGAAGTTCTATGGGAATTCGAAACCATTCCCTAGTTAGAAATGTGAGAAGGAAATAAACTCTAAAGAAATGTGCTCCGTTGTGTAGCACATCCACCTAAATTTATTGGACCGTGATGCAGTCCAAATACGGCGCATCGGCCGGGAATCGAACCCGGGCCACCCGCGTAGCAGGCGAGCATTCTACCACTGAACCATCGTTAACCCGAAATTTAACAACAGCGGAAAAATGGGCATGTCCTGTAGTCCATTCTGCGCTCAAATTACGTGCAACTTCTGCGCGGAAGTGGTCTCGAATCCAGATTGTTGGCCACACATAGCCATTGCAATCACTGCAGTATTTTTGTATATTGCTTTATTAACTGTCATATTCACAATTCTCGCTGAGAAATTTCTTCGTATATGCCAGAGTAACTGCGAATATTTCGAGCGCTGTGGTCCTACGTGTGGCGATGCTACATCCAACGATCATTGGACGATGAAAAACCAATGGTGGAAATTAGGAGATCACGCAATAGCACATGGAACACCTCGACTCTTTTAAAAGTATTCACTATTGCCATCACTTATCACTCAATGACCTTAGCATGCCAGCAGACGTTACTTATGCCATGGTCTGTCACTCAGTGCGTAGTAGACATGGGATCCGAATCTTGCATTTTCGGATATCCGACCGGATTTATCCGGTTTCGGATTATTCGAAATCCGGCTCGGCCGAAAATTGCCCTCATCTGAATCATCCGAAGATCCGGGGTTTTCAAAATTACCCTCATCTGAATCATCCGAAAATCCGGGGTTTTCGAAATTGCCCTCATCTGAATCATCCGAAGATTCGGGGTTTTGAAAAACGCAATGATTCGGATAAAATCGGATAAAAATCGGATAATAGGAGGTTAGCGCGCCTTGCCGGCAAACCCTGCGCCACTGATAACCTGCCCTTTTTCGGGCAGATTTGCAATCATTTGGCGGGAATTCTCTCACAAGGGAAGGTCTGATAGCATATGTCTGAACGGGGAGAGGGAGTCATCCTATTAAATAGTTATAATCTTCACCCCTCAATTACCATGAAATGTGTTTCATTTTTGCCAAGTCGTTAAACCCGGGGAGTAGGGGACCCTTGAAGTTACAGTGGAATCGGCGCCTCACGAGTTCAGAGGTGTTGTACACCCGCGATGCCTCTGAGGGCAAGCAGCTCGGAGCGCAGTGGGTGGTGACGTTGCTTCATGGGAAGAAGGTCGGGGTTTCGATCCCCAGTAGCGCTGCTGCATTCCTGCTTTTCAACTGATTGGTTGAGATTTGAGGGATTCTGACGTCTATACCATTTTCAGATGTTTTCTGCGCATTTTCCAGCTAAATGCTGTGGTACTCAACATGATGATGTATAAATATTAAACACCAGTGATACACAGTTACAACGTGCATAAAGCAGCACAGGACACAATACGGGCAGCGTATAAATGCTACAGGCTCCTCTCATCTGTTTCTATACATCGGCCAATGACCTCGGGTAAAACCATTCTGCTCGGATTTTCAAAGGAGACCATGATGTGACGTCACATGTGGTTAAAACGAGAAGGTATGTGGGATCCCGCAAATTGACCTAAACGGCATCGATACAATCTTTCTCTCATCTTTGATTGTCATCTGGAAATCAGATTTCTGCTGAAGGTTTTTTAAACCTAACACCAACAATGTCGCGGATGCTCGATTGGTGATCCACTTGCTCCCGCTGTGTGGCCCACCTTTAGATAAGGAGCCTTCAAGGGAATGACACCAACCTAACCGAACGGATGGCCAGCATACTCAAGGACTTCGAAGCATGTCAACTTGAAGTTAACGAAGACGAACAGCTGGAAGTGGTGGAAAAGCAAGAAGAAGGTTGGGATCCGCAAGATGAGCTGATAGACGTGGAAAGGTTGGCAAGCAGTGGGCAAATAACAACGTTTTCGGGTGGAACTCTTGGTGCGGAGGGAAGAGAACGTCTTCATTTGAATTTCGTCTATGGAGCCGATCTCATTTGTACAGCTTCCAATTGAGTTTTGGTTTAAAAAAACCGGTCAGTAATAAACAAGTGGCAACAATGTTGCTCTCCACGGCATACATCTGGAAACACTGCGCAGCAAACATCTAAAATGGTATAGATGTCAGAATCTCTCAAATCAACCAATCAGTTGAAATGCAAAGATGCAGCAACACAGAAAGTCAAACCCTCTACCTCCCTCACATGGAGCGACGTCGCTATCCACTGCGCTACGAGCCGCTTCCCGACGGCGGCATCGCGGGTGTACACTCCCGAACTCGTGAGGCGCCGATTCCACTGTAACTTCAAGCATCCCCTACTCCTCAGGTTTATCGATTTGGCAAATAAGAAACACATTTTTATACTAATTGAGGAGTGGGGATTATTCCTATGTATATGACTCGCTCTCCGTTCAGACATACGCTTCAGACCCTTCCCTTTTCAGAGCACGAGAAATTTCATGCGGGGCGTTTCGGAATCGTTTCATTATTGTCCTTTACAAGACTTCGCTGTGCATTACCAACTCACTATTGAGTTGGTATTGGCTCTTTGGGGTCTTAAAGCGGTTTTTTGTTTGTTCTGGAAGCGCAAAATAGCTCTGCGGAGGGCTCCCCTCGTAAGGCAGCCAAATACGACATCTTTTACGTAGCGCTGGTGTGTTCCACTCCATTGGTGAACTAAGCTAGGCCAGATATAATGTAACTGGGCATTCATGTGTCTTGCTACCTGGGCATATAACCACTTAATTCAAGGTGAGGCGCTCCAAGCTGCTTTTCGCGCTCGTGACTTCAGTTGGTCAATGAAATAAACGCTGAGTTACTGATGTGTTCCATTCGGTTTAAGAGGTTGCGTGCCCCTACTACATCACTTATCCGGTTGTATCCGAATCGGATGTCCGAAATCCGGCTCGGCCGAAAATAGCGTTATCTGAACCATCCGAAGATCTGGGGTTTTTGAAATTGCCCTCATCTGAATCATCCAAAGGTCCGGGGTTTTCGAAATTGCCCTCATCTGATTCATCCGAAGATCCGGGGTTTGAAAAAATGGCCTATCCGAATCATCCGATTAACCGGAAAATCGATGTCGGATCCAATGTCTAGTGCGTAGCCACGGAGGATAGAGAACGCCGTAACACATCTACGATTCTCTCAAAAATGAACCCCATGCAACCAACCATGTGCTAGCAGTTCGAAAATGGACAACAGCAGCACCTCGTAATGAAATTAACTCTCCGTGAACTAATACTACGATGTCGCCGCCAGACCTTATATTACACGCGTAATACTGAAACACGGGTATAATACAAACGTTGCCAACACATGGGTGCGTGCACGGGTTTGAAATGCGCAAAAATCAACCCCGAAACTTTATTGGAAGAATTGGACGTCGCAAACAATTGTATTGGCATCACATACTGTTCGGAATCGTGCGGTGGACTCGGATGCTCTTGCGGCTACCCATCTTCAGTGTGTCTCTTCTATAGGATTTACCACGTTCTTATATATTCCACAATATATGAAATTTTTGATCGTCCTTCCTGGTTTGAAATGGTGAAAATTACTTGGGAGTTGTTTCAAAGACACTGTTAGTCTTTCTCTTACGACATTGAAATACCCCCTTATACAGTGAAAAAATTGCACAACACATCGCTGGAAGTAACCTCTTTTACATTCTCACCTATTCCAGCCCTCAATAAGCGCTATATCACCAATGGCGAAACCACCGCGTATCTTTCAGATAACACTTCCAGCTTTTAGCTCTTGTAGTGGGAACCCGAAGCGCACAAATGAAACAGCGTGCGCAATCAAGGATACCTGCAAATGTAACCCCGCAGAAGACTATGTAACCTGTTATTGCACTTCGAACAACATAGCAGACACCACGAAACTGGAAAATACGCTTCCACGACCCATCAGCAGCGGCGAAATTTCACCTGAGAGCAGAAATAAAGTATTAACTACTCGTACCAATGCGGTTTCGATCAATGGCTATTAATATCGAAAATAAATATCCCTGCTACAACTGCGCAAAAGGCGCTACCGCACTTATATGGTGCAAGTCGAATCTAGACAATGTAATAACTCCGGTTACATGTGCAACACAACAATTTAGTCTAGCATGCAACACTCGTGGCAAAATCAATTAAATTAAGAATAATTACAAATTCCACAGCCGAAGAGGACGACTTTCCCTTTGACATGCAACTTCCAGATATTGGACATTTCATAGCCATTTGTGGCGAGTACTATTTGTATACCGTAATCGCTCTTGCAAGCTTGGCAGCCGCAACTGTTATCTCCGTGGCACATCTCGCCAAGGGAACGTCTGGAACAAAACAAAGTGCAGGAAGCCGCATAAGAACCGCCTTCCCGATACCATTCGCAGCCCTTCCATTCCTCCTAATGCGTACGGTGTTCTCCGTCATCCACCTAGTACAACGGTGCCTTCACACAGTTTTTCAATCCTTTTTGACCTCAATTAGCTTCCAAATTTAATTTAATTTCGTCTTCTACCTTCTACACTTCGACTAGATTCAATTACACAGTCTAAAACTGCACAGTAATATTATTAGGTGTGGAAATATTATGTTTCGTGACGATTGCTGCGCTGTTTGAAATGGAAATTTCAGAACAATGTCTGCTGAAAACAATCCAAACGCCGCCGCGCCCGGTCCTGAAATGGAGGAAGAAATGAAAGACGCCAAGAATGTGCAAGCGGAACGAGGCGAGGAAGAGAACAACGAACAGGAAGTGCAAAGCGGCGAACAACCGAAGGTCGTCGTGGTGGGAGCACCACAATATGCTGAAGACGAGTGAGGCCCGCTCGTGCCTGGAACGCCCACGGGAGTCCTTGCTCTCCAAATCGATGATTTCAGAGCCAGTGCGTAACCTGGAACCGGCCGTACTCAAGAATCGGGGTAAGTGCCCATGTAATTGTAAAAAATGGGTCTCTTAACGACATGTAAAGTGAGTACAATTTAAAAAAACGGAAACAAATCCAAAATGTCCAAAATGCTGCCGTACATTCATCCCAGCCAAAAAATGCGAATCCCATAAAGGTTTAAAAAATAAAAGATAAGTGCAAAAAAAACTTAATATTTATAAAATAAATTTATTTTTGAGAGCGATCGAAAATACGGAAGCGAAAATGGACGCCGGAATGAAGGACCTGAAAAGGTAATTCCAAGAAGGAATTCGTCACTTGGAACGTCAAGCAACTGAAATATGGAAGAAGACAGAGGAAAAGCTGGAACTGCTGCAGCGAAAGGAGAGCGAACTGAAACGTCGCCCATCGACGCCTCGGCCAGGTTTCAGCAGACCAGTTCCCGTCTTTGAGGTACACACTTGCATTTTTTGTCATAAGACGGGCCACTGGGCCTCTTGTGCGCTATCCCACCTTGGGGAGTCCGGTACGCAGTGTATTCTACGTGAGGGTGAGGCTAGCCGTCACCACTCTGCTTTCTGCCTCTACAGATTCCCAAGGAATGAAATATCGAGTTTTTGCTTAAATACATACTTTTGTAAGTGCAATGCAAACCAGCACTGTGGTAGTACTGTCTTGTAATTCCATTCTTTGAATCCCAGTTGTAATTTATGTAATTTGTAAAACTTGTTTGTAAAAATTGCAGTTGTAGTTGCTCTGTATTTCTGTCACTGTAGTTTATAAAACATGTTTGTAAAATCTTGTCGTATTTGCTTCGTCTTTCTGCCATCCCAGCTGTAACCAAGTAGTTTGTACCACATATTTGTAAAATTGTACCCTAGCTTGAAATATTTTTATTGCATAATGTAATGTTCTTAAGCGTACATGGAATGGTGTTGTATTTAGTGTGATATTGTAAATGGTATCGTAACAACGTCTACGCAGTCTTTATGTAAAATAAAGTGTATTTTTAAAATTTGTATGATATATTTTGCACCTGGAAATAAAATGGAGTACTGTATGTTTTTTTCCATTCCAACACGCATACAGGAATCAGGCATCCGCAGTAGAGTACAAGAAGACATCGACTGCATAGAAGAAATCAATCGATTCGAGCTCTGTGGTGCATCGTGTTATTTGAACAAAAAATATTGTTGCTGTGTGTTTGAGAAAAAAATTATGTTGTTTAAGTTGTAAAAACAACGTGAGAAATAGAAAAAAGTGGTCGGCAAAAAAATTAGTCCAAAAATTTTTAGTCCTAAATAATTTCATATGACGTAAATCTATGTTGCGCAATTCGTAACCTCAATCTTGGTATGGGAGTGTCGTGAATTCACGTTCACGATGACTCATGGAGGAATACCGGAGATTCCCAGAAAGCGAGTATAAAAGAAGGATGCGGCGGAGGATGGCGTGCTTAGATCTGACGGATAAACGCCGCCGACGCGCCACGGTTGCTCCGACGTCCCAGCAGTCTTATCCGGCTCTATTGACAGAAACTACAGTGAATTTGAAGAACGAGATGGACGCCTTCGGAGCCCGACGACCGACGACGAGATGGTAAGTCAGATGCCGGATGCCGTTCCTAGCTTGAAACGTAATGGAAGTGAAACTAATGTAACAATGATATAAATTTAATTTCATTGCATAATAAGAAAGAATAAATTAAAGAGAAAGAAAGCCGACGTACTTTTATCTATTAGAACTAACTCGTAACTTAGAAATGTGAGATGGAAATAAAAAATGTGTTCTATTGTGTAGCAAAACCAATAAAATTTATTGGACCGTGATGCAGTCCACGTAGGATGTAGGATGAGGATATACCAAGTATATATATATATATATATATATATATATATACATGCTCTGATAGAGCATATATATATATATATATATATATATATATATATATATATATATATATATATATATATATATATATATATATATATATATATATATATATATATATATATATATATATTATATATATATATATATATGCTCTATCAGAGCATGTATTGTATTTCTTTTTATTCCTGAGTTTAGTCAGTTTCTAGATCGTTATGTGCCCCCTTGCGGGTGCTGTGTGTCGGAAAGATTCCGGGCTTCACCCTTTATTGGTCCAAGGAACAGAGTATCCGGTGCTCCGTGGCCGCGATTCAGACTCGTTAAGATGGCCGAGCGGCTACAGGACGAGCGGCTGAGCGGTTATTCGAACCGGCAGCTGACGGTGGTCAGCGGCTGAGCGACGGCGGCGGCAACTGGTTGAGCCCCGGCTGACGGTGGTCGGCGGCTGGAGCGGCGGCGGTGGTCGGAATAGTGGCGGCTTCGGCTGGAGCGGCTGCCGCAGCTGGAGACGAGAGGACTCGGGACCAGAGGACTGAGGAATGACGAAAGAAGAATTCCGACTGGCGAACTGGCCCGGTGCGTGGTCCGGCCACCTTTTTATAGGCGCTTTCCCCGCGCCTTTTATCAGCGTATTGATGACCAGCCACGGTGACCAACCAGGGTGACCACCAATACGCCAACGAACGGTTACCCGATGAGATATTGTTATAATTTTTATAACAATGTAAACAGCAAGACCGTAGAAGTGTTACTGTACAATAACAAGCAGAAAATATCCTCTACATTAAAGTGAAAGGTGAAAAAGTGAAAAAGTAGCCATTTGCGCAGTTGCTTCTCTCGCTTAAGTTCGTAATTTTTTGCGCTGCTTTTCATAGCGTTTGGAAGACAATGTTCTGGTACAATAATCCATGTTGGTCCTATTTGCTTTTTCGTTCTCTATTGATTTTTAGGTCATCAAAGTGGACGCCCGAAGATTTATTTTTACCGACAGCTCTTCCTCTGTGGTAGGATATTTTTGCTTGGCGTTATATGTCGTTCGGAGGAGAATGTCTGCTCTATAAGAATTTGTGTTTATTGGCTCATGGCTCTTGGCTTATTCTGTCGAATATCAACAAGATTCCCAAGAGAGAAATGATCTTCACCAACAACTCCTTCTCCTTGTTCAGTCTGCCTTGCTCAGTTTTATATGACAATCGAAAGTGCATGTTTTGTTCTACCAGATTTTATGATTTGTTCTTCGACCATTTAAATTTCTGCTAATTTTCATTTTTTGCTAAAAATGGATCAGTGCCAGGTTGACAAGGATGAGCACTTTTGGCACCTTCTTCTCTTGCTTTTAACCAGGCTCTAGCGCGGCTAAGCCACTAGAACCCCGGTTGACTGTACAAACACTATTTCTCATCGCCAGTTACAATTCTGCGCAAAAGTCGTTGAATATGTCCGTTTGATGAATAATGACGGACAAGCAGGCCGGCAGCAATCGTCACTCGCTGGTTCCTAATGTTCTTTCATCACACGAACATAATCAACGATTTTTGCACAGGATTGTAACTGGCGATGAAAAATAGTGTTTGTACAGTCAACCAGGCTTCTAGTGCCCTAGCCGCACTAGAATCCTGGTTGAAAGCAAAAAGAAGAAGGCGTCAAAAGTGCTCATCCTTGCCGACCTGGCACTGCTCCATTTTGATGACCTGAAAATTAGTAAAAATTTAAATGGCTGAAGAAATAATCATATAATCTGGTAGAACAAGACATCCACTTTCGAGTGTCATTATAAAACTGAGCAAGGCAGACTGAACAAGGAGAAGGAGCTGTTGGTGAAGATGATTTTGCTTTTTTTGGCATATCGTTGATATTCGACAGAGATCAGTATGAGCCAATAAACGCGATACAAATTCTTGTGGAGCAAGACATTCTCTACCGAACGACATATAATACCAAGCAAAAAATTCCCACCACAGATCAGGAGCTGTCAGTTAATATCTTCTTCGGACGTCCCGATCGATTTGATGATCTACAAATCAATAAAGAACGACTGAGCAAATAGGAGCAACTGTATGTATGTACACGTATTCTTGTAGTACAGAACATTATCTTCCAAATGCAATAAAATACTGCGCAAAGCATTGCGAACCTAAGCGAGGGAAGCAACTGCGCAGATGATCACTTTTTCACTCTTGTTTTCACTATTCACTTTAACGACCTAAAAATTAACAAAATTCAGGATGAAAAAAAGAAAAGCAATACACACTCTGATACAGCAAATCATTTTCTTTCTAAAGCTCTGCTATGCAAGGGACCGCCGGCAAAATCCGAAATCAATCGTTGAAAAAAACCGCGAGGACTTATGGGCCAACCTAACACATTATTTTGCAGCCGAAGCAGTGTGGTGTCGAACCAGGACTTAGCATATTGTGGGCAGCACGCGCTGGTACATAACTAGCGTCGAAATCAACGTGAACGATGCTTCGGTTTTCGTTTCTCACACAATCTGGGGACAGACGCTTAATGTGGGAGTGGCGAACCTTCAATATATCGATGAGCGTTGCATGAAGATCGAAGTTTGTCATCAGCACGTCAGCCTTCTCTTTCAGGCGCTGGTGGATGCTTGTGTTACGGTAGCAGGAAGGTATCGTCACCATCAAGAAGGGGTTTAGATTCTCATACTGTCCAAGGCGCACTTTCCCTATCTAAATAGTGAACCTATTACAGCAAAACGTGACGGCATGAGAGCTTGTCCTAAATTCAGGAATCTGTAGACGACTCACCCCTTCTCTTCTGGGTCCGTGATCGCCCATAAAGAAGAAGAAGGAACGATCAATGGTGGCTTGGTTTCTTCGAAAAAAATCGAGAAATTGGACATCGGCGTGAAATACATCTTTGAGGGTCTCATGAGCCAGAGTCGCCGGCCACACTTGAGCTATTTTAGGGATTCCTGGAAAATGAGACAAATTTTTCTATGACGTTTAACAGCTAAGAAAGTCCTGCAGTGATGAAAGATTCATATCAAGTTTATGTATTGAGGGAACAGTACGACTCGGTCAATGTGGTGTCCTCAAGCTGATTCCAATGACAGATTTGTGTCCTAATCACCCTACAGGTTGTATGAGGCTCACCCTTGACTACGGTAGCGTTAGCGAGATGGCCCAACTTCGAACGCTAGCTGTTTCCCTTCGACAGCAGTGAGTGTCATCCTGACCACGTTGCCCAGTATGTACGTGATTTGTGCGCGCCCGTTGTCACCATTACTGCGAAATCCCAGTAGATCACACGGGCTTTATATCTTCCTTCATATCATCAAATATTAGGTTGTAACGAAATAAATGCACTCACTGAACCACTGTAAATTTAAATAGTTAATATCTCGGCTTGTAGGCAAGTTTATTAATTGAAATAAAAACCTTCTGATTCTACACATCTTTGCCAACGTGACACAAGCTTTTTCATCCCAGTAGCATAAAAATCAGAAGTTCTGGAATTGACGAAATCTTCGAAGGCACTTTCGGCATCCTGTTGGTATTTGAATATTTTCCCTACCAAGAAGTCGCCAAGATGCTTGAAGAAATGGTAGTCTGTTGGGGAGAGGTCGGGAGAAAACGGAGGATGTGGTAGAGCTTCAGTGCTCAGCTCATTCAATTTCTGCAACGTCATTCGTGCTACATGGGGGCGAGCATTGTCGCGCAGAAGGAGAACTCGCCTTCGGTTTACTAAGGCCGGCCGGATATCTTTCAACTTCATCATTTCTTCAATTTCAATGCAGTACTTCTCTGCCGTGATGGATTCACAGGGAGGAAGCTGTGGTGAATAATTCCCAGCGAACAAAACCATACTGTCACCATTACTTCCCTTTGGTGCAATTCCGGCTTCGCAAAAACCTTGGGGCTCCCATCGCTGTCCACCCACTGTGCCGATCGTCGCCTGTTGTCGTACATTATCCATTTCTTTTTTTTCTCGTCACAGGTTACGATGCGATCAAGGAATGGGTCCGTTTCGTTCCGTAGAAGCAGTGCGGACGAGATCTCATATCGTCGGTTTCTTTGCTCCTCAGACAGCTCGTGAGGCACCCATCTTTCCAGCTTTTTGGTCTTTCCAATTTCCTTCAGATGCCGGGCAGCTGTGTTGTGACTGACGCCAAGAACCTTCGCTATCTCCCTGGTACCTTTGTGTGGATCCTCCTCTACCACATCTCTCAGCTTGTCCTCATCAACATCACTATGCCTCCCACGACCTTCATGTTCTTCCAAGCTCTCATCTCCATTCCGGAACTTCTGATACCAACGATGCGCCGTCCGAATTGTGGAACATCCTTGACCGAATGCGGCGTTGATCTTCTCGTCCGCCCTCCTTAGCTGTAGTGCCCAGCTTGAATTCATACAAGTAAATGCCTCGGATTACCCTTTTGTCCATCTGCAAAAAAAGTCAATAAAACTCTAAAGTTTTCCCACTTTTACATAGAAAGTTTGGTACTCTCCAGTAGAGCAAAGTTTGCGCTTCTAAATGATATGCCACATGTTACGGTGTTCTTGATCAAACGCGTAAAGGCGCGCCAAAAAATGGCGCGAGCCAGTGCCAATTAATTCGTTACAACCTAATAGTTAAGGAAGGTCGTGAAGGCAATGTGAACGCATATTTAGCCATACAATGACTTTTGCTGGCCAGCCGATGTACAAATCTAATTTGTCCTTTCCAGGCGAGTCTCTACCAATTCGCCGACCCCTGAGGGATGAAAGGCTTGGTCGGTCTGGGCAGAAATTTGAACGAAGACCCTAGAATCGGGTGCGCGCCACAACCGACGCCTCTTAAGACTGCGCTGTCATGCGCCAGGGTGATGTGAACGCTTAGTGGGATAATTTTGCATCTTCGGTTTATAGTGATGGTCTACTAACTCGCTAAATAACTGCCTGTT
This sequence comes from Heligmosomoides polygyrus bakeri, assembly GCA_947359475.1. Classification (NCBI taxonomy): domain Eukaryota; kingdom Metazoa; phylum Nematoda; class Chromadorea; order Rhabditida; family Heligmosomidae; genus Heligmosomoides; species Heligmosomoides polygyrus. Next base: position 27,141,067 of record OX375867.1, read on the forward strand.
TTCTATCGTGGCCAAATACGAACGGGAAAAAATGCAGTTGTTTTTATAGAAACGTTGTCAATGAGTGGGAACATCATATGTTAACAGGTACCTAGTAACGGGTGCACGCGACTGTCGGCACCTCCTCGGACTGCGCGATTGCGCACGACGCGTCGTACTATAGCATTAAGTAAAAATATATAATATATGTAGCAGCAATGAAACTACTACAAAACAGTAAGGCTGCGGCATTTATGAAAGGAACGGCACTTTAATTTTTTCTTTTTCTACTTCTACATATATCGTTTCTACCATCTAATCCACTACCATTTCCTAATCCTTCATTATTGAATTCGAACACTTACACTCCTTTACACTGCGAAACAATACACAACAACACGTTCAAACCCTTCGCTGCGTGGAAACCTAAGAACACTAAATCGTTTCGCTTCGTACGAGATTCCTTCGCACTATGTAGGGAAAAACTCGTCCTAACAGCATTCGTCACCACAGCCAAAAAGGATGCACCATCCCTACCACCTTTCAGAAGATAATTAGGGCAACACATCCAGAAATGGAGAAATGCTTTCTGACAGAATTTGGTTGAACCTTGGTATGCCTTCATGAACTTCTCCAAGAAGTTCGTCATTTCCAGGTGCAGCTCGCTGCATGAATGAAGGCTTTTCTTGAAGTTTCCAGACTCCTTTCGCCGAAGTTCGAACAGTCTAAACATGTCTTCATACATACGAAGTTACCTCTCGAGAGCACTAACGTCTATTCTATAAGGTCTAAGGTCTATTATTGGCAGCAATAAAAACAACATTTTAGCACTAGTAACAATGCAACAATGATGTATTATTTAATATCGTTAAACATTTCGCAGAGCAGGGATGCTCAAAAATAACAAGAAACAAATGGGAACAACGATAGTCAACCAAACGTAAATGGTTGCCATTTGAATGCATCTGCTAAAGTGGCGCCCATTTCAGGTTGTTGCTTATATCAACGCTGTTAATACTATGATGCTCTCTATGTGCTATCTTCACACTGACCCTATGAATAAGTACTAGCAGCTCCTCACACGTTCTGTAAAGCAGAGGAAAGAGCACTTGGAAAACCTTTCATTTTGCAGGCCTTCGGATTCTAATTTCTATTTTTCACCATCAGTTGCTATTCTTTCATGTTTCCTTAAAACAACCCCTAATGTTATATAACGCTTACTTCATTATTTATTTATTTACTACGCCGCTTGAGGACGTACACCACTAGACAGTCAACTACAGGAGAAATTCTTTACAACACTGAATATAAAAAGCCTATAATGGTGAATAAGAACAACTTCAGCAAGAAAAAGCGAAAAAAAAGAGCAAAAAAATAACAACAGAAAAGGAAATGAACACAAATAGATGGTGACCATTGAATCGGCTAGGTAACGGAAAGAACGGAATAACAGAAACATTCATAACCAACTGGACAATAAGAAAAGCAGATTTTACAACAGATGTTTCACCCCCAGCAAAAACCTGAAACCGCCGGACCAGCTAACATTGTAGGTTGAACACAACGTTAGTATTGCAGTCCATAGCTCTCTGGGGGCACGCGCCGCCGGGCGTATCCCATCTTTCAGAGTCCTCATCATACTGGTACGCACCTCGGCGGCGGTCAGGAAGCAAGAGGAAACAATCGGCTTGTAAAAAAAGATCAGTTCGAATGCTGGTTAATACCCTGTATTGAGAATAGAAAAAGAGAAGCCGGGGACACTTATTTATTTAAAAACCTCCGCACCGTCAACTAAAATAAAATACAGGAAGTATAAACAGAATTTGATAATGGAAGGAAAATAATTAAAAAGAAAGGACCGCGACACAAAGACAGCTAATCATAGTCGATCCCTCGCTTGATAAAATTATCTGGGAGAAGATTAAAACATCCGCTTAGTTGGAACCCACGTCGAAGAACAACAAAAGACTCGAGCTAAACAAAAGCATAGATGAAATAAACCGAAAAACAACAAAAGTCTTGAGCTAAACAACACCATAGATGAAGTAAACCAAAAGAGCAAGAGGGCTTGACAGCCAGCGCAAGACGAGTATCTATCCATCCAGTGACTCTAACCAGGGAAGCTGCCGTCAGCTTCCCATGCAACTTCGGATTGACACCTATCTCACGTGAAAGAGCTCGAGACGCTGACCACGGATATGTAGACCAAATTTGCTAAATGGATCTTCTAAGCGAGTCTGATGGCGACTTGCATTTACGCTTATTTGAATATTTGAACTTGGAAACGTGTTTCATGTAACATATTTTATTCATGACGTGAAGGATGCCAAAAATTTAATCAAATCAACTATTATGCATCTGTTCAAACCTTCCTGAACACTGGTTGAACAGCACTAAAAATTTATGAAACAAACATGCTGTTGACCAACTGCACACCTAGTCATAAACCTAAACTTACGCTAAACGGATGAATTGTCTAGCAAGTAGGACAAATGTTTGGCGTGATAGATCAATTTTGGAACCTTCGATGTAAAATTGAGTTCTCTTCCTTCGCTGTGCCTGTTTCATCACTAAGGGTTGTCTCAATTTAACCGTCTGCATTCGGATCGCTTGACGATACAATGCCCACCATAAGTATTGGAAAAAGGATGCGGTAGGCGCGTTATCCGCGTTCTTTCTGTTCTTTTGCTGTAGCCGTATCGGTCTTCACCCTTTTTGAAAAATTCACCCACCATCGTGATCTCCTCGACGGGATCAACCCAATTCCGTAAAAACATTTTACGCTATTTCACTTTTGACCGCTATTTTTTCGAAAGCGCCAGGGGCTACTCATTAGCGAGAGACGTCTTCACTAATTGCACCCGCCAGGGGTTACTCATTAGCGAGAGACGTCTTCACTAATTGTACCCGAAGCACATTTAGGCGCTCGGATCCAAAACCGACTGCCAGCGTATTTTACAAGAAGCGTTTCCTAAACAAGATAATTGGTATAATTGATTCGATGTTTTTGAATTAACCAAAAAAGCTCTTTCGGAATGTAACAAAAAAGTTTTCAGAACTAAGAAACTAATGCATTTATTTATCCATAAGTCCGTGACTTTTCGTTTGCAGCAAGCGATTTTCTCCATGTTACATAGGTTGTAGCAACCTTGTTATGGAAGTGGAGGTGGTCCTTTTTTTACCATACGATAGCATCCCTAGTCGTGTTTTAAAAACTAGCAATACATAATACTGTCTTTGAACGAGATGGTAATTTTGAAGCGGTTGCAAAGGTAAAATTTCGCGACCTTTCCTTGTTTTCTTTGATTTGTTCTTCGGGTTGCTTCTATTTGAGAAAATTGTTATGCTGATGATGTGGGCGGCAACAACAGCTTTCCAACAGTGTAATCCGGCTTAATTTCGAGTTGGTCGATATTTCACACTTTTTGCGTTCAGTCGAATTACGAGACTGGGGTCGGACTCGACCTGAGCCCAGCGCTCGGCGGCGGAATCATTGGCGAGCCCTATATGGTTTGCACCTCGCTGTCATACCCACTGGCAGTGTGATACTCCCGCGGAGCAATAAAACAACACTGATCAATCTTTTATGAACCGTTCGACGTTCATCCTCCGCCTTTGAAGTCAGCTTCTTAACATCGGGGAACATCCACCCTTCTTCTTTATTAGGTTAGTTCAAAAATAATGCCGGATTTGAATTTATAAGGTATGACATCTTAGCTCATAGGACAGTTTTTTTTAGTTGGAACAAAAACCGACCAGATGCAACCTTAAGCAAGCCTCGAACGATATTAATTAACCTACGCAATAAGTGAAACATTGTTTAATTGTTAAAAAATTATCGATTTGTGGAAAATGTTTAAAACTTGCTTAAAAGAGCAGCATTGCGTTTTTTACTGGCAAGAGAAGAGATTGCGTCATGCCCTCGTTAGTGACTTTTATTCGATTGTTGGCAAAATTTGTGTCTGCATGGAGCTTCACTCCTGTGAACGATTCAACAACAATTGTGAAGAACACACATGTCCTCACTTTGATGCCTCATGTAAGCAGCATTTAGCCATCAATCAAATAAAGATCGCGACAAATTTTTTCAGTGTATGGAGCTCGTGTTTTACTGCATTAAATATTTAGTTGCTGATTTTTTTTGCGGTTTGCAGTGAAATTTGATATATTATTTTGAGAGGACAGTTTTTTTGATAATTTGATACAACAGAACAGCCTGTTACAACATATAGCCTCTCCAACAGCCGCTCCAGGCTTAAGCAAATGTGTTGCAATATTGTTACTAGCAAGGTCTTCAGCTTAACCGGTTTCATGCTGATATCAGCGGCTGGCCCATCCCAGGTCACGGGTGGCTGCTGACAGTCCTGGAGGATATAGCGGATGTTATGTGCGGTCAAACAGCGCCGGCGGTGTAAGGCGAACATCGCTGCCAGGAAAGCAGAAGATGCGGATTCGATTCCCGCCTGGCGCAAGAATTTTGATCGCAACAAAACATCCTGTAACAGCATATAGCCTCTCTAACAGCCGCTCCAGGCTTAAGCAAATGTGTTGCAACATTGTTACTAGCAAGGTCTTCAGCATAACCGGTTCCATGCTGATATCAGCGGCTGGCCCATCCCCGTACCACGGGTGGTGCTGACAGACCTGGAGGATATGGCGGATATTACGGCGCCACAAAAAAACAGCGCCGGTGGTGTAAGGCGAACATCGCTGCCCGGAAAGCAGAAGATGAGAGTCCGAGTCCCGCCTGGCGCATGAGTTTTGATCGCAACAAAAAATCCTGTAACAACAATATATTATTCTTTCTCAAGCAATAGGCATTTTCCACAATTGTTACACTCATTCGGACAACTGAATTAAAAAAGTCTCTGGAATCCCTTAGAGTTGAAAGACGTAAATTTTAGTACATTGCGCCGCACGAATTCTTGGTTGGGTATTTAGGAAGGCGGCCAAGAGTTTCGACTTTCCGTCGTGTTCAGATATTCATAGAATCCCACCTTGAAGGCCGCCACCTCTTACTAGATGACCAGTAGTGGCTAAGAAATTCACCACCTAACGTGGTGTGAACACTGACCCTGAACACGGTAGCAAGTGCGTCTGGAAAAGTGTCATGAAATCCGAATCTCAGGCCGCATTCGTAAAGCTTAAGGTAAACCCTTTGAACAATGACACAATATGTTGATGTTAAAATATAAGGGACGGTGTTATCAGTCCTTTTACGGGATGCGCGGCGCATTCTACTTCTACGTGATGGAGTCCTATATCAGTACCGTCGACCATATATGCGGAATTAGACGGCTGTGTTGGCCAAAAGCGGAAAAAAGTTCTATACTTTGAGTCCTCGCTAGCGCTCGGTGTGAAGGGCACAGTACCGCTGGATCTCGCACCTAGGTGCGAGGAGGGCCGGTCGCGACGTACGAGGGGCTCAGATCGGATACCAGTCCCAGTCAGAGGTCGTTAAAATGAAAGGAACAGAAATATCGTATCTATCGATTAGGTGATATGCTCTCCCAATGAATCCCAATGGGGGCCACTCCATAATTACTTGCAAATGGCAGTTTAGCCATAAATACATGTAACACATACATCAACGAACTTACCTGATCACTCTCCCCTGGAAATCATCGATCCTAACCTGAAATTTAGAAAAATCGCTACGAAACATACGACGAAAAGCGAACGACGCGAACAACATGCAACAAAATAAAAAGGCCGTCGGGTGATGCGTACTGCCCGCAGGCGTCACTCTATGTGTTTCCACACGTTGAGTGAGTCAACACGCACGCATTTGGTAATTTGAAAACGTGGATTACTTGCGGAGCCGCTGGACCTCTTCATGTTTTTGCAACTAATTCTTTCAATCAATATTCCAGCGATGAGAACCACCATTTCTTGAGGAGGGCATCAGGTAAACTCGTTTATATTTATGCTGCGTGTGTTTTTCCTACATTAGCTCAGTGCAGTTCGAAAATCTGAGCAGGTTTTGCCATATTCAGAATTTGGCATGGCTGTAGCGATTTTCTCATGGCGTCGCAGCTCAGACTAGACAAGTTCAAAGAAGTCACATTTGAAAGCAAAGCCACGCTTGAAATACTCAGTGTGGTTTCTTTAAATATGTACAAATTGGGCGGCGATATTCGAAAAAATCACTTTGAAGACCTTTACGTTGAGTCACCGTCCTTGATCTATACAATCGTACCCATTGAAAACGGCTCCCTAGTAGAAGTTAAATCTCAGAGACGTATTCCGAAAGACTTCGAAGATTTCCATTTTTTCAACGAAATTGTGATCAGAGTGCTAATTACATCAGGTGAGCTCCAAATACCACCACGTTTGGGCAGAGCGATTTTTCCCATTATAGCCTTCCGTTCTCCAAAGGCTCAAGTGTCCTGAAGAATTCATTCCTGCTACGTCCTAAAAGGAGCAATCCTTCTGGACAGTGGCGGCAGAAGTGAAGCCAGTTGTCTGAAAGACTGCCCTGATTTCTTTCCATAAACCAGCCTATTTCTCCTGCCGCAAAGAACTTTCCCAATGCTCAAGAGACTGTAAGTATTTTGTGGAGAGGCTAACGAGCAGGCTTCTTAGTATATGTAGCCAAGTCATTGCCCCCTGATCTAATAGCGTGAGATGGCAATGTCTTCGTGTCAATGGACTATTTAGCTCCTACGTTCAACAGAGATCTATTAAATTATCTGTTTTTTGCTGCTCACTCACCACCTTTACTCGATTTCAAAATTTGAATTTTATAACAATCTTCTCAGGTTGCCTGCTTTCCACAGATGCAGCGGTTCAATCCCAATGGGGGGCCACTCCATAATCGCTTGTAAAGCACACCTAATGTAGGAAAAACACACGCAGCATAACATATAAACGAGCTTACCTGATGCCCTCCCCAAGAAATGGTGGTTCCCATCGCTGGAATATTGAAAAAAAATTAGTTGCAAAAACATGAAGAGGTCCAGCGGCTCCGCAAGTAATCCACGTTTTCAAATTACCAAATGCGTGCGTGTCGACTCAGTCAACGTGTGGAAATACTAGAGAGTGACGCCTGCGGGCAGCACGCATCACCCGACGGCCTTTTTATTTTGTTGCATGTTGTTCGCGTCGTTCGCTTTTCGTCGTGTGTTTCGTAGCGATTTTTCTA
>OX375867.1:27148389-27180695 GCA_947359475.1 Heligmosomoides polygyrus bakeri
AACAAAAAATCCTGTAACAACAATATATTATTCTTTCTCAAGCAATAGGCATTTTCCACAATTGTTACACTCATTCGGACAACTGAATTAAAAAAGTCTCTGGAATCCCTTAGAGTTGAAAGACGTAAATTTTAGTACATTGCGCCGCACGAATTCTTGGTTGGGTATTTAGGAAGGCGGCCAAGAGTTTCGACTTTCCGTCGTGTTCAGATATTCATAGAATCCCACCTTGAAGGCCGCCACCTCTTACTAGATGACCAGTAGTGGCTAAGAAATTCACCACCTAACGTGGTGTGAACACTGACCCTGAACACGGTAGCAAGTGCGTCTGGAAAAGTGTCATGAAATCCGAATCTCAGGCCGCATTCGTAAAGCTTAAGGTAAACCCTTTGAACAATGACACAATATGTTGATGTTAAAATATAAGGGACGGTGTTATCAGTCCTTTTACGGGATGCGCGGCGCATTCTACTTCTACGTGATGGAGTCCTATATCAGTACCGTCGACCATATATGCGGAATTAGACGGCTGTGTTGGCCAAAAGCGGAAAAAAGTTCTATACTTTGAGTCCTCGCTAGCGCTCGGTGTGAAGGGCACAGTACCGCTGGATCTCGCTCCTAGGTGCGAGATCCAGCGGTACTGTGCCCTTCACACCGAGCGCTAGCGAGGACTCAAAGTATAGAACTTTATTCCGCTTTTGGCCAACAAATCCGTCTAATTCCGCATATATGGTCGACGGTACTGATATAGGACTCCATCACGTAGAAGTAGAATGCGCCGCGCATCCCGTAAAAGGACTGATAACACCGTCTCTTATATTTTAACATCAACATATTGTGTCATTGGTGGCGTACATATTGTGTTACTACAACGCCGGTGGACTTACACACAATCCTACAGTCACTGGTCCAACGATACGGGGACAGGATGGAAGCCGACGAGGCGCACCGTTGCCAAGTATACAGTGACGGTCGTCGGCTACTGAAAATACTATTGTTTATCCCGGATGCGGCTCTCAACCTCACCGACGAGGAGCGCGAGAATATCGGATCGCCGAACGCGACAATTCGGATGCCACAGAAGCTGCCGTCAAGGTCATGCTCCGGGTACGCTTCCCATCCATCGTCTGCATGACTACCGCCTCGCTGTTGAATACCACTAGCCGAGGAGGACTCTTCTACGAACTGTTATCCACTTGCACGGTCCTCATCAGCGACGAGGCGTCGCAGATCCCAGAACCTGCCTTTGTGGCCATCGCGTCTCGGTTCCCGCAGGCACGGCACGTTGTTATCGGAGACATCAACCAGCTCCAACCCCACGTTCGTTGCCCGCGATCGTCCGACCGGCCCAACTCGGGGCCAGAGGAGTTATGGACGTCCTGGCGCGCCGTAACGGCCCCCAAGCCCCCCTAGTCACGACCTTCCGGGCTCATCCCGCGCTGAACGCCCTGCCCAACTTCCTGTTCTACCGCGGAACACTCGTAAGCGGTACGCATGCACGAGAGCGCCTTCTTGTGACCAGTCGACTCCGACTCCCGAACCCAGCCATACCGCTGGTCTTCGTCGACATCGAAGGAGCCTCCTACCCATCACCATCAGGCTCCTACTGGAACGAGGACGAAGCCGGCTGGTGCAGGGACATCGTCCGCGAGCTGCTAGCGCTGGAGGTGCGGCCATCATCGGTCGCCAAAATCACGTTCTACAAGGAGCAGCAACGACTGCTGTCCCGGTACGCTGCCCGGCGCGGAGTGGCACTTCATACCGTGGATTCAGTCCAAGGACGGGAGGTGGACATCGTCATCGTCCTCACTTCACGGACCGACGTCACACCAACCAGCGAGGAGTTCCTAGACGACCCCAAAAGGATGAACGTCGCCATTACCAGGTGCCGGCATGGACAGTTCATCCTGGGTAGCCGCAGGGCTCTGGGTACCCTTCAGAACTGGGGACGCCTGGTACGATTGGTCGAGGACGCGAGGGTCGTCGTTAGCACTGCGGCGCTTCCGGACATCTTCGCTTAGGAGAACACTAACGAAGGCGAGTATTTTCTTTCCTTTTATTTTCCACTTATTTGTTATTCGGGGTAGATTTTGGGATTTTCTTTTACTCTTTCTTACCAATCACTATCGATTGCCACCTCCTCTGGTAGGGCACTCGTCCGAGGACGGACGTATTTGTGGATAGGGGGAGGTGTAAGAGTTGGTGAATTCTTAATTCCTGGTTGGATGCAATCGATAGCGGATTCCTATAGCTGAGTCACTTCGGAGATGAAAGCTCTGATTACAGGAGGCGGCGGTCTTGGCGACCGAGGACGGGACATTCGAGATCGTCAGGGACTCGCTGAACGGCTCGCCACCAGGCCTCAGGGGCCCGCACGACTTCGGCTCCTGCCCCGCGACTTCGACTCCATCGGGCGATTCCATCGACAGTGCCTGTACTGCTTATTTGTGAAGTATCCAATAAACTGTCTTCCGATGTCGTGTCCACCTCCTGGGCCCCGAACTACACTGTTGAAAGGGTTTACCTTAAGCTTTACGAATGCGGCCTGAGGTGCGGATTTCATGACCCTCTTCCAGACGCACTTGCTACCGTGTTCAGGGTCAATGTTCACACCACGTTAGGTGGTGAATTTCTTAGCCACTACTGGTCATCTAGTAAGAGGTGGCGGCCTTCACCGTGGGATTCTATGAATATCTGAACACGACGGAAAGTCGAAACTCTTGGCCGCCTTCCTAAATACCCAACCAAGAATTCGTGCGGCGCAATGTACTAAAATTTACGTCTTTCAACTCTAAGGGATTCCAGAGACTTTTTTAATTCAGTTGTCCGAATGAGTGTAACAATTGTGGAAAATGCCTATTGCTTGAGAAAGAATAATATATTGTTGTTACAGGATTTTTTGTTGCGATCAAAACTCATGCGCCAGGCGGGACTCGGACTCTCATCTTCTGCTTTCCGGGCAGCGATGTTCGCCTTACACCACCGGCGCTGTTTTTTTGTGGCGCCGTAATATCCGCCATATCCTCCAGGTCTGTCAGCACCACCCGTGGTACGGGGATGGGCCAGCCGCTGATATCAGCATGGAACCGGTTATGCTGAAGACCTTGCTAGTAACAATGTTGCAACACATTTGCTTAAGCCTGGAGCGGCTGTTAGAGAGGCTATATGCTGTTACAGGATGTTTTGTTGCGATCAAAATTCTTGCGCCAGGCGGGAATCGAATCCGCATCTTCTGCTTTCCTGGCAGCGATGTTCGCCTTACACCGCCGGCGCTGTTTGACCGCACATAACATCCGCTATATCCTCCAGGACTGTCAGCAGCCACCCGTAACCTGGGATGGGCCAGCCGCTGATATCAGCATGAAACCGGTTAAGCTGAAGACCTTGCTAGTAACAATATTGCAACACATTTGCTTAAGCCTGGAGCGGCTGTTGGAGAGGCTATATGTTGTAACAGGCTGTTCTGTTGTATCAAATTATCAAAAAAACTGTCCTCTCAAAATAATATATCAAATTTCACTGCAAACCGCAAAAAAAATCAGCAACTAAATATTTAATGCAGTAAAACACGAGCTCCATACACTGAAAAAATTTGTCGCGATCTTTATTTGATTGATGGCTAAATGCTGCTTACATGAGGCATCAAAGTGAGGACATGTGTGTTCTTCACAATTGTTGTTGAATCGTTCACAGGAGTGAAGCTCCATGCAGACACAAATTTTGCCAACAATCGAATAAAAGTCACTAACGAGGGCATGACGCAATCTCTTCTCTTGCCAGTAAAAAACGCAATGCTGCTCTTTTAAGCAAGTTTTAAACATTTTCCACAAATCGATAATTTTTTAACAATTAAACAATGTTTCACTTATTGCGTAGGTTAATTAATATCGTTCGAGGCTTGCTTAAGGTTGCATCTGGTTGGTTTTTGTTCCAACTAAAAAAAACTGTCCTATGAGCTAAGATGTCATACCTTATAAATTCAAATCCGGCATTATTTTTGAACTAACCTAATAAAGAAGAAGGGTGGATGTTCCCCGATGTTAAGAAGCTGACTTCAAAGGCGGAGGATGAACGTCGAACGGTTCATAAAAGATCGATCAGTGTTGTTTTATTGCTCCGCGGGAGTATCACACTGCCAGTGGGTATGACAGCGAGGTGCAAACCATATAGGGCTCGCCAATGATTCCGCCGCCGAGCGCTGGGCTCAGGTCGAGTCCGACCCCAGTCTCGTAATTCGACTGAACGCAAAAAGTGTGAAATATCGACCAACTCGAAATTAAGCCGGATTACACTGTTGGAAAGCTGTTGTTGCCGCCCACATCATCAGCTTAACAATTTTCTCAGATAGAAGCAACCCGAAGAACAAATAAAAGAAAACAAGGAAAGGTCGCGAAATTTTACCTTTGCAACCGCTTCAAAATTACCATCTCGTTCAAAGACAGTATTATGTATTGCTAGTTTTTAAAACACGACTAGGGATGCTATCGTATGGTAAAAAAAGGACCACCTCCACTGCCATAACAAGGTTGCTACAACCTATGTAACATGGAGAAAATCGCTTGCTGCAAACGAAAAGTCACGGACTTATGGATAAATAAATGCATTAGTTTCTTAGTTCTGAAAACTTGTTTGTTACATTCCGAAAGAGCTTTTTTGGTTAATTCAAAAACATCGAAGCAATTATACCAATTATCTTGTTTAGGAAACGCTTCTTGTAAAATTCGCTGGCAGTCGGTTTTGGATCCGAGCGCCTAAATGTCCTTCGGGTACAATTAGTGAAGACGTCTCTCGCTAATGAGTAACCCCTGGCAGGTGCAATTAGTGAAGACGTCTCTCGCTAATGAGTAGCCCCTGGCGCTTTCGAAAAAATAGCGGTCAAACGTGAAATAGCGTAAAATGTTTTTACGGCATTGGGTTGATCCCGTCGAGGAGATCACGATGGTGGGTGAATTTTTCAAAAAGGGTGAAGACCTATACAGCTACAGCAAAAGAACAGAAAGAACGCGGATAACGCGCCTACCTCGTCCTTTTCCAATCCTTATGGTGGGTATTGTAGCAGTGCGACTACATGCGAAGAAAGGAGGATTACCGCAAGGTTCACTACTGTTCCCCAAGAGGGTGCAGCAACTTCGGTGAAATCGAGGCATATGAAGATTTGGATGCGAGCGATTGCACTGATAACGACTCCAACTATAACTGCAATGACGATGAGTATGGAAGTCATCCAGGTCCGTTTTTTCCTACCTTGGGGTTATTTTTAAACTTTGATACGGTCGACTGCTTCTTCAGTGATTGTAATGGGACGGCTTGCATAAGGTGCCCAGTTTATGAGTAGAAATCTTGTTTTACACTTTTTTTGTGTTGTTCCACCAGTGTTGAAGAAGGTTTGAACAGATATAGTTGACTTTAGTATGTTTAATTACGTTGATTAGTTCTGTTGATTTTTCTACTCTTGATTTTTGTTTTGATTAAATTTTTGACCTACTCCACGTCATGATTAAAATATGTTACCTGAAGCACGTTTCCAATTCAAAATCCAAATAGGCGTAAATGCAGTCGCCATCAGCCATTCGCTCCTAAATGTGCTAAAAATAAGATTATAGGTCGTCGTCGGAGATAGGTCACAAAATGCAACATCAACGTCACCCATGAGAACCGAACCCATGACCCCAATCCTGTGAAGCGGACACTCTACCACTGTGCCGCTGCTGTCAGCGCTTCCAATCGCACCTATGATTACGCAACAGCGCTGCATTCGCCGGTCACAACTCACTTAGGTGATGCATTTAGCAAAAAATTTGGTCTACATATCTGTGATCAGCGTCTCGAGCTCCTTCATGTGATATAGGTCTCAATCCGAGGTTCTGAAGGCATTCCCTGATAGGTTCATGGGTGTGAAACAGACAGCTCTGTAGGATACTAAGCTTACGGGAGGTCAACGAACTCACCGTGGCAACTTTTAAAGAAACCTATTGACTGCTGTAGGGGATTGTCTGGGAAGCACCGTAGTGGTTTTCAATTTTCCTGAGGACACTTGAGTAGGTCAACAATTGCAAAAACCGTATCACTTCGGTGCGGGCCGATAAAGCCAAACTGACGTCTGGAATTGCCATGTCGTGGTTAGAATCTAATTTTCAAAAGCTTTGGAGCTGGAACAATAGCGGAATTACAGCGATTTTACAATTTGTTTGTTAGCCGTACAGTAACCGAAGTGGAACATTGAGGTGCGCCGCTCACGAACAGAGGCTCAACGACTGGAAGGCCGAGTGGATACAGGGGCGGACTTGCAGGAAAGAGGTCAGGGGTTCGGATCCGGAGGGTGTGCTCTTGCATTGCTGGGCTTGCTCGATACAATTTTGTCGATGTGAAGTGTATTTTGACCACGGTAGTGTGCCACACTAACACTGTGACCTTACTTTACCCTGGATGTTACGATATAAAAACGAAAAAAATAAAGCAACAGCGTTCATAATACATAATTCAACTGGCAATTGAGGAGAGCAGGCGGCTTTTCTTTGCTTAAAAAATAGATAATATTCATTGTCTTGACCGTCTTCGGTAGGCATTGACGGTGGGATTGTCAGCACGACTGCACTTTACGACTTCAAAAATCGAGGAGAAAATGAAAAAATAGGCTGGTAGTACGAACATACAAGTTTTCGCCGCGCGAGCGGCGGCATCTGCCGCACGTGCGATGAATCGCCACTGACGCATCGCTCCTAGGTGAGCTGTAATGGGGGAAACGGAGCTCTAACAAACTCCCGAGTTATGCTGTATTGTATCTAGATATGTGACTTTTAGAAATGAAGCTTCATGTCATGAAAGAACCCAAAATCGTTTCACAATAGCAGCAATTGCCTATTGCTTGGATTAGGTCATCCAATTCCCACCCAAAATAACCATCTCCTCTAATTATGTGCACCGTAGGACTCACAAATATCTGAGCAGAGCTATCCAAAGCAGTTTGTGCAGTTACAAGAGCGTTAGAGTTCGTAACTGTAGCAGCACACACTGTGTAGATGTCGCTCTCGCCGCAGCAGTCGCCGCGGCTGCCCCGCGCTTTTGTATGTTCAGCTTGCTCCCCGAAAAAATAGCATAAAAGATTTGTTTTTATATTTATTCGTTCATTCATTTATTGTTTTTATTTTATTTTTATTTATTAAATTTTGTTATTATTTATACTATTATTTATATTTTAAATTAATCAATTAATAGATTTATGGTTGATTTTTTTCAACCCCTCTTCGACTTCTGGAGAAAAAGTTTAACGTACCAATCAATCTTCTTCATGTTCAACCAACCATATTGCTAGTGATCTCACGGTCGTCACATATAGCCACCTCCTCACTGTCACAAGGAGACAGAATACCACCCGAATCATCGTCATCATCCGACGACCGCTGTTGCTTTGCGTGTTTATTTTTGTTTTTATATAGTAACATCCAATCCATCAACGACTTACTGCGATTTAACGGAGAAAATACAGTCGAAATTCCTGATAGCGCGGCTTATCAAGCGATATGGTGAAACATTTTACCATATCGTTTGTTGATAAGTCGCGTTATCAGGAATCTCGCCTGTATTTTCTCCGTTAAATTGCTGTAGGTCGTTGAAGAATACGGTCCCAGGTAAAAACAAAGTTCTAGTTTAAGCATGGTACACTACCGTGGTCAAAATACACTTCACCTCGACAGAGTTGTATCGAGCAAGCCCAGCAATGCAGGAGAACACCCCCGATTTCAACCCTTGACACCTTCCCTGCAAATCCGCCCCTGTATCCATTCGGCCTTCCAGTCGTTGCATCTCTGTTCGTGAGCGGCGCACCTCGGTGTTCCATTTCGGTTACTGTACGGCTAACAAGCAAATTGTAAAATCGCTGTAATTCCGCTATTGTTCCAGCCCCAAACCTTTTGAAGGATAGATTCTAACCACGACATGGCAGTTCCAGACGTCAGTTTGGCTTTATCGGCCCGCACTGAAGTGATACGGTTTTTTGCAATTTTTGACCTACCCTAGTGTCCGCAGAAAATTTGAAAACCACTACGGTGCTTCTCAGACAATCCTCCACAATCCTCAATACATCACTTTTAAAATTGCCACGGGACGCTCATTGACCTCCCTTGCAAGATATCGCTTACCTCACACTCCAGATCTTTCTGACGCTCATAAGGGCGTGTATTACCAGGCGCCTCATCAAGATTAGCAATGACTATACTTCGAACATGAATTTCGCTTTGCGCCACGTCCAAGCCTCTGTAGACACTGCCCGCAAGAGCTACAAGAACGCGCTTCATGACGGGATCCTTGCTAATATCGAAGGTTAGCCTGATGACCTCTCCTGCAGAAAGCTTTCGATGTTATCTAGGGCATCATGATTTACAGGGGCAGGGACTGCAGTGTGGCTGGAGAAGTTGGTTACTTGCGAAACTGCACAAGCTTTCGCCTTACTAGTTTATGAACCTCTTGCCGTTTGTGACGCTTTTGGTGGCATTGTGGAATTTGATCAGTCACGGCCAACCATACTATATCGATCCGCACACGATAGGTCCAGGGGTGTGCGCTTCACGTTTAACGATTTACCGATTTACCGAATTTACCAGCATTTTTCGTTAAAATTTTTTAACGAAATTTAACGACGAAATTTTCCGTTAAATTGCATCAGCAGCATTTTACGCGCCACTTTCGAAAATTTACTTCTTCTTCGTGTAAATGCATTTTGGACGAATTTTTTTGGACGAGCTTTCGCAGTGTCGTTGCGATACCGAGGAAACCTTCTATTTACTTGGACATAGGCTGTTGATATCGCTCTCATATTTCAAGAATTGCCTGTATTTTTTTTTGCTCCCTTACCAGTTTATTTGCGTGCGCCCCCACTTTTTTCTGCTGTAGTTTCGCGGCTTTGGACTTCCTAGGCCGTTTCTCGCATTTGGTTGCTACATATTAGTTTTTCATGCATACCAACCAGTCAGTTTTTTAACAGTTTTTTGTGATATTTGATTCATAGGTGGAGTTGAAAAGGAATAGAAAATGTGAAGAATAGGTAAACAGAAAAACTGTTAGAGTACGGCTGCTGGTTCTGTCACTGCTTCGATTTTATTGAATTCCATACTGTGCATGCCAACGATTCTGCTTATCATTTTCGTCCTCTTCGAGGGCTCTCTTGGCAGTTACTTTCAGGAGGAGCACAGTCAATATACATGTGCACGTGTCTCTTATGAATTTCCTTGGACAGAGGAGAAAGAGGTTGACAATTCTATGTTGCTTATGTAGCAGGGACAAAAATACTCAATGCGAAAAAATTCGATTCGATTTGTCAACGGTTTATGGCTTTTTGATTCCCTACTTCTTTCTGACAAAAGGAACCATTCTCAGTTTCCAGACAGATCTGTGAACTTCGACTTGAATACTTGTAATCCTGTAATTTCCAAAACAATTATGGCAGTATAAGGGAATCTTGGGTTGACTTAGCGAGTGCAGGTTCTGTAAAAAATTTTGTCAGGACAAATGAAAAACGATCAGCCTTGCTACGGTGCATAGCACTTTGGACCTTCCCAAAAACTGGACGACTTTCTGCAAGCTAAACGAACTACGCATACTAAGAAATTTGTTACTCTAGAAGACTTGATGTTAGTGTTTGGTTTCAAAATTCTGATGATAATTATCGTTTAGCAAGTGTTGTTATTTGTTGTGAGGACGAAAACATAGTCATACATATAATTGCCATGGAGTCGAAAAAATGTCTAAAGAAAAAATCTGGTTTTTTTACATACTAAAATGCAGTTAAGCTGACTGCAGCTAAAAGAAATTTTACTTAACGAATCTATCGAATTTACCGGTTTTAAACCAAAAATTTTTCCTTGAAAAATTGTCGTTAAAAATTTACCGAAAAAAAATCAATGTACCCCCCTGGCTAGGTCCCAACACAGCGACAAAACCCGCAGAAAATGGGAAGATGAGTTCAAAAATTGGAACTGAGAAGCCCCCTCACTAAGGTATATAGGGGACAGGTTTGTTGGACGGCCGGAAAAAACTCGCTCAAGTACTAAGCAAAGGAAACAAGTAATTCACTCAGAGAATCTACAAAAACAGGCCGCACGCGACGAGGACGCGGTGGAGATGATCATACCAAGAAATGATGTGTCGCTGGTTTCATTGTCAATCTACCATTAACCGACCTTCTGCCAAATCCTAGGCAAACAATAAAAATTTTCATCCAGAAATGAAAACGCAAGGCACTACTCGCTCTGAGCTACCGTGGGCATTATGCGTGCAAATGCATTTGTTTGCAGGGCAAAACAGGACTACATTCTGCATACACATCGAAACTGCTTCAGCATGCCATATAAACGCCAACAAAATGGTTTCTGCAATTCTATAAAAACGTTCATAAGACTATTTGCAGGTACTATTTAGAACACCGCAAAGTTGTGAGCGATTGAATAAACAGCATGTTTCCTTGCGTATGTTTACTTTGCAGAGACACTGTTTACTATTTCAGCTGTGACTGTTACGAAGATATTCTCTTACTTCCATAAATGGTCAGCCTGGCTTCCATTGAAGCCTGTGCAGTTGGGATAGTACACCATGCCGACACCGTAGTCTTGGGCTAGCATTGTCTAGAAATTTCGTTAAGGAGTGCTAAACATGAAGCGACTCGGCCTGTAGAGAAATGCAACATTCATCTGACCAGCCTATTCCGGTGAAGCTGATACGGAAAACCTGTTATCTTACCTTGTAGCCAGCCTTACTGTATTCCGATAAAATATATGGGTAGCGATCAAGAGGTTCAGCGCATATCTTTGTGTCGTTCCAGTCAGGAACTAATGGCGGAAGTCCAACGAGGTCTCGACTACCACCCTCTATAGACTTGCCTGCAAACTTGATATTAACTGTTTATAAGCTATCAAATGCCAGCTTTTTAGCTCTGTTCCAGTGCGACCAATTTGGAATTGCATTTTATTCTCTGACTTCTACATGCACTACACCAATCTCTAATACTGCTGTGTGAGGAGGGTAACATTTCCTTTGTTTTTATTTTGACCTGGAATTTAGGATAAATATTGAATGAATAAAGGAGTTACTCAATCCCTTTCAAGACGTGGGACGCATTCTATTAGGTTGTCGGGTTATAAGTGCCGTTTTTGCTCAAAAAGAAATTTCGCTACAAGAAATAGTGACCATACCTTAGTACAAGAGGTAATCTCCACTATTATCAATGACACATCGTCAACGTCCTTGCAAAGAATGGATGCCTTTCTTGAAGAACACCAGAGGCTGCGAGTGGAAGAAGTCTGACACCCAAATTTCGACTTCGCCACGATTTTTGAATTTTTTCTCCACCAAGCCGTGCCGCAGGTCGTAAAACATGGTGGTAAAAACTGGGCGGAAGTCTGGGCTATAATGAGGATGAGGCATAAGTTCCCATCCCAACTCCTCATTTTTTTCCAGCACGATATTTGCGGCGTGCGGTCGAGCGTTGTCATGGAGGAATTTCACTCTTGCTGTGTTCACCCCTTGTTGACGCAATGCTTTGTCTGCGGCTCAGTTCTTCGTTGTAAAGGTCTGCCGTAACCGCTTGGCCTGGATCCAGCACTTCAAAATCACCAGACCTCTACTGTTCTACCAAGAGCATGACTTGTTTTCCGTGAATGTCAGGCTTCGAAACCTCACCGGTCTAACTGTTGCCGCTTTCGTGTGCTATTGTCGGAGTGGATCCACTTCTCATCCGACTTCACGACGAAGTCATAGAAACCACTAATTCCACCGATGACGTCTCGTGCTGCCTTGTTCGTGTCGCTGAGCTGATGTGGCACCCATTTTCCCACCAATTTGAGATTCGAGGTCTACAATTCGTGCTTACTTCTTTACGCATAGAGTAGGTAGCGCTTACATAAGAATCACGAAAAAACTGTCAAATGCTTACCCTATACCCCAGTTCAAGCGGTATGCATCAAAAATGTTGCTTAAGTTTGACGGACTCTAGTCATGGAGATCGACCACAACCAATTCTTGTTTGATTGTGCATTTTTCTGAAGTTTGTTGTTTATTTTTTCGTACTGTCCTACTTCTATCTCGCGTCTGCCTTTCGTGACGTAATATAAATAAATAAATAAATTTGCATGCAAACGATCGGCAGTAGTATAATGGTGACAACTGAACCTCTGTGCGAGCTCACTTTTAGTTTGGGTTGGATCCGTTTCGTCAGCTTCTTTTAATTTCCAGTTATCCACAACTTCAATAAGCTGTTGATGTTCTTCGCCTTCAAAACTCTCATCACTGTCTCGGAAATATTGAAACCATCGCTGGCATTGACGTAATGATGGAACTTCGTTACCAAACACTTCAGAAAAGATGCGATGGGATTCTGCAGCAGTTCTTCCTTGCTTGAAGTCATACAGCAAGCAAGCCCGCACTCGGTACTTTTGCCAGATCATCGTTAACCTTTAAAAAAATCTTTAAAAGGGTCAATGAGTAGGATCGAAACTTTGGTGAAAGATGCCTTCGGAAACGCTTGTTAAACACGTAAAGTTACATGATCCATGACATAACAATGCAGAGAAATGACAAATCGAAAGTAGGCGACATTTATGACCCGACACATTAGTACTTCTAAGGAGTGTCGTAGAGGCGATCTGAATGCGCATTTGGCCTGTAGAATGACTCGCAGTGGCCACCGATGGACAAGTCAGTGTCTTATATCCCCAACAAGTCTGGTACCAATTCACCGAACACGAAGGGATGGAGGGCCTGAGCGGGCTGCTAGCACCTCCTCAGACTGCGCACTTGCCTTGGAATCTAATTTACTACTACGAAGTCATCTGCACGGTCACAAATGTTCTTGGGCTCTATTTTACTGCTTCATATACAACCATCTTATGCCAAAAAAACGACTGCTGTTCCATATCTGTTCTCGCTAGTTGATGTTGTTAATGGCAACCTCTCTAACAGTTCAACGGAGTTTCAGCACATTTCAAAGAATCATAGCACACTGAATAACAAAAAAAATGAAATGTTCGCTTTCTGGGTTAGCATGATCCTTAATGGTAGGGAATGCCATCATAAGGAAAAAAGAGAACAAATAGAAAAAGAGAAAAATGAAAAATGAAAAATGAAAGTTGAGTTTTAGAGATCTTTACATATGTGTGTTCATGAGTAGATAGGGAGCAACGATTCTCCAGCATCACTCAGCATTCCTTCTGTTAATTGGAATCAGCTCTTAAAGTCATTCGCTGACATGAACCCAGTAGCAAAGGTGTGCGATGTTCTCTCCCTAGAATCTCTCCCTATTGCAGTTGTGGCATCACGAGAAATGTGGTTACCGTCATTGTTGATTTTCTGTGGTGTTCGTGTTGTTTTATTCGTAAGGGTACTTGCTGAGTTATCCTAAGAGCGTTAAAAGAGGTATCCTCATCTTCGCTTATAATGGCGTACTCCATTGTGAAAATAAAAATAAAAATATTTATTATAGAGAAACTATCCGCATATAGAGAAGCGTCAAGCCTTCTATTACTGATAGCATACTTTATACTGAGCCTTTTCCTTAGGCTGCTGTATTTTTTATGCTGGAGTGACTAAACATCATCTCTGCTCTTTAAAAAAAAAGTTGCAAAATTCACAGCTCTTTCTTACTGCTGCTTGTCTATGAACTTATCATATTACTGTTACACGTGCTTGAATTCGTAGTTTTCCGAGACAACATTCCAAGAATAGCAGAACGTCGTAGCCTACCCTTTTCTTAATTTTTAACAATAACTCATGAACCCTGCGCCAGTTCAGCCAAACGACTCTTTGTTAAACCATTAAAAATGTCAATCGGTAAGCAATCTTATCTCACCAAACATTAGAGGAAATCCATTTGGGCGGCTGTTGTCTCCAATCTTGTTTAGGAATTCCATCTGAACTGCGCCAAAATGTTCCTTAAGATAGGCGATCGTTTTCGGAATTGACCTGAAGTTATTGGTAACAGGATAGGGAATAGCCGGTGATTGACAAAAGATGCTTGACAGACAACCTACCTCTTCATCATGAAGGAGGACGCCGAGTCGATTATAAGGAGGTAGACATCTGGCACAGAGCCGTTTCTCACTTCTCGTTCATCGTCGCTGCCTCGTAAAGAAGCAAATCAGCAAGCGTCGATAGAACAGAACTTTATCGCGCTCTATCTATGGATTACGATCGAACCCCATTCGTGATGGACTAACAACTGTCAGTAACCAGCTAGTAGTTGGTGGTAGGGTACGGATGAGAAATTCGACGCCGTGCTCTAGAGCAAAAAAACATGTAGAATTTTAGAAACTCCACCGAGCATTTTCCACTTTCTGACAGCCCAGGCTTCAAGGGCATAAGACAGTACGCATTAGAATGGATGGGAAATTCAGTCCTTGGAAAACCCTTTCGAGATTTTCGAGTAAGTGCATCGGCATATCGATCGCCGACACTTTGGAAGAAAATATGTGTGAAAACGAAGTCAACCGAAACTGTTGGTAGCAGTTTCTGCGCAAACACACCTCCCTGTAACATATAAATATTAATGCATGGGGTTTGCAAGAGAAAATGGTTCACAATGGTGCGAAAATGAAGAATCTTATGCATTATAATTTCATGATAGTGGCAGAAGATGCAAAGTCACTGCAGCAATTTGCACAGGCCTGGATCCGAACCCCCGACTTGGTGCTCAAGAGCCCTCAACACTACCCACTCGGCCAACTCGGCACTGCCGGTGGATGGCATCACGGCAATCATATTGGGTTGCCGTTTCGTCATTTTCGAACTACCCAGTGGCCCCTAGCGAAAACGAAAAACACACCTGTGCACCTCGTTCCATGCCCTACATACAACATCATATAGGTGCCGTTGAGAAACTTTGGAGGAAGTTCATGCTCGCTTGTTAGAATGCGACCATGCATTCTGCTTCTATAGGATATTGTGGAGGCCATCTGAATGACTTATACCGCCACCTGCGGCGATCAACTGGTGGATAAGCCTACGTTTTATCGTTTATAGAGAAGTCCGACACCAATTGGTCGACACGGGGAGGATAGAATCATACTCTATAATAACCGCGCTGAGCGCTGTGTCATACTGTCGTCGATCGGCGCCGCCCTCCGCAGACATTAGTCATAAAATAGGGGGAAAATGGGGGGAAATTATGGCACGAAGATAGCGAAAAATACCCAGACGTCTTCTCCCTGCCTGGGAACTTTAGTCCTAAAGCAATCGAGGTCGCTGAACACGAATCTGGAGTTCGTTTTTGAAGTATCGATCGCCGTCAATCGATATTGATCAAATTACGGTGTGTGAAAATAACGGAGATTACCCAGACGTCTCCTGCCTGCCTAGAAACTTCAGCCCTGGGGTAATCACGGTCGCTGAACACGGATCTGAAGTTCGTTTTTAAAGTATCGATTGTCATCAAAACTAATCGAATTACGGAATTACGGGGCACGAAAATAGCGGAGAATACCCAGACGTCTTCTACGCGCCAGGGGATTCAGAAGACGTGCGGAATACGTCGCATGATGTGCCTGGGGACTCAAAAGACGTGCCAAAGACGTCGCTTAACGTGTTTGGGGAATCAGGTAAACGTGCCGAATACGACTTCCGCTAAGGGGGATCATTGAGGGGGCCAGTACCAGTAATGGCGGACCGTTTCGCTAAGGGAGGACCAGTAGTGAGGAACCAATAGATCGCCCTACCATACTATATACTGCACATACTGCGAGCCTTTTGTGCTCCTAGTTAAGGAAAAAATCTGTACAGGTAGAACAGCTAGCTCGATGTGATTGTCCTTAGCTTAGTGGTACTGCAACACCGCGCGAATTGCGCAAGTGCGAGGCACGCCGATAGGCGTGCCTCGCACTTGTGCTTAAATAAAGCGGGACCCAACCAGGAACTTCGATTAGCGGTGCCGGACGGCCGACAGCGCTATCATACCAAGGGTTTTTTCGAGTATTATAGGAGCGCTTAGTAGCATCCAACTGCTGCATGGGGTTTCGTCGTTGTTGCCCTTCTACCGGGTGCTTAGCTCTCTTCGTGGTCCACCTTCACTGTTGTTTCGCTCACCGCTTTGTATCTGCACTTTTCTTTACAGCGTGAAGGTTACCGGATGAGAGTTGACATAAATTTCAATTCAACTTCGTGCTAGATTCTATTTTTTGTTTAGGTTTCTTTGTCAACATAACGGAAGAGAAAAGAAAAGCAGCTATTGAGCAATTAATTAATGCATCTGAATGAAATCATCTCAAAGTGTGTGCGTTCCAAACTAATAGAAGGCAGTACCTAGCGCTCACATTTTTTCATAGATCTGCGTGTGTAGAAAAGACTCCACAACGCCGTTATCCACACACTCTGTTTCAACCACATCGCACTCAAAAAGATCGTCTGTCGGCAGCGATATCCACTCCTCTGTAATATAGAGCCTGTCGCCCTTCGGAAAAAGACATCTGAAACATAAATGGTAACGGGTGACCTATTTGGAATAACTAACAACCACTGTTTCTCAAGTGCAGAATACACAAGTCTCCAGCAAGTTCACCTGGCTTTACACTTGTGATTCGAGTCCTTGTTCCTTAGCTTCACATTCCCGTCCACCAACACCGTAATTGATTTGTACTCCTTGCAATTCTAGAAAAAAACCCAACAGCTCCACAATCTCTTTCAAATAGCTCAGCTATGCTTCACAGCAAAAATGTCCTACCGCCATAGGATTGTAACCTGGCCAGTAAAACGGCAACAGCTCCTTATCCAGGTGATTGTAGTGAATCAGCGGACATGTGTCAAAAACCGAGGAGCCGTTTTCTACACGCAGTTCTATTATTGAAAGTGAATCGCTCACCGCTGGAAAACAGTACGTTCAATTTTGGTTCTGACATAACCCTGATTTGGGTCATTGTTCAGGTAGTTTTTGAGTTTTCCGTTGCCATTAGTAACGCTTCATTAAATTACTTCTAGACTTCTAGTTGAGAGCACAACCGAAAGTTACAATGAAGCCAACTCGCAATGTGAACGAGTTCAGAGACATTAAGATGTTATTACATTGCGCAAAAAGTTTTGGATGTTTTCGATGTCTAGTTTTAAACGATCATGACTTCATCCAGATTTAGCCATTCGTATTAAAGTAGAAAATTTTCTACACCTGATGTATCTCACAAAAAATTTACTCCACTAAAAACGTATTGTTTGGTTAACTTTATCAAGTCCTGCCCACTATGTAATAATTACAGTTAAAAAACTTTTAACTTGACATATCTCCCAAAAGATATATTCCACTAAAATCTTACTTGTTGTGAACAGATGGGCAGTTAGAGCTCAAATACCATTGGAATTCATTTTGACACCCTCTTGTACATAGAGAGATTTCCTCTGAAAATTTTGAAGGAAACTCGAAAAGATAATTATGCGAACCCGACGTGCTTGTACGTCAAGCAAAATGAAATGCGACTTTCAAATCGAGACACTGCAGCTTTGGCACGAATGACTTTAACAGCCTGCTGTTAGGAGTTGGCGCTGTGGTAGATAACTTCCTTTATTTATGGCTATATTCATCAGAACGAACTCATTTTCAAAAAAATTACTTTCTTCTCAGATCATTACTAGCACCTTTTGCTCTAACCTATTAGCTTGCCAAACGGATTCATTTTTAAACGATTCCAGAATTAGGTCATCATACAACCAAGGCTACCCTCAGAATGTGATCAAGAGGTTGTGCGATGATTCCAGGAGATGAATTCTTCTCCTCAGTTTTCGTAACACATTGTATGACCGTGATCCATTTTTAAAAGAAATAAACACTCGATTCTTTCTGCAAAATGAAGGAGATCACAGTTTGCCGTTGGCACCCTATTTGTTGAGCTGCCAAATCATAGAAGGAAGACTTGGTGAACCTATTCCTTTTTGTTAGGCAAGAAAACGGCTTATCAAAATATTTTTTGGTACGTAAACCTCTATGCTTAAATTACATGAAAAATATTTTTGGCTGTGCTCCCACCTTATCCTCTAGACGACTGCGTAGTCTGAGGATCTCGTCGTTTTGAGCTTCTTTTACTCTAGTTCGAAGTGTCTCATGTCATCTACTGCTACATTTCAATAAAATTAATTCTAGATATAGACGTAGAACTTTCGCTTATTTCTGCTGTAAAATTTCCTAGATTCAAACCATGAAGTTTCATCACAAAAATAATGGAAATCTTCTGAAGAGCGGGTCCACCTCTTAATTTCTGGTGGACATCTTATGTTCGTTGCATGTATTGAAGACTACATGTTTTCGTCATGAGACAGTACCATTGCAGGCATTAAAACGGAAGAGCCTTCAGTTTGACCCTATACGTCATAAAAATGGAAGCAAGAAGGGCTGCCGGCCGAGATCCTTCTACATATTTGTTTATAGAAGTGCTTTTCAGAAAATTTTTGTCTTTTGCACAAAAGTAAAGGAGAACTACAGTGAATAATAAAGGACGGATTTGGATAAAATGCATATGGTATCAGGGTCGTAAAATATGTATCCTCTCGACGCATGGAAATTTTTCCTAAAATACTGTGTAATAGACAAATATGTACTATAGCAGATATTCAAAGGCATATGTTGAGAGAAATAACAAAGAATATGAAATAGGACCTGTGTAAAATCGCAAGCTCCACAAATAGTATGTGACTGATATAAGATTGATCGCGAGAACAATTAGAGCGATCAATTTAGTTTGAATGTGCATAAGAAGTGCTGGGATAACCTTAAAGACATCTCTCAATTGGACAACAGGCGGAGGTGAACAAAGAACGACGGATCAACGATTACAAGGAATATCACCACTTCAGAGCGAAGCGAGCTCGCGTTTGGGAAGGTGAGCTTATATTCTTAACCTTGCATTACAGTGGCATTGGAATTAAGTTCCTATTTAACATACTTTAAGTGGTAATGCATAATAATGGGAAGAAAATCCAATTTGAATAGAACTGTTTACATGAGATAGAGTGGCTAAACAACGAAAGCGTTTGCATGCAGTAAGTGATTAAAAAATCAAATCTACAAAGCCCTAAATCTGTCCCCTAAAAAATGCAATCACTGGAAGCAATAATTCCCAACAAGCAACGTCGCTCTCCTAAAGTTGCTGACCATTCCTACGAGCACCACATAAATCTGAGTGTTATCTCCACTAAAGAATTATACAAGAGTCGACGTTATTCAAATTCAATCTCCTATGGATGCACCACTCATACCATTTCTAGAGGAGGTCATAGAGGAGCCCCGGAACGATAAAACGCTTGGTTGCCCTCGGAGGGAAACCCTAAGCTGGAATTTGGAATTAGCTGCACGCGACAGCCGGCGCCTCCTTGCACTACACTACCACGCCCTCGTGATCGCCAGCAGTGCTTATAAACTTAAATTGGTGAATTTTCTTTGAGTAAAAGCTAGTATGTATCACCGACTGGATTCCGCGGGATGATAAAAGAACACCAGGACGCTCACCAACGCGTTGGTCGGACTTCTTCGTTAAAGCCCTGAACGACTGATATGAACGCTCTTCGTGTCCCTCGAGTGAGGAGGATCCATTGGACCACTCTGGCACACGACAGGGACGAATGGAGACGCTGCTGGCACCCGTTTGAGCAATTCGATGATCAACGGGACGACAGGTGATACAGGTGATACAGGTGAAAAGCTAGGACCCCTGACCGGCTCAGGAAGCCATAAAGTTCCCCTGAAGAATCTCAACGAGACCTATATGGTCTTGTAGGGCATCGGACGGGGATCACAGAACTGTGTTTCGTTTTTGCTAAGGGCCACTGGGTGGTCCAAAAATGGCAAAAAACCGTATCGCTTCAGTGCAGGCTGAAAATGCAAAAGTGACACCTGGAATGACCCTGTCGTACTCTGAATTTAACTTATGAAAGGGTTGGAGCTTAAATTAAAGTTAGATACGTTAATTTCCTACACTTTCTAGACGAAGCCGCAGTGTGCATTCAAATGATTCACTCGCAACGGCGGCGGAGCGGCTGGGTGACCGAGTGGGTAGCGAGGCGGACTTACGGGAGGCGGTCGAGGGTTCCATTCGGGGCTGTCCATGCGAATTGTTCCGTGGACTTTTACAAATAAAGAGAACATTTTGGCTTCGGTAGGTACAGTACCGCCGCTAAACATTCAACCAAACGACGTTTGCGACGCAAAAACGCGTTTTTTGCGTCGCATCATGATAACTTTGTTCAAAATAAAGGCTTTCTCGCCAAAATTTACAAGGGCTCCCAGCATCATCCTACCTACCAGTGGGCATGCAACCGCCATTAAAAAGTGGATGGAAGCCTGAAAACCAGTGCCGCAATTAAGGAGGGTCCTAATTGCTGTGACCCGACCCAACACCGTCGCCGAGTCTCGCTTAATTATGTCCCCAGGCGCAAATAGTGCTGCCCAGTTGAATTTTAAAATTTTTAAACTTAATTAAATTGTATTTTCTTGCTGTTTATGACCTTCTCCTGGCTGCGACAATTCATTTGGTACCAAATTTGGCAGGAAAATGTCTACAGCTGCTTTAACTGATTTTGTTTATTTCAACGGAAGCATCCTCAGTTTAAACCTGTTATTGTAGCTTGCAATCTGCTCATCTTTAAGAAGGGAAAATGACATAGAAAATTACGTTTCGAGTTCACTTTGGGCATTTGTGTGTTGGTTGCAATTCGTCAAAACTGCAAGTGAACCTTGGTAAAGAGCACTCCCTGTCGCCGAGTTTGGCTGCGAATATCTACGTACTAAGAAAATGAGTTAGTCCAAAAATATGTTGGCTAACCGTACGCAGTGTAGAGACTCCAAGTACCAAATATCGAGAAGCCAGGTAATCAGATGCCCGAATTTCAGCTGGTTAAAGTGAAGACTTCTTTCAGAAGTGCGGCTGAGCTTCTACAGCGTTTCATGCTCAGTCTTTGCAGAATGAACGCTGGAAGCCCAGAATTCATATTAAGTATTTTTCCGCTCAAAATTTTCAACCAGTCCAGACGCCAATATTTTGACGCACCAGATCGAGCGTCGATGTAGAGGTCTTCTTCGACCATAATTGCACTGACCTGACATGCCCTACAGAGACATTGCACTCGGCTGCATGACCAACAAATCCCTCACTTCTCTTTCTCGTAACTACGTGCCTGTTCGACCTTATGCAGCTCACCAATATCGATTAATGCTGCCAAATCTTGAGGACCTTTTGGGTTTTTCGGATTGCGTACATCATATCAGGTTGTCCGGGAAGTTCTCAGCGTTTTGAGTGCTTCACTTTAAATTAACATAACCTCTAAAATCTTATCGGATTTAGTCGAAATAAGCACCGCTCGAGTCAGCACACTTTTGCCAACGGGAAACCAGTCGACTTATTCCATCAACGAGAGAATTAGGTGGTCTAGATTCGATAAAATTCACGAAAGCTGTTTTGGCTTGGTGTTGACTGGTGAAGGTTTTACCAGCGAAAAGCTCCGAAAGTGTTTGAAAGGATGGCAGTCGGTTGGTGAGAGGCCTGGAGAATATGACGGGTGAGGCAGAATTTCAACCATTACTTCGTTTAATGTTCGTGTGGTGATTTGCGAACCGTGTGGCGGGCGCCATCGTGCAAAATAATCGAGCCTCTTCTGCTGACCAATGCCAGCTAAAGTTGACTCGATTCTCGGTGCATTTCGCCGATTTCCTTACAATAGGACTTTTATGTGATCGTTTGGCTTAGCGCCGAAAAGTTGTAATGGATCACACCACCACCACACAGTGACCATTACCTCTTTTGCTGGAGGTTCACCTTCGGAAAATGCCTAGGGGGTTTATCGGCGTGCAACCACCGCCCGGAACGTCTCCTGTTATCATACAGAATCCACTTTTCACTACAAGTGATGATTCGATCCAAAAAGGGGTCCGTTTTGTTGCGTAAAAGGTGAGAAGAACAAATCTCGAAACGTGACAATTTTTGCCGCTCACTCAACTCTTGGGGCACCCACTTTTCAAGCTTTTCACCTTCCCAAGGCGTTTCAAAGCATCCGCAACTGCAGTTCTACTGAGATCTAGCTCGTCCGCGATTTCGCGAACTGCTTGGGATGGTTCGGCTTCCACCAATTCCTTTAACTCGTCGTCCAGGATTGCTGTAGATCGACCGCTACGGGATCACCTTCGAGGCTGAAATCCGGATTTTGCTGAAGCACTGGCTCACAGTGCCTTCTCCAACTCTATTAGGCCCCACACTTGATCGATATGTCGAGCTGTCTCGGCTGCGGATTGTCCCAGTTTGAAGTTGAAATAAAATATTGCTCGGAATTGCTCTTTCGACATACTCCAGTAAGCCCTTCAAGAACAGAAATATAATGCGCAATACAAGTTGAATTTTTACTTGATAATAGACGAATGAAAGATAGCAACGCAAAACGGTGAGAACTTTCCGGACAACCTAATAACATGAGTTTGTTGGCTGAAAATTTCAGTACGATTTCTTTCATGCTTTCATTCACTTACTCAAAAACTGAACACTTCGTTTGAAGATTTATAAAATTCTCATTTTTTGTAGAAAATAATGGTTTATATCCTGTTCTAAATCGCAGAACAACGGCAGTTTTTAGCGCCAAAAAGGGATTGCGCCATGCAATTGTCCAAGGCTTCGTTGTTTTTATTCGATTGATAGCAAAATTGCTGTTTGCATAGAGTTTTACGCCTCTAAACAGCATAACAAAGAAAATTGTAAAAACACATATTCTCACCTTGATACTTCATGTAAGCAGCGTTCACGCTGTTAGGGGGGGGCAAAAGTAATGAGACAAATTGAAATTTTTTTATCTCTTTATAACTCAATTACAAATCAACGATGCTGAGGAATATGTATGCCATTAAGGTCAATGGCTTGCTGCCATTGCTCAGCCAACTTCCTGATTCCATCCTTCCAGAACTGCTTGGGCCTGGTGTTGATCAACTGCTCGATATGGTTGTCAAGGACTGCTTGGGTTCTTGTGTCCCTTCCGACCAGGAAGTCCCTTGGGCCCAAGAAGTGGTGGTAGTCGCATGGAGAGATGTCCGGCGAATACGGTGGGTGAAGCATGTGAGCGTAGCCCAGCTGGGCAAGCTTATCCATGGTCACTTGTTCCCGATGGGGTGCGGCGTTGTCGAAGAGGAGGACCTTCTTGACACGCTGCGACTGAATAAGTTCGAATCGCAGGTCCATCTTTTCTATTCATGGTCTTGGAGCCCATCGCCGTGCTTTTGGTAAACAGCTTCCACTATACGGGTCCATGGGCGCAGACCCAAAGCTCTGAAGGTGCTTCTCGAACATCTCGCCGAACGAAGGTCGGTAACGGGTCAACAGGCCTCATCCAGACTGGCTGCTTGGCAGGGTTAAGGTAGAAGACGTACTTCAGTAACTGTAAGGAACCTAGGTCTCACCAGGGACACGAGCCAAGAGTTCGATCAATACATCGTGAAGTCTTCAGCTCTTGACTCAGAGATCGAAGCGCTGATTACAGGAGGCGTGCACGGACGAGAAGCGGAGCGAAGAGGAGAAGAAGGAGCGACGACGACGACCCGGAGCGGCTGCTGCCCATCACCTCGCCACCCTCGCCCACACGGTCCACTGCACCGGAACGCCAGGACTGATCCCCATTCTATGCTATGATAATAAACTATTATTTTCGCTACTTGGATCTTACTGGTAGCAGCGAGGCGACTCCACGAGGCGAGGAGAGGTTTAGGTGAGTTTGGGGACAGCTTTCAGCCCTGATGGGCACTACCGAAACCCATTCCTGGCCAGTTTGGTTTTGGGTAGGTCACTCACCTTCCGACTACTCGCAGCAGCCTTTTCTCGCCGCTCCTTTTTATAGCGAATTTCGGAGATCTCCGTATAGTCCACTAGTGTCATTCCTCCTTCATTTCCCTTAGGTTATTTTGGGATACTTCTCTTTCGTCCAAAATAGCGGAAAACTTTCTCTTTACCGTTTTCTGAGGACGTTCGGACGCTGAAGCTCTTGCCATGCATTTTTTTCTCTCTACGCATCGGTCCTTGTTTGCTCCCTTGTACGCACTTGGAGTACATAATGACTCAATTGCGGCGAATGTCCGAAAACGGTAGTGACGCTGGCGTAAATGCCACACATTCAGGAATTTCGTGCTCTCTCTGATATCTATGCATGCATACGTATAGTTCTGTTTTGGCGATGTCGGTTCCCGTCGACGGAGGTTAGGGTAAGAGGTTTCCCGTCGAATGGAGGTTGTATACAGAATTCCTAGAATCTAATATCTGTAGTGTGTCTGTTTAGGGTCGGTTTGGTGCACCAAGGGGATCTAGGGTCCCTCTAGCTTCAAGCGGGTTTTCGAATCTAGTTGGTTTCATATTCGCAGGCAGGACTACGGTCGCAGCGTGCAGCTTTCGAACCAGAAAGGTTACGGTAGTCTTCGGTCGGCGGCTTTCCCACGTTCCGACGTCGTCGACCCGTATCGGTCTTCGGGATCTCGCCGAGCCCCAGGCTCGTTCTCTACAACATCAACATCTCTTGCGGTCCGCATTCCGCTCCCATGCGTGAGGCGCATACTTCGGGGGCTTCATGCGATTTGTTTTCCTTCCCAGCCTTTTGTTTCTCTGCGGGGATATCCGCTCTATCCCCCGTCACGGATATATATACGGACAGGGCTCAGAGCTCCTTCATCCTTCACTGATTCCAGTGATTGTCTCTCTTGATGCCTGTTGTTACTCGCAGCACTTCTAATAAGTCTTCTGAGACTCCTCGAGCTGATGCTCATGACATAGACACAAAACATGAACCAGGGGAACTTCTATCCGATCCCTTCCTGGACTCGCTAGAGAGGCTCGAGAATGAAGCTATTGCTCATGGACGTGACGTTAATTCCCTTCATGATGCCACCTCTTCGGCTATAGCTCAGGTACGGTCGGACTCCCAGGCCGCTTCGGTTCTGCTGAGCAAGAAAATCAACGATGGTAATGCGGCCTTAGCCCAGAAACTTAACGAGTCCTTCGCGGTGGTAGGTCAACGCCTTGATAGTCTCCCGACTGTGGCGATGCTTCAGCAAGGGCCCGAGGGGCCTAAAGTCGCTCCATTTGCCGGCTCTACGGATCAAGGGCCACAGTTCTCCATGTGGCTGCGTCGCCTCGAGGACGTGATGCGCATGCGTCCTAACCTCCTGAGTAATGAGCAAAAGGCGAACTTTCTCATAGGCCACCTGGATGGGATGGCGCGCGAGAAGGTGGAGGAGTTGCCTATAGAAGCCCGTAAGGACTTCTCGTCTCTGGTCTCACACCTCACTGCGTTCTTCGAAAGCCCCCAACAGCGTTATGTGGCTCGACAGAAATTGTCGGTGTGTCGTCAAGAACCCGGTGAGTCGTGCTCGGCGTTCGCGAACCGCATCCTCCACCTGGTCCGTGCTGCTACCTCCGGATAGGACGCAGCCATACAGATGGACCGCGTCCTCGAAGAATTTGTGGCCCGGTTGAGGGGGGATATACGTTACTTCGTGAAACTGGACAACCCAACAACGTTCGACCAGGCTGTTACCAAGGCACAAACAGTCGAGCAGCTCCTCAGCGAGGCCGCTGCGGAGCGGCTCATAACACCTACGGCTGCGCTTAACACGGCAACTCAGGCCGGCGGTCCTCCACCATTCGTCCAGGTAGCAATGCGTCCAAATCGCACCCCCGGACCCTTCATCAGCCGTCGACGTCAAGCTCCCACCTTAGACCTTCCGCAGGAGAACGAGGCTCCTTCCCGCGGGGCTCCGCAAATGCGCCCCGCTAGGTCTGCGCCTCGTACCGTCCCAACATGGTCGGAATGTTTCAATTGCGGAGGGACCGGCCATTTTCGCCGAGACTGCCCGTCGGCCTGTCAGGCTTCTCGGCGCCCGCCTCGAATGTCGCGTTGGTCGCCAAGAGTAGACCGCGGGGTTCAGTCTTTCTCCAGGCAGCAGCCACGCTCGCGGCAATGCGACATTCGCACCTTTCAGAGAGTTGATGACGTCGTAGCCGTAGAGGACGCGCGATCGAGGATTGCACAACTCTCGCTCTCTCTTAAGGACCAACAGTCCCAGCTGGACCAATCTCAGGCCAAGATCGCTGCGCTATCCTGCGTTAACATTGAGTCCAGGCTGTTCGGGGTTGGGAATCGGGAGAGATTTGCGCGACACAGGTCGACTCGTCAGACTGGGGTTTCGGCATGAGACAGACTGGAGTTTTGGCATGCTTCTGGAAAGGGCGGAAATGGTAACTTCTCAGGTGGCCTTCGGCAGGTAACATACAAACATACAAATACGATAAGCACGAAACCAGACTGCAGTCACGAGATATATGGACACGGCTTGGAGAGTCTCATTACTTTTGGTCCCCCCCCCCTAATATCAATCAAATAAAATTCGGGGTGAGCTTTCCAAGTGCAGGGCGCAACCTGGTCTTTGATGCACTAAATGATTGCTACCTTGTTGCGCTTTAAGACAAAAGTTAGTTTATTATTTTTTCAAGAGAAACAAAACTTGTGTAAAATTATTACATTCGTTCGGGCAGCTGAACCTCAAAAAATTCAAGATAGTTATACCAAATTTTTCTTGGACAAAAATTATTCTACCCTTCTTGAAGTGTTCGTATTTTAACCTGTAAGAAGCTCGTTTCAATTTGGAAGATGTTTAATTCCAATTTAATTCGAAACGTGCCCAACTCGACGTGAAAATGACATATACATATTTTACATTGCGGCTAGGCACACAATTTTGAGAATTATAGAATCTATGTGATCTACGCAATCCGAAAAACCCAAAAGGTCCTCAAGATTTGGCAGCATTAATCGATATTGGTGAGCTGCATAAGGTCGAACAGGCACGTAGTTACGAGAAAGAGAAGTGAGGGATTCGTTGGTCATGCAGCCGAGTGCAATGTCTCTGTAGGGCGTGTCAGGTCAGTGCAATTATGGTCGAAGAAGACCTCTACATCGACGCTCGATCTGGTGCGTCAAAATATTGGCGTCTGGACTGGTTGAAAATTTTGAGCGGAAAAATACTTAATATGAATTCTGGGCTTCCAGCATTCATTCTGCAAAGACTGAGCATGAAACGCTGTAGAAGCTCAGCCGCACTTCTGAAAGAAGTCTTCACTTTAACCAGCTGAAATTCGGGCATCTGATTACCTGGCTTCTCGATATTTGGTACTTGGAGTCTCTACACTGCGTACGGTTAGCAACATATTTTTGGACTAACTCATTTTCTTAGTACGTAGATATTCGCAGCCAAAATCGGCGACAGGGAGTGCTCTTTGCCAAGGTTCACTTGCAGTTTTGACGAATTGCAACCAACACACAAATGCCCAAAGTGAACTCGAAACGTAATTTTCTATGTCATTTTCCCTTCTTAAAGATGAGCAGATTGCAAGCTACAATAACAGGTTTAAACTGAGGATGCTTCCGTTGAAATAAACAAAATCAGTTTAAGCAGCTGTAGACATTTTCCTGCCAAATTTGGTACCAAATGAATTGTCGCAGCCAGGAGAAGGTCATAAACAGCAAGAAAATACAATTTAATTAAGTTTAAAAATTTTAAAATTCAACTGGGCAGCACTATTTGCGCCTGGGGACATAATTAAGCGAGACTCGGCGACGGTGTTGGGTCGGGTCACAGCAATTAGGACCCTCCTTAATTGCGGCACTGGTTTTCAGGCTTCCATCCACTTTTTAATGGCGGTTGCATGCCCACTGGTAGGTAGGATGATGCTGGGAGCCCTTGTAAATTTTGGCGAGGAAAGCCTTTATTTTGAACAAAGTTATCATGATGCGACGCAAAAAACGCGTTTTTTGCGTCGCAAACGTCGTTTGGTTGAATGTTTAGCGGCGGTACTGTACCTTCTTCGCTTCCCAAACCACTTTCAAACCCCACTTTCAACCTTTTGTCAGATGTGGAACAAGGTTGTTTTGTCGTGTTTAGTGATGTCGAACGTCCATTAAATCACGCTTGTCTCGCTGAGGAAGCTCTCTCAGATGCTGGCCCCATATGACCTCTTTGAAATGCTCTCAATCAGTTTTGGAAGTGTTTCTCGCTGTCACTTCATTTGCGAACACGATCGACAAGTACTGATTTGACCCATCATCAAGATACGCTCGTCGTTCTTCAGATTTCTTTGGAGACCGCTTTTTATTCTCCTCGCAACTTCCGCTATTTCAGCTAGCTGTTACCGAGGGCGGCATCATATTTATCCACCTTGTGTGATTGTACGCCCAGTTGTGTATTTATTTCTTCATTATCACTCTCGTATACACATACAGGAGGCAGAAGTCGAAGGCATTGCAGATAGGAGCATTTGCATTCACTCCCTCGACTCTAGAGGTCGAAAAAAATTCGTCCGAAATACATTTCTAGGGTTACTTGGGATGCAGATTACCAATCTAGCAACAATTTTCGGTGAAATAAAGGATGACAGGTGGTTACGATGGGAATGTGTAAGTAATGGGGTGTACGCAGAATAATCGGCACTGCTGCCCTTTACGACTCCGAAGATCGATGAAAACACGAGGGAAAACATTTCGCCCAAATATCGCCCACGAGGGTTATTAGTGGTGCTGATCACGGATAAGATACCTATGTTTAAAATTTTGGTTGATTACGACAGGTTACGGTAGATATGGGTGAGTAAAGCTGTCTACGCTAATAGGATCGCTTTCTTCTCTAATGTGTTCAGACTTGTACTCTTTATTTGCAAAGAATGGGAGCAGTCCACAGAGCAAGTCGTGTGGACAGTCCCGGAATCGAACCCTAGACCCCCTCCCGTAAGTACGCCTCGCTACCCACTCGGCCACCCAGTCGGTGCCGCCACTGTTGTACATGAATCACTTGAATGTACACTGCAACCTCGTCTAGGAAGCGTAGGAAATTATCCTATTACTGTAATCAAACCTTAACTTGAGCTCCAAACCTTTCGTAAGTTCAGACAGGGTCATTCCAGGTGTCACTTTTGCCCTATCAACCCGTCCTGAATCGGTACAATTTTTCGCCATTTTTGGACCACCCAGTGGCCCGTAGCAAAAACGAAGCACAGTTCTGTGGTCCTCGTACGATGCCTTGCAAGACCAAATAGGTCTCGCTGAGAATCTTTGGGAGAACTTCACGGTCTTCCCTTGTTAGAGATGTCGTCCCAGGTTAACCGCATGCAATGCAGTTTCACGTGCAGAGATCCTAAACCGGGGGTTTAGGAAGGTATTGCTTGAAATTGCGTTCATGAAACGGGAAAATTCTGAAGGTTGAAGGTAGGGGTTGGTTTGTTTTTTCTGAGCTTGATTCGTGTACCTATTATCTATACCACCTATAGCAGCAACTACAATACCAGCCTATCTTTTGTCCATTCGGCGCAAAACCGCGACTTTTGCGCTCGTTTTGGGCGAGGAAAGCCGCCGTTTTGTTATAACTTCCTTCAAAAGCACCCATTTTTGAAAAAATGTCATATTCGCAATGGCGATCGGATTTCCTATCCGATGATGTGCAAATTAGGCGGATAACTTCTAGATGAAAATCGTGTAAACTGATGGTTACTGTATTGGCCCAAGGAGTACGGTCGGTTTACGGCCTCTCCCTGCTCCCTCGAGATAATTACCTCCTGAGGACCTTTTTGCTTTGGGGGCAGTCTGGTGGAAGATTCTACTGCATTCTACCGATTCTACTGATCGTTTTCAAGCACCAACAGACGCCTTTCCAACGAGGACTCAACACTAGGGAGAAGACCCTAGTAGGCCTAAAAATTCCCAGGCGACAGTCAGAAGTCTGGAGTGGAATTTCTTCAAAAAGCTCGAAGTTGGGGCTCCGAGCAGGACTTTAGTTTGCCCGCGGCGCCCAACCACGGAATGACAACGCGGTTCAAAACCCAAGAAAATGAGAAGCTGCCTTCGGAAAACCAACGTGGATAACCTATGAAAATGTTTGGTTTGCGCCGAATGTTTTCACATGCCTATTCCCGCTCCTTGGCAGTACTAAACCAATACTACGATAGTACTCTGTGTTTTTGTACTTTTTTATACTCCTCCCTGCACATGTTCTAAAAGTGAGCATATCGTGTCCTAAGATCGTTAGAAAGCTGAACACACATGTCAATTAGTTCAGAAGCACTTGTTACCGATTTTAATCCCATGTTTCTCGGTTAGCAACATGTCTTACTGAAATAAATTCTGCAGAGTTGCTAGAAGTAATGCTCGTTCGAACTGTGACTAAGCTATGAGCTTGAATATTGGAGAAACAGGCGTAATTCGTCACCTCGAATCCACTCAATGTCAGGGTTTCATCTGCTGAGTTGCATTTTCTTCACTTTCGAAGGAACCAAAACATTTTGTGCAAACAGGTAGGCAGCCCGGCTTTCACTGATCCACAGTTCGCTTGTCGAGGCTTATCACGGTGGCGATAGGACAAGTCGAGTTGCTTCGGATCAGGTTGAAGGCTTTTCCCAAGTGAACACTTTTCGCAAAAATTTTTAAGGATTTAGTTTTACCGCATTTGCGGTTTCGCATCATCCTCTTTCAAAAAACTAATGCGGTAGATTTCTTTCTCAAAACAAGGAGCTCTTCAACGATAAATTTTCATGTCGATCCGAAATGATCGATATTTTGACGTTTTACTGAGATCTGAAGCGAGCTCAGACGTGCCTGAGACCGCTACTCGACTGAGCCCGACGCCTCTCGTTGGGTCACCGACCTTCCTTCCTCGCGCCATGGTGTGAGGCCTGTAAGGAATCGTGTCCCACGCTTCCTAGTGGTAGGATAGCTTACCGTAACCCCACCTTAGTGGCACATTACTCTCCCACGCTAGATTACTGTAGCACCAGCTAAGCCTCCTATATCTCACGCTTCTATCTCCTATTACTCATGCATTCCATCCATACTACCGTAACCGATGCTCGTATTTATAGGAGGAGCTCCGTGGACGAGGCAATCGAATGGACGTCTGACCGGCGGACGGCTGCACGCCGTCGCTACGAGCCCGAACCCTCAACCCGACTTCCACCGTCTGTCGACTTCGTCTCCCGTCACCTCTCCACACGCCCCACTGCGCCTTCGTCGATCTGATCCATATTGCCTCTTGCCTGTACTTATGCAGATAAACATGTATTCTCTATCGACTATCGGCAGAAGCACTTAGAGGCGGAAGGCCTCCTATGACTGGCCCAGCGGAAATGCGCCGCCATTGCTACGAAGCAATAGAGCGTCGGCGATCTGGAATCGATATAAAGATGGTTTCTTTGGCATCGTCATCATATTTATGATTTTTTTACATTTTTTTTATTTTCAATATTTTGTTTCCTATTGCAAGTTCCTCCACTCTCTTCAGAATGTCCAGCTGGCTGGCGTCCAAATATGTGACTAAGTGTTATTATTGGCAATGCTATTTATTTCCGATTTAGAATTTATTTCTAATCAAGTTTTGGAGGTGTCTGTTTTGCAGTCGGAGAAGGCGTAGATTCTCGTATGCGAAGAGAGCGCTTAAGGTACTTTACGATGACGTGCTCATAGCTCTTCAGCTGCCTAAACTGCCTTAGCTGCCGTTTTAGAGTGGCGAAAGCTTGCGGTTAGAGTTTCTTGCCCCCTACTCGCCCAGATTACAGTTTTTCCCACTCTAAATGGCACCATTCAATTCAGCATGAAAAGCTCTACCGAATGGTATCAAGCAGGGCCAACTCGAAGACATCGGTTTTCGATGACGTCATCGTCCTTCCGTCGCGGCCTCGTCCTCGATGCGAAACAGTCAAAAAATTGATGTATCCAAAATCGATCGAATTGAGACCGTTCGATAGCGCTTTTCATGCTGAACGGATCGGTGCCATTGCGAGTGTCGAAGACTCAAATCTGAGCGAGTAGGAGCGCGAGAAACTCTAACTCTAACCGCTAGCTTTCGCCGCTCTAAAAATGCAGCTGAGGCTAAGGCAGTTTAGGAAGCTGACGAGCAATGAGCACGTCGTCGTAAAGTAGCTTAAGCGCTCTGTTCGCTTACGCATTTTAAGGCCATTAGCTCGCTTACGCATTTTAAGGCCATTAGCTTACTATAACATTGCACCCTCCTAAGCTAAACCATTCTACTTTGGCGAACTAACAGACCGTTTGACTGCCTACAAGACCCCCGAGTTTCAGCCGAAACGATTCCAACTATACAGAGCTATTGCACTCCGAACACGCCCGTGCGATTTGCGTGCAATTTGGCAAGCGGTCGCGCCCACTCGATAGAAAGGTTCGAATCTGTATGCATTGTTCACGGCGCACTCCAAAAGCTCGCTGACAGCCTTAGAGCAACCTGACTAGGGCGGCTAAAAATTTCTGATAAAACTCCCCAAACGCTCAGTCTATAAGCT